>JAHOYR010000015.1:11042004-11100072 GCA_023213295.1 Bruguiera hainesii | reverse complement strand
TTTTTTTTTTTTTTCAGTAACCTTTTTGGTGAACATCATCTTATAAGTCAATAAAGACCTAATTAACTCATTCAAGCCTAAAGTATTTAAATCTTTGAATTTAGTAATTGTAATTACCTTGATGTTCCAAGACTTTGGAAGTGATCTTAATATCTTCTTCATAAAATCACTTATCTTTATGTCCTCAAAATTCTTAAGTGGATTAATGATATTGTTAAATCTTATGTACATCTTAATGATCATCTTATCATTTTTCATTTTAAAAAGCCCGTACTCACACATGAACAAGTTGATTTTTATGTCATTCACTTGTATTGTACCCTCATTAATGACTTTAAGATTGTCTTATATTTCCTTTACCATCCTACATAAAGAAACTATATTATATTAACTAACACTTAAAACATAATGAAACATATAAGTAGTTTTAGAGTTAAGGGTTCTGAATATTTTGGCTTTAATGGTTGACTCACTTTCTTTTTCACTAATGCTCATTTTTGGGGTCACTCTTAACTATTTTTAAAAAGTTTATAGTTATAAGATTAAATATACATGGTCATTTCTCTAAAAAGGTCATCTTCTTTAAATTTGTAGCCAAAAAATTTGTTTTTCTTTGAAGCTTGAAGAGGGTTATGGTTATAAGCAATTAAGTCAAAATAAGGAGTTTTCCTTTTCCTAATTATAATTGCATATATGTCCCATTAAAAGCCCATTTATTTCCTTATCCATCTTTTCTTAATTTTGTCAATGGTTCCTTTTGCTTGAGTTGGTCTAACAAAGGCCAAATTAATTTAAAAAGTATAATAAAAAGTTTAATCCAACCTAATATAGTCAAAGAGATCTTTTTTGCTCCTTAGCAAATGACCATATAGTAAAGTTTAATTATAGTAGAACTATGTTATTGGTAATTTTAAAAAATTTCATCTTACTAATGACGAACCATTAGTATAATGGGGAAGCGTGATGTTCATTTCAAGACATTAAACAGATATGTGTGAAATTGAAAAACATTAAACACACCTCGAGATTGATAAGGAATTTGATCTTTATATGGAAACTTAATGAAAAGGAACATTCTATAACTTTTGTTGGTGGGTCATAAAAAATCACCAAAGGTGTAGTAGTGATAACTATAGGAAATAAGACTATAACACTCTCTATGACCTCGAGTATAAAGGATTCAATAGGCACTATTGAGTTGGGGATTAATTCTAAGATTTGGTATTATAGGCTCAAACATACGAGTAAGAAAGGAATGAAGATACTGCATAAAAACTATAACTATTAATATTTGTGAGAATTGTATTTTTAAGAAGTAGAAAAAAGTTAGTTTCTCTATAGTTGGAAGGACACCTCAAATGTAGAAGTTAGAGTTTGTGTGCACTAATATTTGAGATCCCTCTATAATAGCATCCCTATAGTTTGCTTTATTATGTCATCTTTATTAATAACTCTACTCAGAAGTTATGAATTTATTTTTTAAGAAATAAATCTAATTATTTATAACTTTCAAAAAGTGAAAAAATTAAGTAAAAAATGAATTTAGGAAAAAGTAAAATACATGAGATCTAATAATAATGGTGAATAGAACAATAAGGAATTTGAGAATTTTTATACAACTAATGGGATTTGGATGGAGAAAACAATTTTGAAGATGATATAACAGAATGGTGTCATTGAACATATAAATAAAACTTTAAATGAGCATGCTAAGAGAATGAAAATACATGTTAGGTTACTAAAGACATTCTAGGGTGATGTCAACAATGCAACCTATTTGATTAATTGAAAAATATTTATTTCCATGGATAAAAAAACAACTAGAGGAGGTTTAAATAGGTAAAAAGGTAAATGTTATTTACACATAAAAATCTTTGGTTTATATCTATTATGTACATGTGAATTCTAATGAGAGGGATAAATTAGATTTTAAATCTTGCAAGTGTGTTTTCATTGGCTATGAAATTGACAAATTTGGATATTATCACTTAGATGATTGAAATAAAAAAATTATTAGAGATAGAGATGTCATATTCAATGAAAATATTGTTTATAAAAATAACCATATTGCAAAATTTTATAATGCAAGGAAGAAAGAAAAAAAAAAGGAAAACATATTGAGTTGGAGGAAATTTCAGAAGATTATATGGATAAATAAGTATTAGAAAATCTTTAAATATCACAATATAATCAAAGTCTTTTACACCAATAGTACAAATGATTGAATGTAGTAAAATATTTAAATCTTTACAAGGGTCGTCACCTTCCTTATATTATCTACTGCTGACCGATATAAGTAAGTCAAAATACTTTGATGAAATAATACAAGTTGAAGATTCTATGAACTAAAAGTTAGCCATAAAAGAAAAGATGAGTTCATTTTAGGAAAATTATACATGAGAGTTTACTTAATTACCAAAAGGCAAAAGGTGTGGAAGAACAAGTGAGTTTATTAAGTCAAAGGAGAACATAATGACAATAAGAGATACAAGGTAAAGTTGCTTATAAAAGAATTTTAATAGAAAAAAGGTATCAATTACATTAAAATTTTCCATCTCATTATGAAGATATTGACAATTTGGTTAGTATTGAGCATTATTGCATTTAAAAATTTACACCCAGAATAGTTTGATGTAAAAACAACTTTTCTTTATAATGATTTGAAGGAAAATATTTACATAATGTAGTCAAAAGATCTTCTTATTCCTGAAAAAAAAAGTGTAAATTTAATAAAAATTTGTATAATTTGAAATAGGCTCCTAAAAATTGATACAAAAAGTTTAATGTTTTCATGTGCAATCTCAGTTTCAAAAGATGTAATGTAAATCATTATTGTTATTTTAAAAAATTTGACAATTACTATATTATTTTATTATTATATGTAGATTATATATTTGTTACAAGTTATAGTATTCAAGAGATTAATAACTTAAAGTAAGAATTGTTGAATGAATTTGCAATGAAAGATCTTAGAGTTGCAAAGCAAATTCTAAGGGACAAAGAAGCTAGTACTTTGAAACTATCATAAGCTACTTTTATTGAAAAGTTGTTAAACTAATTTAAAATATAGGAAACAAAATTTGTTAGTACTCTTTTAGCAAATCACTTTAAACTTTTAAAGGAATAATCACTAAAGACAAATAAAGAGTATAAGTACATGTCAAGAGTTTCATGTACCTTAATAGTTGGTAATATTATGTACATTATGGTATATACTAAATCTAATATAATACATGTAATGGGAGGTGTAAGCAAGTATATAACTAATCCTGGTAAATAATATTAAAAGGCTATCAAGTGGATTTTTTGTCATTTAAAGTGTAATATAAATATAATACTATATTTTGAGAAGAATAATATAAATTTGTAAAGTTTTATTGATGTAGATATTGGTGGAGAAATTAATAGTATAAGGAGCATGATAGGATATGTTTACACTTTTGGTAATACTATTGTGAGTTAAGTATACCAACTACAAAAGATTGTAACTCTGTTAACTATTGAAGTTGAATATATCATTGTAACTGAAGTTAGTAGTTCATACAAAATGAAATATATTCAATTAAAGTATTATTATATACATGATTTACTAGATAATAAGATATTGATTTTAGAAAAGACATATGTTACAAAAAATTTTATTATCCTAATAGAGTTGATTGTTATAAAAAAGTTGAAATTATGTATAGTCTCAAATGGTTCCATAGTTAGTTTTTGAAGAGGTGTTGTGTTGAAATTATATTTTATAAGATGAATTTAATTATATTATAATAAATATATGTTTGTTAATTAGTTTTCAAATAACATATTGTTATAATAGTAAAATCTGATTAATATTATATTGAAATAAATATATAATTTTTTAAATAGAAATTATTTTATTTTTTCTATAAAAAAGTGAGATTCTAATGCTAATATAAACTGAGAAATATTTAAATTTCAAACGGCATAAATCTTCTATATATTTTTTTTCCTTTAGTTTTTTTTTTTTTTGCGTATTTTGTTTTCCAACGTGCTCGTCACTAATTTTTTTAATAATCAAGACGTCTTTATCAAATGACCATGCTCCATTGTCCAAGACAAAATACTTATCTTTGGAGCTGTAAAATTTGAAAGACAAATGATTGTTGTCATGCTCCCTGCCCTCCATAGTCTTCTTTGGTTTCCAGACCAACTTCATCGTATTTAAGAAGGCGCGTACAATGAACGGATTCTCTGTCCAAAGACTACCAAGAAGACACTTGCAAACCCAGGATGGCGTTTCGTTACCGTTAGTTTCAATCTCGATTACGTCTTCGTGGTCCATCGGTTGTGTAGACTGGTTTTCCAAAGCCGATTTGAGATGAACAGAAGAATCGTTAATCTAAAGTAGACTCTAGATAGCTAGAGAGAAATCTCATAGGAAAGACTCGTAGTCAAACAAGAGCTAGGAACTCTCACAGGGCAGAGCAAACCGTCGGGCAGTTGGATAGAAAAAATTCTTTGAAAATTCTCCATCTTCATGAAGAGGGAAAAAAAAAAAAAACAAAAAGTTTAACATTAGAAATACAACAAAAATTTGAAAAGCTATGTGTTGGAATTCTCTGAAATGATTTAATAGCAAAGTGAGATCACACATAAATTTTTTGTGTGCAAAGCCGCAGAGTCTTGAAATTATTTCTTTGTGGATGCCAATAATAATACCTAAGGACGCGCCGTCGCTTTAGACAACAATATACCGTAGGGTTGTCGCAACCATAGTAGCACTAGCCGAGACGAATAGGGTTTCAAAATTTTTTGTAACCATAAATTCGATGATGACTTCATCTTCTAAAAAACAAGATTCGATCTTTTCAAAGGTTACCTTTAAGTTTAAAATTTGAATGCACTGATGGAGAATATGTTCTTAAGATTGCTTAAGAAGAGACTTAGTTTCCATTAATGTTTAGGTGACCCGAGACTACCCTACTCAAACAATAAAAAAATTATTGTCGTTGTAACTATTGAATGGATTTATATTTTCTTGTTCAACAAAATTTACGTATTTATCATCTTATCCAGCAAATGTAAAAGATAAAATAAACCTAACTTGGTAAAAAGCATAATCTCCATAAAGGGCACGCACTTCTAACCTTGTGTTGGTTATCTGATATGAAACTTTACAGTGATCATACCAAAAATTACTCCATGCAAGTCTGAGGGATATAAAGGAATAGGTAAACAGATGTTATTGTCTCGCTCTAATCTTTGTCACAAGTAACTTTCTCTTGTATATGATACCTTTTTTTCTCTTATATTTTCTTAATAAAATTGATATAATTTGTAAAAAATTAATTGCAGAAGTAAAACACTTGTTTAAAAAAAAATGAATATCAAATATGGGAATAAATCAAAGTCCCATAATGCCGCCCTAAAACAGAGACAAAAGGAAATTATTCTTCGGCCACCCCACGATCTAGCTATCTCCAACTTTGGCCCTCCAAAAGAGAAAGTTGAGAAACAATTGAAAATATTATTTTATACAAAAAAGAAAGTAGTTGCTGTTGATGCGAGGTACTAGGAATTATTAGCTATGGTAGTACTACATGTGACATCATGACACGCTATCAAAACGCAAGCACCAGCCCAACATAGAAAATGTCCGTCCTGCCCAGTATATAATGCAAAAGTAATATTTTCTTTTTCTATATGTAATATTACAAAGGTTTTATCAGGTTCAACCCTTTCGCAGAGTTGATTTATGTGTTTTATCTGATTTTGCTGATGAGCATTGTTCTTTATAAATAATCTGTTAGTCTTCCGAGAAATTATCATTCTGTATGCAATGGAAAATAATAAATATGGATCCACTAGAACTAATGATCAATAGATGCTTATAGGTGCATACAATGGTTTAAAACGATTCATAATATTTTTACCTTAGCTAAAAATATTATCATGAATTTTAAAAGAAAACAGATATTTTCACAGTGCAATGGCTTATAATAGAGACACTAATTTGCTTTGTAGTAATATGATAAATGGTGAAAATTTTAACCCAAAAAGAAAAAAAAAAATACAGTCTAACAAATTCAACAAAAGGAACTGAGAATACAGAAGACTTTCGTTGATGGATTTTAAAAGTTCCATAGCAACACCAAAATATGAAAAATGAAGGGCTAGAAAAGAAAAGAGAGATAATGGAGACAAACGAGAGAATGAGGCTTGGTCATGCATTATCGTGCGTGCATGTGCAAAAAGGACATGAGAGAGAATTAGAAACTAATAGCCGTTTTTAGAAAGCATAATAGACGCTTAATCAATACATTAATCCCGTGATAAGAAGATGAAAGTGATTATTAAGATAATCTACTCCGTTGTGCACTGATCATATGACTGTGTGAAAAAGCTATCTACATGTTTTGTAGGGAATGTCATTCTTACCGTCCGCTGGGTAATCAGAAGAGAAGCCACCCCGTGAGAGGGACCCGGTAGTAAGTATGTAAACATAAGAACAAGGAGAAAAATAAAAGTAAATAAGACAACTAGTAAACAAAGAGCACATCAAAGATTTTACGTTGTTCAACAATACCTTACATACGGCCACAGAGAAATTATTATTCTTACTATAAGAATAAGATTATACAGAGAATAAGCCCGTATTTAAAAATCAAATTCAAGCCTAATACTTTTGAAGACTTTTCATCCAAATCTAAAAACATACGCATGAATTACATGTAAATTTTCTCTCACTTTCTCTCAAGACTTTTATGTAATTTCATTATACAAAGTCACTATCTCTTTATGCAAGTTCATAATAGTCGGTACGTACTCCAATGTAGGAATAATGACTAGGCACATACTCTAATATAATAATAATGTTAGGCACATTTTTGGTTCACACACTTCAATACATTATCCTGTTATACATATTCGAGTATATTTACTACTTAAAACACTCTAACACAATGTCCTGTCACACACCCCGACACAATAATAATTATCTAGATATAACACTATAGTATACGAAGTTAGAATGAATCTAGAAAGAGCAATAGAAGTTATAACAATAAAAAAATGTAAAAAGAGGAGACAATAAAGAAAATGAGGAAAGAAATTAGAGTGAATGTAGGAAGAAAGAGAGGAGAGAAAGTGAAAGAGAAAAACTTTTAGAGGAGAGAGTTTAAAGAGGTAGTAGAGAGAAATATATATATATAGAAAAATAGATATAAAAAAATATAAAAAGAGAAAATGTAAATTAAAAAGATATGAAGAAAGAGAAAGAGAGGGAAAAGACTTAAAAAAAAACATATAAAAAAGAGAAATTGAAGAAAAGTGAAATAGTAGAAAGTAAGTCTACAGAGATGAGAGAAATTATACGAAGAGACAAGAGAGTGTAAAGAATCAATGAAAAACAAAAAGAGAGAGTACGAAGAAAGAGGCAAAAAAGAATAAAAAAGATACCAAAGACAATATGGAGAATAATGTAAAAGAGAAAATGAGAAAAGATTAAAAAAAGATAAACAGATAGATGTAAAGAAACACTTTGAGAACAGATTGTGAGAAGAGAGTAAAAAAAGATGGTTAAAGACAAATAAGAAATAGAAGAGGACGTGTAAAAAAAAAAAAGAATATAAAGAAAGAAAAAAAAAAGAGAGTTAATTTATAAAGATTGATAGTATATAAAAATTTAAGAGCATAACGAATAACTATAAAAATAGAAGAAAAAGTGCAAAGAATTTGATGTATTAAAAAGCCAAGAATAACTGTAGAAATACTTGTGTTATTTTTTACTTATTTCTTTCTGAAAAAAATACTTTTATATTTTAATTAATTAGATAAATAAGCATATGTCAAACAAGTTTTGAACCTATTACTAATTTGTACTCCTTCTCCGAGAAATTTTAATAATCATATCGTGTGTCCCAGATCCCTTTACTCATTAGTTTCTTCTTCTTCTTCTTCTTTTTTTAAATGGCTAGAAATATATTATTCATAACTAACTTCTAACAGAGAATCCAACTCAAAAAATTGTCTATAGGAAGGCCGAAGAACTTTACTCATTATTTTCTTCAAACTGAAGGTAATAATTTTACCTAATTAAGTTTCAGTTGTTTAAACGTGCCGAGGAAAAAGTACAGATCTCAATCAGTAGCTTGAAAGATGCACAATCGGATGACTAGAATTGAGCAAAACAAAAGGATGGCATGACTTTGTCCCACAAAGAAATATATTTTGCTGGATAAATAAGAAAAGTGGGCAAGGGTTATTATGATCAATTAAAGAGATGATATAGCAACATTATAAGGGTGGTTTGGAACTTGAGCGATAATGGGTTGGTGTGGGGCTTGCAGGGAACTGTGTGCAGTATATATATATATAGTTGTATATCAGAAAGTGACATACATAGGAAAAGGAGATGAGAAAGTTGAGAAGCTTTTCTTCCCTGGAAAAAAGTCAAATAGGGCCTCTTTCTCAACGCCTTCACAGAATTGAGAGATTTGCACCAAAGATTCATCATCATTGCCGCTGATATTTATTTCCTTTAGGCACCCCAGAGTGATGGTGAGACAACTCTCAAAAAGAAAACAAGGGATGCAAAAGAAACCCAAGATAGTGATTGGGACACCATTTATGTTTCTCTTTTTCATGTTTTTGAAAGATTTTGCGGATTTTCACTTTTCACGTTCACTTTTATTATATGGGATGGTGCTGTTCCGTATAATTGTGCACTCACCTGTCACGTCCTTTGGAGCCATCTAGGGTGACAAAAGCTTGTAAAAAAATTATTGCCAATTGCCCCAAAAAAAAAAAAAAAAAGGGTCACACATTCGACAAATCGGCCGTTTAAAAAAATTGTCGTCTATTGTTGACCTCCGGAGATTCCTTTTAAACTCCGTTGAGAAACAAGAATTCCATACTTTTGAGGCCAAACAGTGGTATGCTTTGCGCGATTAGGCCAACTTTAGTTGGATGTTAAACAGCCTATGAACTTTATAGTCCCATGTCAAAGACATTCAAATATATTCTTCTCTATTTAATTACTCATAATTAATCTCTTTCTTCCCCTCTGTCAATCCCTCAAAAGCTCAAACATACGCAAGAGAAATGACTTGGAAAGTTTACAGCGATGTGCTGGTGACACCAACAGGGAGACAGAGAGAGAGAGAGAGAGAGAGAGAGGAGGGGGGGAGTAAAAATGGAAGGGCAGTTAGGTGTGGCTATTTTTTACGGGCATTTTCTTATGGTTACATCCACAGTGCGTATTTCACTGACTGCGCTGGTTTATATTCTTTTCTTTTATTTGTACCTAAACCTACTTTCTTGACCCGAAGAACCCCCCAAAAAAACAGCAATACATATACCTGTTTGAGGTGATCAAGGCTCCGTTTGGCTTGACATTTGAGAGTATAGGGACTTCAATCTGCTTTCAAACGCCTTGATCGATCGAGTGTTTGGTATTGTCTGGCGGATGAATGACGACAGCAATCGCCAGCAAATAAGGCAGCTCCATCTGCTCTCTTTTTTCTTTTTTTCTTTTTTTTTTCTTTTTTTATAATTTATGACAAATTAAGAATATTTTTAAACCCCTTCTCAAACGAAAGAAAAAAAAAAAAAAAAACCCATCAAATGTCATTAGCACAACTCTACAGCTGCGGCTCCCATTTGTCGCGTCATGGATGGATTTCCCCTCTTTTTTTTCTTCCTTTTTTCTCAATCTTTGGTTCTCGATTCTTTTCTCTCTTTCTCTTTTTTAATTTTTTTTATTTCTCTATTTATTATATACAACTTTTTTGAATCTTTGAGGACACATAAAATGAAACCATCCTAACGTGTCTCTTTTCCGAGCCAAAGGACATTCTTTTTTCTCTATATCTAATTGGCCATGTAATTTTGCTAATTCTTGTAATTATATTTATGGTATCAAGAAACAATGGCATATATATCCTTAAAATATTTAATGAAAAATCAATAATATACTTTGTAAATAAATAAACTATTTAGATCCTTATAGAAATTTACCGATATTATATGGTACTAAGCAATTGCTAAAGAAAAATGTCATTAATTGCTATTCTAGGTTTTGATAAATGATTCAAAATATTTGTGTACCAGATGGGGAATTTACATTTCATTAAAAAGGTAATTATCATAGATTTTTATTTTAACTCTCTTCTAGTATAATTTATTTTTATTTAAAATATAAAAATAATAAAAATAAATTTATATAATATAAAATTATAAATAAATCATACCCATAAAAAAATAACCATCTATCTTATATCTACCATTATATGCTAACATCTAGCGTTATTTGCGGTAAATATTGTAACAGACAGGCCTCCAGAGGGATCATCCCCTACCATAAAATTTTCTTTTCCTATAAAAGGTGCTAAACTACTTTGCTACCTCCGAGAGAGAGAGAGAGAGAGAGAGAGAGATGGCGGAGACCTCTCAAGCCATGCTAAACCAGGGCTTGTTTGAGGAGCAAGAGATGCCTACGCAAATGGGTTCCTTTTCTTTTCCTTCACACTTGAACTTTCCTCAGTTTGGTAATTGCCACCAATCTCTTAAAGCAGCTGGCTTCCTCATGCCTCCTGCACTTGCTGCTGATCATGCACTTCATATCGCTAATCTCACGGAGAATCTTCTCCCTTCCGCCACTCCAAAGCAAAGAGAAGACACCGTGGGAGGAGCCCATCTTCTCTCCTTGCAGAGATCCAGTGCAAATCTCTGGTAATTATATATTTCAATGATCATCATACGTACCTTTATGTATAAAAGGAAAACCCATCATCCAAAAGTTTCTGTTTTCTTGATTTTTTTTTTCTTATGTATCATTAGTCCTTGTTCACTTTTCCCAAAATGAACAAGATCGTGCCCGATCCATCGGTGATATTTTGAAACTTCCCAGTCCCGGCTATTAGGTTAACGTAAATGAAAATCTTAGTAGAGCATCTAAATATAATAAAGCGAGGTGCTAAACAAGATCAGGAGGGGGTTGGATCTTCAAATTATAAAAGTATTGTCTCTTTTTTAAACTTTCCCCGCATGTTCTAGGTGTTTTCATGCAGAATGCTTTCTCTTTTTCTCCAATTAACTGGCTTCTGCAGTACTGCACAGAGAAGCCTAGTCATGTTTGAACTTTGAACTCTGAAGTGGTTTTTCATCAGGGCATGGGGAGAGGTAAGTGACTGTAGCTTGATGAGCAGCAAAAGAAGCGGTGGAGATCAACATCATGAGCATCTTGGGGTCTCTTCAATCAAGATGAAGAAGATCAAAGCAAGGAGAAAGGTAAGGGAGCCTAGGTTTTGCTTCAAGACTCTCAGCGATTTGGATGTGCTGGATGATGGTTACAAGTGGAGGAAGTACGGCCAGAAAGTTGTCAAGGACACGCAGCATCCCAGGTAATTAATTAATTCGCCATTGTTTCCCATCAAAGCTCCTTTTATTTTTCTCGTAATTAACTTACAATTAAGCAGCAATTAATATCTCACCATAAAGTTGACATCACTTTGGACATTAGCTTTTAGAATTTGTACCCCCATGAACATGCTATGTCGAACCTCCCTACCCTACCCCCCCTTCTCTCTCTCATTATCATTATGATTTCTGATATGATTTGTATTGGCTGCTAGGCTTTTACAGGCTTGGTACAGGAGATTTTGATTGATAGATGTATATGAGGGAATACTCATCATGAATACTAAACGATTTATTCACGAAAGAGGCCAAAAAGAAGTAATTATTAGCTTTTGAAAGGCAAAGTAAGCAAAGTAACAATGCGAGGAGAGAAAATTTAGGATAATTGTCCAACCATTGATCAATTATAACGTTATATATGCAAAGAACAGAAGATCATTAACCAGATCCTAAAAGGTAGAAATTATAATGCTTGGATAGAGATATTAATACTTGATTTGAGATTCACACCAGTTTACAATAGTTTTTTTTTTTTTTTTTGAAACAAAGGTAGAGGAGGGTAATTAAGTCATTCCTCTTACAGGTTGATAGGATTAACTCAAGTAATTGAAGAAATTTATTTTGAAACAATTACTTGACAATTTCATGATAAGGGAAATTATTGACCTTCAATTACAAACGGTTATCTTTTCATTTTTGCTTTCCATTCTGAACATTCAAGAAAGAAAGAGTAAGAATAACTTATCCTTATAACAATTAAAGTACTCAACTATTCTTTTAAGGTTCTATTGTAACTAACACGAGAGAGGAGGATACCAAAATAATAATAATAAAAAAAAAAGAAAAAATGCTAGATGAGAGTATGTGTGTTAGAATAAACATTTTTGTTTGTGCATGGGCAAGTGCATTTAGCTAGATATTCCTAGATGCATGTACCATGCTTACCACTACTAATCATTTGTCAGATGCATCTTTATTGTTTGAGCACTTCACTAATCAATTTTTCTAGCAATCTCCCTACTCCGGGCAGGCTTGAACACAGTCTGGCTTGGAACTAGAACCGAATAAAGTTAAAACCAAAATCGGAACTTGTCAATGATTTTGCGGTTCTGAATCAAACCCAAACCGCATAAGTTAGCCTGAGTAATGTTTATCTTTTTCAGAAAATTGAAACCAAAACCGGTACAGGAGCATATTGCAGTCCCCATTCTAAACCGAAAACTTTAAAAAAATTAAATTTTCTGTAAATTTTATATCTTGTTTATTTAAATTATTTGGTTCAAATAGAATTATCTATGGTTTTCGTTTAATTTTTCTATGAAATCCTCTATAAAATTTTTTGTAAAAATTTAGTAAATTTTTTAGGGAAAGCATTGGCCCCCGTTTAAAACATTCCTGAAAGCAAACTAAACTCTTCCTAGCTGGTTACATTTTGATTCCTCCTGACAATAATTGAAATGAGGAACTGAAACTGGCAGTTGAGTTGAAATCAACCAGACTATATATATATATATATCTAAAAGCAGTTTAATTTTATTCCTGCTTTTCTCACTTTTGTCATCATATAATCTATATAATCTAGGCCGAAGTAGAGCATTGTCTAAGGATGACAAGGGAAAGTGCTCTAGCTATGATTTCAGCTTTGAATTTCTGATCCGGGCCTCGAATATTTTCTTTGACGATATGATTGCTGATATGAACAATTGCATTTGATCGGAAAAAATTGGTGCCCATTAAATAATGTCGACATAACTACAATAAGGTTGTTACATCCTTCACCAGAAAGTAGTCATGCAATATATAATTTTATTTTTAATAGAAGTGCAGTGCACCATATAAAAATTACAGCTAATTAAAAATAAAAAATAATAAAAAAAAACCTCTTTTTCTTTGTCAATAGGCTCAAATTGGAGCTAACACTTGAGACCTTGAGCCATGAAGGCAATTACAATACCATTGAATGTCTCCTACTTTTATTAAAATGCTAGGGCAACTGAATTAGAAACCTATAAGTTCCAACCACGAAATTTGAGCCATTGCAACTCTATATTGTAAATATTGTTTTTTAGCATCCATTCCATATATGAGAACCCTAACACCATGAAGCTAAAATTTGTTGCTCAGTTTATAAAAAATTTATCATTTGCTTAAAATTTTACACCATACATTGTCTCTTTTTAGAGCTGTAACATCATGCCATAGTATGAATGTCCATCTCACCGTCTCAGCTAGTGATCCTTTTAATCATAATTTTTAGCTATGGATGAAACCTGCATCTCTGAGTTGTGTAACTTGCTTTGGTTTAAGGGACAGTTTTAACTTCCAAGGATAATATTAATCAACATTATCATGATCATAGAGTCGTGTTAATCAATTCCAACATTATTGGCGTCCAATCCAGTACCCACACGAGGCACAGCTGCAAAACCCTTGGATATTTTTGTTGCAGCCAAAGTTGTTAATTTAGTGTCATACAAAATGCAGGAGCTACTATCGTTGTACACAAGATAACTGCCGCGTAAAGAAACGAGTGGAAAGATTAGCTGAGGATCCAAGAATGGTGATCACAACCTACGAGGGGAGACATGCACATTCTCCGTCGCATGATCTAGAACAAGATTCACAGGCTCCAACCCAGCTTAACAATTTCTTCTTTTAATTAGTGCACGCTTAGTTCAATCAAGCCTAGACTATCATTGACTGTGGGCTTCTCTGGATTAATTGTCTTTCGATATATATATGTATCTTTATAAATAACTGAAAGCTGAGAGAGATGTGTACACCAAACGGCCATCCCTCTTAGGCCTTTCACTTTTTGCATGCCCTGTGTTGTTATTATAATTACTCTAATGAATAAGGACTTCGCAATTTTGGTTTGTAAATGTTGTAGGATTCAGATTCTGCAACTTATGGGTTCATATAATCACATTTCACCAATAATTAATATGGAGATTAACTTTTAGTTGGCATAGCTTTTCATTTCCTTAACATCACAATACTTTCATTCTGTTGGTGATTAGATCTACTAACAAAAAAATAAAAGATCGCTCAACGTTATTAGAAGTGAATAATTATCTCTTATTATATATTTCACCACTTCTAATAAACCAAAAAATAATGTTTCTGATTAGGATTCAAACTTAATACCTCAGTCATGTGACAACTCAAATGCTTACAAAAACCAAATCAAACTAAAATTCGTTGAGACTTTTCATTGATGATCATCTTTTCACGTTAATGAGGCTTTCCGTTTCTCAGTCTGAGCTTGTTCCGAGCCTTCAAGGGTGTAAGTTCTAACAAATTTATGAGCACCCATCTTGCCTTTCTATTCGTTTTCTTTTTCTCTTTAACCAATTGAGGCAGCTAAAAGCAAATTATGAATAAACTTCGGCTTAGTAACATTGGAGTTGTTTCTTTTGAGTTAGCGGAGTCATTTGACTTAAAAAAGAAATAGCTAAGTCACACCCTAGTAACCTTTCCTCTTGCCTATTCTACTCATTTGTTGTTGAACGTAATTAATATTTATAAAATTACTTGAAATGATAATATGAATTCATGATTTCCTCCTCTCTAGTTCGCCTCCTATGGCCCAGCCTTTCAACTAGTGGCCAGTGTGCAGCTTTTGGGTCAATGGTTAAAGTGGCTACAGTCCCGGGAAGGATCCACTAGGCCCAGCAGTAATGGCATCCTGAATCAACAAAATTTAAAGGACATCTATTTATATAATATATATATTTTCCTTACGAAGGCTTGTTATATAGCATAGTTCATTTGTTTCTGGAGCTCATTTCATCACTCAAGCCATTAACTTTAAAACAATTTATTGTAATTTATGAGAAACTAAAAAAGACATTAAAAAAAAACTCATTGTGATTTATGGAGAAGTATAAAAGACACCAAAAATTGGAGAAAAATGAGCTCATTGTAATTTATTTTCTCTTCCTTTCCCTTTATTTTTTCTTTTCTTTTGCTGCTTTCTTATAATTAGCAAGATCATTATTGCAGTTTTGGAATCAAAAGTAAAAGTTGCCTCAAACAAAAGCCGAGAACAAAGAAAAAACCACCTGTATCTGATATGGATCGTGCAACTCATGTTGGTACGTTTTTTTTCCTTTGTGTGCAATTTGATTTCATTTCTACGATAGAAATAAGTCTTCAGTTAACATGTTCGGAGCTTTTAGAATACTTTTTTTTGGCTGTTAAAAATCATTGGGACTTATTTTATTTTGATTTTTTAGCCGAATAAAAGATTCAAAAGCCTTTTCCTTATTTGCTCGGTGAATTTTGTATAAAATCTTTTTATAACTGGTATTCGGTAGACTGATAGACCAGTTCCTTTTTCTTTTTGTTACGAGGCTTTCAGTGACTACAGAAGTCATAATCACATTGCAGATAAATACTGTTTTGAAATTAGATTCTTTTTCCACTTTCAATTTTTTCATGCTCTTAATAGAAGTATGATTGGTTTTGCTAACTAAACATGATTTTGTAGTTAGTGAATACAAATTTTGCAATTGGTAGAGTTTCAGGAATAGAAAGTGAAATAATTTGTGCTTTTGAACTATACCTTTTGGATCGTTCATTGTTTGGTTTGGATGCCTATGAATAAGACTTTCTTGTGTTCTCCAAAAAAATAACCTTTGTGTGTTTCTATTATTTCACTTATTCATTTAGTTTTGAATAACGAAAGAGGAAATCTTTTTGAGACTTTTAGTCTAATTTACATCTATTAAACTACACCCTCATTATTATACCAACAAATCATTTATCAATTATATTCATTTTTATAAAATAAAAAGTTAAAGATATCTCTACTTTAATTATTATATCATGCATTATTTTATTTTATTTTTAATCTTTACTATAATACTTTATAATTCATATTTTGATTTTGTAATCTATGAATTAACATATTTCTCACTATGTGTCTCATGTCATGTCATGGTGTCTCTTTGGACAAACCTTATTTTTTTCATCAAAGATATAATGCAATAAATTATAAGAGATTTACAATTAACCAGACTTATAATTTTAACTCAATATCATGTGAAAAAAATGAAAGATAAAGTCAAAAAGTTAGTTGGCCACATGAATAAAATTCAAACCTCAATTGAAGAGTTAAACGAGTAAATGTAGCAAATAGTCTAGACGTTTGCTAAAGGAAAGACAACCATGAGGTATGTAATTTCTCACAAAAGTTCTCTTACCTCAATCAATAGACTATTTCAAATAACTATAATATCAAGAACTTCTTTGATACCTTTCATTGACTTTAGTCAATTATGCATCCTTGTTTATAACAAACAATAGTTGTGCAATCATTAAGTACTAAAATATATGCATCAAATGTCACTTTAACACCTCACTTTATTGATATTACACTCAACGAACTTAAAATCACTCCTAGATTAAAAGACAAAAATGAGGGAAGTATAGAGCATTTTATGAAACAAAAGATCAATCTTTTACAAGAGGAAGTGAGAGCTATCAAAAGGGATGATATTCATACTCCCTTAAGTGCATCAGGTTTCTATCTAGTTTAAGATGTAATCCTTTCACCAAAATTCAAGGTTTTAGAATTTAAAAAGTATGACAACACAGAACCATTTGTAAACCACTTGACTATGCATATTTGAAACATGACAACATATCCTTATAACAAGAAATCCTAATGTATTGTTTCCAAGACAGCCTGATAAGTGTTACCTACCACTAGTTCATCAAGTAAGACTAAAGAAATGTTAGAACTTAGGAAGAGGTAGCAATTGTTTTTAAAGTTAGGTTTAAGTATATCTTTGAATTGGAACCCACCCACAAGGATCTTTAGGCCTTGAAAAAAAGTTTAAAGAAACTTGTAAACAATATGCATAACAATGACACAATATAGCTATTTAAGTTCAACCTTGACTGCTAGAAAAAGAATTAATCTCCACCTTCCTTAGCACTTTAAAAGCTTTATAATATGACAAAATGGTGGGAAGTGCATTAGGAAACTTCGTCAATTTAATTATTACAAGAGAAAAAATTGATAAGGGTATTAGTAAAGGTAAAATTATTGATATTAATGTCGACACTCCAACATCTAAAAACAATTAGTGTGATAAAAAAAAAAACAAAAGGAAGATGAAGTCTAGGTGACTGAGTATGATAGTTGAACAAGATCACACCCTATGTACCAATCATTCAATAACTTACGAGGGTAGTTTAATTCTTAACAATCATGTCACAACATAACAACTCCATTTTCATTACAAAATCCTTTGTCGTAACCTTTAGAGCCAAATGTTCATATGTCAACACTTTTAGGTAATCAAACTAATCCTAAAAGGCAAGAAAGGGAAACAATTAACCTTATACTAATGCCTTATTTAGAACTATTTTCTTAACTTGTTCAAAATAAATTAGTTACTATTATAACTTAAGAACAATTAAAATTGTCATATCTTTATTGGTATGATGTCAACGTTAAATGCAAATTCATAGTGGAGAATTGGATATTTAATTGATAGTTGACAAATTTTTTATTGTAAAGCCTAAAAGTTAAGAGATAGCAGATGAATTGACTTCTTAAAAGTCAAAAAGAAATCACAAAACAATAAATCAAGTTGAGGAATGCTTGAATAATGATTGTTAGGGACCAAATCCTAGTTTTCTTAAAATTAGCATGGTAAAGGTTGGAACATTAACCCATAGATACCTACCCTTATGACATTAAAGAAACTTAACATCACCAAAAATATTTTGCTCAATTACTTTGGCCCTATCTCTTTCTCCAACACTATATTACCCCTTATTAAAGCAATAAGGCAATCCAATGGGACTATAACTATTAGGCAAAATCCCATAATCAAGCGCCGACACTAGAGTTAGTTCTCATAACAACATTTGACATTACAAAAATTAAAAGCATCACTCAAACTAAACAATAGTATACACTAAAATACATAAAAAAAAAAAAGCTCAAGTAAAAGAAAGAGAAAGTCATAATAATCTTAGACAATGTTGAAGAAATCCATTTGTAAAATACCAAGAGAGTAAAGTCATCTACTACACATAACCCCAAGCCTAAGAAAAATGTTGTCAATAAGGATGATGAGATGTTCTTCAAATACATCAAGCACAATAAATATAATGTAGTTGAGTAGCTCAGTCAAACCCCAACAAAAATTTTAGTCCTCTTTTTGCTAATGAACTTCGAGTCTCATCAAAGATGTTTGCTATATATTCTTAACCAAGCATATATCATATTTGACATTTCATTGTACTTGACAATTCTTTGGTCAACTTTGACCATATTGTCAACAACATTATGACAAGCAATTGCATTCTATTCTTAAATGAAAAGATTTTAATTAAGGGGTATAACCATACTAAAGCATGGCATATTTCAATCCTCTGGCATGATTGCAACATATCTCATGTCCTCATTAATAACTGATCATATTTAAATATCTTGCCTAAGGATACACTAGAATAGTTACCAATTGATATTGCCATTATAGTACCAAGTCACATAATTGTCTAAGCATTTGATAATACAAAGTGTGAAGTCATAAAGACCATGTACTTTTAACATGCTTTTTCAAGTTATGGCCATTAAAACTACTTATAAATGCCTATTAGGTCACCTATAAATTCATGCCCTAAGAGCCATTCTCTCTAATTTACACCAAAAGGTGAAGCTTATCACAGGTGATCAATTGATAAAAATCCAAGTAAAGTATGACTTGTTTGTTTTTAGACCACCAAGAATGTCTTATGTTAAGACAACTTGGAATGCACATTTTTATCTTTCAAAATTCTAAATATGACTCCTTAGTCAGAGGAATCATTTCTTAAAATGTCACTTCAACCATCTAAAGAATTGCTAAAAGCTACCAAAATGATGATAAAGAATATTTACTACCTAGGTAAAGGAATTTGGAAGTATGTGCATGGAATAATTGCTCTCATACAAACCAATAAACAATAAGATTGCTTTAAAATGAGATAACAACCAAATCAAGGTGATCCTATCCAAAGATACTTAAAAGTTGAGGTAATTAAGTTTGTACTTCCCCGAACTCATTATTTCAAGAGTGTAAGGTTCATTAATCCAACTTATGATAAATGTTATGCACCAACTAAAGTTGTTGTTGAACTATGTATATTAATGATCCACATGATCTTCAGAGAGGAGGAAAAAGAGTCTCCTCAAATTCCACTGATTCAACCATATAACCTTAACAATCCTTTAGGCAACTAATAAGTTTGGGAGATTCTTCAGTCACTTGGGTTTCTTAAAAGTTATATAGTTTAAAATTTTCCCTTACTTGTTGACACTAATAACATTTAGGGGTAACTATTTAAGAAAATGGATAACTTTTTTCCATATGTAAACTAGTAACATGTTTATTTCATTTGCACTTATAATTTTAATTCTATTATTTTAACTATCATTTACTTTTACATGCGTAATCCATCTTAATAGCACTTGTTCATTTATCATAACTTTTTATTAATTATTTAGGATGTCGAAAAATAAGACCAATAGCTTAGTTAATACTTACCTTGAGGCAAAGTCTAAAAGTATCCTTCATGTGTTAACCCAAGATGACCTAAAAAGTGAAGAAATCTTGTTATATCTCCAACTCCTAGTTGAATAAGAAAAAATTTAGTTTACAAATAAGGAGCTAGTCAAGCTAATTAACTTGGGCAATATAGGAAGTCGGTAAGAAGTTAAAACAACATAAGACTTCCCTTAAAAAGTTTTCAAGGCATAATTTAGTTACTTGAAGAATATATATATATATATTTGCTTGGTCATATTAAGATATGTCAAGCTTAAACATTAATGTAGTGGTGTATAAACTCTCTCTAAAACTAGAGTGTAAACCTATATAGTAGAAGTTCAAGAGAATGAAAATTGATGTCTTGTTAAAAATCAAGAAAGAAACCAAAAAGTAGTTGGACACAAGCTTTCTTCAAGTGGCAAATTATCCAAAATAGGTAGCTAACATTGTGCTAGTGCCAAAAAAAGATAGTAAACTCCACCTATATATAGAATATAGGGATTTGAATAAAGTAAGTTTAAAAGATAACTTTCCTTTACCACACTTTAACATTCTTATGGATAATATCACTAGTCATTTAATATTTTCATTTAGATTAAGATGGCACCCAATGACATGAAAAAAAATAATATTCATGACAATGTAGGGCACCTACAACTATAAATTCATGTTATTTAACCTTAAAAATGCAAGTGTCTTTTATCAACGAGTAATGATTACCTTGTTTTATGATATAATGCACAAAGAAATCAAAGTTTATGTCGATGACACAATCATCAAATCTCAGGTAAGTGGAGATGACCTAGTAATCTTTTAAAAGTTGTTTGATTAACTAAAGAAGTTTCAACTTAAACTTAATCCAACTAAATACACTTTTAGGACAACTTTAAATAAACTACTTAGTTTCATTGTCAGTCAAAGAGGCATCAAAATTGATCTTGAAAAAATTAAATTGATATAAGAAATGTCTACATTGTCTTCACCTAAGGAGGTGTAAGGATTTTTGGGAATGATTAATTATATTGTCAAGTTCCTATCCAAGTTAACTGCAACATGTGAGTCTATATTTGGGATGCTATAAAAATGCAGTTCCAAACAATGGAATAATACATGCTAGGAAGCATTTGATAAGATCAAGCATGATCTCTTTAATCCTTCAATTTTTGTGCTGTCAATTTTGCACAAACCATTCATTTTTACCTCATTATAAAGAAGCAATGTACGAGTTGTATCTTGGGACAACACGATAAAACAAGCAAAAGGAAAGGATAATCTACTACCTCAACAAGAAATTCACCAATCACAAAACATAGTATTTATATTTAGAAAGAATATATTGTGTCATAACATAGCCAGTGCATCCACTTTGACAATATATGTTGTATTATATAATCTGACTTATTACTAAAAATGATCCCTTAAAATATGTCTTTAAAAAACCAACATTGTCAGGATGGGGTGCTTATTAGTAGGTTCTTTTATTAAAAAATGGCATTTAATATGTCAATTTGTAAAGGTGTCAATAATAATGTAACAACAAATTTCCTAGCAAATTTGGCCATTCTTGAGTATAAGCTAATGTAATTTGGTTTTTTAGATTAAGACATTCTAACCATAAATCAAACTTAAAAAGATGACAAATAGACAATAGATGAAGTGGTTTGATAGAACATCAAATGCATTAGGGTATAAAGTAGGAGCAATCCTTATCTTCTAAGGGTAAACAATGTCTAATTGCAACAAAACTATAATTCAAATGCACCAATGAAATAGTAAAATGTGAAGTGTATGCTATAGACTTATTATATGCCTTAAAGATAAAAGTAAAAAAATCTCAAAGTATATGGGGATTTAGCATTGATCATTTACTAATTATTATGTGAGTGAGAAATGCAAGACCATAAACTTGTTTGTATCACTAATACATTAAGAAACTAATGGAGCAATTTGATTAGATCACTTTCAATCATATGCCTTAAGAATACAATCAAATTTCTAATGCTTAGAAAACTTTAGTGGCAATATACAAAGTTGATTATGAAGTTAATGTCTAAATGATCCATGTTAATATCCATCACACTTTAACTTACTACATTCATATCAAAGAGAAGACAGATAGTAAGTTTTAGTATCATAACATAAAGTATTACCTCAAAGTTTAAGAATATCTTGAAGGTATAAATGAAAATGATGAAAGAATTCTACGAAGGTTGACAATAAATTTTGTCCTCAGTGAAGACATTTTTTATAAGTACAACTACAACTCAATCTTATTATGGTGTGTAAATATGACTAAGGTATAAATAATCATAAAAAAGTGCATAAAGGCTTATATGGGTCACATACTAGTGGCCTCTCAATTGTTAAAAAGATCTTGAGAATAAGATACTACTAGTTAACCATGAAATCAAATTGCTTCAATGCTCTTAGAAATGCCACAAATGTTAAATACATACAAATAAAATACTTGTGACATTAGCTCCATTGCATGAAATGACATTCCCATAATCATTCTCTATGAGGGAAATGGACATGATTGGTTCCATTACACCAAAACTATCTAATGAGTATTGATTTATCTTAATAATAATTGACTTTTTCACAAAATGCGTCAAAGCAACATCTTATGTAAGTGTCTCTGTAAGATGGTCATTAAATTCATAAAAAATGACATTATATGTCATTATAATGTGCTAGAACAGATAATCACATATAATGCTACTAACTTGAATAATAAAATGATGATTGACCTTTACAACTAGTTCAAAATCAAGCATTATAACTTTTTCCCATATAAACTAAAGATGAATGGGGCAATTAAAGTAATAAACAAAGATCTCAAGTAAATCATTGAAAAAATAATAGTTAAATACAAAACTTGACATAAGATGTTATCGTTTACACTACACATATATCTTAACACCTCCGTACTTCCATATAGGAATCATTTACATTAGTTTATGGAATTAAGATAATCTTACCAATGAAAGTTGAAATTTCTTCATTAAGGGTTCAAATAAAAGTAAAACTAGAAAAGGCAGAATGGTTTAACTTAGATATAAGCAACTAAATCTTATTGAAAAAAATAAATTGAATGTTATTTGTCACGAATAATTATACTAGAGCCAAATGAAACTAATATATTAAAGGAAAATATGCCCTAAATACTTTAAAAAAAAAGACTTAGTCTTGAAATGGGTCCCACTAAATTAAAATGACCTAAAGGGCAAATGGGTACCAAATTATACAGGTTCATATGTTTTGGAAAACATCTTAATGGGGTATTTAGGCTAGGTTTAGGCAAAATTAGTAGTTATACTATTAGTCTTTATTAATCCACATAACATAAGCCTTATAATCTTTCATCATTTTATACCTAAATATGTCACTCTCTTTGATCACTACATATAAACTAGTTATCCTATGACTCACAACATTTTTTTTAACCTTGACACGAATGCTATTGATGTGATCATATTTATTTGGCTGATATGAGTTAATGGGCATTTTAAAAAGTAAACATAATATAAATTACATTTCTTTATTTGACATTCTCAAGGACATAAGGAATTCTTCTTAAGGTCATGTATAAAGCCCTCGAGCACATTAACAAGAAAGGATGGATCACTGACTTAAGATTCCTTATAGGCCAAAAATGAGGAATGCATAGGCTAATGAGCTGGGCATTTCGCAAAAAGAAAAAACAATCTCAAGATTTTATAAGAATCCTAGATATGGACATTTATTTCAATAATACAACACATAGAATGATTGTATCTATATAAAGTAAGCTAATTCTCCCAAAAGCAAAGAAGTAGAAATAATCTTTCATGATTTTGATCATTTTATGTTCAAATGAGAACCGACCTATAAGATAGAAAAGGATCCTTTTATTTAAGAGAAAAGTAAATGAATACACAAAATCTACAAAAACTTTACCCGCATGACGTGTTACAAACCATAAAGGCTCTAATCAACAAATTGAAATTTAAAAAAGGGTATAATAAAATTAAAAGGCATGGTGGATGTGAACAATCTCAGAGTAAGGAAAGAACATCAATAAACCAAAATTAGAAAAGATTCTTAGACAACAACTCTCTTCATAAAAATTTTTAGGAGAAAATGCAAACAACAAATGAGGATTTTAAACAAAAAAAAAAAACTCCTTAACAATATTGTGTTAATTTAAGTATGTGTGAACAAACTATCAATGAAATTAGATCATAATAAAAGCTTTGGATATGTTAAGAATGTGTTTTACATTGATGACTTATGCAAAAGAATAATGTCATCATCTCAAACAAATTTAGATCACATAGTTTTGAACTTTTAACTGTAAATGACAATTATAAGTAATTTTGGATGAACTTCAGTACACTTCACATTTGCAATACAAATGAAATGATAATGCAACTACCTTAAGTAAGTTCAAGAAATATGTTAGTTTACTCTTAAAATTTTAATGATTGTGGGAAGCAATTTTGAATGAGTTTGAATGCACTTTGCATTTGCAACCCAAGTGAAAAAGTAATACAATCATCTTGAGCAGGTTCAGACAATATGTCAACCTATTTATGAAATTTCAATTGTAAATGGCAGTTAAGAGCAATTATGTGCAAAATTTGAAAATATATCTTGCATCAGTAACTTGAGTAAAAGGGTAATATAATCATCTTGAACAAGTATAGGTCACATGTCAACATACTTCCAAAATTTTAACTACAAATGGCAATTAAAAGCAATTTTATGCAGAATTTAAGATTTGGCAACCTGAATAAGAGGGTCATATAGCCATCTTGAACAAGTACATGCAACATATTAGTTTACTTTAAAACTTTTCATAGTAAACTACAATTAAAAGCACTCTAGACATGTTTGAAAATGCATTCTACATTGATGACCTAAGCGAAAGGGTAATACAATCATTTTAAGCAAGCTTAAAAGATGCAACAATATATTTCTAAAATTTCAATTAAGAACAATGGTTGGAAACTCCATTTTCACTAGCCTAAGTGCATTGCAAAATCCTCATATATTATGCAAATTAAACTCTCAATGGAGTTGTCAACTGAGTATTAGAAAATTTCTAATGAAGAGCAATATAATTTTTGCCAATATCATAAGTCCCTCGATAAGGTTTTTGTGTAATCATCATTGACATCGTCACCCTTAGCATACAAATGGAAATTAATTACTTTAAGCCATCTAGGCATATCTTATGGATTTATAATCTCTAATTTTGAGTGCACCCTTAAATAAGCATGTTTAAAATAAAGGCATCATGGTATAGACATTCAAAAGGCAAACAAAATAAGGATCTAAGAAAATCTTTATTTGTTCTTTTGTCCCAAAGCTCTTCATAAAAAGAGATAACTATTATACCTCTATTTTGTCTACCTTGAGGACCTCATATTTGATCATTTTTATGTAAAATTAATTCTATGGGTTATATACAATGCAATTGGATTGCGAATTATTCATTTGGAGGTGAAAAAAAATAAAGCGACAAAAAAGAAAAATAAATGAAAAGGGAAGAAAAAAATAAAAAAAATGGAAAACAAAACAATATATATATATAATTGAATTACTACAAATTAATGTCTAATGTACAACCAAATGTCTAAGGTACAAAGCATAACCCACCTTAAAGGAAGGCTCTCTCCTTCTCAAAGACCTTAAGCTAAGTATCCAAGTGCAGTAATAAAAGTCTAATGCTCTCCTTAATTTCCAATAGCCTTATCAAAATGCAAATCTTACAAGTTAAAGACCCATAAAATATTAAATATGTTTAGAAGTGATCCTAGTCATCTAACAAAAAGTAAAAGCAATCTTAACTGTTCAACAAAAGACAAGTTAATCTAAACCATCTAGCAAAAAGTAATCAAAAATCGATGGCCAAGATCAAGCAAACCTTATTACAAAAGGAGGGTTTTTTTGCATTAAAAAGGCCAGCTAGAATTAAATGAGAGAGAAGGGCAACCAACAAAATCAATCAAGGAGTCACAGAAAAGAGCAAAGTGTGCATCAATTGAGAAAGAGTCAACACCATTTTGAGGGGCCAAAAAAAACTCAACGAGAGAAGGCATTTAAGGTGGTCTAAAGGAGGGCAAAAGGAATAAAGAGAGACACCATCACCAAACATTAAAAAATGTATAGGTAACCACCTAAAAGAAGGAGTTATTCTTTCCATTCAACAACATAAGGAACCAAAGAAGCCATAATAGGATTATGAGACTTTTAAATTTTGCCTTCCATTTTTAGTGCACTTTTAAAGACATTATTACATATAAATTATCCAAATTGAATTTAAAATCTTGATCAAGCCAAGAAATAAAATTAAAATAAATATTAATGGTTAAATGTCTAATTAAGTGCACTGTTTCACCTAATTAAGAACATTAATGATTATTAAGCAAAGAACTTCAATTAATTTGGTATCAAAAAATGTCATAATCAATAGAAAGAGAACCAAACTTCCTATTAAACAAAGAATTACAACTAATAACCACATACTTAATAACCAAAATTGACAAATATTTATCTCGAGTGGTATTACTCCTCCTTTAAAGCTTCCTAGTACAAAAGAAAGGTATAAAGTAATTTTGTTTTCCTTTTTTAATGCATAAAACATATACTAGTATCTAAAAGTCAAGAAAAACAATAACAAAAACACATAAGTAATCAAAAAGATAGAGAAAATACTCAAAATTAAGCATTTTTCCTTGAAAAAAACTCACCAGAAGCTCACCGCCGACTGCCATTCAAAAACATCACGGAAGCCACTTAGAGTCCTTTTATACTGATCTACATATGAATAATGGTTGCACGTCAAAAAGAGGTCAAAAAATCCACAAACTAATAAGTAGCTTAAGATTTACCATCATTTATTGTCACATATGTCGCTAATTGACATCATACTAACGTAAAATTAGCATTGTTCAACGTGTCAAGTGTCAATTTGTTCAACAATACCTTTCATATGCCAAACAAAGCATAAGGAAGCAACAACTATCACTTCAAAGTCAAATGTCATCACTCGCTCCACCTTCTACATGTGTTATTTTTAGCCACCATTATTGCTCCAAATCATCACTAGTGGACTTAACAAGCAATGATCTACCCATTAGTACCTCCTCCACACCAATCAGAAGCCAATAGTGCCTTGCCATCAATGGAAACCTCTCTCTCTCTCTACCATAATCAACTCCAAAACCAACCAACGATACCATTTTTTAAACAAAATTTGGGATTCCCATACCAGATATTATCTCTAAAAGTTGTGATTGGGACATCTTTTAGCCAAAAAGATGTGAAAATTAGTCATAAACAAGGTGTGTAAAGAAAGGAAGAGTTTATTTTATGCCAAAATAGTTTTTTGGGTACAAAAGAATTATTGAGGGCTATTCTAGAAACAAGAAAAATATAAGTGAACAATAGTACTATCACTTGTAATGACTCTCGAACTCCAAAGAACCATAATAAAGTAGACTAAGTTACTTAAAATGTTCTAATCATACCTAAAATGATTAATGATGACTTTGAAATTAACATACACGCATTACAACATTCCCCAATTGTTCCCCTGATCCTAACATGCCACCCAAAAGGCACTGAATGTTGCACCCTTACCTCTGCATCTGCCAAGCTTTCCCGCACTAAGAAACCCATCGCAATAGCTATTGGTCCTCAAGTGTGTAGTAACCAAAGAGAGTGGTGAACTAGGTTTTTAAAGAAATTAGTAAACTAAAACTTTTAAGCCAATCATAAGTTCAAGAACAACACAAAAAAAAAAAAAAAATTTAACTAGTTAAAGTAGTTTATATAAGTGTCACAATATCAATGAGCATATAAGAGAGTAAGCGATAGATAAATCAACCATATGAAATTTATAGTCCACTCTCAAAACTATTCTTGAATCTTTATAATCCACTATTATAATCTTCTTCATTGGGTGAAGATCAAATGCTTTTCAACTTTTCTTGTTAATCTAGCGCCAAGTTTACCAAATGTTTGGGTAAAGGTATGTAGTGCTTTTTAATCTATTATTGAATCTTTATAATCCACTATTATAATCTTCTTCATTGGGTGAAGATCAAACATTTTTTCAACTTTTCTTGTTAATTTAACGCCAAGCTTACCAATACATAACTTGTTGTTAAAGTGTTAAGCTCACCCTTAAAATATTTAGGTCACCTTATCTTAAATATAAAACTTTCTCATTGAGGTTCTACACATTTTATCATGCTTAGCTCTTTCTTTTATCTCTTTACTAGGTATTCAATTTTTTCTTACGTTCAAGGTATATAGCTTTATTTACAGACTAACTTTCATAAAAATAAAGGTCTTACTGGCCATTGCATAAATCGATCTCTTGCCTTTTTGGGAATTTGATATAATCTAGAACATTGGAAGTTCTGTCAATAAGTCATCCATCGATGGCTACGCTTAAGTGACTAACTTACTAGTCCACAGTCCTAGTCTCTTTTTAGCACTTTTTATTTCTTTTTAGCTTATTTAATATATCTAATCAATCGCTACATCTTTAGTTCAATTGATTGTTAGACAAATCTCTGAAACAACTCAAACTGTTATGGAATTTTTCAAAAATTTTGTTATGTTTGGTTAATCACTGCATTGTTTAAGTCAACCGATCTATTCTCTTTACATAACAACTCCTTCCATTTGAAGTTCCAATGCTTCATTCCATATGAGGCCATAAGATTCCTCTTTTCTAGGCACGATCTCATTTAGACATATTTCCTCAAACAATATAAGTGAATGCTATTGCAATCTTGAGCACATTTTAGATGAGAATATAATTCAAAATTGTTTCTTTAATGTTCTTCAAATTCTTGTGAGATAGTGTTGCATATATCATGCAAACACCTTTATAACACTATTTAGAAAATTGATCGTAACTCTTTCCATATGAGTTGAAATTATGCTCATTTTTTGCATTAGGGAGTAGCCTCAAATATTTTTCTAACCATATATAACTTGTCTCTACTTGCTTGTAGAGTTATCTAAAAGTTGACTAATACAGTTTGTTCTAATAACTTTGATATGCTTCAATATTCTAGTCATATTTTTTGTGCACAGTTTCAATTGATACATTATTGGTAATGTTGAAAACTAGAGACATCTAGCTTTTCATATATAATTTATCATTTAATGCAAGACATCTACCTTTTCATATATAATTTATCATTTAATGCATCTACATTTGTTCACACGAGCCCATGGGAATTGATTGTCAATAAAATAATGTGAGTTTTTGGTGAAAGCTTGACCTTCATCATCTTTCATTTCATTCTACTCTTAATGCATTGAATTTTCATTCTTTAAGCTCCATAATTTGATCTTCAATAAATATTACTAAGCTTGATAGCCTTCTTCTTCGTTGTTGAGTTGAGCATAGTAGTCCAATTTTACTTCATTCGCTCCTTTTGTTTCATAATTGGCTCATTTCTTTTCTTGTACTTGCTTTGCTTTTGTTGTTATTTGTTTGTGTGTTTGATTTAATTCTTTCTTTCACTATTTATATATTTTTTTATTTATCCTTATGTGACTTTAATTTTTTTCGCTAATTATATTTAAATAGATACAATAGAAATATTCAATATTTTATCATTATCAAAACTAAATATGAAATCTTAAGATTTCAAATTAATAACATACTAGATTTATAACATAAAATTCATAAAATCACCGCATTAATGCAAATTGGGGGGTGCCAGATTTGAAGTAAAATGCAAATATGGTGAATTTTTTAACAGTTATCCCTTAATCAAGTGTATTAAGTAAATTTGAAAAATTAGAACTTAATTAGAAAAAGAATAATGACGTATATTATGATTTAATCTCTTCACTTTTCCTGGCTATCTTA
This sequence comes from Bruguiera hainesii, assembly GCA_023213295.1. NCBI lineage: Eukaryota > Viridiplantae > Streptophyta > Magnoliopsida > Malpighiales > Rhizophoraceae > Bruguiera > Bruguiera hainesii. Next base: position 11,070,252 of record JAHOYR010000015.1, on the reverse strand, counting down.
CATGAAAAGTAATTTTAGCTAGGAAGGACTCTATAGATTGGAATAAAAATAGACCCTACAAAAATTTATAGTTTTCTACATAGCACAACTGATCAAAGTCGAGAGATTTTGATAAATACCATTATTCTTAGAAAAATCAGGTGGGCGTAGAAATTACCTTCGGGGTCAATGACTTTTGGACGGGGACGAAGGCAAATTATGGCGTGCAAAGGGACGTTGTAGGGTAACCCCTATGACAAAACCATGCTGCCTATCGGCCCACATGTCGCCCACCATGGGCGTGCTTTCCTGAAAGCTATCGTTGGGAGGAAGAGAGCCGCAAAAGACCTGGCAAATTAATTGGCCTTTCACAGCAACGCTGTTTTGTCCCCAACACGATGAACACGCACGATACGAGCCAAAGTAGACGTTTCCAATTTCACTATTTGATGAAGACTCAAGTAAGCCGAAAACAATTCCCTCGCTATACAAGCATGGCCCATGAATTGGAATTTTAGCTTAAGTATCCGTGAGATCATTATAATCTGGAGGCATCTATTCCTATGATTCTCTATCTCAACATTAACGATCACATTTCTTTAATATCAAAAGAACATCAACAAAAGGACGTCCATACAAATTCTGAAACCTCGTGGCATGAGTATGGATTGGTGGTATACGATATGTGCTTTCATGGCAGCATGACCCACCAAGACTCTGCTTGATCTGGCTGTTGGCTTTTGGTTAATATATTTTAATTTTTATTATTCTAATTTTGTTATTTGTCGTATACTTTTGCTATCTATTGTCAACAACTACTTTTTCAATAACATTTTTAGCAATTATTGTATGTAAAAAAAGATTTTTTGAGAAAAAAAAAATATATGTGAAGAGAAATGCGAGACTGCATAGAGTGTGCATGGTGTGAGAGAAACTATACAGAGTAAAGTGAGAAATGTAAAGGTGTAGAGAGAAAAAAGATAAAGAAAGAATGTACGAAAATTGTGGACACAAAAAAAACAATATAAAGAGAAAATATGAATACAAAAAAAGGAGAGAAATAAAAAGAGAAAAATTGTACAGAAAAAAATTATATAGAGAATATATGAATATATATATATATATATATATATATATATAAAGAGAGTGTAGAAGATAGAGATGGATAGTTTGAAGAAAGAGAGTCAGAGAGAAATGTAGAGAGAACGTCAAAAAAACAAAAAAAAAAAGTAAAGAGATGAAGTATTAAGACAGAGTGAGTATAAAAAGAAAAGTGAGAGAATAATATAAAAGAAAAAAAATATATATATATATACATATAGATAGAGAGAGAGAGAGAGAGAGAGAGAGAAGAAAGAATTTAAGAATATATATAAAGAGAGAGAAGATAATAAAAAGTAAAGGAAAAATGTTTTGAGAGAGACAATACATGTAGATAATCTCTATATACTCAAAAACTACTTAGAAAACTTTATTTTGTTAATTTTATCACTTGTCTTTTTAAAATACTTTAATACTTAAACAAAACAAGGAAAACATAAAATATCTATCAAACAAATATTTTATTGGTTGGTTGAAAAATACAAAACAAAAAACAAAAAGAAAAGAAAAGGACAACCATATCACATAAGACCAAACAAGTGCCAAGCGTAAATATTTGATCAAAATGGCAATTAATTATTACATGACTGGAATAATTGATAAAACCTTGATGTAAGTTGTATTCACATGTTGGTCTTAATTATTTTGAAAAAAAAAAACTGAAATTAAATCCTTTTGGCAACTGGGATGACTTTAGAAATTAGAATAAAGCTTAACTACTTAAATAGGCATTAATAATTGGAGGAGAAGCAAGAAATGAAAGTGTTTTTCATTCTCTCTTCGGGATCTGAGATACGTCTGGATAGGATTAATAAGTGGATTTGACCTTTGAGTTAAGCCAAATTTTCCTACAGCTAAAACCCCCCAACTGTATTTTCAAATGTTCCTAATGAAACAATCTGGTCGATTCATTTGCAAAGTTTGCAATGTTTCTTTGACATTTTTTAGGTGGGAGGAGAAAAACGTTTGAAGATTATATATATATATATATATATATATATATATATATATAGCTTTAATTATGTCAGAAAGTGGTGGAGAAATAAGAGGAGAAAAGAGCAGAAATTGTAGGGAGAAGAATGTTTATATGATGCCTATAATAATAACTTACTACATTGAGATAATGTCTTGCGCTTGTAACACGATGGTAGAAACATTATGTAATATAAACATGTTAGTTCATGTTGAAGTCCTGGTGATTTCAAACTACAAATGTTAACTTTTGACTTCTTTTGTGAAAATAAAAACTGTATTCAGATTATGTATTCACTGTATATATGTGGCATAAACTAATATACTTGCATCACTATGCTTACTACATGAAGTCCAAAAATGAACCTAGAAGTTGAGAAGTGCTCATCTTGGATAACACATAGGTACTCTAATAATTCTTTTCATGAAAAAAAAAAAGAAAGAAAAGAAAAAAAGAGCCGCACTCACACTCACTTTCCTGGCTAGAAGGGAAATCATCATTTGCTTGCTCAGGAGGGAGGTCACATTTTCCAGGAAAAAAGAGACAAATGCAATCAGAGTTTCTATTCGAGAGGAGGAAAACCATGAATTTACAAGGTATCTATTACACATAAGGGGCATGCCAATTTCTTATTGTATGGTTTACAATTATGAGATTTGCACTGGATTGTTATGGATGGTCCAGCCATGACATAGATCATGGAAAAGGTTTACATGGTGGTATAAGGTTTTCAATCTAAAATCCGACATTTAAACTATCCCTTTCTTTGTTGGGTTGGCTTGTCTTTCAGTTTCTGTGAATGTGAAAGTTTGTGTAAAAGTCAGTTTTTCATTTAGGACGGAAGTGTAGAAAAAGAAGATACCAAAAATTAATATTTAATCAAATTGGAGAGCGTGAAAAAATAAGATATTAAAAGTTAATATTCAATTAAATTTTTAAAAGAGTTTTTGAAATTTAAAAAAAATAAAAGATAAAAAGAAATTTTTATTAATAATTTACTAAAATAATGAGATTATTTACTAAGATAATGAGATACTAAATCATTTTATCCCATAGATTTACACATATATTTATAATTAAAATTATTTAACTAATTATAAAAATATCTTAGTTTAAATTAAAAAATGCTTAATAATTAACTAAAAAAATATTTTAATTAAATAAAAAATACTTAATAAAAAAAGGAATTTTGAACTATTCACATATTTTTTAAAATAATTTAATTAAAATGTTTAATTAAATTAAATTAAATTAAATAAATTATAAACTAATAAAATAATAATTTTCATAAAATATTTTACGTCATTATTCAAACTCAATATGATGTGGTTGACGCCTTGTTGAGTGTAGATGTACAAAAATTTATCACAAAGACCTCCTTAGAGGATTTTCTGTTTTTTTTTTTTTTATTTTGCACTCAAATTTGAAATTTTTAGTTTTAAAAATGGCTCTACTATCATTAAAGTGAAGCTCATTAGTTTCTCAGGGGTTATTACTGATTGCATTCGAGAACAATAGTAAATTTGAATTTCATAAACTTCACTCCCTATGTTACTTTTACACCTATAAAATCCTTTTTTGAGTATGATATGCTATTATTTTTTTATTCAATTTTTATTGGGAACCATAATAACATTAAACTATTCATTTAAAAAGAACCATATATTTAGCACGTATTTAAGTGTCAATTTTTTGTTCATTATCTATATATATATATATATATAAAGAGTTTTGAAGTTTAATGGAATATTTGTTGAGTTTGTTGTTGGAGGGGTTGTTTGCCCCAAACGCTAATGGATAACAAAAGCAGCGTTTAGCTTTTTTTTTTTTTTTTTTTTTTGTGGAGAAACAACAAGTCATCGATATTTTTTGATTAAATTACCCTTAAGCGATATTAAACTAATTTCTTGAAGATTTTTGTGTTGTTGCTATTCTATTCCCGTACCTTTTCTTTCTACTATGGCACATCTTCTCCCACCTCTCGACTTCCTCCGCCAAGTACCATTACCATTGATTTCCCTTGCCCCACCTTGATTTGCAAGTCTGTCGCCTTATCCTTCAGGGATTTTTTTTTTTTTTCCTTCTTCTTTTAATCTCTTTGTTGGGTTTTGGTTTTTGATGGATTTTAAGATGTTCAATTTTCTTTCTTGTTGCTACCAAGTTGACACGTTCTTTAATGGGTGTTCCTTTTTTCATGTTTTTTCTTTTTGTGTTTCTTTTGTTGCAGTGGCATTTTTAGTGTCCTTGTCAGTGTCAACAAGCTTCATTTATTTCACTCGAGTCGTGTGTTTCTTCACCTTGATGGCTAGTAACAAAGACATAGTAAACTCAATATATGTACAACACAACAGGCAAAAACTAGTTAAAACATTGGATATAGTTTTTCTTTTAGCACATAGGATCGAGTTAGAACATAAGAGATGTAACATATAACAAATAAAACTGAATAATTTAGGATACCATAACTTATGAAAATGCAATCCTAATCGTTTGGCAGAAAAATAACTATCAAATAATCATTTTATTATTCTAACAAATAGATAATATCAGTTTACCTAAACATTATAATTTCTTTTATTCACCAATAACATTAATCAGTTAAAAAAATTGACAAATAAAAACGATAATCAGTAACTGTATGAAGTAACAGCAAATTAGCAACAAGTAAATCAAATAGATCTGAAATCTAATAACTTAATCATTAATTTCAAATTTTGGGAAAATTTTGGTAACTTTTTCAAATATTTTCTACAAAATTTCGGTATCTAGATGTACATATAATACAAATTAATCATGCCTATTATTTAATTTATATAGTTAGAGAAATATATTGAAAAGGAGTTTTATTGCTTAATTCTATATCCTATTCTAACTACTTGATTGAAGGAAAAGGTGCTCATACTAGAATTGACAAAGATATTGACGAAAAAAAAAAATCAATTTTGTGAAAATTTAATGTAATTGAGATTTGAATCTTACTTCTTTAGAGTTAAGCCTGGTCGACTATAAAAGGGTTTTTCACGGTTCTATACTTGCATTGATAAGAAATGGGAATTGATATCCGTATAAAGGTGGCAAACAAGCAAGCAAGTAGGATCAAAATTAGGTTAGATTATTTTAAGTCTAACATTTTTCGGATTATGAATTATTCAGTTTTTGGGCACACTATATTTTGAATACATCAAATTTTAGGTCGGACATTTTGATTTTCAGACTTGGGTTAGTTCAACGGGGTATTCTTTATTTGATAGTCTAATACCCAAATTAATTATTTATTTCTTTCTACCATATTAACTGTTATATATTGATATTTACTAAAGAAATAAATAAAATGAGAATAATTCAGAATTCTGTGATTAATTTTAAAATTTTTAAAACACACAAAAAAATTTTATTGTCAGTGAACACTTAATTAGTAAGAAAAATATTATAAATTAACCATATTTATTTCTTGAGTAATTTCTATTAAAATTTTTTAAATATAATATTATAGTAATTATATATAATATATTTGTTTTGTGTTGGTAATTAAAAAGAATAAAATAATGACACTTCAATGTTATATATATACTTAAAAATAAAATTTATTAAAAATCAATGTCGCTACATTTAAAAATTAAAAGGTGAGATGAAAATACTTAAATAACAACATTTATCCCATTCACAATAGTTTGACATTTTTGGATAAAAATAAATGTTCATTTGCCTCAATTTAAATCAATAAAGTTGGGTCATTTCTATTAATTACTAATATCTCAATAAAAAGAAGAAAAAAAAAAGGGTGGTTATTAATTGGATGAAACTATACATTGTTTTTTTGTTTGTCATTTATGGAGACCGAGAAGAGAAACATAAAAATATTGTAACAAGAATATGATATTTAATACCCAACATTCATATAAAAGAAAAAAGATGAAGTAAATAGATGAATGAAAAAAATAAACAACAAGATGCATATAAAACGACTAGCATATTATCGGTCATAATATGTGTATAAAAATATTTGTAAAAATAAAAACTTTTGGTAAAAAAAAGGTAAATAATATTATCAATTTCATGACTTAAAAGAATGTCTAAACTAAATAATTGATAATTTGATATATTTGCACAATATAAAGTCCAAATATTCAGACAATGTTCAAAAAATATTATTATTCATGAATAGAAAATATATAATAATTTTAATAAAAAATTAAAATGAAATTACTAAAATTATTAGTCCTTTATTACAAAATTCTAAAATTTTCAGTCAAATTTTATTTAGATTATTCGGTTATTATAGGTTTTGGGTTTTTATGGGTTTGAGTGTTTTCGCAAATTTGTATGGTTAGAGTTTGGACTTCGTTGAATTTTTGAGTAATAAATACAAGTCAGACTGCTAGAGTGAGGCCAATCCACTTCGAGACACTCCGCTTGGTCACTATCACTATTGTCTGTTGGTCGTTTGCCGAGGATTTAACTATGAGTCTCGGATCCTCGTCGACAGAAAATTAGGAATGAGAAACAAAATATTCTAATAGCTGAAAGTATATTTATACACATTTATAACAAATTAAGACACCCTTTTTATTATGCATAGAATATCAAAGGGTTGGGGTCGCATGATGCATACATTCGGTTAGTAAGAGATACGGAGGCAGCATTTGAATGCCTGTTCTCAGGTGGGCAAAGAAATGGGAAAATTTTTGTAGGAGCCGAATGGATCATTCACCACCTTTCTGCTTTTCATTGTCTCTGAAAGAATTCACGGGAAGATTGACTGGACTTCTTCCCCTTACTGCTTGTGCTTATTTCAGGGGGGCTCCTTTTATGCTCATCTCTACCAATTCAACTGCCCTAAAGCCTCCATCTTCGGTGCTGATGGTGCGTTGTGAGTCAAGGCCAGACTCTGCATGGATTTCCTTGAACATTGCCATGACTTCTATCATGGTGGGTCGTTTCCATTGCCGGTCATCTAAACAAGCAGAAGCCACCTTTAAGTACTGCAAAAGCTCAATCTCAAGGCTTGGGTCCTCTTTCGTCAGTAATGGATCGAAAACATCGATTATTTTCAACTTGGCATGCTGTTTTACCCAACCCACAAGATTGTTATCACCAAAATCAGCAGAATCTGTTGCCCTTTTCCCAGTTAGCAACTCCAGCAAAACTACACCATAACTGTACACATCACCTTTGGTGGAACATCTAAAGCTCTGGTAGTACTCAGGAGGAACATAGCCGGGCGTGCCCGCCAATGTGCTGACACTCAAATGTGTGTCCATTGCACTCAAAAGCCTCGCCATTCCAAAATCAGATACTCTGGCCTCCAAGTTCTCATCAAGCAGGACATTGCTTGATTTCATGTCCCGGTGAATGACGTGTGGCTTACAATTATGATGAAGAAAAGCCAGTCCCCTTGCAGCACCAATGGCAATCTTTCGCCTTGCAGCCCAGTTCAACTTGATTCCAGCTTTCTTCTGGCCATTCAGAACATCTTCTAAGCTTCCATACTTCATGTATTCATACACCAGTAGCCGCTCTTCTCCAACCTTGCAGTAACCCAGGAGAGGAACTAGGTTCTGGTGCTTGATTTTTCCAATGGTTTCCATTTCTGCAGTGAATTCCCTGTCACCCTGTCCACTAATGTGAATCAGTTTCTTGATGGCTACAATACTTCCATCTTTCAATTGGGCCTTGTACACGTCACCAAAACCTCCAGAACCTATAAGGCTGTCATTGTGGAAGCCATTAGTAGCCTCAAGAAGATCTGCAAATGTGAGCTTTTGCAGGGGCTTCTCAAACGTTTCAAGGTTGATACTCCGCGGTTCACGTGCACCAGTTAATTTCCAATTAGTATTAGCAGTGCTAGAGTGCGAGCGGCTATCTATGTGTACCTCAAGGGCTGAATCTTTCTCGTACCTTCTTTTCTTCATTTCCACCGCAAAAATAATGAAGCCAAAGATGCAGAAGAGCGAGAATAACAGCCCCAATGCCACACTTCCTGCGAGAGAAGATTGTTGACTATGAGACTTTTGATGCCCAGAACTTGAGCTTGACTGTGAGCCCGACCCACAAGGAGGAAGAGGAATCCCACATAGACCTGAGTTGTTGGCGAAACTGTGCGGTGAAAAAGTTTCAAACTGGCCCATTTCTGGAATCATGCCACTGAGATCATTGTTTGACAAATCAATATCTGTGAGCCAGGAAAGGTCGGTCATTGACTGAGGAATCATCCCTTCAAACCTATTGTTGGACAGGTCAAGAATGTTAAGACCCTTCAAGTCTCCAAGCTCTTGTGGAATGTTCCCAGAGATATTGTTGTGGCACAAATTCAAGATATAGAGGTATGACATGGTCCCAATCTCTTTTGGAATGGTGCCGGATAACTTATTGTATGACAGATCAAGGAAGATCATAGAGCCATTATCATCAAATATGGGCTGAGTGTGACCTCCATACACTCTAGTAAAGTTGCAGGGATGCCTTGCGGAGATTCTATCAAGCTCCGCCGACCTAATTCCTGCAAACTCGAGCAAATTACCTTCTCCATGACACTGTTCGCTCTTCTCATTCCTTAGATACACGTACCCCTTTCCCGTGATAAAATTAACGGCAATTTTGCCAGACTGTTTGAACAGCTCAGGTGGGATTGTCCCATTCAATAAATTGGTATTAAGGTCCAACCAAATCAAGCTTTGGCAATCTCCAAGCTCTGGTGGGATTCTACCGTAGAGTGAGTTGTTGCTCAGTTTGAGAATTGTGAGACTCGAAAGTCGGCCAATTGATGCTGGAATCTCACCACTTAGCCGATTATTAGATAATGAGATCCAGTTCAGGTTGGTGGCATTGCTTATATCAGAAGGTATCACCCCCGTTAACTCGTTGAAGTCTAGAATCAAAGTCTCTAGTGTCTTTATGCTCGTTATCTCTGGTGGGATTTCTCCATGGAGCTCATTGAACCAAACCTTCAAATCTCGAAGCTTCCGGAGTGATCCCAAGCTCGAAGGAATAGTTCCTGTGAGATAATTGAAGCTCAAATGAAGTGCAGTAAGTTGAGAACAGTTGTCCAGGGTTGCAGGAATATATCCAGTAAACAAATTATTTTGAAGATAGAGCTCCTTCAAGTTGTTGCTCGGATCTTGACACAAATCAGCAGGGATTGACCCGGATAGATTATTAGAACTCAGGTCCAAGGTCTCCAAACTAGTGAGCTTTGACAAAGAATCAGACAGACCACCAACGAAACCGTTATCTGACAAATTAAGATTCGTCAAGTTACTCATTTTCAACAAAGCAGAGACGGGCAGTTCACCAGTGAAGTTGTTGCTGGATATAGCAAAAGATTCCAATGAAGTGCAGGAAGCAAAAGCAGCAGGGACAGCACCAGAAAGATTATTATGGGAAAGATCCAGCACAACAAGACCTGGACAGAGATCAGCAAGATGCTGGGGAATCTCCCCTTGAAACTCGTTGCCGCCAAGAGAAAGGAACCGCAAATTCCCAGCAGGGAGAGTCGGAATGGGACCAGAAAACTTGTTGCCAGAGACGCTTAAGAAGCTGAGCTTGGAACAAGAACCGATTGCCTTACCAAGGTCACCGTGAAAGTTATTGGCGGATATATCAAGATGCTCCAAAGCCAAGCAATCACCGAATGAAGGAATGGGAACAGAGAAATTGTTTGAAGAGACATCCAGGTACTGCAGGTTCTTGCAATTGGTAATTATGTCTATGCGACCATCAACTTTATTTCCCTTCAAAGCCAGGACCTTCAACTCATTGCAGCCTCCAGATAGGATGGAGGACACCACGTCGGAGCTTGAAATCTTCTTGTTCCAAGAAATATCAAGAGACTCCAAACCGAGCTTCAACCCGCTCCATTTCTCCTTGATCACTGAAAAATCAAGAGAGTTGCTCGAGACATTTAAGGATTTCAAGGCTGGACAAGATTCCAAACTGGATAGCTGAGAGATAGAACCCGACAGAGCATTTTGAGACAGATCTAAGCTACTCAAAACCGAGCTGCACTTGGATCCAGAAGGGAAGTTAATGGAGCCAGAAATGTTGGCTGAAGCCAAAGAGAGGCTCTCGAGATTGCCAAGAGTCAAAAGAAATGCAGCCACAGAGCGAAAATCGGTGCTCAGAGGAATGAAACTGAGGTCTACAGAGACTCTGCCTGTTTCTAGGCACTTAACTCTAGCGAAGCTACATGGGCTTTGGTTGGGCAGCCAGTCTTGGAGGAGACTAGGGTTAAAGAGAGTAGCTTTGAAGTTGATAAGATTTTGGGTGTCTTTGTCTGTAGAGCTAAAAGGTGGTGCTACCGGTGAGGCCGCCTGCAGAGAGAAAAATGCCAGAGAAAGAAGCAAGAAAGAGAAGTGGGTCTTCATATCTTTTTCCTTGATGGGCTTTAGAGAGAGATAGAGAGGGGGGGCAAGGTGGAAAGTTCAGTGATTGAGAGCCACCATTAGAGGATAGAGTTGTGAGCTCTGGTTTCGGAGAGAAAAAGGAAAAAGAGGGGTGAGGGAGTCAAAACTCAAGAGTACGGACCAAGCAAGGTAAGAACGGTATTTGTCAATTCAGGAAAGGGTGTGAATTAGGATATCGAGTGGGTGTCATGCCATGTGCCTCTCCCTCTCTCTCTCTCTCTCTCTCTCTCTCTCTCTCTCCTCTTCTAAACGTCTCGTTTTGCCCATCCCCCTGTCTCTGAAAACCCATTTGTTCAACTCTGTTTTTGTGTCCCTAAGCTCTTCCATTTTCTATCCCCACAATTATCTCCCCGTCTCTCCAAGCACCGGTGTTTATTTTGCTGAACATTTTTTTTTTAATGAACCGAGTTAAAAAGTTTGGTTTCTCTGTGTCTCTTTCTCTCTCAGTCTCTCTGTCTATGATGAACTGATGATTTTACCTTTTTATTTGTTTCGTATTGAAAACTGTCTCTGTCTTCTCTTAGCTTTTTATGCCCAGCGTACGTGCTATCAACGATTGACCATCGCAATCAAGTAGTAGAAGGGGAGATTCCGTGCCTTAATTAATTATAAACCTTTCTGCACACGGGGATTAACAAAGTGACTTTGGCATTTATGCATGTGCCATCTCTATAGCCCTTCTGCAAGTTCCTCACATTCGGAAAGTTGAAGCCAAAGCACCTTCCTTGTGTTTTATTTTTACCACTCTACTCCACTCTTTAATTTGTGCAATCCAGGGCCTTTTTATTTTCCGCATCCATGTGTTATTGACATGACTGTCCTGATTTTTCACCTTACTTGTCATGGTTCATGCACAACATTTTTAGGTCTTTATATATTTTTTTGAGCATGATTGTTAAAATTTTGAGTAGGATTGAATGATTATATAACTTTATAATTATATATGAAACTTATGATTTGAATCACAATAAATTTTTTTTAAGTAGGATCTTAAAATAATTTCAAGCTTAATTATAAAATTAATAGAAGTGCAATTTTATCTTATAATTTTCATTTTATTTATAATAAATTTTCTAATTTTTATTTATGGAGACTAAAACATGCGCAATAATATAATAATTTTTTATTGTTATTTTTATTGTTTTACTTATTTTTTATTATTTTATACTTTCTTTTGATATTTATTGGTTGTCAAGTTTTTAAAATTTATATTTATTAATAATTAAAAAATAAAAATATATTTTATTTAAATTTAAATATTAAATATTAAATATAAACAAGTAAATAAAACTAAATGAAAAAAAGATATTTGAACCATAAATATTATTTTTTGACAATTATAAAGAGAGAAGAAGTTATTTTCCTATTACATAAAAAAAAGAATCATTGTAATTCTTCTTTTTATTATTATTAAATTAATATTTATAAAATAATTAATTATGAGTTATGTCTCTTAATATTGATTAAATTTTATAATTATACAATCTAATTCTACAATTCAATTTTTAAATACCAAGTTGATTTAGGTGGAATCTGAATTTTAATAACCACACTTTTAAGTATTAAAAATATGGAAACTATTGGATACTTGTTCTATAAAATTGTTAATTTATGTTATTTTTATAAAATTTTATTTTTTTTATCAACATGAATTTATTATATAGATCCACTGCATACATATAAGTAAATACAATGTAATTCTACATTGTATATTATAGAATTTGTTGAGTTATAAATTATATACAAAGGTAATTTTTTTTATTCTCATATTAAATTAAATAATATTTAGTATCATATAAATAATATTTGAAATCACATAAATTTTCTATTAAAATTTACTTTATTTATGTATAACTTCATTATATGCTACCAAATGCTTTCATATGATATAATAATATTGTATCTAATTATGTTTATCAAATAATGTATTAACTTAATATTTTTCTTATTATATTTAACTATTTTTATAAATGTATAAAACATTTATTAAATCCTTTTATGTATGCATTGCATTGTTTAAAATTTTAAACTTGAGTAAGAGGTCATAGCCTCTCATTATAAGACCTTTTTTTTTTTTTTAAAGAGAGATAGGGAGCTATGGCTCCCTCTTAAGCCTATTTCACCCTTACAATTTTCCTAAAATATTTTAGGTAAATAAGTGAGAGGTAATAATTGACAAATCTATGTATTTTTTATAATTAGATCATGTTCACTTAAACAGTGCTTATTAAACATTAAGTTTCTTTATTTATTTATTTTATACCATATAATGAAAATTTTATCTTTAAAATTAAGCATTTACAATGAACATATAAGGTAACATAAATACTTGCCATAGTTGATTGAAATTTAGTATCAAATCAAAGAAATTTTAAAATTATTAGCACCTGTTTATATTTTTTTATTTTTCTTTTTTATTTTATAAGAAAAACAACATTTTTCTATTGATTGAAAATAATTTATAAGAAAAACAACATTTTTTTATTGATTTAAAATAATTAACCTTTTCATTAATAAATATTGCAAATCAAAATTGAAACCAATAAAATTAGTTTTATCATGATAAATGATAGATATGCACATGTGAATGTTTAAAAGACTTATTAAGGGACTAACATAATTAAAATAAAGAGTAATGTTTAAAAAATGCATTAGAATTATGCTATTATTCAAAAGGATATTTATATAAAAATATTTGCTTATTAAGTTAAAATTTTCAATGTACATTTAAAGCTTTTATTATTTACCCATTGCAATCATTAAAATTAGTAAAACATATAGTATGTAGTAGTAGTAATAATAATAATAATAATAATAATAATAAATGTGAAATAGGTTGTTGTTTTAGAGGATATTCAAGTAGTTAAGAATTTAATTTATTTTTGAAATTTTAGGTTTTAATCCCGAAAAAGAATATTAAAGTTATGAAAATAAAAATGAGAATAATTATTTTTATTATATAACTCATGATCTAAAGGAATTTTTGATAAATTGCAAAACATTATATGAAGTCCTACCACTAATAATGATATTAACTTTAAATGCAACTAAATTCACTTATAAAGCATAATTTGGATAAATAGAATGGACTAGTTGTTAGACCAAAGAGTTAGTGACTCAACCAAAAGTTCAATCCAATTTAATTTTAAAAATTTTTAAAATAGAACTAATTACACCATATTGACAAACTAATGAACCAAACAATTCTTGTTAAATGTTTTTAATTATATTATTTTATTAAGACTACTTATATATATATATATGATTAAATTTTTATTTTGATAACATTTTATTTACTTTTATGTAATATAAAAATATTAATCATGTTTTTAAATAATTGGCTTACCAATTTAACCACTAACCTAATGTTTAAGTGTGCAATCCAAAAAATGGAACCCTTTTTTGGGCCACAATCCATATCGATTTTAAAAATTTTGTTATAAAGTCTTAAGTGAAAATAACTCCTTTGACTAGATCGTATGACATTTATCCACCAAATTGAGTTAGTAATGGTGTCCATAATTTGTTTAGTCCAATCATGACCATGAAACCTAACTAAATCAAAAATTAGTTATTTTTGACTAATTGAAATTTTTAGGTCATTTTAGTTTTCAAATTAATTAACAAGTTGAAATTTAATTTTAATTAAAAATTTAAACATTTTGATTTGAATGAAAATAATATAATTTTGTTGTATTTCTTCTACAAAAAAAAAAACATAACCATCATTATATATAAGATAAAAATTAATCTAGCAAGATATAATTATAATTTAGTGAAGTTTATTTGATATATATACATATGTATTTCTATTCGTAATAAGTTTTGGTATTATTAAACTAAAAAATTAAACATGTAAAAAATAATACTTACATTCAATTCAATTAACTATAATTTTATAAAACAAAAAATTGTGGCTAAATTAGAAAAAGAATAAATTTATATTGGTTCAATTAAGTAAATATAAAGTCTAATTTGATTAATAAAAATTGTGGTTCAGCTCAATTTAGTTAGAAGACTCAATCAAATTGTGGGGCTTTTTCAACAACCGTACGAGTCAGGACCTTTGAGGGAAATTCTTTAGAATTATTTATTGAATAGTGACAAAGAACGACAAATTGTTGGACCACTACAAATAGTCTAGTCTTTGGACGGTTGGATTAGGTATCAAATTAAAATTCAAAACGAGTTTGGCATTCTACTTACTTGGCCCAATATGTACAGCCTGTAGACAAAAGGTATCTAAGTTGCAGACAAAAGAATGAAACTGTGACTTCTCTATTTTTAGTCATAATATCTTATTCTTTCTTTTCTTTTGGTGCATTTAAATAATTTTTGTGTATATAAATAGATCATTTGATGTGCCTAAAAATATTTCACAGCTTGTTTCTTTTTCAATGTATTATAACTTGATTTAACTTGGTTGTTATAGGTCAATTTGTTTGCAATCATACAATTATGTCATGGGAGTCTTTTCGATGAGCTTCTTGTGATAAAAAAGAAGCTTATAGGATACTTCAGTAAGCTTAACAAGGACCTCTATAACTACGTTGTTATTTTTTTTTTTTGTTTTTGTGTTATTTTTTTGTTATATCTTACTTTTGTTATTTGATTTCAACAATGTTGCTAATGTTTATTTTAATAATTAACATATTTTAGAAAGAATATGTATAAAAAATATAAAAAGGAAAATATTAGAAAAAATGTAGATAATTAAGTGAGTAAAAAGAGAAAGTGTGAAAAGAAAAATGAAATAATAAAGAGAATATTTTCGAAGAGTTAAAGAGAGAACCGAGGATATAAAAAAGAATAAAGAGTTAAAAAGAAAATTTAGAGAGATGAGAGATAATATTGAGGGATGAGATGAAATAGAGAGAGAAAATTTATAAAGAAAAGAAAAAAGAGATAAGAAAAAATTATAAAAATAAATAAATAATATAGAGAGTTATAGCGCGGAGAAAGAGTTGTAGAAAGTGTGAAGAGGGAGATGAAAAAGAATAAACATTAAAAAATGTGAAGAGTTTTAAGAGAAAATAGAAAGAAGAGAGTAAAAAAATGTAAAGAGAAAAAGTGTAAAGAAAAGAGGAAGAATGAAGAAATAAAATATGGAAGAAGAAGAAAATATGTAGGGAGACAAAATGTGTGAGAAGAGAATATAAACATGTTGAAATTAAAAAGAAAAAGAAAAAAATATAGAGTACAGAGAAAAAGTAGAAAAATAATATGTAAAAATTTTTATTATATAAATGAGAATTTTTATTATAAAAATGAGAAAAAAATAAAAATAATGACAAGAGTGTTGAAAAAAGAAATAATGAGAACTTTTATTTAAAAGGGTCTCTCCCCTGTGATTTAATAATTCCAAGTATTTATTCATATCGTCGGGTTATGAATATATAATTTTATAACAAATTAGAGTGATCAGTAAATTTCATTGATATTAAAATTTGTTTTCTCGTATTTTAATGTAACAGTCTAATATATATTATAGGACATATTTAACACAAATTTTTCTGATAAAATTATAAAATATTATTCTTCTCCTCTTTTTTTTTTTCTTTTGATTTTTTTTCCCAATAATTTATCTCTGGGATTGATGATTTGGGGCGCCCTGCAAGTGGCTCTCTCTCTTTTCTCATTTATTTTAATTCATTAAAAAGTTTATCAAATTATAAATTGTATAATAAAAATAATTTTTTTATTAAGATTAAAATTTTAAAAGAATATTATATTATGTTATTAATTATGTATAATTGTATAATTATCTGTGTTAATTAAATAGAGTATTATTATATAATTATATTTATTAAAGTATATAATGATTATAAAAAATAATAAAATAATTTTTTAATTTACGATAATAAAAAAGGTGATTAATTTATCTTATTATTCTCGTGTATCTCCCCAGGTGCGTGGTTAGCTATAATTTCTCAATTAATTATACATACTTATACTTAAAGGTATTTACACAGCTCCTCCTCTCTTCTGCTTTTGCGGACAATGATTTGAGGGGTATCTACAGTGAACCCATCCAGTATCAGTCAAGATTCCTGGACACATGACAGTTGGAAAAAAAAAAAAGAAAGAAAAAAGAAAAAAAGGGGGGAAAAAGCAATAGAAAGAGATTCTTCTTCTTCTTGGATTGGATGAGAGGTGATATGACCGTCAGTCTGCCACCCTCTGTGTCACCGTTGGGGGGCCCTTATAGAGTCATCATCACATTAAGTAGGTCCCACGTGCCCGATGATGTTATCGTCTAATTCCAAGCTATGAATAAAAACGGGCAGTGATGAATTATTGGGAGATGTGGGGTTGAGTCGTTTTGCTGGGTTGGGCAATGGGCGGACGCTGGAGTCTTGTTAGAACGAGAAGGAAGCCATTAAAGAAATGAAGAATAAATAAATAAATAATTGAAATATATATTGAGGTGGGGGTGACGATGGATTTTTGTGGATAAAAAATTTTAAAAAAAAAAAAAAAACAAGGGGGACCCACGAAGCTGCAATCAACACGTGCCCGTGTCCAGCCCATAACAAACGCGCAGCGGAGAGAGCGTCGGGTGTGCGAGTGCCAACCCTCTTCCAGCGCTATCAGTGCCGCTGGGGGTCAACGACAACTTTGGCCAGCCTTTGCTGTCAGCTGTTACTGGTAGCATCCACCAGGCTTTGCTCTAATTTCCGCTATTCCCACTCCTAAAACTGTCCAATCTATTCTTTTCGATTTTTTTTTTCTCTATTTTTGCCTTTAAAAGGGCTATAACACAACTCAATGCTAAACTCATCTGCTATTTGTTTAAAAGGGAATACCATTTTCGAGTGATATAATTCTATTGTCAACGTAATACTCCTAGTTTACCAAAGCTCATTAGGTATGTGGCTATTTTACATGAAAAAGACAAACATTGGATACATGTATACATAATTAATGTGGAAATCCCCCTTTTCTCTATTATACATGCGTATATCCATCATTTCTTTTTCGGCTTTGAGATACACTACTCTCTTGGAACTTACTATCTTATTATATATTTTCTCTAACGAGTTTTCCTCCCTCAACAATTATGAATTCAACACACCAAAAAGAAGAAGAAGAAGAAGAATTCAACCTTTCATGGAGCACATTAGAGATGGAACTACACTATAGCTATAGAGATCAATTTAAAGCACAACCATTTCACGTTTTTATTTTATTTTATTTTATTACGAATAATTATTTCAAGCTAGTGTCATGAAAATTAATATTATTTAGGGGGGGCACTTCAATGTTGCTAAAAGTTTTTGAAATGTAATAAATGTTTGTAAGACATCATACACAACACAAAAACTTATGAACATTTTGGCATACGTGAAAGTGATAATTTTACTCTCGATAGATATAATATATTATCTAATATTATATTGCATGTCAAATAACACCTCAAAATCTCTTATTTATTTAAAAATTTAAGTTAATAAATTATAAAATTTATAAATACTATAAATTATGTCATATCATTATTATACTCTTAACACACCCTATTGAAATGTATTAGGTAGCATGTAACACAATAAATTTGAATTAAATCGGTCATATCCAAGTAATAGGTCCCATTAGCTTTGGGTTTAATTAATTTAAACTAAATACATAAAAAGAAAAACGTCAAGCTACTTAATAATGATTAAAATAAGATAATAAATTAATTTATAATATTATATTAAAATAATATTTTTAAATTTTATATTTATTTAAAAAGTTATGCAATAAAATTTATATATATTATAAATTATATCTAATCTTTATATTTTAAATAATATGAAATTTTATATTCTTAAAATCTTATATTTATTATTCTAAACATGATATAGTTAATATGTTTTACTAAATGGATTTGTACTCTCAACAGTACTTGGTATGTAACCGCAATATAAAAATTAATAAATATTCTTCTCCTGTTCTCTAAATCTAACAATTTACCTCTAAAAAGAGAAAAAAAAAAAAAACGAGGACTCTGCAAATGGTGGAGCTTCCTCGATTTCGATAAAGTTTGCAGTCTGGGTAACAAATATCATCAGATTGTTTTTCTGTTCCTAAAGGAAGAAAATCTCTGGCATTGCCTGCAATTACGTACGTCAGTCACCTGACCATCACTCATGCAAACATGTTCATTACATTTTTGTACAACAAGAAAAAAAAAAAAAAGTCATACGCGACGGTGGCCATGCAAGTGTTAAGAAAAACGGGAGGTGGTAAAATTGGACAAAAAAAAAAAAAAGGGTAAGTTTTAAATAAATAATAAATTTATAAATTTTAAATTTTAAAATATTAAATTTATAAATATTATTTATTTATATATCATTTACTTTTTTTTTTCTCGCATTTTTCCCGTCGACAGGGTGCTGAATGAATGGACTGGAGGGTTAGGGGTGTAGTTAATTTATTGGGTTTGAATGAAGGAGGAGTGAAGGGGTTTGCAGTTATTTTAAGTTAACTGCAATGCTATCAAACTTTATTTTTGCAATTTTTCGATAAAAATTATGCATCCAATCAAATACATATATACATATACATATGATCAATAAAATTTTTGTGTCGGATTAAATAAGTGGACCTCTTAGGTTACCAAAGTTCCTCTATGTTCTTCCACGACGAGTGGATTTTTGTTCTTCTGCCCAAAATTCTTTTCTTCAGTTTTTATAATTTATGGGGCCATATCAATTGAAAAGAGGGAGACCGAAGTCAATATATGCAAGTGTGCGCAGAGAAAGGGGATGCTATCGCCGAACATGACAATTAGACAATCACTTGGAATCTGCCGTTCCGACAATAACATCGTGAAATATGTGATCGGCCACCTTCGGTGAAATCTATTGAGCGGGGACTGGAATGTCGACTGTGAGCTGAGTTCAGCTCAACATGCTAGGACAGAGGAAGTGTCAATTTGAGGAGTAGAGGAAAACTAAATGCCGCCTTTAGAAATGGAGGTTGGTTTAGAAAGTGACGTGCACTTTTGGGATGCGTTTTACGAAAAGCTGAAACGATCAAATATTTCTCTCCATATTAACTCTCAAAACCGGTCTGGATTCTCACAATAAAAGTCAAGAAGGTGCATCAAGAGCTCGAGGGAATGCTCACAAACCGAGTCATCAAGCGTGCGAAGTGAATTCACGATTTGACTTAAAGGTAGACCCACAAAGTGAGCTCTCGAGAACGCAAAGCATAAATTGAAAAACAAAAGCTCTCCAACATGCAAGACAAAGACCCAGTTGTCTTTCCGGGGGAGGAGGGGAGATGTCGGACCATGGATATAGACTAAAAAGTCCAAATCCAGGAGAAGTAAAAGAACATGAAGAATAAGGCCTGTCTCGGTTGGCATGGAAGCATGTTCAACTCTTTATAAGTCTCGGTTTATGCATAGACCCTCGGCTCGGATGCATGACACCTGACCCCCATTGCCGATTCTTCGACCGACTTTAAATTTGTGGAACTGGATTCTATATCCGCTGAGCTGGTCTCCACATCCATGGATGGATGGTCGAACGCCAAGTCAAAGGCAGGATTTCATATCTGTTGTGCTGGAGCTCAAATCCATTAGCCTATTGGTCAAATATAACACTTTCTAGTAGCGTATTTTCGAAAGTAATTGTGAATTAAATCTCGCAGTGGGAAGAAAATGAATGTTTTCAAGGACTTACGAGTAAATACGGTTGATATGCATCTAGTCGACTTAAGGATATTATAGAGAGCAAGTACTACACACGTGGAGTATAGGTGTAGTTTAGGTGCTTTATAAATACGCTTAATACTTACACTCTTGGGATGTGACACATGACAAGCAATTTACAATTAATTTACTTTAATTAATTATATTTTTGCGGATAATCATGCCATCAGTTGTGTGCTTTGCCCAAAATGCAGTTATGTCCCTGTTCAAAAGTGCTTATGTCCATACATCTGTGTCTCGAAACAATTAGATCCAAATAGTTATGCTTCAAAACAGTTATACTATCGAAGGTGCAGTCTAACTAATCTCATCTAATTATTTATAAAAGGATCCGAACTAGTATTGTTTTACGGTAGAAAAACAGAACAGAATATAAACAATTGAGTATCAACAGCACCCACTTCTCTATAGATTTCAAAAGGGTACAACACAATTTAGTAAGTTTCACTGTTTTTTTTTTTTTTTTGTAAGTAAATTTTCTGTGTTACGGATATATAAATAGAAGGTAAATTTCGCGTTAAGAATAATGACGTCAGTTACACAATTTGAAGCAATTTTCAAATTTTGTAATATCTTGTTCTAACGCTTTCAGCCGATGTTTTATGCCCAAGAATTGATTAGGTATATACACACTAGATTTAGGTGATAACGGGAGAGAGGGAAATTGTATCAGTGTGTTGGGGGGGGGGGAGCATTTCTGGGTTTGAAATGGAAGGACATTAATTAGAGGCTCCATGGTTGAGTTCTGAGTAGCTACGTTTGTTGGGTGGGAGAAGGAAAGGAAGTGTGGGGGCTGGGTCTCAACACTCTTTTTGGTCTTTCTTTCGAGTTTCGCTCAAATAGAAAGCAACAAAAGGAGATCAGAATGAAAATCCATTCCCACAAGAGAAAAGATGATGACAAGAAAGAATGGGACCGCATCACATTATTTCTGTACGAATGCACGAGTCCGCGTGGCCGAGTGTCGATATAGAGATTCAATGGAATTGGGTCTAACAATGAAAGGCCATCTTAGAAGGTTACTAAAAATTCCTAAAGCAGGGAATTTTTGGAGGCTTTAACTGGTAGATGAAATTGGGTAAATATTAGGCACCACATTGCTATCACTTTTTTCTTGAATATTTTGTTCACATGGAAACCAAGTAGATCGGGACCCATGAGCTATCATATAAACTATATAAATAAGAGGCTGACGCTTACACCCGATGATGCTCCGTAGGAGTATCTTCACTAGATGAGAGTTTGTAGGTTAACTTGGTATCTTTCGAGTCTTTACCAATATTAGTATCCCTGACAAAAAAAAAAAAATGTCAACATTTGAGAGAGAGAGAATGTACGAATGCAACCGAAAATTCCCTGCTTTTAAATTCTGAAGTAATTAATTAATGAACTTTCAAACAGATCAACATGGGGTAGTTTATACAAACTGAACCATAGATAAAAATAGGAAATATTTATGAAGATATAGGTGGAATTTGGTTGAAGGAAGGATTTAGAGTCCTCAATGACCATATCGATCAACGATGTAAGCATACTTTTGTGACAAAGGTTACCGCAAAGACATGCATATCGTTCAGATTTATGGCTTTACGATTTTGTTTGTGTCGCAAACCCCAACTCATGTATTTGGGAAACTAGTAAACCCTTCTTATCGGTAATCATAATAGCTGTATCCAGTCTGTCTACTGAAATTTCCGGATGGATGTTATTGTCCTGTTAAGACCCGTGCGCAGGGGCCCTTTGACAGTCCCATAAAAAACAACTTACCAATACCAATTGTTTTTGTTCTTGTCTTGTATTTTCCCTTCTCTCTTCGATCAACACGTTTGCTGTTTCCTTTCATGCTTCCTTCACTTGCCATGTGACGTGCGCTCCGTTCACAAATTCGTTGTATCACTTACTAAAATCCTGACCAATTCACGCATTTTTGACATTCCTGTTACAACTCTCTTGATATTTGTCGGTCAATTTAAGCAGACTAATATACATTGAACCTACCAAGTTCTCGGAGAATTATTTTCCCATAGCCTCCCAAAGAATTTGAGTACTCATTGACCACAAGAAAGACAGTAAATTGCTGTTCGAGCCAATATCTGTTGCTACAATAGGCCTCCAACTCATGGCCCGCAAAATCACGGGCCCGACCTTCCCAAACTCATGTGAACCGGTAGAAAACGGGAGCTCACAAGCTACGACCTAAAGACCGGTGAAAGCCAACCTACCCGAGTAACTTCTCTCCCAGACAATTTAGACGATTGAATGTAGATAACATGTGTCCACACGGGTTGCATTCCTGAGATCATACTAGAACAGATGCCACCAATGGCTACAATACTCACTTGACCTAGTATCACTCCACTAACCCAAGGACGCGTCAGGGAGAAAAGCTTGCACTAGCTGTCAAAAGATACCTAGTTGGCGTGGCTCGTACCATGCTCACCAACCAATGGGAGCCCTCTAATGACCCTATAAGTACCCCACGCATCAATTAGCCCAATGCAATCCCTTTTTCCACTCTAAGCCTCTATTTTGTCTCTTTCGGTTCGTACGAACTTAAGTATTATAATACTAATGCTATGTTATAGTTCGGTACCCCGAGGTTTTCCTTATCTTCCAAGTGTTCAACCCTTAAATCAGAAAATTTCTCACCAATGCTGACACCATCTATGAGAAGACACACCATTGTCTCTTCCGTTTTCTTAGAAACACTTCCCTTTTTCTCTCAAAAAGACTTACTGGCCTTGGACATCATAACCATGGGAGGCAACTATACTTAACAGGATCTTAACCGAATTTCTCCATCTATCTTTTAATCACACAACCAACCACCAAACCTTGACCTTTATGAAACAATTCCAGGTGGTGGCTAACGAAGTGCAAGTAATCACAATGGCTGTGACGACCCTGGTATAGGCCCAAAGGAGTTCACCACTTTAGCCACTATAGCTCCCCACTCCTTGGTAAGAAAGGAGATGGCAACCTGCAAAACCCATTGTGCAGACTCCAGAAGACGACCCAAACTAGACAACTGGGGCTAACATACACTACAACACCATTCCTGCTAAGGTGGAGAGGGAGGTAGCCATAAACTCTCCCAAACGTGTCATGAAGTGGAGGCTATCCTTTTCCTTACCCTGAGGGCCCCGCAATTATTCTTTAGTGGTCTTTAGAAATAGAAGACCCAAGAAGCCTTCCCTAACATCTTACTCGCAATCCCCATAGCTACGGGACGAGAATTGTAAGGAACTCCCTTCTTGAGGATGATGAAGTCGCCAAACATTTGAAAAACCTCATGCTGCAAAACACCAAAGATACTGCTCAGTTGGAAGAGGAGGGGTTTTGGACTCCCTCTGTCCAAAGAAATATAAGAGCAACTGTTCAAGGAAAGTTTAAATTGCATAGTTTGAAAAATTATGATGGTACTAAAGACTCGGTAGACAGCTAGAACAGGTTCTATGCTCTAATGTCCCTACATAAAGGTTTAAATGTCACAATGTGCAAAACCTTCACCGCCAACTTAAAGATGCAACCTAGAGGTGGTATGCAAAACTTCCCTAATGTTCCAATTCGAGCTCAAAATAGTGTGGCAAACTATTTGTAACTTGATTCATCACGGGCAGAAAGCAACAGAAACTCCAATAACAATTTATCAATAGAATAATGAGTCATCAGGAGATGTTGTAGCTTGTTTTAACGTGAAAATGTTGGGTAGCCAAGGACTCAAGAAGGAGATGGTATTAGCCACCTTCACCGCCAACTTGAGGAAATTCCCTTTCACTTTCACCCTAGACAGGAGGCTACCAATTGACCTTACCGAAGTCATGCAGCGAGCTGAGAAGTTTATATATCTTAGACGCACGCGAAGCTTGACAAGACGTAGATAATCACTAGGACAAAAAAAAAAAAAGAAAGGAACACGGGAGAAAGGAAGTGGAAAGATGACAGAGAGAAGGAGAAGCACAACCCCACCTCGAAGTATAAGAAGAAAAAGAAGCGTTAGCCCATATATATCTTGATATAACAATTATACACCCCTGAAAACTTTCAAGTTAAAGGTTCTAATGGAAATCAAGAATAAAGACATCTGAAATGACCATGTCAACTTAAGTCTCCCCATAAGAGAGTGTTAGAACAAAATATTGTCGCTTTCCTAATGACCACGAGCACACTATGGAGAAATATAAGAAGTTAAAAGAAAAAAATTGAGCGACTTATTAGGCATAAGTTATAGGAAAAGTTCATGCATAAAGAAGAATGAGGTGGAACACAAGAAAGAACTAAATAGGAGGCCAAAACTCAAGAATGCAATTCTTATATAAGAGTAAACAAGATGACACCAATACACTTTAAACCTTTCTAATAAAAAATTTATTAACATGATCATTTGAAGATTCTTAATTAGGGTGAATTGTATGATAAGAAAATTATATGTAAAAAGAATTTTAAACTTATAGAGGCTAAAGACCTCATAATAAAGAAGATTTTCAAATCACTTTCACAAATAAAGAGTTGATAAAGTAGAATGCTATCATAATAATTCATTGATAATAAATGTTAAGATTGAAGATTTTAATATCTAATACATGTTTGTAAATATTGTAATTTAATAGAAATCTTGTTTTTCTAAACTTTGACAAAAATGAGAATTTCAAAAGAAATTTTAAAACTTATTAGTTTTCCTTTATATGGTTTTTTAAGTGAATCTATCATACTTGAAGGCTTGACTGAACCTACATTTCCCTTAGTAGCCCCACCTTATGCAACAAATGCCACTCTTTTTGTCTTAATGACCAAGATCCTAGCTTTATGCAATGTGATCCTAGTTAGATAGGGTTTCAAAACCTTTTAATACTGTTTTATTCATTAAAATATGAAACAAAAGTTCCTTACTCCAAATGGAATAGGAGAAATAAAAAATAAACTTGTGAATTCTAAGTTACATGGATGAAGGGAAAAGGTAAATAAATTAGTACATATGTGATTAACTTAAACTATAAACTAAACTTAAACTACAAACTAAAGTAAGAATAAAGAGGTAGAGTAGTTAAAGGATTAGTTCAAATCCTCTTAAAACCCAACAAACCACAAAAAATAATGCATATGAGAGAGCAATCAATGCTCAAACCTAAGGAGGAAATTATTCTTTCCTTTGAAGGAATGCAATAGTCTTTATATAGGTCCCAACTAATATGCCTATAATAAATCCCAAAATAACAACTTATAAGCTTAAAATTGATCTCACTCACTAATTCGTGAAGTCAAAAAACAAAAAAAAAAAAAGAAATTTTGTTGCAAAATGAGAAGTGATAATAAAAGAAAAAGCTGATAATTTATTTTCTAACTTTCCTAATCTCTCTTGTAGGTGACAAGTAAGTGACCTCTTATCTAGAATTCACTTTTGTCTTTAGAAATCTATTTTTTTAATAATCAACATTCTTCATTAGCTCTTTCCACTCAGTTTTCATTTCATCACATACCTCTATAAAACCTTTTTTGGTTTAGTCTTTGTAGGAACTAATCTCCAAGGCCTTTCCTTTTCCAACGACAAAAAATTTTGACTTATACTTAAGAAGAGCATAGTCTTTAACCTTAAAAGCAAATCTCTTCATTTTTCTAACTTGACTACTGATACCTTCCTTTATCATATGGCTAAAGATAAAGAATGACTTAGGTATCAATTTATTGTTGAATAAAACTCCCACCCTCAAGTTAATGAGTTCCTAAAAAACCAAGGCATTACCTCCCGCATTTTAAAACTTTTCCTAAATAAGTTCCTACAAATTAGGTTAGCCCTTATTAAATCTAGTCTTTAGAAAAGGTTCTCTCAAAAACTTCTCCACTTCAACCTATGCTAATGTAAATAAGATGTTTAATTTATGGAATTTATCTAATAGAATTTTTAGCAATAGAAAAGGTTTATTGATTTACATAACTAGCCTCAAAGTTTTGTACTAATAGATAGAATATGTCATTGTAATCGTAAACATAACTGAACTTCACTTGGCATACCTCCTCATTTATTGATTCTCCCAACTTTAACTTAGTAACAACAAGATAGGTAATATTAAATAGATTTATGTTGCCTTTAGTCTCAATAACTTTGAGGTTATGCAAATGGATAAGAACATTTTTGTTATTAGAAATGACATGTTTCCAAACTCTATTTGTTATAAGTATAAAGTTCCGCAAAAGAAGTTAAGGATGATTTACCTTAAGGTGATCTCGTAAAATATCAAATATTCTTAAAAAAAAAAGCCTTTAAAATTGTAATGTTAAATCTAGCTCTACTTATTTCACATAAATAGTTATAAAATTCATAGGTGGATGATAAGCTTTTTTGATATCGCAAGAAAATAAAATATCTAATATTTTCTTATCCATCTAATTAAGGTAACCATAATAAGAGTTATAGTAAACTCAAGTGTTCACCTTCTTTACTTTATAACCAAGTACACTATAATCTACCTTTATAAAGCCCTTCCACTTACTACTATTAGTGGGTTTTTACCAATAATTGAGTTTTAACTATAGTATAAACACTACAAACAAAAAGAAAAAGAACAAACAACAAAAGATTTGAGAGAAGTTAATGGAAAAGAGAGAACTCCACACTCAATAGAATTCCTATAGAGAGATAAAAGGTAAAATACTACTCTACCCTTATAAAGCAACTTTGTAAACTAAAAGGATGTATAATTATATATATCAAGGAGTACAAAGATTGAAAAATGGCTAGTATAGGAAGAAGAATAGATACTTTAAATTTTTCAAACCAATTGTTACTATAAGATAGATACATTTTGGCTACAAAGTAAAGAAAAATATTTAAAGTTAACAAGTCATAAGGATATTATGATACTAGGCCTCTAGCCCATGACATGTAAAACCATATAACCCAACCTGTCCAAACTCATGTTAATTGGCAAAAGTAAAAACTTATAGGTTTTAATTTAAAGACCAATAAAAGTTATCTTACCTAAGTAACTATTCTCTTAGACAATTATAAGGCTCTAACTTAAAGGATACATGTTCATATAGGCAACATATTTATGCTTGCACTAGAACAAAGACCATTAAACTATAATACTCGCTTAACTTAATGTCACTCTAGTAATCTAAGTATATTTTAAGGAGGCATGCATGCTTGCATTTCTTGTTAGGGATATCTAACTAATATGTTAAATGTGCTCAATAACTAATAAGAGTCTTTCAAGGACTAGATAAATACTCTACACATTAACTAACCCAAAGTAATCTTTTTTTTCATACTAATCCTCCATTTTATCTCTCTTAATTTATACTGACTTAAGTATAAGAGTGTTAATATTATATTGTAACCTAACATCCTTAAACTTTCTTTATATTGCAAGTGTTTAGCCCTTAACCTTAAAACTCTTTATTAATTTTGCTTATTAAACATTAACTAGTCACATTTAAGGTTATAATAATAAAATAAATTTATAGTTTTATGCAATAAATTTTTTGCAAAATTATACAAATAGTATGCTTATTTTTTTATTTTAATGAATAAAGGGGTCAAATTTTGATCTAAATTTATCTATTTTTATTATTTTATATTCATAATATTTTAAAAATTTTATACATAATATACATACATATATTTATTTACACTATATATATATATATATATATTAATTATTGTTATATATGTAGAAATAGCATATTAAAATGTGATTAAATTTAAGTAATAAAATAAAAATTAGAAAAAAAGTAAAATAAAATTATATGTTTTTATATGAATTAATATAAAAATGAATAATAAATAGTAATTTCTAAAATTTTTTAATATTTAATAAAATAAAAATTAATAAAAATTTATTTTTAAAATAATAATTTATTAATTAGTAAATAAATTTAAATTTAAAATAATTTTAATATAATTTACTTATAAATAATTTAATTTAAAATAATTGCGACGTGATACTTGTTTTGATACCTGCAATGAACTTCCAGGCACGATCTTTAGTGGAAGGAAACCATTGACATGCAACGCAATATAAACAATAAGAAAAAACTAGTTTTCACGAAAGTTACTTTGGGAGAAGGGTTCGCGCAAACACGGACACTTCTCC
>JAHOYR010000015.1:10914792-11041904 GCA_023213295.1 Bruguiera hainesii | reverse complement strand
GCTATTCGAATTGTCAATGCTGCCTTGATATAATGATGTCGATTCAGAAATGTATTTCTCCCATCGCGTCAAGACAGACGCTTTGAAGTGTGGAACTTTTGGAAACATCTGTTCTGTAGGGTACTGTCAACTGAAAAGCGTGCGCGTGTATCGGAAATAGTGCCCGTTTGCTTTGATGGGCTACGGTAACATGGCGGTAGAGATATGAGTATCAACTAGCTGGGGTAATCGGCTCGCGAGACTTTAAGATCTATTTCCATTTAGACCTGGAACAGTAATGATATGGGATAAAAAAAAAAAAGAAAAAATGAAGAAAGAAAGAAACTTTTTGGGACTATTGACAATTCGAGGGCTATAATGTATTGTTTGATGGATCCGGCCCAATCACCTTGACTCGAATTTCTCTATTCAGCCAATCTGAAGTCATGTCATCGCCTCTAATTCCCACCATCTTTCCATGAATATGCCTTTTCCAAACCACGGTCTAAACTAGACTCGAGCATCAAAGGAAAAGATTGTAAAATGTAACATAAATTTAAATACACGATATTTTTTTTTCTCCGAATCCCAAAGGTCAATTCTAGATGCAATGTAAGAATGATGAACACAATATAAGCTCAACGATATTCAATAATAAGCAAGCAAATTAGATTGATTATCAAGTTAAACAAAAACCTGAAAAAGCAAGCAGTAGTTAGAGAGAAAAATGGCAAACTTAAAGATTTATAGTTGTTTGGTTTCTCCTTGATCTGCATTCCTTTCATGGGAGAGAATATCACCATTAAAAGCTTCCTTTCTCTAGAAAACTACCCCCAATCATGCACCTAAGAGCTTCTCACCCTTAAATGTGACTCACAAGCCGCAGAAAGAAGAAGCTTACAGTGATAATGCTCCCAACTCCCAAGAGCTGATGTACAAATAAAAATAATAATGAAAAACCTAATTGGAAGAGTGTATTCGATGCTTGGTTCAAACCTTTGATTAAAAAAAAATTCGATCAATGCGCTCGATTCTACTGATTCTCACGTCATTATTATTGTTCATAAATGAAATGAAGTGAGTTTCTATAACCCAATAACATTTTGGCTGTGGCAACACAGTTGATGCACGCTTCTCGATTTAAAAAAAAAAAAAAAAAAAACCGAAAAAGGCCATTGCTAGCTTTTTCGGAAACAAAGTTCCTGAAGTGGGTCTGG
The DNA here is from genome assembly GCA_023213295.1 of Bruguiera hainesii. Lineage (NCBI taxonomy): Eukaryota > Viridiplantae > Streptophyta > Magnoliopsida > Malpighiales > Rhizophoraceae > Bruguiera > Bruguiera hainesii. Next base: position 11,040,708 of record JAHOYR010000015.1, on the reverse strand, counting down.
CCGGGTAAGACAGACTTTTAATGTTCTTTAACTGAAACACAAAGTTCACGACTCTGATACCTGCGGCGCACGTGCATGTGCTCCCAAGATAAGGTGATGGAGTTTAGCCCCGAGGAGATTCCTTGAGGATTCGGATGACAACAAATTATCGGAATTTTATCTAGTGTACTTGTTCAGATTATGTGCAAAGGCTATGTTGCAATATTTAGAGTGCAAGAAGGAAACCAGACACCGCTTAGCACTTTGATGAAAAGAAGAACTAACATCTATCAAGACGGATACAAGTTTCAAGTTCTTCATTGGTTAGGGTCTAATTTATAAGGGATGTAAAATTCATTGGCTTAAATACCCTCGTGTTGGCAATTAGAAAGTAGGAATATTTTCGAAGGTATATATATATATATATATTTCTACGTTTTCAGTCCTCGGTAAAAAGTACTTAAAACTCTTGGTAGGGCCTGGGTGAATGCACCGTTTTGCCATATCTCAATGTCAGATGTTTAATATCTGCAACTATAGTTTTTCCCTCTGTTTCATGTGCTACTGTTCTAAAATATCGGGACCACCGTGAGTGAACCAAGAAGAGCGCCAACTGGCAGAGCTCAATTATCGAGGGTTCAAAACCATACCTAACATATGTCAGCATTTACCAGGCCGTGTTTATGTTCTGATACAAAATTGTGCAACACCATTTATAAACCTAGCAAATTTAAAAGGTTCCAATCACTTCCGTTGACTGGCTTTAAATGTGTAAGCGAATTTATTGGCCGAGACCCAAACAGTAGGCCGCCGAATTATATCCCAAGAATCCAGGGTTGGTTCTGATGCGTGGAAATCTAGTTTCCCGCGAGAAACGATGGAAGCAATCTGAGCATTTGAGCTCCTGTGACTCGTAAGGAGAAGTGTCTATTGCATCCATAGGAAAGTAGGAGGTTTAAAGGATATATAGACCATAGAGGTATACATGCCTTGAAATGCAACAAGGAATAAATTACTATAAGAATGCAATCGTGAAAATTATAGAGGAACAATGGGCACAATCTGAGCATTTGTTTTCTTTTTTCTTTGTTTTTCTTCTTTTGAGACACAGAATCTGCAGTAAAAAGGCTATCGTAGTTGGGAATTCTGACATCCCAGCTCCGAAGACAGACCTCAAATCAGTCGATCTCAGATTCTCAATTGATTTTGTCCTTTTCTTCTATCCTTCAGGATCCTTTGAATAAGAGAAGACCGAACTCTATACCTTCTCATCCCCTTCGCTGGATTCTGATAGGCCATCGTGTTTTTGTGATTTGTTGCCATTCATTGAAAGGCTCCGCCGCTCCTTCCCTCCTGGCTTGGACGAGGCATTACCATACCAGATCATTCCGACTATGGCAATAATCATACCCACAACAACATGTAAGTTAAGACCCTCTTTCCCAAAGAAAACAAATCCTAGAATCAGGACAAGAATTGTCTTCATATGACCCAGAACTTGGAATGATACAGCAGTAAACCTGCCGATGCAGATGAATTGGCTGAGGTTTGTTCCTACTGCAATGCTGCATGATAGAATTATGAACAGCTGCAGACAACAGAGGATAACTCAAAATCGTTTCAACAAATTGTAACCAGCGCCGAGATTAGTTCTCTGAGCATACATGCATATGTCCAGCCTCAAAAACTAGGGAACACAAGTAGTGCTATAATCATTAATTTGGATAGCATTCCAGCATGGACAAACATGACCAAAATATTTGTCCATACAAAAGGCAAGAAGCAAGAAAGAGACTTTTAGCAAGCCAACCAAATGCACGCACGCTTAACAAATGATTATATATTTTATTATTTGTATGATTCAATGAACAACAAAGAATAGGTCTTTAATAAATGTACTACACTCATCTGGTTATGAGCTGGAGTCGTTTAAACTGATTAGTTCTTGGCTTTTGAAGATATAGGTCCTCAGTTCTCAAGGAAACACTCTAGTCAACAAAGTGAAATGGGTCGAGTAGTCTGTGGCTCGCTCAAGGCCAGCACGTTGTGGGCTGTGCTGGACTGGATTTCCCAACTTGAGGGCCATGCCTGGGCTGGCCGTGGCAAGGTATGAGGAAAGTCAAGTTTTTTTGTTTTCTTAAAAATATTGTAGATAGACTAAGAAAAAAATAGATCCAACATTACAATACTATGACACATGTACTTTATTATTGCTTTAAAATGCATTGTTAGTGATTGAATAATAATTTTAGAAAAATCAATATTACTTATAAAAAATATTAAATGACTTTACAGAAGTTATTTGAGCAACTATCATAAAAATGATTGGCAAGAATTGATACATCATCTTCTGAAGATAAAGAAGATGAGCAAACCCAATCCTAGTGATTTTAATTTGAATTTGGATAGAAAATACATTATTTGTGTTTTATTTTTATTAAATCCCAATTTTCACATTTATCATTTGCTCTAAATCTCAAGTTTAATAAAAATGTGGGTTTTTTGGTCATTCAATAAAATTTTGACATTTATTTATTTTTGTGCCTACTTACTCTTTTTTTTTTTTTTTTATTTAAGGGCCCAACCTAGCTCAACTGGAACTAGGTATGAAAGCTTGTATCTAGACATGGCACAAACTAGGTACAAAGACCTACCCAATTACAACACCACATGGATCCATAATATTTTGTCCCACGGGTTGTGCCAAGCTAATTAGCTGAATATTTAGGCACAACATGGCATGACATGGGTGCATAAGAAAAGTGGATTGTGCTTAGGCACAAGAAAAGACAGTAGGGTTGCCCATAAAGAGTGTCATTCATGGCACAACACGACCCATTGTATGTATCTAACCCAGGTGTTTAAGAGTTTCACTCATCTTGAAGGTCTCGGGTTTAAATCTTGAAGGAGGTGTAAGATTTATTAGAAAGCAAAAAGCTACTTCCTATTGTATAACTCACGACTTAATTGCCTTGTGCCACACAAAAAACAAAAAGATACAGGTCATCATCTCAATGAGTGCAATTGCACAAGTGTTAATCCTACTCTATGTGGTCAACATTTTGACTACCAAAATTTTGACTGGCATTAGACCCGCTCGGGTTATGTTTGTCTTTCAATACACTACTCAATTGTTTATGCCCTATCTTCCAAACCACAAAAACTATCGCTGTGTTCTTCAATTTTAACCTTGAAGCTACTCTTAGAATATACTATTTTGCACCCTAAATTAGACATGAAATTGCAGAAACAGAAATGTGTGCCTTTGAATTTGATAGCCACTGTTCCCCTCCAAATCCATGAGCAGGGGCATAGCCATGTTATTGCTTGGGGACCAGCATGCCCCCAAACTTTTAAAAATTATGAAACTCCCCTTCAAATTCTGATGTACATTTTAATTTATTATGCTTGCCTCTCAAATGTTTTTCACTTTGGCTGCCCTATCTTTTTTACTTTTCCTTGATATGTTTATGCCATTCTTCAACTTGAATCCCCTACTCCAAGACTTATTTTCCAGTTCTGCCTCTACTCTGCTCAAGTGCTCAGCAGTTTTCAAAGCCTAGCCCACTAAGCACACAATATGTCAATTAAAATTCAATTGGCTCTTGGCTTTACAATTAATCAAGCCTTGCCAAGAGGGGACCCAGAAGGGGTAGGAGTCTCCTTAGTTTGAAATCAGATGATCTGATTCAAGTGTTGCATAGACAAATCAGATTCTAATGATCCACATTAAGAGGAAACATAAAGCACAGCAATAGCAAAGTATAGGTGAGTGCCCAGGTACATTGATGTCCAGATGGAGTTAGAGAATAACAAAAACATGTAAGCTTACCATAGATGTGAAGGTGAGGGGGTAGGCATCAATTCTTTTATTTGTCAGCCAATAGTCCAAAAATGGTCCTGCCACCAACAAAGATGCAGCTTGTGCTGGAGCAGTGTGCCCCAACAAATTGAAAGACCCCAGAGAATATCTCCTTTGAAGAAAATGCACATACTGCACAACAATGTGAATCCCACAACGTTGTAATAATATGTAAACAAGATACAGCAATGTCTACAACTGAAAATATGTAGCCTCACCTGGAATGTGTTGCCTAGAGAAAATGCTCACAATTAACACATCCCAAATAAAGTCACGTGATCAGACTTCAGTAGAAAGTAACTGATTGTTTATAATTAAGTGCCTGAATAGTGACTACCAGGCCTATTGAGTGCGCACACACAAAGTCTGCATAAGCAAATATAACTAAAGCCATGAAATGAACCGTGAAGTCCACACTCTCTCTACCCTTGAACAAGTTTGATACCTTGACAGGAAACCTATAACTTGATGCCAGCTGCATGCAGTTTCATGGTTGAAACAGAGTTACTTACATATTGCTGGAGAGCAGTGCTCCAGACTGCCACTACCGCAGCTAAAAATCCTTTGGCATTGACACTCACATCAGTGACAGTACAGACTGCAACACCCAGGAGAACCACCACTATGCTAAGCTTTGTGTCCCTTGAATACCGCACATTGTCCAAAACAACTTCCAGAAAGCAAGATACTGGGATCATACTCAGCTTTGCGATCTGACAAAGTTTTAAAGAAAATAAATACGCTGCAACTTTCCAGATATTTTCTACACATCAAAGGAAGAATTATTGTTTAGCAGCTCACTGGAACTAACCTGGTAAAACCCAACGGAATTCCACATTAAACTCACATTCATTCCAACAATAGAGAAGTTTGCAAACAAAACAAACTTCAGCAGGTCAGGCAGTGGTAGATGAGAAGACTGGATATACCCCAGCCACCTAAGAACCAAAGTTAACAAAGTTGTGGTGGCAAAATGCAGACCTGTTAATGTTGTAGCTGCATGAAGAATTAGACTGGACACAGATCAGGGCCAATGCAAAGTGAATTTTCAGGGCTTTTAGAACAAAAGTTAAATATATATATAGCAGTTAGTCAATTGCTAAATTATTCTTCTCACTCTATGATGACATAAATTGTCAAGTTGCCCATACTACCAAGGTACTACATTCCAGACTATCAAATGACTCGCAATACTAGAAAAAGGCGTCCCAATACACAAGGCACTCCCACACTGTGGAGTTTGGGGAAGGGTCCCATTATGCTATACTTCAAAATGTAGTACCATGAAAAACTGCAATTTGTCGCTTTTCCCTCTTGCTCAGTAATACAAACAAGAACCTTTACAGAAGTTGCAGTACTTGACTACTCTGTCAAATACACTTTCAGAACAAGAGTACACATTAAGAGGCCAACACATTAAGCACCCCCCCAACTTTTCTATGCACCATGATTGGATAGCTATTGAGAGTAATCCATAACCAAAATTACAACCTAGGTAATGCAAACAATCTACTACCAAAACCATAATTAGCAACTCCTGTCACAGTACTAGATGCCAGCAACAAGGCCAATGTATGCTACAGGTTGCAGATTATTTTACAACTCACTCTTTCCATTCAAAATTGTAAAAGTAATTCAAATTCTACAAGATAGCTGCTGCAAAGTGAGGCCCACTTAAAATCACACCAATTCCACTATTTCCAATCCTCCAAATCTCTTGTTGCAACTCAGAAAACAACAGAGGACCTTCAAACAACCAAGTCCTCAAGATTGATTCTTAATTAAAAAAAAAGAGGTAAAAAAAAAAAAAACACTGGGAAATGAATCAGGTAAATTCATGGTATGAAAAATTCCAACTAAATAAGAGTGAAGTTGTTTACATGGATTTTCTTCAGGACATTCAACTATCAGTATGAATATTTAAACAATGAGTTCCAAGGACCATCATTCTTCTTCCACAACAAACTCTGGACAGACACAGTTTCCACACTTACCTCAATCCTTTATGAGGTCAACGCTCACAAGGAATTAAGAAAGGAATAAAATTCCTGGATCAATTCTAGCCTTCTAGGCTCATCGCTGCTCTTTTTGTGATCCAAAAAAGTCCAACAACTACTAGACTAAATTAGATAAAGTCTCTAAATACTTTTAGAAGGCAAGCTATGACAATGATTGGAATTTCCACAATGCATGGTTACAATTTTCACTCGTTGGCACTGCTAAAAGTTGTTTACAGGCAATTAAGAGACTATGCTGTATATTATAGGATGCTGAATGTCTAATCTAGCAACTGTTTATAGGGACATGCAGATGGTCATGGTAGACCGATTAGCATGGCTAACTCAAATTGTTTCATTCTTTTTAAGCCAATTGATGCATTTTCTTCACATCTGAATTTGAGATCAAAGAATCAAATCATCATTTGGTTTTTCCCACGGACGTTTGGTGTCAAAATACCATCTGATTCTGGACTCCATACTTGCACTTTCCCAAAAGACTAGTAATACAAATATAAGTCTTTGTTCGGGAAGAGAGAGTAGGGGCAGAGCAGGAAAGAGACACACAATCCCGTGCATAAAACTTATCGTATCTAGAACATTGCACAGATTAGCAAATGAATTAGATAAGGAAAGGCAGATGCATCTACAAGTTCTCAGATCATCAAAGAAATGTACCGAAAGTGAAACCATAGGTAGCCATCAGTGCTTTGTTGACAAGGATAATTCCAACAGATGTGACAACATTGAACATCCATGAGGCTGCATCAATAGCAGCCTTCCTATCAGTATTGTTTGCAGCAGTCATTCTCTTCTACAGCTTCCAGTAATCAGCAGAATCTTCCCTGGTTGCTTTTCTTGAAAGCATAAACTAAGCTCAGATGTGAGATCTCTGAGTTCTATCTCTAGTCAGAACTAATCTAGCAACAAAAAACAGCAATGTCATAAAAGAGAATACATACTGCCTTGCAATTGAACAAAAAACACCATGAAAAACAGCGTAAGCCCATGATATCATAACAGCCTAAGCATACATATCTCTTACAATGTTGTCAGTAACAATCAGGCATAGTGAAATGATGCAATTATAAACAGCAATCTAGCTGACCACCATTTGTTTTATTCTTTTTGCCCATAATGCTAAGCAGAAAATGAAAAAAGAAAAAAAAAAAAGGGTCAAAAAGCATGCTATTTACAAAAATGACGTATCAAGATGATTACTAGTTGGTTAAACTACATTCAACTAAACAAATCTACTAACAGAACTGGAGAACCAATTAGACCAAATCTAGTGCAAGACACCACACTCATCCACCAGCAACTCCACAATCTCTTCAAAATGACATTAGATCAAGTCTACCAATTACTTGTTTGTCACCATATTCCCCTCGGAATTTTTGAAAGCTTAGACCCTACCACTTCAAGTTCCTTGGCACATTAAGCTCTGACAACCGTTGTAGTTCTCCCGGTGAAAGAGAGACCACTTGACTCAAACACAGAACCACACAAAATGCGATTTTACATACATGCAGGAAATGCGAATCAATATAATAGCAGATCAAAAGCGCGATAAATCTCTCTATGCGAATTCTAATCCACAGCTCCTCCACTAAAAACGTATCGCTCAAGTCCATAGTTCTAAAACCAATAAAAATTGTGAAAAAACAAAAAAAAAAACGAAAAAAGGACTGAAATTTCGAATTTCTTCGAGCAGATCCGCGACGGTTTCAACGCTAACCAACAAAAGCACGAGATCCACTCCACAAAGCACGCTGGCAACAGATCGAAGAAGACCGGTAATCGATCCAAGAGAAGCCAAGAGCAATCATAATTACTGAGAGCGCCCAGAGAGAGCTCAAGAAAAAGAGATACCTGAGACGAATTTTCCTTTTCCTTTTCTGTTTCTCGCCTCCGGCGAGGCGAAATGATTCCAGAAGAGTTTTCCCGGGAAACAAACGGAAAAACGAGAACAGCAGTCGTGTTGAAGCTGGCACAGAAAAGTAAGGAACCGCGTGCGGGGATCGGGTCCCCGGTGTTAATAAGGCAAAATTAAACCAATAATTAAAACAATCTTAGAAAATTGAAATGTACAAATCAGCAGTTACAGGGAGAATACGACAGTTCCGCTCTCCCCATTTAATTATAGAGACGCGCCCTCTTTTTCACCCCTCGATGTAATAAATAAAAAATTAAGAAAAATTAACTCCCTTCTCGGAAAATAAAAATGTAAATTAATTAATAATGACTGGGTTTCAATTTTCGTTTAGATTCCTAATTTTTCCCATTTTCGGTGTGTCCAATAACTATGACGGGAAAAATTTATTCCTTACGAAAACAACATCATTTAGTTTAACAATACATATCTTATGGAAATGCAAATAGGAATTTATAATTTTAATTTCTAAAATATCTTAAAAAATAAAAATTATTATAAAAATAATCTTCATTCTTTCAAATTTAATTAATAGATTGTCAAAAATTATTATTATTTATTTATTCATTGTGATTAATATGAATCTCTTATACTCTAAAACTCTTCCAAAAAGAAAGAAGAGAGTAGCTATTAAATTTTTCTACTTTTTGAATACTAAGAAAATCAATTTTTAAAAATTTTCATTATGATAAAAAAAATTTAATAATTTTTCAAAAAACAGGACTTGTATTTTTTTGAAAAAAAAAAAGAGTCATTTTTTAAAGACTTAGGTACAAAGACAAAAAAAAAAAAAAGGGAGGAAAATTGAGTCAAAAGTTTAGGATTAAATTTAATTTAATATACAACTTGACTAATAATTTAATATTTTTTATAAAAAAAATAATTAAAATAAAATTGTTAGTATTTAAAATTATAGATTGTATGGATAAAAAATTTTAATTTTTAGTATTTTTACTATAAAATTTATAAATATTTATTAAGAAAAAGCAAGATATATATTATTTTAATTATAAATTTTATGAATAATAATTTAGATTAATAAAAAAAAGTTTATTATTTAATTTTTTTATATTTTTACTTATTATTATTTTTTAGTTCATACAAAGTAGGACTTAAACATTAAATTTTAATTTATGAGTTTAGATAATTCTATTATAAAATCTTGTGGTTAGAAGCATTTATGATTTTATTTATATAAACACACATATATATATATATATATACCTATGATAAATAATATAAATATATAATGTGTATAATATAATTATATATTTTTAATACAAATTAATATATAAAAATAAATAATAAATCATAAATAAAAAATTTTGCACCTATGCTTAGATATGATAAAACAAAATAATAATAAAAATATAAAAAATAATTTTTAAATAATAACCTACTAATTCATAAATCAATCTAAATTTAACCTGAACCTAAGTGAACTCAACTCAGAAACAACCTAAGTGCGAAGCTGACGAACCCAATTAGCCTGGCTCTCTTCTTGTTGTGCTTCGAGGATGTTGACTTTCTTTAAACCTTTTATTTGGGCGCTACATAAGAAAAGCGCCACCTAAGGCTCCTAGGCACGTTGTAACGAGCATGAATGCTGACGAGATGCGCACAACAACATATGAACCCCCACTTCTGCAGATTATTTGATTTACATTAAATTATCAATATCAGTATAGAAAGAATTATAACAATCAAAGTTAGGAAAATTCGATAGAGTTGTGCAACTGTGGTGTTAAAAATTCATCTGGACACATGATCCGTTGGAAAAATGGTAATTGTCGCTCACTGATGGCTTTTTTTTTTTTTTTCTCCCTTTTTATTTAGGTCTATCAATATCCCCCCCCCCCCCCCGAAAAAAAAAAAAACCCATTTCCGCTAGCTCAAAAAGAATCTATGTACGTGTAGAAATAGTCTACGTATACCACCCATCAGCCTATTCTATTTTGAATCTACAGATTAAATCAGGTCTACAAATAACACGTACAAAGAGGTCGTTTGTTTACATGTGATTCTCAGGCAACAACCCTAACGATTTAATAAAGGCATCAAGAATTTTTCTCGCGCAATGCCGTCGTGTGGCGTTCCCCATTGATTCCCCACCGACATCTATACTACATTATGTCTTTCCACGAAACCCATAACAAGTTTGAGGCATTCCACGGGTGGAATGTGCTGGCCGGCACTACACATCATGTCCTTTTCATTTCAACGTGCATTTGTTCCTTTCTGTTCTTGTTTGGCGGCTCCGGCACGTTGTACATTTGCTGGTGTCACCACTCATAACGCTCTTCCCAATATATTGTTTGTACAGAGAAATGTAAAATTTCTGGTTTTGATTAGGTTTTAGTGATATAAGTTTATGCTAGAATCTTTAATAACCCTATGTAGATCGAATTGCTTTTTACCGGATTAAAAAGGATAAATTCAATATGTTGAATAAAAGTAAAGAATTATATACCATTTGAATTTATTCAATAATTTATTTTAGCCAATACAACCTGGATGGTGCATATTCCTTGGATGATTATAAATATTTAGCAAGAATCGTTCAAATTAACTGCAAATCTAGTTGAAGTAATTTTTTTTTTCAATCTCTTTTATGAAAGTGTTAAAAAAATTAATATATTTGGAAAGAAATAAAGTAAAAAAAATATAAAAAATTTATGTGAAGATTTTGATGTACTGAAATTTTATTATTATTTAAAAATTATAAATTATACAATAAATATACTCTTATATATATATATATATATATATATATATATAATTCTTGTCCCTCGTTTTATCTATGGTTTAAGCTTCAGCTAACTTAATTCACCTCTGCAAGTCCCAACAACATGGAGACAACTAACCTGTGTTGAGAGTTACATTTCTGGACGGGTGAAAATGAGTTCCTTTTTCTAAATTATTTCATCTTCTGTCATATAAATCAGGTCTTGAAGATACTGTGACATTTTTAGTTTCAAAGCGGCAGTTCTAGTTCCAAGGTTAGTAGGGATCCGAATTGAACTGCCTGAGTGGTTGTTCGCTTCAAATTCAATTCAAGATTTTAGTTTGATTTATATTTAGGTTTTGGTTTCAGTTTAATTCCGCTACAAACTTTCAATTTGTTCTAATTTGATCCAGTTCAATACCTTTAAAAAAAACTGAATAATTTAAATTGTAAACTTTAAAAAGCTTGAACTTAATTAAATTTTAATTAAATTATCTATATATCGTTTTATAATTTAGAGACATCAAATTCTACATAATTCTCTTACTGTAGTTAATGAGCCTTATCTTCCAATTATTGAAGCATACTTGTACCTCAACCAAAAAAGTGAACAAATTAAAATAGTTATCATTAAGGATGTTGCCCCATTTATTGAATATTTGTTCAATAGCAACGATTAAAATAAGAGATAGTAGGATATTTTTGAAAATGAGAATGATAATAAAAAATATTTCTTAATGTCACATTCATTACTTGAAAATATTAAAAAATAATTTTAATTGTAATATCATAACTAAATATAAAAGAAAGTGTTAAATAATTATCAAGTTCTTCATTTGAATTTAATATTCTTAGACACTTTGAAATTTGAATTTAAAATTAAACTTATTTAAATTTAGTTATCTTACTTTCAATAACCTAACTTAAGACTATTTAAATTAATTTTTTATTTTGACAATAAATAAGAATATAATATAAAAAATTTATCATATTACTCTAAAATATATTGTTTAATAGCATCAATGACCTTATTTGTATTGAGTTTTTTTTTCTCAAATTAAAAAAAAACATAATAAACAGTCAAATAACTTTTTAATTAAAAAAATAAAACATTCATATCAAAACAATAATTATTAAGATAATAATAAAAATAATATTAGAATAAACTAATAACTTTTCTTTATTTTTGTGATTGGAATGACTAATTTAATATTATAACGTATAGATCGATGCTCATTAAAAGTTCACTATCTTTTCGGCAAGCCATACGAAGTGTGCTTGTGAGTGTGGTCTTAAATACACACTTACATGGAAGAAAGTTTTTTTTTTTTTTTTGCAATATTTAAGAACTAACTTTTATATAATCAGTAGCAATCATTCTAAATGTTTTATTTCTATTTATTGTATCAGAAAAAGGAAATAATATATTATGTTCTTTCTTTACCCATTAAAGTCGAACGCTTTTTTTTTCCAAGTGTTTAGTTAGTGTGTTGTGCCCACCGCCTTTGACCCATTTATAATTTTAATGACAATGATTTCACTTTACCCCTTACCTGTATTATATTTAACATTTGTTAGATAAATTGAAAAAAATAATAGTATGTTAAAAATTAAATTTTACAAAAAAAAATTGAAAAAATTATATTATTGTCATTTGACTTTTTACATTAATCAGATTGCTAACTGCAGCAATCATCGAAAAGAGGAGACATCGGAGTATAGTCGGACTCAATTTTGGTCAAATCGACATCGAAATATAAGCTTCCTCAATAATTTTACCCCTTTTTTTTTTCATTGCACATTGAACTTGACATTTTATTGAAAAATAAATAAAAAAAAGCATGCAAAAATTTTCAATTTTTCAAAAAATAATTTCTTAACAGAAAAATTGAATTTATAAACAATTAATTTGTAACAAACTGACTAAACAATTTCTCATAATAAAAATATTGGAATTGAAAATATTAATGTAAATTAAAAGTAATTGAGAGAGAGAGAGAGAGAGAGAGATTTGTGTAAAAAATTTTAGGAGATGAAGGTGTTATTTACAGACAAATATTAGTTTTTTTATTAAACCAAAAAAAAAAAAAAAAGGAGAATAAGTGGGAGAAGAGGTGTCTGCGCGAGACAAGAGTCAATCAACGTTCATTATGACCATTGGATCAAGAGTTGACCAATGACACAAGTTTTTTTTTTTTTTGTTTGTAATTTTTAATGAGAGTCAACGATTCAACTGTTGGTTTATAGATGTTAGTTTAATTAACAATTTTTTCGAGGGACAGAATCGTGATTGAATAATTCATTTATTTTTATTTTTTGTCGTTTTAGTTTGAATTGATTTCAATTCCATTTTAATTTTGGTTTTCAATTCGAAATCGTAGTTAAATTTAGCAAGTAAACAAATGAGCACAAAATCAATTAGCATAAATCTTATGAAAACAAATTTAATCCTACCGCGTGCACAGTTCGGTTGATGGAATCTATAGGGTAATTCAGCCAACTGGTTGAGCTAAAGAATATGTTTTTGATAAAATCGTTGAATTTGCATTTGTAATTTTCGTTGAAAGTCCAAAAAAAAAACGAAAGGAGTCAAATGGCAAACGGCTGCTAAAGGTCACAAGTCCTCTCATTAAAAAATAAAAAAAATGAAGGAAAGAAAGAAACAAAGTAAAGGTGACAAACCCAACCCATTATTTTAAGTCGGCTACAAGCCCCAACCAAGCCAGTTATATTAGTTTTCTATACTTATATATTAATATAATAAAAAGTGAACAAAAATTAATAAAATATTTACCCCATAATATTTATTTAATTTAAAAATATTTAAATATTTTTTAATTTTTTAAAAATATTTTAATAAAATTAAAATTTTAATATTTATATAATTTATTTAATTTACTTAATTACGAATTTAAGATATATTATAATTCATTTTATTAAGATTAATAGCTATTTATATATATTTTAAATCAAAATAGAGTAAATATTTATAATTAAAAAAATAAAAAAAATAATTTTAATTTTTGTATTTTTTAAGAGATAAAATTAATTTATAAATTATTTTTTTTAGAAAACTTATAATTAAAATTTTTATATTTTAAAATATTTATAATTTTTTTATTTAAATAAAATATTAATAAAAATATATTTACTAATAAATATGATAAATTTATAACTCCAAACCATCTCCCTCCATCAATGTCCGCACCCACAAACCAACCAAAAATTCGTTCCCGCCAAAACAAGTATCTTTCTAATATCTTTCGGCTCTGATTTGGAGCCACTTTCTTCCTATCTGCGAATCGAGATTCAGGTACGCGCCGCCGAGTGTGCAACTTTGCAATTTTCCTGCCTCTCTATCCCTCTGTTTCTTAATTTCTTACTGTGATCCGTGATAATCAGATTCCCGCGCCTTATTGGATGATTGATAGGAGTTCATTGAAGCCAGGGTTTTTTGTTTTTTTAATTATCTTTTCTATTTTCTAAATATATTCATTTCCGATAGCAAGATAGGATGGAGTTAGAGATGATTTTGGTGAATTCTCGGAGGTTCTTGAAAGCCATTGGACGTCTTACTGTCATACAGAATTAGGGTTTCCAATCAAAAAATAATCATGCTTAATAATAATAATTTGTGCTGTAATTAGTTGACTGCCTCTGCATGGTGGCTGCCGCCGTGGATCTTTCGTCGTTTTCTTTTTTACTTTCGGTTCTTTTGATTTGATCCCGTGCTACCAAGGGCTTATGTGACACGCGTGCGCAGCACCTTCGCTTTCCATTATCTCAGGCAAACTTTGAGTGGTAGAGTCGATCACATCCTGATTAGAATCTCCCTTTTCTTCTTTCCTAATAATGGGTAGAATTGTTTTCCCCAATTGGTTCTCTGGCCCTGGCATGCATCGTTTTCTAAGCTATGATTAGGAGGATGCAATATTTTTGTTAGTGTTATACTCACAGAGGGTTTCCTGAAATGAAAGCTTTCTTCCGCTTACTGCTTTTTTCTTTTTTCTTTTTGGGTTGTCACGAGAAGCCACTGGGGTGATTGTTTGATTATCTTCCCTTTGATTCATTCCTATATGGACATGTCTGTGTGCCCATGCTTCGTGCTTGCCGTGTGGCTGTGCACCCGTTAAGGCTTTGTAGTAGCATTCTGAGCCAAAATGAAAAGCCTCTTTATAAGCGTGTGGCCAAAATTATCCTGGAGCTTTTATATAAATCATGTGTGAGATGAGCACCTTGTGCAGACAAGCTAATAAGTGTGTTTTATTACACACACAATACTCAGGGAAGCTGGACCTCATGAAAACGTGTAAAAAGCAAGTTGCAAAGGTAGTCGATGCTCCGAAGAAGCCTAAAGTGGCTGCAGGTTGGACTCGAGTGTCAAAATGTACGAACAGAAACAAGGGCCAATTGCTCAAATCAACAGGTTGGGAAATTTTATCAAACTCAATAAGTGCATAGCCTTAAACAGGAAAATCAATTATTGTAACTCTATGCTATTTGATCTTCTTTGTTTCTACATATCATCTTGGCATGTGGAAATTTATATAAAGGATATATACTGCTTGCTTGTCTGAATTCTCTTCAGTGTTCTGTTAATTTGATTAGTAATTTTACATTCCTCAAACCAGGGGAAAATGAGCATCTTCTAGTTGAAAAAGAAAAGCACTCTTCATGTCCTGGGATTGCTAGAACCCTATTTCCGCCTCATTCTGACAAAGGTAAATTTGTTGCAGAAACAACAAAAAGGTTGCCTATACATGAGCACAATCCTTCTGGCAAGATCAAGCTGCAGCTTTTTCCAACAGATGAAGAAACTCGGATGGGATTGGAAAAGGTAAAATTTTGACATTGAGCAAGACAATCACATGGGATTGAAACAGGATAAAAAAAAAAAATTGTATTTTGAGTTCAATATTTGTGCTGTAGGATGGTTATCATCCATACTTGGAGCTTACTCTAAGCACCAGGAAAAGGATATCTTCTGTGCTTAAGCATCTCAGTAAGAAGTGGGGTGGTTCGAGCATTGCACTTGGGGAGCCCAATCTTTTACCATACAATATTTCTGAAGATCCAGCTGGTCACAGATGGACATTGAGTGACATTAATGTCTGTGCAGGAGATGTCTACAGAGATATTGGAAGCCCTTCTGTTTTCCGCTTAAGGTTGTGGGCATGATCACAATCCCCTATTCTTGGGCATATAGCAGTTTATTTTCTAGTTTAAGCTTCTGACTTTATCTGTTCTTCAAGGTATGGCTGGTTTTCTAGTTCTAAGACCAGATCCTCTGAAATTCCTCCAATCTCAACTTCCTTTGAGGCTGATGTGCAGCCTGAGGGAGTGCAGAAAACTGTCAATGCCATTGCACATGGCAAAGAGAAGCACCTTGACTCTGTAACTGTCAAATTTGGACTAGGCTCTGTAAGTAGAACAGCAGATGTAGCTGTAGCTGATAAGACTTCCAATGCAGAAGTTGAACCTAAGGTACCATAACTTACTGCCACTTTGTCCCTTGTTTCTTCTGCATTTAAGTAATTGGCTAGATTTGAGTATTAGCTGAAAAGCACTTAACTGTGATGTTAAATTAGGATTTCTTCCATGTTGAAGTTCCATAAAATATAAGTGTAATATGATGCTAGGTTCTCTACTATTGCTGCTATTACTGTATCATTGATCCAACTTTCCAATGGATTGTTGCTTTTTCCTTTTCTTTCTCTCCTTTCTCATTCATTCCTAAGGATGTCATTATCATAACTGGAATCTTCACAAGGGATTCATATTGCTCCTATAATGAATCCTGTGTGTATTTGTGCATGTGTGGGTGTGGGTGCATGCGTGTGTGTGTGTGTGTAAGAGAGAAAGAGAGAGAGGGAGAGAGGAGGGGGAGACAGATTTTCTTATGCACAATTTTTAGCCAGCCCTTTTTAGAGCCATCTTTACTATATTTCTTTGCATTTTTGTTTGGGTGCTCTATGTATTGTATTTTAATGACGTGTGCTTACTTTGATTTTATTAGGGGACTACAATGAGAACGGATTATGGCATGGGGCATTTGTCAGCACAGTGGGACGATAGTCTAATGAACACAAGTATTGGAGGTCTTCTATCAGAAGCATCCTTGCAGGGAAGGAACTGTAATTATGATGCAAAGGACAATAGAAGCAATTCAGGCCTGCGGCCATCTCATTCAATATCGGACTCTTTTGATGCGTTTATTGCTTCCAAGATAAGTGGTTTTCAGGGTTCAATGCCACCTATTTCAAGATCATCTATTTTGGATGGTGAAGACACATGCCATCCATTTTCTTTTCAAAATTTCCCTTCCTTAGGCAAGGACATTCCAGGTCCTGGTGAAGGTCTAGTTCCTGGCAGAGGTGCTCCTTCTCAACATTGCAGTCAGGATGCTGGTTCTAAGTCATTGGAATTTCCATATATGGCCAAGGTTTGATCAATTTTCTTTAAGTTTCTCAGCTTTGCATTTAAATATTTAAATTTGATATTGTGGTTAAGAAGCTGCCAAGTATAATTTGGTTTTTTGTAGCTGACAAACATGCATAGAACTTTTAGCTTCTCCTTGCTTATTAACACCACTGCAGTTTTGGTTCCAATAATTCTCAAGTTCTGAAGATGTGAATTATGATAGGAATGTTGTGTTTGAAGCAATGAATCTTCCAGAATAGACTATTTTTGGAATCTTGATTCTGGTAATAGATCTAATAGGTCTCCACTCTAGTGTTCTGAAGAATCCAAGAGTTATTAACTATCCATAAAATTTTCTAATGTCTCTTTTTGCAGGACAAAACCCAATCCGGCCTTCCAGAAGGCCATGGCCATCAAGAATCTGAGGCAGACTTATCAATTTGTTCCCAAGTGGACAATGATGAAAGGAGCCTTGGTTTGTCAGGAATCAAATGGGTACTAATATTCACCGTTGATGCTTTCCAATCTATTCTGCATATAAATCCTTGAAAATAACTAATTATTTTTCCTATTTTGTTTCTGCAGACTGAATCTTTGGGACCCTTCGATCTTGGCTTGTCCTCTTCTAGAAAGATAATAGCTAGTGACAGTTTGAGCATCAGCAGAATTTTTGCCTAGCATTCTGACAGAATTGCCAAATACAGTGGGAAAGGGAAGGATTTCTTTAATTTTGAAGTTAGAACATGAGGGAGATGAGGTATACTGAAGTGAAGAAGAACGCTCTAACCACAGGATAGCTAGTTGTGCAATCCTTTCAAATGAGGGAAGTTCTTATGTGGGTACTCTGTATGCCCCTTTCATGATTTTGAATAGAAGAAGTTATATGTTGCGACGGACTGGAACCATGCTGTGAACACAAGGCAAGGCCTTTTGCATAGCTTTTCTTTTACCTTCAAAATTTACCTTTTTGTTTTCTTGGCGCACCTCATGTTGGGGAGACAGGTTCTGAAGTCAAAAGTAAATGTCAAATAAAGCAATTTGCCTTTTCCTTAGACCTAACGAGCACCCTGGGGCTGCGACCGCTTGATCATCTTGTACGTTTCCTATAGCTATGAATCCAGCGAAACAAAGGTCTCTAATTTGACCATAATCTTGTCCACTGGAAAACCCCGGCTGTTCTCTGATTTACTGTCTTTGACTCAAAATTTTTACTTGGGTAAAATGGTCTTGAGAGGCTTCCTAAGAAGATTTAAATTATTGGATGATCAAAGAATTAATGTGGGAACTGTACGATGTCCATGTCCTTTGGTAAACAAGATTACATGAATTAACACTATTCTTATTTTCTTTTAAATACAAATTGAAAAAAATAAAAAATAAAACCTGGACTACATTAAAGGGAGGTGAATGGCGAGACAATTCATGACTTGCTCTGCCCTCCAAACCGTACAACAAATTTCAAACAACATTACCTGATACAATCTTTGAAAACACAGACCAAGTCATCGAAAATGGAGAAGAGAAACGAGGCGGTTGCACTTGCACCCCAGTATTCCTTCGTCGCCCCTCTCGGCGGAGAAAACATGGGCTAACCAAAGGGCTTGCCATTGTTTTCCAGTTTTGCAAAACTCCAAAAAGCAGCAGCCGGCCAATGGACGGCACCAAACAATTTTCCCTTTCTTTTCACATTTCATAACTTTATATCAAAAATATGTTTGTTTCCATTCTTCAAATACTACGTTCCTCCTTTTATCATTACTATGTCACACCTAGCAATCACCGTATATTGGATTCTCCGCAACCAGCAAAGAATTCTGAGAGATGGGGTGTCTTCTATCCAAGAAATCAAACTTCTCACCACAGAGCGGCCTTGATGAGCTGAAACAGGCAAATGTGTATGCCGCAGGAGGGAATGTAGGCAAAGCTGCCAGGCAGAGTATGTCCGGGAAGTTGGTCGGGCAGGAAGTTGAAAGTGCAAAAGTTGTTGCATTGCGTGGCGCTGATGGTGGAGGAGAGAAGGTGGTCGCCAGAGAAGGTGCTAAAAACGGTGGTGCGAATGCAACCCAGAGGCTTGTCTTGAAGAGGATTGGAGGAGAGGAGCTTGTGGATGGGTGGCCGAAGTGGCTTGTTGACAATGTTCCCAGAGAGGTTTTTGCTGGTCTGGTGCCGAGGAGTGCAGATTCCTATGACATGCTAGCTAAGGTAACTGCGTGACGTGCATAGGACTTGCATATTTAAGTAGATGTCATATTCCAGGGCAAAATCTCGATCTATAAGTGCTTGAAAGTATAATGTACGTGAATATCTGTGTCTGGCTTTTGTTAAAAATTGTTTCTGGAACGGAACTTCTTGGCTTGAAAGCTGATGAAGCGCATGGTATGCCCAGGTGCTACATATCCTTAACAGTCCATAGTCATTTTGTGTACAGGACTCCGTCAGAAGAGCAAATTGGAATCTATTAATCTTCTTTTCAATAGGAGATAGCTACAAAATTTTTTAAATTCGTTCTACAATTAATTTCACTTTATTTCTTAAGAATTTTTGTTTCTGAGGCATCATTTAGAAACTAGAAGCATATGAGTTGAAGTGAAGTTGTATGCCTTCTTTTCCAGACAATTTCCACAGTCCTACATTTTCTTTGTTCTCTAAGAGCTGAATAGAGGCTAGGGAGCAAAAGGAGAAATGAGCAAAAGGTGGAAGGTGCTCTAGAGCTATTTGTATTGCTTTTCCTCAATGCTGGTCTTAGTGAAGAGAGACATACAGGTATTAGAATTGGTCTCATCTTTTCCTCTTGCAGGTAGGCCAGGGAACTTATAGCAATGTGTATAAAGCTAGAGACAGGGAGACTCGAAAGCTTGTTGCTCTAAAGAAGGTTCGGTTTGACACATCAGAGCCTGAGAGTATTAAGTTTATGGCAAGAGAGATAATGATACTGCAGAAGCTAGATCATCCCAATATCATTAAACTTGAAGGAATAGCTACATCAAGAATGCAATACAGTCTTTACCTTGTCTTCAAGTTCATGCAGTCAGATCTAAGCAGGATCGTCTCCCGACGAGATGAGAAGCTCACTGAACCCCAAGTTGGTGCTTCTTCTTGATACCTATTTGGTCCATAAAGATGAAATGAGCATCAACAAAATTTTCTTGCTTAAAAAATGTGAAATTTAAGGACTACTTGGCAAAATGGTTCAGTGACTAATTTAGAAAACCTTCAGGCATTGCATTAGAGTGGGAAATGGTGTATTTTACAAAATGACAAGGCCTGATTTGACATCAATATTTAGTTGATTTGCTTGTCTTTGTCACAGGTCAAAAGCTATATGCAGCAGCTGCTGTCAGGTCTCCAGCACTGTCATGAAAGAGGAATTTTACACCGAGATATTAAAGGTTCTAACCTGTTGATAGACAAAAATGGAATGCTGAAGATTGCAGATTTCGGGCTTGCAAATTTCTTCATTCCTAAACCAAAACGGCCTCTTACAAGCAGAGTGGTAACACTCTGGTATAGAGCTCCAGAGTTACTGTTGGGCTCCACAGATTATGGGGTGGGTATTGATCTTTGGAGTGCAGGATGCCTGTTGGCTGAGATGTTTGTTGGAAGACCGATCATGCCTGGGAGGACGGAGGTAGAACAAATTGCATCTATTTCATTTCCATTGTCATAAACTATGCCAAGTGCTTAGCTTCTTTGAAGGTTGTTGACCTATATAACCAATCAAAATGATAAAAATACTTTTCTACTGGCACCTAATAACTTAAAGTCTTACTGAATTCAGGTTGAGCAACTGCATAGGATATTCAAGCTTTGTGGTTCTCCACCAGAAGATTACTGGAAGATAATGAGGCTTCCAACAAGCTTCCGACCACCACAACATTACAAAGCCAGTTTTCAAGAAGCCTTCAAGGATTTTCCCGAGTCTTCGTTTGGTCTTTTGATAACTCTTCTTAATCTGAACCCAGCATATCGAGGCACAGCTGCTTCTGCTCTCCAAAGTCAGGTTAGTACAAATGGTGGAGTCTTTGGCAAATGTTGTTTAGCAATACTGGAACATTTAGTCCTCATTAGATGCTAACATATGACAAGATCAGTGTAGCTGTTTAATGAAAAACTTCTTACATCTTGATATCGAATATGAGGAATGAGGAATGACTTGAACTTTATTTGCAGTGACGAAAGGAAAATAGGGAAGCAGAGGGGACAAATGAAAATATATTTAGAACTATGTCTGTTGCCACCTCTTGCTTTTTGAGTTTTGAAGCTCTTTCTAATAAACTCTTGATTATTTGTATCTGCTTCAGTTCTTTTCTTCGAGCCCATTGGCCTGCAAACTTTCAGGTCTGCCAATGATTTGCATAGAGGATGAGCCAAATCAAACAAATGATCAGAGGAGGTAGGTTATTGATTTGGGATAGTGCTCATTATATGATAGAAATTATGAACTTGATGGATATAGTCGTAGGAGAAGCACAGAATTAGAACAGTGAATGAATAACCTTCATATGTAAAAACCAGCAATAATTGGTTACTTTGATTAACTGGAAGAATAGCAATGGTTGTTCATGAAAACAAAAGAAGCAACTTACCGTGCATTACTGCATCTGTTATGCTAAAAAGCATAGGTTAACATGTAGGTTGGAACTGTTTAACAGTTCTTGGCCGCAATTACTATCCTTTACTTGCATCAACTTTTGAATGTACATTCTTCCTGTCCTTTGAAATTATAGCATTTTCCAGCTTCATAGATTTCTTCTCTGTGGTACCCACGAACAAATGCTCAAAGTATGAGTGTCACAAGAAGAATCAAACGGTGCATTTCTTTTGTGAAGGCAGAAGTGCCATTCTTGAATGTAACCCCTCAATTAGAATTTTCGAATGGAACTACTTATGCGGAAGGGAAGAAAGAAGTCAGTCGTAACTTGGACTAAATGTATTGCTCATGTATTTTGAATATCGCCAAAACCACAGTACATCATTTCTGTGCAATACAGGTCTGATGGGATTGCTTCTGCTTTTCCTTATTAAAGGTGCAGGAACATGAAAAAGCAGTCCTCCCGAGGAGGAAGTCGTAAAGTTCACGGGAGAAAGAACCTGGTTGCTCCACGAGCCAAAGAAAATACTGAACTTTCTAAAGAGGTAACAGCTTTAATGATCAATTTGGGATTGAGTTTAATTGCTAATTAACTATCTGATTTTATAGTTCAGCTGGTAAATAACATTGTCTCTTTTCCTTTTAGCAAGGGACAGTTTCAGAGCCAAGCATGAGCAGCCATGAGACAGAGACGGGAAACAGTGCAAGTGATACTTCTTCAAACCTAAAACCAATCATGGAAGAACGCATCCATGAACACAGCCCGCTTCCATCCTTTTCGCCAATTCTACATATCACTGCTAGTGCTAGTCAAGTCAGGCCGCTGAGAACTGAGGCTCACCCCAATGCTACCAAGAATATCCAGAACTATGCTCTATTGCAGGCCACCATAACTGATATTATTAACTATAATGCAGACAATGGCTTGGCTGACCATCAGCGGTCTTTTTCTACATTGGATATGCGCAATTTGGATCCAGAAAAGCTGTCAAAAATCTTTGGAGTAAAGAAAACTTAGCCTGTGGGGGAAAAGAAAGGATCATTATTTATCCATCTGCTTGGTTTTACAATATATATATAGCTTCACTTGACTTCCCTTTCAAGAGCTGGTGTGCCAGGAAATTTATACACATCTTTTGATATTTTGTTTTGTTTTTGCAGTGAACAATAATGTGTAGCAGCACTGTTGTAACTGAATCATCTAGGTTCAATACCATTTACATTCATCTGCAGACCTGTATGACTACAACACAGAAAAAAGAGCTAAAAGTTTGAGCAGTAACCGTATTCCAAGACCCAAGAACTTAGAGCATGATCTTTGTACAACAAACAGTCGCTACACCCTTTGGAAGTATAGATTAGATTAAAGCATTCATCACCATTCATCATACAGAAAACAAGAAAAGAAAAACGAGAAACAAAGAGAGGTTCAACTGGGTAGAACCTCACTCATCAAAGCAGTCCTCCAGGAGCTTGCTCTTGATCCACTTAAAGCTTGTCTGGAGCGATGATTTGAGCTTACCTTCCATGGTATACATGTTGTACTGAGCCACCCTCTTCCTTCTCTTGAGTTCTGGATTGCCTGAGTTTGCTAAGGCATCCGGCTTGCCGGTGGGACCATTAAAACTGTATGACTTGGACCGGTCCTCTAATCCCAGACGGATTTCTGAGTAGCCATGCGAATAACCCGAAAATGATTTACTCTTCTCCATTACTGGTCTAGATCAGCTCACTCAGAAGAGGTCATGGATTAAGTTCGGCTATATAGTAAACAGAACGAAGAATTGAGTCTTTCTGCTTATTTTTGCTACCCGCAAAAAAGAATTTTGGTCGCGGATGTTAGTGGGGCGTGCATGTGCTGTGACGTTTGCTTCACTTTGATGGCGAGGATAAGTGAATCAATAATAGAATACGATTTAGATTTTGATGGGTAATCAATGGCACTTGATTAGATTGGATAACAGGTTAGTGGGGGACAGCAGTCAATGGTTGAGCGGCATATATGCATTCTTGAACCCTACACACGACATAAAAATCCTTGTTAAATTGGAGATATTCTATAGGATACAGAGATTGTTTGCTTGTCCTTTCAAATCTTTTAATTTTAGAACATCTTAATATCCTTATTCCAGTTAATAAATTTTAAAATATCTGATCAAAGTTAAAGCAGCTGGAGCAAGCAATAGGCTGTTGTTCAATTTTTGAGTGCTATGTAGTTGAGTTTTTGGCTTCCACACGGAAGTCTATTGTCACATCTCTCGGGACTATCATTGCAGATGATAGTCACATAATATAAATTTGACAAATTAGAGACAGTGGCTTAACCTTTCCAGAGATAAATAAGCACCGCCACTTTGGATGATGATGAGTCCCTATAGTGGTGGCGCCACCAAAAATTAGGTAAAAGCAGGTGGGACCGAGCAACTGTAGGTTGATGAAGGCGTGACTCGCTCCCATATGCATTGTAGTTCTGGAGTGCAGCTAGCACTTTAAAAAGGACAACATAATTGCGATAAGATCCAAACCCCACCGTATCTCTTGCGTGTAGCAAGCGATCTTTGGTGCTCCAAGCCCCTCCCAATTCATCTTTCCACTACCGTGGAGGGCCACTCCACCGGCTCCTTACCCTGAGCTTTTGGCGGCATGAGCGACTCCTCCCAATACACCTTAACCCGGAAGCCAGTGTGGAGCAACAACAGGCAAATATTAAGGCATGAAGGCTGAGAAGGCATCACTGCTTCCGATTAGACAAAACTACAGTAATCAAAATATTTAACCCTTTTAGCTTGTGGCGCGCGAGGTGTGGACCCACATAAACTTAACACCTTGACTTCAAGTAACCAGGCATGCGGAAGGGAAGGTCGTGGGGGAAACGAGGTTGAGAAAGGGAGAAACAGGTTGTGACGGTAGTTTCATTGATATTGAGAAGTGAAGGTAAAAATCTTAAGCTGTGACCAAAAAAAAAAACAAAAAGGCCAAAGAGAGAGTTTGTTTACGAGGAAGGAAATTAAAAGTTTGGTAAACAGGTAATTGCTATCTTCCATTAGATTCTTTTTCTAAATTGATAGATATGAAGCTGTATGTACCAGCATTGATGCCAACAAAAAAAAAAAAAACAAAAAAGAAATGGTAATGCAGCATCGCTACTAGGGTTTAGTATGGAGGAAAATAAACACAAAGAGATCAGATTTAGGGGTGAGACGTATGTTGGGCAATAGAAATACGATTTAATATAGTGAATGAACCTATGATGGATAACAGTACAGGCATGGCAAAAACATGCAACTTCGTGAAAATAGAATTGGCAAGTAAGTAATTAACGAATCAGCGAGAAGTTTAGTTTGATTGATTATTGTGTGTACGATGAACTGATTCAATGCATACGGAGTGCATATATAAACTAGAAAGCGAAGGTGGGTTTAGGAACAAAGAGTTCGAAGTTGAGGTTAGAAGCGACTGGGAGATGAACAACGATGTAAACGGTGTCTCGACGTCATGGAGTTCTAAGGCCTCGTTTGCTGTTGTTGCCGATTTCTAATTTTCAACTTCTTCTTCTTCTTCTTCTTCTTCTTGTTTTTTTTTTTTTTTAAATTGAAAATCATGTTTGACATAGATTTTTGGATTTTTCTTTTTCAAATTTTAATTTCTTTTTTTAATTTTATTTTCTCATGTCAAATTTCAACCTCTATCTTAATTGTTGTGGAAATTAGTTGTTTTTCTTTACCTAATTCTTTTCTTCTATTGCTTTGCTGACACCTTCGTCATTAACTTTCTCCTCCGGCTCCTTTCTTCTCTCTATATATATTTTTTCATCTTTATTAACACAAAGTCTTTTTTTTTTTTGTACCTTTCTCAAATTTCGGGTTATTTAGTTTCTCTAAAGGTACTTGATTTTTCTTTTTCTTTTTTCTAATGAATGTTTCTTTTTTTTTTTTTTGGTGAATTAGTTTTGTCTGCCTTTTTTTTAATTTTTGTCTCTATTTTTTTTCTATGCAATGGATTTAATTTGTTAATTGTAACTCAAAACTTTTTTACACATCTGCTCTCATCCAAAGTAAAAAAGAAATTAGATTAGAAGTTTAAAGGAAATGATGGAATTTGGATCACAGATGTAAATCTGTTGAAGAATATGGTCGCACCCTTTTTAAAATTGGTCCTCAATTTTTCTTTGTGTAGAATCAATTCTATAAAATTAAAATTTTCATTTAGTCAGATTAATTTGCTTTGCTATGCTGGCGGCCAGGTAACGAATAATTGGTTAGTTGCTCAACTACAGGGAAAGGACTAAGTACATCCAAAGAAAAAGAAATTATTGGCTCTAGATCAGTTCTAATATGAATTTAAGGTTTCAATTAATTTATAAAAATTTAACAAGAAAATTCCTATCAATCAATGATAAAGAAAACAACAATAACAATAAGCCTTTGTTACATTTTATTACATGCAAATAAAAATAATGGCAAATGGAGAAAAATTGAAGTGGATAAATAGAAACTTCAAGAGGTTAGGGTGTTTTGTATAGATATTATAAAATTATATTGATGAAAATGTTGATGAGAATTTTAATGTTAAAAATAACAGTGAAACTTATATTTCAGAGTTATATTAAATAATTAATATTAATCAAAATCAATTATAATAAATGAGTCATATTAAAGATAAAATTATACAAATTTTATCATAATAATATAATAATTGATATATATTATATTTAATTATTATTTGTACTTAATTATCAATCTTTTTAACTTTTTGAATAATATGTGTAACATTTTAATTCTATTTTGAATTAAAATTTAACTTGTTTCATTTTTATTATTAACAAATTAACATAATAATAATATTTTTTTTAAAAAAATATTTAGAATGAAAAATTCATCGTTATTGATAGAAATAAAAAAAATTTGACAACAAACATTATTAAAATACAGCAAACAACAAAATCAAAATATCAAACAATGAAAAATCAATAATTAAAATCTGAGAATGTAGTCAAACGGATCCTAAGGAAACGCAGAAACATCAGTGGCGGACATGGCCTTTGTGAGTGTAAATGAGGCGTACGGGTTGTTCGAGAAATATGCACGATTTTGTGGATTCGGAATATCAAAGCAAGGAATTAGAAAAGATCATTTCAATAGGTAGGTGAAGTATCAAATGGTAATGTGCGATAAAAGACATGAGAACAATACAAAGGGGTAGTAATATGTTGAAATAAAGGATAAGTGGAAGTACTGGAAGCGAGGCTCGAATGTGTCTTACAAAGTTATCAGGTATTTGGACCAAATGTTTGATTGCTTTTGAGTAAGCACGTAGATGGCATTCCCCTTAGATTGCCTTTGTAAATATAATACATACCTATATATAAGTGATAACATTGTTTTTCACTTGCATGTTGTCTACATGAATCTTAGTTTTGCTTAAATTGAAAGAAAGTTAATAATTTAAGTAATTTTTTGCGAAAAAGCTGCTTATGTGATCATTTTTTTAATTTTAAAATTTTTATCAAATTTTTATAATTTGTAATATTGATATTAATTTAATAGTTAATTTATCACATTTTTAGTATTTAAGTATAATTAAAATTTTGGCACTCATTTAGTCATTTTTTTATATTATAACTTTGTGTCTTGCTAAAAAAAAAACAAGTACAATTTAAAAAAAAAACACTTTAGTTAAGTACAATTCTATCCAATCAATTAATTATTATAAAAAATTTCACATAATGAAATAAAAAAATTTATAAGAGGAACAATCATAATTAAAAATTTAATTTTAATTCAACACTTAATTTTAATCAATTTTATTCAATCATTCCAACTTAACTCTATTAATTTTAAAATAATAATATTCAACAAAAACATTTAATCAAGTAAAATATTATTTACCTAATTAATTATTATAAAAAATTAATATGACATAATGAAACAGAAAAACATAAAAAAATAGCATTGTATATTATTATTTTTTGTAATTATTTAATTTTGTTTAATAATATTTAATATTAATTTATAAGTATAATAAAATTAGGATTAAAATTTTATGAATATTAATAAATCATTTCCAAAACCTTTGTGTTACATAAAATTTATTCTAATTTATATGTATATTAGTATTATAAAAATTGAGAAAAAGTTAGTAATTTTAAGTAATTTTTTTATGTAAAAAATGCATATACAATATCATTTATTTAATTTTAAAAGTTTTTAATAGACTCTTATAATTTTTAATATTCGATATGAATTTAATAGTTAACTTATAATTTTTTTAAATATTTTAATAAAATTTA
Organism: Bruguiera hainesii; assembly: GCA_023213295.1. NCBI lineage: Eukaryota > Viridiplantae > Streptophyta > Magnoliopsida > Malpighiales > Rhizophoraceae > Bruguiera > Bruguiera hainesii. The sequence continues at coordinate 11,012,912 of JAHOYR010000015.1, read as the reverse complement.
GATTTAAAATGTATTTAATTTATTAAATTATAATTTAATATGCATTACAATTTATCTAATTTATATATGTTTAAAATTTGTATGATGGAAATACTCGTAATTAAAAAAAAGATAAAATGGAAAATGATTTTTTTTAAAAATAATCTTAAATTTGTCTTTTTACTTTTTTAGAGAGAAAAAAATATATCTAAATTTACTTTTTTTTAAAAAAATACTAATAATTTATTATTTTTTAATTTTCCCTTTTATTTTCTTAAAAATAAAAGAAAACTTTCAAATTTCTTTTTAATTTTTTTAAAAGATACTTATATATTAAGTCTTTTTTTTTCATTTAAATAAAACATAAGAAAAAATATACTTCTTAATAAATATGATAAATCTACATACCATGTTGATTTAATACTAGTATAAGTAACAATTGTTGAAGATGAGAAAAAATTGGTGATTCGCTTATGTGGCAGTGTTTTTTTAATTTTAAAAATATCTAAATATTTGATTAAAATTTTAATTTTATTAATAGATTTTCACAATTTATAGTATTTAATATTAATTTGTAATTTTAATATTTTAATATAATTAAAATTTTAGTATCCATATGATTTATTCAATAATAATTTAACATATATTACAAATTATCTAATTCATATTAACAATTTTTTATATATGTTTAAAATTCATGAAATGCAAATATTCATAATTAAGAAAAATAAAGAAAAAAGAAGATGAATTTTAAAAAATAAAAAATAATCCTAAATTTTTATTTTTGTTTTCTTAGGGAGGAAAAAAGAAAAAAAATATATTTTTAAATTTTCTCTTTTTTCCTTAAAAATGCTTATAAATTAATTTTATTTTTTCCTTTTTATTTTCTAAAAAAAAGAAAACTATTGTTAAATTCTTGTTTTTATTTTTTTTAAATAAAAATACTTTTAATTAAAGTATCATTTTTTTTCTTTCAAATAAAACAAAAATATAAATATACTTTTTAATAAATATGATACACTTATCCATCACATAAGTCTAATACTAATTTGTTAATATAAATGGAAGTTGTCATGACATCTATTTATACAAGATTTTGAGTTTTGTTTGTTGCTTTGAAAAGTCCTTTAAATTTCTTATATAAATTTATAGATTGTATATGGAGTAGACATGAAATATGAGAAAATGTATTGCCTTTCTAATCAGTCTTTCAGCAATCCTTAATGACAATTTAATCCTTTGCAAGCATATTGGTTTACCAATTTGTTGGCTCTATTCTTATATCAAAACACTAATGTAATTTTTCCTTAATATAATGTGTAAATATTGACATTTATGGGTAACTTTGCTAACATGAAGAGATAAAAAACAATGAAATGTGACTTTATTTCAACATTATATTAAAAATTATTGACATGACTTTTTTAGAATGAGTTAGTTGTTGTCATTAAAAGAGAACAATTATAGCATTTTTACCATTATTGATATGACACCAATTTTAAATGTGAGTATCATGAGAAGTGAATTGAACATTTTATAGATAGCTATTAGACACTCAAGTGTAGAGTTTAAGAATTGCAAAATGGTAATTGGATTTACTTCTTAAAACCATAATATAAGCCAAATGTTAACATTAATCCGATTTTTGATCATAAAACATTCAATTGTTTTGAAGCATACCTAAGTGACGATATCAAGATATAATCTCTTAAGGTTAGTTTGAAAATGGTGCATTGAAGAATGAGGGCGTCAGTTTAAAATGTGTCCATTTTTTAAGCATTAAAAAAATTTGGTAACTCTAATGATATTTTAACTAATTGACCTACATTAGGTAATTCTCTAGAATTGCTATTGTTAGGTGGATTCTTAAAATCCAATATTATCATTAACACCAATACTAACATATGATATTTTAAGTGTAAGAGGTATGACCTAAAGATGAAAGTGTTATATACTATATGGTTAAGTTAAAGGAAAAGAAACTAAAAGACATAATGATCTTAGAACATGCGGAAAAGATCTCTTTTACAAACACACAAGGAGCATTGTTGCTAATTAAGGAAAACTCAAAGTTCAAAGAAAATATTTCTAATAGGGATATTGGACCATTCCTTAAATACATCAAGTAAAGTGATTATAAAATAGTTGAACACTTGTTAAGATATCAATCTTTTTCCTTATTTAGAACACCATAATCATATCATAAATCCTTGTTATTGCAATAAATAATTATACCTTGCCATATTTTTTCCTTTGGGTCATGGACTTTTTTCTTTCTTTTATTCGACATTGTAGCTAAAACTCTTATATTAACATTTGGTTATTTTAATTTATTTTAAATTATGTAAAATTTAAATTTTTTATATAAAGGTTTCTTAAATCCAATCAACTTGAAAAACTCTAATTTAAAACATACCCTTTTAGTAATTTCATATTGTACTATTTTTGTGTCACAAATATTCTATAAAATAAATATACATATTAACATAATAATTATGCACTATTGTAATCAAAAAATAATTATATGTATGTAACCAAAAAATAAAACATGAAACAATATATGTAATTAAAGTATTCATTATTAATATCTTTTAAGAGGGACAATAATTCAATACTTTATTAAATTTACATAATAATCCCAATTCTCTTAAATTATGAAACTATTTTGGATAAGCATCTCATAAGTGTTGTATTTTGGAGTCTTAGGGTCATTAACAACAAGTAGTTTGTCTAACAGCCTATTTGACATAATGCTTTCAGACTTTTGTTTTAGAAACAACTTAATAATTAGAACAAAAAAAATAATAAATTCTAATATCAATTGAATTATGTTATCTTCCTTAGTATATAATTAAATTATTTTATATAATTAATTAATAAATACATGATTTTAAATATAATTTATATTTATTAATGAAATTTGTTTTACATTTTTGAAATTTTCATAAAGTATTCTTTCATTCAATTTCAATTTTTTTTGTTAATTTATCAAAAATTATAATAAAATTTAAGTAATTAATAAAAAAAATAAAGTCAATTTTCTTCGCAACTACAAGATAGCAATTTCGTGATCTTGTAGAGAAAAAAAATTAGAAAACTCTCTCGGCACAAACATCATATTTTTCTGATTTTTTTATTATTTATTACGAATTTTGAAATATGTAATTCTTTTTAAAAATAATTAGAAATCAAAAGTCACGTGGCGAAACACCATTAACTGGCTGCGATGCTTCTCACCACGCGTCATCAGCTCGTTCGTAGTAGTATCGTGACTTGATGTCACCCAACTGGTGTGCATTTAGGGAAAATCGACGTTTATGTTGACTTTAGTCCACACTTACACGTTCCTAATTGGAATCGTGGGAGTATTTGGAAGGTATGGTTCTTCCCAAATACCATTGGCAACAACCGGTTGGTCCACTCACCGCCGGCTTCGGAAGGTGATCACAGCTTGCCGTCTTCTGGACAATCGGCGACTACATAGAATCCTTCTGTCAACTTGATTTTTGTCAAAAACACAAGGGGTTTGTAGTTCACTGTCAACATTAGGACACGAGAGTGAGATGTGCAAACAACGTACTATTCATCTTCCTCCTTCGGACTGGAACATTTAACTGTGGCAAAATCTCTGAGAGGTTATTTCTCTCAAACGGTAAGGCAAAGTTCAACGTAATATGGTCCGCTGGAACGGTCATGGCGAGAACTTTCCACCTATAAAACTTTCAGGCCTTGATTATACGATTTTTCATATTATCAATTTGGGAAAAAAAAAAAACCATATGACTATGGTTCTAATTTTCTCACAAGATATACAATCAAAAATTACGAAAAATTTATAGTCTTGGGCATGCCACAGGCTACTCGTATGTAAATTTTTATTACTAGAAAATTATGCATTTACGAGAAATAATTTTTACCATTTATCAATCTGAAATAAACAAGAAATTTGCACATGCAAATGCAATAAAAATTTGAACAAATAAATTTTTTTTCCAAAATTAATCCCTTTATGTTCTGATACGAATATAGGAAAAAAGTAAAGTAACTTATTTCCCTAAGACCTCTAAACAAAAAAATTGAGGAATGATTATTGATAATTGTACTTATTGCAATCAGAATAATATAGCAATACAAATATAATCATATTTCTATAGTCCAAGAACATTTAGTTTAGAGAATTACTGAAGATTTCTTTATATTTTTTTTGCTTGATTATGATGAAAAGAGGGAGAGATCCAAACTTACGGTTCTTTGTTTCATCCCTCTCCTTTTATTTTGTACAAGAAAGGTTACAAGCAGAGGGAGTGGTAATTCACTCATATCTGCTTCTTCCTCTATTCTTTTAGTTTTCTTTTCTTATCGGACCGAGTCAGCCTATTATCAGGTTCGATAAAACCCGACTCATAAACCCGACTCATAGAATTAGATGTTGTCCCTTGATGAAATCATCTTTTGTACAAAATCACTTCAAAGCTTGCTATCTAACCATGTAGTTTAATGCCTTGAAACACAAAACTTTCTATATTAGTCAAGCAAAAGATCATACGGCGGCTAGGGTTTCACAATTCTTACCGAATAAATAAACAATCACCATCAAAATTTTACAACATGTCATGCACATTGTTATTCACATGCAAAATATCATGGCGTGTAAAGAAAACTATTTTGCAACTTTAAGTTTATTACTCATCTCATGCTGTCATTGGATAGTGTTAGCATTTTGTTGGTTGATAATATTCATTCTATCCTTTCTAGATAGAAATCTAAGATAGACCAGAGTTTCTCGCATGCTTGAATTTAAAATGGCAAAAAGAAAAAGCCTTTTATTATTGCCCATGATCAATATTAACATAATTAAACTAGCCACAAATTAGAAAATTAACCAATTAAATTAGATATTGAACTAGTTAAAACGGTATTCAAAGTGTTATATATAGTGTGTATTTCACAAATTTAATTATAAAAGATTTAAAATTTAATGTACAATAAGATTAAAAACTTAATTAATTTAATATATAAATGAAGATAAATAATTTACCCCAATAAATTAAACACAAACTACTTTGTAATTTGTAAAATTTTTATTTTAAATTAATGTATTTGTATATAAAGTAGAAATTTTTTTCTAAATTACATGTTTCATGATTTTCAAAAAAAAAAAACAAAAAAAAAAAAGAAAACATGACATATAAGGTACATATAATTTTTTAACAAAGTAGAAATATCCTTGTGTATTAATATATTAACTTTTATATATATTTATGATATAAAAGTACTTCAATAAAAAAAGAAAATTTAGGGGATTAGATTGAGTTAATGTATTTAATAAAAGGAACTAATACACACACACACCTCAAAAGGTGCCATGCCATCGAAGTTACAATTCTAACAACCTTGGTTACAAAAAAGAGGTGAAGTCATGGAAAATGTAATATTTATGTTTGTTTAAGTGCGTTATGTTCTTGCTTTTGAACTTGTAATATTTATCGCATCAAGTCTAAAATTTCTATAGTAACAGTGGCAACATTTTAGCAAATATACTTTTGGATAAAATAAAAAAAGGTCTTGGTAGGTACATTCTTTTCTTTTCTTTTCTTTTGATAAAATTTAAACTTGCATGAATGAAGAATGGGCTGGATGGGTGGGCTTGGACTCAAGATGATATGAGATTGCTAGGATTGGGCTAGAGAAATGCAGGTCGAGGTGGTTGAGCATGGAGGTGGTCCATTAATAGGCTATCTGGGCCTCTACCAAGCCCTCCTAACCGCAACCGCAACCCAGTTATCAAAATTTAGCCCTCTTTCTCATTAAACAAGCTTGTTCTTTTTTTTTAACTAATAAACAAGCTTGTTTAAAATAACTTTACCTATAAATTTTATGTTTAAGAGAAAAAGTAAAAATTTAAGTTCTATCTTTTGTAATTTCTCTCATTATATATGGGTTATATGACAAATAAATAAATAAGATTGTTCCGGGGTGCATCTAAATGGGTGACAATCCCATTACTATTGGCGATGGGGGGAGACGACGAAGGAAACTCTTGGCCATGGTTGCAGCACCAATCTAACTTTGTCTATGTCAAGTAGTATAGATAAGCGACACATGCATGTGATCTTGCCTCCTTCCGATTCCTCTCTTGATTTTTCGATTGCTAAGTTCTGAAAATGACCCAAAACTGGAGCCCAACAATGGCAGAGACAGCCGCATTATTGTTATTGTCAGCACGCCGATGTCCAGATGGAATAAAAAGTAGACCAGAGAAGAATCCAAGAACAACCATCCAATTGACAATCTGATAGCTTAAATGCAGAAACGTTGCCCAAAAGCCATGGCGTCCAGCACGTGATGGACCACGGGATCCAACACCACCTTTGAAGACAAAAACCTAAACAATCCACCTTTTGACAGTATTATCATTTACTAACCAATCACGCCGGCTCGATCAGGGGGTTGGCCCTGACGCCGGCTCAACTGGCCAGAGGAGAGGTGGGTGTTGAATTGTGATTTGCGAAGGAGGCATGGCCCTCTCTATATCTAAGAGCTAAGAAGCCAGGGTGGTCACAACTCCCCGTCCGATTCATAACTAGTTATATCTCTGAGGTTGGCCATCGTTTTGGGACACAGGCAGCCCCCATTTTTAATTATTCTGTCTGTTGTCACAAAGCAAACTTACTTTTGTCGATTGAAGCATGATGGTGAATAGCAAAATGGGTCCACTGTCCCCTTTCCAAGTCAACATTCATCAAGCGGACGCATGATTTAACTCCATTTAATTTAACCACAAACTAAATTATTTGAAATGGAAAATGAGCTTTAATTCCTATTTTTTCCACCTTAACAATGTGTCTGTTTTGTTCGAAAACCACCAGAAATAAAAGGCTTAAAAAGAAAATGCCTCAAAAAAAAAAAGTCAAATTTTCACGTTTGGATATCTGATAAAAAAGACAAGTGTAAAAAATGCATAGAAAGAATTTTAGTGGGTCCACATATTTTCTTTCTTACCAATTCATTCATTGAGAAAGAGGCAAAATTCAGAAATGAAAATTAACTCACTTACATATTTACCAAAATACTCTCAAGCTCATCTTAATGCCAACCCCCTCATTCTCTTTAAACTATATAAGGGGCATAACTTTTTTTTTTTTAATTATGAATATTAATTTCTAATCTCTTTATTTTCTCTTCACATCCACAACAAAAATGAAAAGTACTTTTTATTTAATTTTTTTATTCATTTTTAACTTATCTAAATAATTAATTAAAAAATTATTTTATTTTCATTCATTTTCTTTCTCACAATTTTCTTTCTTACCTTCTCACTCTAAATTCAAACAGACTGTAAGATTTAGTGCAATTGTTCTTTTTATATATGAAGCATGGTCATAGATAGGACTGAGACCTCATTTCACACTTTTTATTTTTCTTAAAGAGTTAATCACTAAAAGTTCAATTATAGTAAGATTTTTAATTTGAATAAGTTATATAATTGGTAGTTAAGAACTTGGATTCTAATTCGACGTATGTATTTTGGATGGAGTAGAAGTTAAAAATAAAAAAAATAAAAAAAAAGAGAGAAAACAGTATACTAAGCAAAAAACAAGGAGAAAAAGAAATATTTAATATCCATATTTATGTGGAATTTGTCGTCAATATATGCAAGAAACGGAAATTATCAGCTCTTACCTCAAGTCTTATTTCATCTCTTTATCCAAGTGGGCCAGTAATTTTTCGGCCACAGAGAGTCAAATACAGAGAAAGAGAAGGACTCGCGCATGCTTCGCTTATCAAATCATCACCGTGGCTTTTCAGTAGTAATTGCATAAATCTCTCGTCTCTCTCACAGTTCAGGTTGATCAGTACAAAACCCCACCGCTACAAGCCGCCGTGGACATCGATTTTTTGTCACCTACATTGATGGTCTTTCCACCAGTTCGCCACTAGCTTTAGCCGTCGTTATATATAACTGGCGCCAGTCAAAGCCAATCCAACAAATATAAATCAAAATTACTTTTTTTTTTTCTAAGTTTTAAGCATTCTTCATGTTAATTTTTATTAAGTTAAAATTACAAAATTTCCCAATATGTCTTCTGCGTGCTGCACATGCTTTATTTTCTTCTCTGACACGTATATTTGAATATTTTTAAAATTTGTTTGAGAATACTTTTGATCATGTTCGGCATGCGTCTAATGTAAATTGGTGTCCAACACAGCATATCTTCTCCTCTAGCTGTGCCTACTAAAAAATATAAAATCTCACATTGCTTAATTATAAAAATATTATATGATTTATAATATTTATAAATTTATTTACTTATAAATTTGAATTTTTAAGAAATTATTTGATATCATATTAAAATCTGAGTTTGATCTATTTTAGTTCAATTTCATTGTACCACATATTAATTGGACTTATCACGCGTGAAGAGACATTGTTTGGGCTTCCTTAGTTACAAAATTAAGCTTTTAAGTAGATGTGAGGTTCCGAGAGGTTATTTGACAATGTCCATGCATTGGTGGTAGCTAGTGCCTTAACACTAATTGTCTTTTGAAAAAAGGTGATTAATTTCTATTTTTTTTCCTCATTGTTTCAAAACTTGAATGACTAAAAAAAAAAGTTCCCAAATGCCAACTTTTTCCAATTTTGCATTGGTATACTAGTATAACTATGAATATAGAATAAATATATCTTTTTTTTTTTTCCATTAGGTTTTAACTAAAAGGTTCTCTTCTTAATGGAATTCAATAGAAGTAACCAATGACAAGTGACAAACCTTGATGTATTTTCAATTGTTAATTAGTAAGGACATTATCATTATATACTTTAGGCCTATACCTCCCCTAGATTCAATCTTATCATAATTTAACAACTTAACATCCCCTAAGGACCTAGGCAACTAGGCATGTATTCTCAATTGTTAATTAGTAAGGACATTATCATTATATACTCTAGGCCTATACCTCCCCCAAATTCAACCTTATCATAATTTGACAACTTAACATTCCCCAAGAACCTAGGTAACTAGGCATGGGATCTTCTTAAAGGCCTTATCTAGATCAATCTTCCTTAAGCAATTATTCTCCAACATATGATACATATTTAGTCAGTAGAGACACTCACACATTAGTATATAGGCAAGACCATGGGTCAAAGGAATTGAAACAAGACCAGAGGGGGTTATTCTAGGTTGAAGCAATTCAAATCGATAGTTTAAGTTCTAGTTTTAATTTTGTTCAAGATTAGGTTTAGTTTGGTTTCAACCCAATCTAATTTGAAACCATTTGATTTAGGCTAGTTTGGTTTGATTTAATGACTTTATTTTAAAAAATATTGTTTGTAAAATTTTAAAAGCTTTATTTGTTTGATGAAGAATAATATATCTATGAAAAATATTTATTAAAGAAAATTTTTACAAAAAAAATAGATTAATATTCATTATTTGATTGTATTGTTAAAAATATTTTTCTAAGTTTAGTTATTATGAAACAAAATCATAATAATAGAGTCGATTATATTAAAATAAATAAATTATAAGTATAGATGAACATATAATGAAAAAAAAAAATTCAACTAACTCTTTATAAGATATAATGAATTTTGGTATTAAGTTGCAAAAAAAAAACAAAAAAAGAAAAAAACTAATTGTGATAGTGATGAAGTTAACAAGTGATTGATGATTGGCAACCAACAAGAGTAATGATGGAGTTGGCCAATAATTGTCAAAATTGGCGATGACTCGAAAGTAACCCTTTCTCCCTTTAACTCATACCATCTCTCTTTCTCATACTCACTCATTGCAATGTTTGTAGAAAATGATTTCTACTTATTTTAAGTAGAAATCATTTTTTGTAAAAAAAAAAAAAGTTATTTTTCATTGACTTTACAATTATTTTTTGTTAACTACACTTTTTTAGTTTGCTAAATACAAAAAATAAGAAAAATATTTTACAAGAAAAAATTTTGCTAGAAATAAATATACTTTTATAAAGAAAATGAAAAATGATAAAAATGTATAAAATAAGAGACTTAAATTTAATTAGATTTTCATTAAACTAATTTTTTGAATTTTAATGGGATGAAAGTTTGAATAGTTTTCTTACCATATGAATGAACTCCTTATTTTTATTTTTTGGGTGCATACTCAATTATTAGTCTTTGTTGCACTAGTCCCTCAATTGTTTGTTTTAATTCTGACAAGATCTTTAGTTATAAAGTCATAAAAACCTTATTCCCTATAGAACTAAGAAATAGACTTTTCTTCTCATATTGCCACTCTATCCTAATTATCAAAGTATACATGTTCCTTAACCGACCTTGTTACCAATTTGGAACAAGTCTTATCAAGGATGTTGCCTTTTATATTAAACATTTGCTCAATAATGGCTGAAATGAGAGTTGCTAAAATGTGTTTGGCAATGAAAGCAAAGATAGGAAAAGTTTTTTTCACATGTATCACCATAACTAAAGGAAAAAGTTAAATAATAATCAAACTCTTCATTTGAACTTGATGTCCTTAAACTTTTGACTTTAAATATCAAGTAAAACTTATTTAGATTTTGGAAGCTTACCTTTGGATGAAAAGACCTGACTACTTGAATTGATCATTTGTTTAGGCAACAAATGAGAATATAATGTAGAAACCTCATCATATAACTTAAAAATCTCTTGCACTAATAGTATTATTTACCTTTTCTACATTGTTTTTTTTTCAAATTTAAAAGATCATAATAAGCACTTAAATAACATTATAAATGAAAAAGTTTATCAAATGGATAAAAAATGACAGCTAGTAATGTAATAGTATGGAGAGTCTTAATACAAACTAACCATCTATTTTTCATTATCGTGATTAAAACAACTTATTATTCATTATTTTGATTTTCTTGCATCACAGTTGCAATAATAACACATTTTACAACAACTAAATGTATAGTTAGATAATATACATTAAATAAAGTATAGGATTTTCTTGCATCATAGTTGCAATATTAACATATTTTACAATAACTAAATGTATAGTTAGATAATATACATTAGATAAAGTATAGGTTATATCATTGAAAATTCTTAAAATATCATAAATTTTTCTACTAGAAATAAAACTCTCTTACTTTAAAGAAAAAAAAAATCTACTTTAATACTAATGAAAGCATACAATAACTCTTAATACTTTAACGTATCATTCAACATTTCATATATTGAATTCTAATAAGTAGGAACATCCTTTGCAATTTCTTAATTGATTTCATATTTGCAAAAGTATTATTAAATCTAATCACATAAATTTTTTTATTAAATAATATTTAGTCAAAATAGTGTAAATCATGTGATGAATATTAATAGCAATATGACATTGATCAAAAAATAAGGAAACAAATCGACACTTTTGGATATTCCATTTATCATTAATCTAATGATAAGCCAATCTTGTATATATATGAATTTGAAATCTATCAATCTAAATATTAGAACATATAAACACATGACCATTATAATATTAAAAATTTTTGCTAAAGTCTACATAAGGTGTAAGAAAGCCCTTACAACTTTAATCACAGTTTAGCAGCAAAGGAACAAATCATTAAGAAATTTTACGGCTCATATCAATATGTAAATGCTATATCACTAAGGGTTGGAGGACAACATTATGTTGTTTGCCTTTTTCATTGGCCTGAGAAAATCACCCTTTACTTTTTCCATGGAAAAGGAGTAATGATGGACCTTATTAAGGTCATACAATAGGCTAAAAGGTTTATCCTATTTGAGGACATACTCAATGCATGAAAAGATGATGATTATTGGCAAGGGAAGGAAACCTAGGAAAAAGTCAACAGGAAGCCCAAACACCAAAAAAAAAAAAAAAAAAAGAAAAGAAAACTAGAACTCCACCTTACAACATAAAAAGGAGGGGGAGTGTTACCCTAAAACTTAGATACAACAATTACACCCTTTTTATGTAAAAGAAGCTTTTTTTTATTAGTTTTCCCTTGTTATGGTTATTTTTAAATCTTTTTTAAAAAAGAGAGAGAGAGAGAGAAGTTTGTTTGATGTTGTCTATTGTTTTTCTCTTTTCTAAAAAAATGGAAAAAAAATGAATGGTTTTTGCTTTGTTGGTGAGATATTGGGACACATAAAAAATTTTGAAAAGAAAAATAAGAAAGGAGATAATTGTAAAGTTTCTAGGTGTTGGTTTTAATTTTATGTCAGAATAAGATGATTTATGGTTAATGGTTGTGGGTTTGATTTACAGGAAAACGTGGTTGCATTGACTTTGGAATTTTTATTCTTGGACTTAGGGTTCAATGGATGTGGATTTGGGGTTTTGTTTGATTTAAAAAGGATATTTTTTGTGATAGATCAGTGTTAGTGGACTTAGGTATGAATCCTAGATCTAAGTTGGGTTCAAATTTAAGGAAGAGAGGGGGACTAACTCTTTTAACCGAATTGAATAGACTAAATTTGACTTTGGTTAATCCTACTAACTATGTATTAATAACTTTTTTAAAATATTTTTTTGAATTTTTTTCTCTTTATTTAGGGGTTTGCAAATTTTAATTAATTTTGTTCATTTTTGTCTTATTGGTTTTTTCTTTTTTAAAAAGAGCTTGGAGGAAGAAAGGGGTAATTGGCTGCTAGTTGTTATGGACGATGGTTCCAATAATTGGATTGTGATGTCAATCACCAGAAAACTTTAAAAAAGGTCAATGAACTCCTTTCACCCAATTTATCCATTTCCATTAATTAATTATACAAATATATCTTGACTGATTACATATTTACAAGATCATAGTAAAACTAACCTTTGATTTTCTATGTGAGGGCTAGAGAGAACATAAAGTGCTCAGGGGCTAGTATATCTTCTAGAGATAAGAAGGCTTAAGATAAGTATTTCTTTCCTTTTTAAAACCTTTATGTTTCTTGTTTCCTTTATAAATTTGACTATTCTTATGACTTTACCCTATATTGTTTATTGTGTAATTTGTTTTATGGGTTTTTAAGGTAAATAATGAACAAAATAATGTTGTAATTATAGTAAATATAATTAAGGATGTCTTGGGATTAATGAAATGGTAGTGGTAACCCTTAAAGACTTATTGTATGAAACCCATTTTTCTACTCTATATGACCACTTATTTATGATTTGCTTTGTAAGTTTCTTTAGAGTTACATAAAATTTTATTTTAAATATGAAGATAGGGAGAAATGGATTCTAAAATAATGAACATTAGTTGTAAAAATAGTGAAATTAGCTCTAAGTACAAAAGTAAATTTAAGCATCAACGAGACTATTTGAAACATAGGTCACATATAGTCAATTATAGATGGAATATACTATAAAAAGGAATTTCAACGTGATGATTCTTTATTTTGGCTAGGTACTAACTCCTCAGAATAGGGTTCTTTTATGATGTATTAAAATTTGTTGGTTTAATTTAATGAAAGAGGGATAAATGAGGGTCAAGATGTAAATAAATATATTTCATTATTTAGATGAAATCTTCCCTTACTTTCACTCATAACTAACCCCTTAAAAAGGAGTTCTTCATCCTTTTAGAGGAAATGAATAAAGGCTAAACAAAATTAATTAAACCCTATTATTAACACATTGTCGACTTTTGTATAGGTCTCTTAACCATTAATATAGAAGGAAAAAAATTTATTTCACCAAAAATAAGTGTACTTTTATATTTAGCTTTAAATTTGAAAGAAACATAATCTATTATTTATGATATAATCTTGTGAATAAAATAGTTCTCTAAATGAGTTGGAATTTTTTTTAATCATATTTACTAATCTTTTTTTATCTCTCTTGTTTTTATCCTTTGTGCCTTCCTTTTCTACCATTAAAGGGACCTCTTCCTTATGAAAGGGAAAGGGGAAGTTTTCTCTTATTTATTGCTTTTAGATTTGATAAATCTTAGGGAATTTGACTCTTTTCCTTGATTTTATTTGATAAATGTGATTTTTCTCTCTTTAGATGTTGTAAATCTAGGAGATTTCACAAATCTTAAGGGATTAAATCCCTACCTTTGATCTCTTTGATGGTTGATATCACTCTATTATTTCTTCTCATGCTTGATATCTTGTAAGCTATTAGCTTATAGGCTTGACATTAGATTTGGGCCATTAGGACTTGACAATGGGTTTTGGAGCTTTCATGGATTACTGAGGCTTAATGTTATAGGTTTATTCACAGTGCCACTGTTGATTGTCTTTAAAGACTAAGCCTAATAAACTTACTACCTTATAATTTTGATTTTTAATGTATTGGGTCGTAAACCTTCCATTTGTATTTTAAGGTTTATAAGGAAAACTAATACTGCCCTTTTTTTTCTTATTATGGGACAAGAAGGGGGAGACCCCCCTCAAGGCTTAATGATGTATTAGACCTTAGGTCTAGTTTGAAAGAGCAACCTCCTTAGGCTTTAAGCTCAGGGATTTGAATGACACTTTTACTTGTTGGGCTTAGTGTGAAGGTTATATGATTGTTAACTTTCTTTTTTCTGTCTATATAAGTCAAACATACTTTAAATGTAAACTATCCTTGAATATACCCAAGAAAGGGAGGAAAAAAAACATAATCCCTTTAATTGAGGTGGGTAAAATATGGGTATAATGTCATGTATGAATTTGACTAAGAAAAGGCATTCTTCATCATTAAAATTGGGTTATATTGATTAAGATAATGTCCTTCAACTTGAAAAATATAATGGCTACTTATTAGTACCTAGTTAACAAGATATTTAAATTGCATATTAGACCCTAGGCTTAAGGTTTTGAAAGACATTTTTATTTGTTGGGTTTATTTTGAAGCTCATAGAACTGTTAGCTTTCTCCTTTCTAAGTCTATTATTTGGGCTTTATATTTAGACTATAATTGAACTTTTAAAGAATAAAATTTATTTATTTCATTTTCTTGATTTTTTTTCCTTCTTTCTTTTATTTTTATTTTTTATGTGTTTTTTTCTTTTTCCATTTTTCCTTTTTGTTTCTTCTCTTTTTTTTTTCTTACATCTAAATATAACTAATTTTATGATCAAAATTCAAATAAATCATAATTTAATTATAATTAAAATGCAACTTAAATATAAATCAAATGCACTTTAAATACAAAGTAACCTTAAACAAACCCAAAAAAGGGAGGAAAAAGAGCATAGTCCTTTTGATCAAGGCAAACAAAATATGGGTGCAACATCATATATGAGCTTGACTAAAAAAGACATTTTTTGTCATTGAAATTGGGACATAATATACAATAATATCCTTCAATTTAAAAAATATAAGGGTTACTTATTAGTGCCTAGTTAACAAGATATTTAAACTACAGATTAAAAAAAAAACATGAAAATCAATGTTAATGATATGCTAGTCAAAGTAAGAGTTCTTCAGCTTATATTGCAAATCTCCAAGAAACTTTTAACACCTTAAACCTGTTCAACACAAAGCTAAACTCAACAATAGGTGCCATTAAAGTGTAGTCTAGCAAATTTCTTAGGTTTCTTATGCCTAATCATGGCATAAAAGCAAATTTAAAATAAAAGGCAATCCAAAACTTGTCCACTTTAATGAACATTAAAGATGTGTAAAAGTAGAAGAGTTATTCCTCTATCTTGCAATAAGTGCCTTAGTTGTTAGTTTTGTCTTCTTTAGGGAAGAAAGTTATATTTAAAGATCAATGTATTATGTGTGCAAAGTCTTATAAGGCATTGAGTTAAGGTAACCAAGATAGAAAAAATGTCATTCTCTTTAATAATAAAAGTTTAAATTGAATTTCCAAACTCACAAAATCATATCCTTATGGACTAGCCATTAACACTTAAAATACCAAAGCTAGAGGTTGTAAGAAGGCTATTCTGTGGTTAATGGAATTAGGTGAGTTTGACATTTAATTTTAACCCAAAAAAGCCATAAAAAGGCATGCATTTGTTGATTTCATCAACAAGTGTGTAGATATTAAAAAAAGCAAAGCAATTAATTTACAAGCCATAAAATAGACATTGTATGTTAGTGGATCTTCTGCTAAGGAATAAAGTAGAGCTAGAATTGTCTTCTAAGACCTTAGGAACATTATTATAGAAATATGTAATCAAGTTCTAATTTTTATCATCAAATAATAAAGTTAAGAATAAAGCAATAATCATTAAGTTTAAAATTACAAAATTTTTAAAGATACAAAACATGAAGGTGTATAACAACTCACAACTCGTCATTGAGTAAGTATTAGTGAATTTGAAGTAAAAGGAGAAATTATGACAAAATACATGTAAATGTTAAAAAATATCTAGGCAAGTCTAAGAAAGACAAAGGTTTTTTTTAAGTTCATTAAACTGCTAAAAGTAAAAGAGATGCAAGTAGATGAATTGTTAAAGTTTTAATGGAACCTAAAAGTAGACAAATCATTCATAGTCGAGACCCTAAATAGTTGAGCTATAAATTAAGACTTGCTAAAGTGGCAATGACATAACTTAAAGCATTGTCAGTAGATCGTATCATTAAATATCTTCATTTCATTAAACTGTCGAAGGATAGACTAAAAGTGAGGTGTATTAAATATAAGGTAATTCGGTGCAAACTTTTAGAAGAAAAACTATACAAGAGATCTTTTAGCCTCTCACTGCTAAAATGCCTAATAAAGGAAGAAGAAGGGAACTATAAATTGAGGAAATATACCAAAGAGTTTGTAATAACCATAATAAAGGATAAGTCATGGCCTCAAAGGTCTTAAAGTAGGACTTTTATAGGCTTACAATGAAATGAGACTCCTTGGAACTTGTCAAAAAAGTGTAACAACTATTAATGATTTGCAAACTTACCTCTACTCCTTGTTACTTAGTTAATTCCCATTCCAGCCCCTTGGCCCTCCAATTCGTCAAGATTAGACTTGATAAGTCCATTCCTACTAACATTATAAAGAAGGAACTTTGCAATGGTAACAATGGACTGCTTCATTAAGTTATCAAAGGCAAAAGCCTTAGCCATTATCATTGAAGCTAACATATGTAACTTTATTTGAAAATTCATCATATGCAAATTTAAAATCCCAAAAGTCATTTATGTAAATAATGGAAATTAATTTGATAACTAAAAGTTCAAACCTTTCTACTAAAAATTTAGTATCTAACTAAAGTTTATAATAGTTAAACATTCCTAGATAAACAAACAAGTAGAGGTCACTAATAGGTTAACCATTTAGGGCGTTAAAAAGAGATTGGACAAGTTAAAGGGGTAATGGGCATATGAGTTATCTAATGTCCTATAAGCAAATAGGGCCACCCTTAAGACAACAACAAAAGATTCTCTTTGTGCTTCCTTTTAGTTTAAAGTTAATGATACTAGTGGTAGGATAAACAAGTTATTGATATGAAAATTTTCATAAAGAGGTCAACAATGAAAACTATATATCAACCTTTTTTTTTATTAGATGTGATCAAAGAGCAAGCCCATCTCAATAACTTACTAGCAAAAGATTGTCTAATAATAGAACAAGTGAGTCAAGGAAAGTTTATTTGACAAAAAAGACATGGTCTGTGTAAGTATAAGTCAAGTAAGAGTGATAAAGGAATTAGCAAGCTCACTCTACATTAAAAAGGCCTGTATAGGGTAACAAAATTTATCTAAGTAGTTATAAGCTCAAAGAGTTTAATGGAATCCCAATCCCTAAGATCTAAAGCTCAATAAGCTTATAATCAATTACCAGTAATCTTTTGCACTTGTTTTTCTTTTTTATAAAACCATAAGTACATACATCTGTAAATCATATTCTATAATCAATAAAAGATGAATTTCCCATCATGCGAGTGCAATTCAATTACAAGTTTATACAAAAAGTATGAAGAGCCTTTAAAAGAACTAAAAAAGCATATTATGAGTTATTTTAGTAATTACTCCTCCCAAAAAGGGTCTTCAACAATGCTTTGCATTCTTAGGGACTTATTAATGAGTTCTTAGAATAAAAATTTAAGTAATGGTTTGCTATAACGGTGTCCCTTCCTAAAATTTATAAAAGAAAAAAAACCTCTAACAATATTTTGCGTATTCAAGGACTTATCAACAAGTTCTCAAAATGACAAACTTAAATAACAATTTGTCATAATAGGTGTCCTCATTAAAAAGGGCCTCTAGCAACACTCATCGTTAGCAAGGACCTATCAACAACTCTTAAAGTAACAAACTTAAGTAACATTTTGCCTTAAAGTTTCCTTCCTTTCATTATACCCTTTACCAACAAAAAGAGCCTTTAATAATACTTTATATCCTTAAGGACCTATCAATAAGCTATGAGAGTAAAAGACTTAATTACCAATTTATCATAGTGATTGTTCCCCTTCCCTCCCCTTCCTCTAAAAGGGTCATTGATGATACTCTATAAGCTCCTGATATTATTAATCATAAAGATCAAGTCTACCAACAAAATAATGCCCACCTTAAGAAACCTGAAGTTTAAAATATAACCCTTAGGTGGCACATTAATGTCTATTGAAGAAATTGATCAATCTTTTTATAAATTACACGAGCTCACATGATGTTGAGTTTGAAGTCATATGCGTCAACCCAACTTAAACGTAAGGTCTTTAAGGGAGCACTTCTTAAATTATAACTTAAGCCAAATTGGTAACGTATGACAATTTTTCGAATTTACCTAAACATCTAAACCAATAAACATTTATAGTACCTTCAACCAGCGTAGTGTAAGGCTTTAAATAATAACAAGGCAACATTGCTAAAAAAAAAAAAAAAAAAGAATTAAGGAAGTGGTATAAGACATAAATGAGTCATCATTCATTTTGAAACAAAGCTAGGTTAATGGTCTACTAGTTGAAAAAATAGGGCATAATCCACATAATGATTACTCTTTAAACTAACACTAGTTCAAAGTTCAAGTAAAGCTGACACATAGTTGTGAGCTATAATGAGGCAAAATCATCATAAAATTGGGTTGTAAAAATGCAAAAGGGATGAATATTAAGCTATCTTAACATCTACAAATAACTAATACACCCAAATTGATGACCGCCTAGTTGTAAAATAAAATCCAATTAACAAATAAGTCGTTTACTTAAAACCACCTAAACCTAATGAATGCTTTATCTCGAAAAAGTACTTAAGCATACAACTATTATACAATACGCAAGCATACAATTATTATAATGTACTTAAGCATGTAATAATCCTAAGCTAGTATATGAGTGATGGATTAAATAAAAAGAGCAATAAAGTAATGTAATAAAAAGGATAAATTAGAATCTTTATTTTATTATTTCTTCAAGAAAAATGCATGGATGAAACTATATCCAGTCACCTAAAGTTCACAAAAATATAAAAGAACTCACGTCTTCATAAGTCCTAATTTGTAGGTTGTGATATAAACTAAAAGCAAAAACAAAATTAAGTTAACATTAAAGGAAAACTAACCATTCTCATTTTATTAAATTTTTAAACAATATAAAGGTCTAATTATACTAAGCCACCTAAAATTTACAACATAGTTACATCAAAGAAAAACAAATTCTAATTATAAGTCATCGTGAGCTCTAAGCTCCATCAGTTCAATGTAGCTTCAAGTCAACATTTCTTACAACCCCAATTAACTCTGCCTATCAATACCTCTTTTAATGAGCAACATGCTAAGTAATGCATCTCTTTTAAGAAAAGGGTGATAGATTAGGAGAGATATAAGAATACAATGCTAATACCTTTAGAATAGGCCCTTTTATGGCTACAGTAAGGGAATTTTGGTGCTCAAAGAGTAATAAACCAATTTTATAAATAGGTATTAGTTCATAACCTAGACATTGTTTTATTAGATTCTAGTACAACCTAAGTGTCTCACATCGGGTATGTCCAAGTCCCTTAAAAGGAACTTTCAAGCTTCCCTAACTAACCTTTGAAGGTGCAAGAGACTAGATAACATTGTTAAAGGCAATCTGCCTAAACTCATTTTCTTACTTGAATAATTACTTAAAAAGTTTAGGCAAATATAACCAACATGTTTCTTAATCATAGCTGCCTTAAAACCTTTAACTTGAATTATGAAATATATAAGTAGAAAGAGATTAAAGGGCTCAATGGAGAATGTGGTAAAAAAATCTATAATAAAGTACAATTATTGAATTCTTAATAATCATAATACATTTATTTTTAAAATGTTACTTTTCAAAACCTAACTTCATTGACAATCAGGTATAACATCACATTTAACACTTGATGAAAGTTTATGTGGCAGGTTAGAGGGTTAGATGAACAAAAAACCAATTACATATTAAATGCCAACTTAAATGGGTAATGATTTAGGCCAATTGGATCTTCATTGAATTGAATACCAAATCCATTTAATTAACTAAAATTATAAAAAAAAGAAACAAAACATAAGTAAAACCCTAAATATTAGTAAAAAATAATATGAAAATTATATACCCCTAAAATTATTTACCCTATGCAAACTTACCACCTACTTAAATTTATATATAATAGTTACCTAAAATCATAAATTAAAAACCCTAGTTATCAAAACAAAATGAGAAAAGTCAAGCAAGGAGAGAGCAAATTTAAGAGATAACATCAACCTTTAAGTTATTAAGAGAGAAAGAGAATGACAAAAGTAAGAAAAAGTGGAATTGATAAAAGACAACAAGAGAGCATTGTGTGACTTAGATTTATCAGGTATGATAGGTTTTTGCTTAAATTGACTTTGTACATGTAGGTCATTATAATATGTTTAAGTGATCAATTTTATGGCAAGAAATTGTAATCAATTCATGTTTTTTTTCCATCCTAACACTATGTAACAAAATCCTTTAATAAATTATTAAATATTATAGTAATTGGTATGAATGATAATGTCATTTTAATATTCAATTTCTTATAAATTTTAAAATAAAGAAAGATGCAACTTTTAAAGAATGGGTTCTTAAATAATAAATGTTAAGAAAAACTATTTAAATATAAAACCAACTTTTTTGCTTTAACAATTATAGAATAATTTAAGATAATGTTTATTGTATTTCTTATTTTGGCTAGATTACTAGTTGTTTGTTAAATGCGAATTAAAGTTTCTTAAACTTCAAACTTACATATTGCATTTATTAGAAGTGTTGACCATTATTTGAAAAAAATTAAGGTCTTTGTTACCCTTATTGAGTTGTGCTATGACTTGTTCCTTTAATTGTTAGAAGGAATGATTCAAAGGTTTTGTAATATCGCATATGCTATGTATGATGATCATGGAATAATTGAATTTGTCTTGGAAGTTTCCTAGTGGAAATAACTATTGTCAATTTGTATATTTGGTTTAAATAATTCAAGAAGAAAAGTTTTATTTTGTAACGTAAAAGGAAATGTTATTATTCAATGATTATTAGTTATTTTTAGCAAATACAAACAAAGAAATCTAAAACAACAATATATGAATGTTCATTACAGGATGTTGATTACCTTTAGCACTTTATCATTATAGGATTTTAGAAGTGAACCTTAAAGTGACATATATTGGAAGGGAAATTGAGAAACATGAAGCTATAACAACAAAACATTTGTCCATATTAGATAAAAAAGCATATGTGAAGAAGCATGGTTCCAAGAATATATTAGAGTACCTATAAAAATTTTCCAGCTGAACATTAGACAAAAGTAAGCATATTAGTAAGACAATTGACAAGCTATTATTGGAAATGTTGAATGAGATGGTTATAAGAAGGTAACACATATCACAAGTGTATATTATGCATGAGTTTAATGATGTAGTAGTAGTTAAAAACACAAAAGTTGTTTGTGGTCTTATCTTAAGAAAAAGAGCAGAGACTAATTAGCTTAAAAAGTTAGTTATTGCAATGCAAAGGTTATAGATGGGCTTGACACATAAGATAGTGTTGTCATTGATGAAGGTGATAAAGTTAACAATGACTTTACTATTAAAGTTAGGTGAAGGTCTATGACAAATGAGGGAGAGACTTTGATTAAGCAAAAGTAAGAAGATAATATGTATGGTTGGCATTATAATGGTGGTACTAAAATTGGTGTGACAAGGGAGGAAAGCATAGATGATCATGACCCTGATTTCATTCCTTTTAATAAGAGTAATACTAATAACCAACTAGATAATGATGATTTATTGATAGATGATGAGGAGTAAGTAGATGCAAGAAAAAAGAAGAAAATTCTTAAGAAGATGAGGCCTTTTAGTTTTTAAGCTTATCCTAAACCCACTGCTAAGAGTCCCAAATAGCCTATCAGCATACCAAGGGCTAAGCTTGAAGAACTAGTGTTAAGGGCGGGCAGTAGAGTGAGTATAACGATTTTAATGCTAATGTTGACACTTCAAAAAGTAGTGACCAAAATTGATTTGGAAATTCAAAGCAAGAAAGATAGAAGGAAGAAGTATAAAGTATATGATTTAAATTGTGTTCACAAAACCTTATAGTTCTCTACAAATATGAGGTTTTAGGAATATAATCAATTCAAGGATTGCATCTAAAGATATGAAATTCTTAACAACTTTGACATTTTTTGCTTTAGGAGTGGGTATAAAGACATGGAAGCTAAATGTACTAATAGCTTGTGCATAGAGAATGTATGCTAGTCAGGGTAAAAAAGAACATATCTTCATTGTTAAATTTGTTCTTGACACTCATGCATATTGTTGAGTAATGAGGAACAAGTAGGCAACAATAAAGTGGTTAGCTAAGGAATATGTCCATAAATTCAAATGGAATTCTTATTAAAAATTAAAAGATATAAGGATTGACTTAAATAAGACATTTGTGGTCATAATGACAAAGATGGAATATACATGTTGACAAGTTTAATGGAAAAATGCTACAATAAACTAAGATCCTATGAAGCTGAGCTTAATTTGAGAAATCTAAATAGCCTTTTTAAGCTTGAGATAGACCTAATAGAAATTGTATCAAAACTTATCTTTTATAGATTTTACATTAGGTTTAGAGCATTGAAGGCAAGTTCTTAGTTGGTTATAGGTAAGTTATAAGACCTTATAGATGCTTTCTAAAGACATTTTTAGGAAGAGCTTTGTTGAGTGCAATAAGGAATGATAGAAAAAATCAAATGTACCTCATTGTTTGAGCAATTATAATAAAGGATAACTCATCCAATTGGGACTAGTTTATAAAGCTTTTAAAAAAAGACCTTGGCCTTTTAATTAGGCTTGGTTGGACTATATTGAGTGACTAGTGAAAGGTATGTTTACTTTTCATGTTGTTAATATGTAATATATTATAATGATACACATCTATGTATATATAAATAGATGTTTAATCTCAATTACCTTGTTATGACCTTTTGCTTTATGGTATCCTAGATGTTGTTAAAAATTTGTTGCCTTATGTTAAGTATAAGAATCATGTAAGGCATGTATATGCCAACTAGCACAAGAAATTCAAGGGCCATTAATTGAAAATGTGCTTTTAGAGAGCTGTGAGAAGCAATACTAAATTTGAGTTCAAATAAGCCATTGATGAAATGAAAGAATTTTCTCCATAAATTTATAATGATTTCATTAATAAAGATGTGTAAAGATTTGTGAAACCTTTCATTAATACTTGGCCAAATGTGATATGATAGATAATAACATTTTAGAATGCTTCAATGGTTATATTGTTAAGGCCAAAACAAAGAGCATTATTAACATACTAGAAGACATAAAAGTTGATTTAATATAGAGGATTAAGTAGAAAAAAAAGTTGATAAAACAAAGTTATGATAATATTTATCCTCGTATCAAAAAGAAATATGAAAAGATAAAACTAAATTCTAAGATGTGCACTATTAAATCAAATAGAACATTAAAGTTTGAGGTTCCATGGAATGATAAGAGGTATATTTTAAATTTAGAATTAAAATTTTGCAATTATAAAGAGTGGGATTTGACTGGCATCCCTTTTAAGCATGTTGTGTCTTGTATCAATCATTAAAGGAAAAACGTAGATGACTTTATTGATGCATACTATAAATGGACAACATTTATTATAACATATAACAAGTCCATCGAGAAATTGGATTGATATATAATGTGACCAAAAGTTAAGAATAATATGATGTTACCTTTTTCATTCAAAACCATGACTAGGAGACATAAAACAACAAGGACGATTAAAATGAGTCTCCTAAACGGCATAGACATATTTCAAGGGTAGGGATTACGATACAATGTCATAAATGCAAAACTTTTGGTCACAAGAAGAAAGGGTGTCCAAAATTTGACATTTCAATGCCAATTCCTTTGAATGGCATCAAGGTAAGCAACATATTTATCAATTTTCTTGCTATGTAATTTTTACTTAATAAGAGTTGTCATTATAGTCATAGAAAAGAGAGAGAGCAAGGCAAAAAATTCAAATCAACAACCACAAGCAACCCAAGCAATACCAAATTAGGTAAGTGCCATTTGCCAAGACTATATCTTAGGGGTATTCTTTCCAATCTTGTTGCTTCCTTCATTGATGATTATAATTTTTTTTAGCCCAAAAAATAAGGGAGACTAAAGGAGGAAACAATTTCAAATCAGCCAATGTAAGCAAGTCAACAACAATAAGTGTAGTACAACTAGCTCAAGAAAAATCCAATAAAGTAAGTGTTGATGATGTTTGTAAAAGCTAGTCATTATTATTTGTTATGATTATTAATGTTTGTCATTGATCTTTTTGATTTTTGGATTGATGATTGTTAAATTGATGAATTTGATTGATTTTTTTAGGCCAAGAAGAGAGGGAGGCCAAAGAGGGAACCCACTGAACCACCTAAAAATCCTAATCCTCAAGGCAACCAACTTGCTATCATGCCTAACAATATAAACAATAATAATCATGTCATTATAGAACCATAATTTGTTGTATATATATATATTTTAAAAAAAAGGTTGCAGCAAAAAAAAAAAAAACAAAAACAAAAGCCCAACAAGGATTTGGAGTTTTAATTTCTACAAAAACTAGAAATGAATATGTAAGGTTAATTTACTCAAATTCTAAGAGTTGAGTTGTACTTTGTTGTTTGAATGTTTTTATTGATTATTAACATTCGCATGTTTGGTTTTTTTATTCAAAAGCCCTCCACACGTCCTTAAACTTGGTGTATAGTTCTTATCAAATAGAGCCAATGCTTTATATATTCTTGGATAGTTAGCTGATAAAAGTGAGACTCGACCATTTAGTAGTAACAATTAATTTGAGTAATTATTAATGGAAGTAGACATAGGATTTGAACTTGATGTTGGTAAAATCCCAATTCATATCGTAGGATCTTAAGACTTTATAATCATATATAAAGCAAACAATTCAAATCACATTAGGATCTCTTTAAAGTAAGATCTTGGTTAAGTTTCGTTCCAACAATCCAAATTATAAGATTAATAAAATTATGATTTGATCTTATGATTCTCATGTATTTTATAATGAGTTTTTGAATTTTTGTTTCTTCACACTTAAACATATTGGAAATTTTACAACACAATTGCTTCTTACTCTCATTATTGCCTACCATTCTATACATTCTTTTGACATTTGATGATGAAGATGAGTTAACTCTCAAGTTTTGAAGACTTATACTTATTAACAATATAAAAAAAGATATTTTTTTATTTAAATTTAAATGATAAATATTAATGAGCAAATAATTAGATGTAGAGAAGATTTTTGACATATAAAAATTATTATTTGACAACAATAGAGAAAAGATTTTTTTTTCTCACACAAAAAATATTATTATAGTTCTTTTTATTATTATTAAATTGATATGTAACATTATAGCAATAACTTTTGTTTTCAATGAATGAAACATTATGCTGCCATGCTTTACTATATTTAAAGACTAGTCATTTACATTTCACAATTGAGTTAATTATATATTCAAAAACTTAGTCCACTTTAACTTATAATAAGAGGGTCCATACAATTTGCAAACAAAAAATGACCATTTGCATTCTCTCTCAAGACTCTGCAATTTGACCATCATATAAACCCATACCCTTTTTTCCAATTATATGTTGGTTTCTCTCAACACTATGAAAGAAACCTGATTTGCAATCTCCAATGTTAACGAGCAACATCATAAGGAAAGAAACGAAAAGTACAAAAACACCCACTAAAAATCTCTTCCAACAAATGCAATCTCAACATTGCAGGGAAGCTCTCTCTCTCTCTCTCTCTCTCATATACTATATTTTCAGTTCTCTCAATTGTGTTTCCCTTTAATATCTTACAGTTCCATGGCCAATTTGAGGTTAGATTGTAAGTTTGGACGGGTAAATACTTTTAGGGTTATGTAATTTCCATATTAATTTTTAGTAATATTATGGATATAATAATAATAATTATTTTTTAATTTTATTTGATTGAATTGGAATGGATTTGGGATTCAATTCAATGAAGATCCCGTTCATCCAAATCACTACCCATTTGAGTTGGTGTCTGATGTGTATTTTGTTTTTAGTCCACCTAACGCTCTAGTCCGCCACATCATGCTTCTTAACGTTTTTGGTCCATCATGCTTAACATCATTTTAGAATTGTTACGAAAAAATTTTAGGGTGTTCAATTTGTTACTATTTTTAAAGTTGTTCTAGAATTATTAACTCATGAAAAAATGGTGTTATTTTGTATAATTACTCCATTTTCAAACATAGAGGAAATAGAAAATGATTTTCATTTCCCGGCTTTAGTTATTTTTTAATGACCTGTTGACCTTCTGTGAGCTTGGTTTTGGAGTCGAGTTCGGGAATGATAAAAAGCTAAAATTCACCTATCATGTTTAACATTTTATTTGGATCAAAAACACACTTTTTTTTATTTTTAAAATTGATCTTCGATGTCATCTCATTTAGTTTAAATCAAATATTTATCATTTAATCTATTCACTAAATATTACCTAAATTACACTAAATTCTAGTTAATATGTTATCATAATAAATAATCACCTAGTAAAAAAATAAATTTAACTTCTACGTAGATTCTCACTTTAAATCAAAAAATATATATTAAAACAAACTCTTTAATCATATTATTAGTTTATTATTAAATTTGTTGGCATAAATTATTTTTTAAATATATTAAAAATTTTATTGAATTATAAATTATATAATAAAAAATAATTAATATTCTCATAAATTTGACATTCTCTCTTCAACGCTAAAACTCGAATTCTTAAAAATAAGAATCTTAACTTTTGAATCACTAAAATATTTTCCAAGAGACAATCCACGTGAATTATAGAAAAGCAACTAATGATCCTACATTATCAAACCTAATGATGTGTCAATATCAGAACGAAGAATGGAACCTACAGGCCGTTTCTACAGCCCGCAAAACTCACACCACCAGTTCTAGAACCGAAATTGCAGAACTTCTGGTTCGATTGCGGTTCAAATCAAAACCGTTCACACTCTTAATTATCACCGCTCAATGATTTCTAATGTAAAATCTTCTCCAAGCTGTTATTTCCTTCGACAAAACATTTGCTCGTTTAAGAAGTAACAAAAAAGAAGAAAAGAAAAAACAGTAACATCTGCCCACATCAAAATCAAGTCCTTTCAAGTAATCTGCGGCCCTTCCCATTCATTATCATCTACTGAAATGTTCCTACTCTAAGCCTTAATTGGCAAGTTTAATCATGTTTAGCGGGTGTTGGTTTTGTAGACAAAGGAGGGTCCATTAAGCAAATTGCCCACAGTGCAGTTCACGTGACTTTTCCGTGCTTTACAATGCTGATTACTTCACGCAGCTTATCCGAAAATGATTGTAGCTTCTATCAATGTCGGTTTTTCTCCCTCCATTAGTTAATGCTTGGTCTTCTGCAAGATTAGTCCGTAGAGAATGATCCAAATGCTTAATCACTGAACCATGCGTATATGTACAAAGTAAATTATTAGATTTGCACAAAAGAATTTATCTGGGGTATCTTTGAATTTTGTCCTGATGTCTAAAGTGATAATCGTCTTCCCTGTGACAATAAATGTGCCACGAAATTAGGGCCCCAGAAATTCGGCATGCTCAAATCTCTTCCTACGTTCAACTTATCACCAACCTATCTTGCTCTTTTCTCTTTTTCTCTCTTTTTTTTTTTAATTTTTACCTTTTATTTATTTTCCTTTTCTTTTTTTCTGTCTTTACTCCTGGATATCCTCGAACTGGTTTGCATGTTAATAAAAATCGAGTATCTTCCGGAGCCATTTTAAACAATGTATTATGTCACATCGGCCTAGTACATAAAGTTTTACTCTTAGAGTGCTCCTAACAAATATCACACCTTAATTGATAAGGAAAGGATGCTTCCCCCTTATCGAATGAACCAACTCTTGCGGGCTGTTTTCTAGTATTATACTGTGTGTGTGTGTGTGTGTGTGTGTGTGTGTGTGTATAATCCTTTCAAGTTTAAAGACTTTTACCATCGGGTGATAATAGAGTTGCTGCGCCCTAAGTAAATGCTGCACAGTTCAAGTCATGCCCTGACAAACCCAAAAGTGAAAAAACGAAGAACAGGAAGAAAATCCCTTAACCAAGTCTGCTAGCATAGTTGGCCAACTGGCCTTTGAGCAAAGGGGAGAGGTGATGGTTCAATCCCAACCTCCTCCCCCAGGCGAAGTCCTCCCAAAAGCCCAAAAAGAACAAAAAAAAAAAAACAGATCCTTTCTGCAAGAAAGCAATTTTGATACTTTATAGTAAGGCTGCTTGTGCACAAGGCTAGTTTTACATTTCAAATGACCGTGTCTAGACAAGTCATCTTATAAACCCCGTACAGAGTCCGACTTTGAATAGGATTGATAACAATAGGTGCTGAACGGAGCTTTAGAATTTACATTTTTTAAAGGGAAATCCTTTCTTGAAAACAAGCATGGAATCCTTCTTTTGTCAAACCCTTTAAAAAAGGGTCAATTACTAAAAACAATTCATGAAGTCTACGATTTGTTTCAAATTTATTACGAACTTTGTTATATCAAAAAATTTGGATATGTATCAAATCTATCAAGTTGTGAATAGACTCGTGACGAAAATTGTTAACCTGCTTACGTGGACAACAATGCAGCATTAGAGGTCACGTGACGTCTTTTCTGAACACCCAAAAAGAGTGAGAAGGATTTTCCTAGTTTTGTTAATTTTTTGATTTTTTTTTCTTATTTTTTATTTTTTTAATTTTAAATTTTTTGGTGTCAATGTAGCAAATAACGTGGCCGCTAATTCCAAATGTGTTGTCGTCATGGTTCTAGTGACGATGTGATAGATTTGACATCAAATACAAAATTTATTATGTAATTGTAAAATATTAAAATTCAAGATAAATTAGAAAAGAAATTAGCGTAGTTTATGAATTTCCTTTTTTCGGGTATTAACGCTTTTTAAGACTCACTCGATCAATCAAGTTCTAATCTAAATCAATGCAATTTTAGTGCCATACTTTTTTAGGCCAGGATTATAAATAAAAAATTCATTTAAAAAAAAACCTTGAGGCAGATTTTGACTTATATAAAAAAATTCGTGTTGTGGTGTTAAATTTTTTTTTGTTTTTTTCTTTTTTTTTTTGGATATGGGGGTTTAAACAAATTCACTTTCTAGCATCATCGCTCGCGCATGATAGTTTCTTATCCCATCCCCTTGGACATGGGTCCTTCAAGTCAAACTGAAAATATTTTGTACTTTATAGCACCGTATCAAGCAAAATTGTCAACCAAGAGCGTGTTTGATCCAAATTTTAACTTAGTGTTGTATTAGTTCATAATTTTTCTTTGGGGGATGGGGTGAAGTAAAATAACATTGTCATTGAGCAAACCAACCTGCTCTAACACAACTACATGAGTGACTAGCACTTTATTACAAAATAAGATATGTCTACAGGTATGGTAGCTCTTCTCCTCTGCCAAAAGCTTCATGTTGTGTATTATATGCAATAAAACAGAGTCACTAAATGCCCTTACATTGTCCTATGGCCCGAATGAAAGGTTGTCACAGTACACATACTTTTCATACCGTAAGCCTTGTAGAAGGATTAGATGTACGCTCTTTGCCTCTTTGGGTCCTCAAACATTGAGTCAGAAGCATGAACCAACACTATGGGATCAGACGATACCCCACCTTTCTACCAAAGACCGAGAAATTTTGCGCCGGGAACAAAAAGGACATTGAATAAAGAAGATAAAGCCAAACACTGAAATTAAATCACATTTAACTACTCCTTACTTAATTATAACCGGCGTAATTAAGCTAGGGAAATGGAATGGGAAATGGGAAATGAAAGAAGCGTACACCTCATACCGACACAAAGCGACCCCCATCAGTGGCCAATATGGATGACAAGGTAACGTAAGTCATGCAAGTCCAGGTTCCAGTAAAAGGTTCTTGTCTATGCCAGCATTTCATGCAAAGACAGCAGGGAGACATTGAAACTGACACCTACAAGACCGCCTTTGCTCACGTAGAATTACTACAAAACATAAGTCAGCATCGATGGCTAGACATGTCCAAGCATATAGGTAACAGGGGCAATACTAGTCCGCTTGTATATAAGTGGAAGAGATCAATCTCAGAAGGAGAAACAAGCTTTAGATCATAATCCCATGAGATAAGTTAGTTGATCTTGCTCTTGTAATTGGCATGGCAAAGATTTCGCTCAAGCACCTTATACTTGTGGCCTTTTTACTTTGCTTTATCTCCAGCAATGCTACGGGTAATTTTCTGAACTTATTGTTGCTTAACAATTTCCATGTTATCATTTCTCATAGTTTTACTTCAAAAAATGAAAATTCCATTTCATCTGGAGCAATTCCTTAATTGAAGTTCATTTTTTCCTTCCTTTTTTTTATTTGAAGCAAGGACATTGAAGGAGGTTAGTAACCGTGAAGTGGACAGGGACGACCAAAATGATCATTTTATATCAAAAGAAAATACGGTCCCGGATGCAGATGAATTGGTGGGGATGGATTACACTCCGGCAAGAAAGAAGCCCCCAATCCATAATTAGGATGGAAAGCAAAGAAAAACGAAAAGAACCATCGTCCTGAGCACCTACTAGTTCTTCCCCTTTTCTTGGTCTTAATTATAGTTCTATATTCTTTTGAGCTCTTACGCTTTTTATAGGGGTATAAACCTGTAGGACAGTTCACATAGAACTGTAGTGTAGAAAGGAAATTACAAAAGGGCCATGGGGTCTCATTATGAAACATATGTCAAGGCTTGAACGGACTGACTGTAACAAGCCGCATAGACAGGCTAGCTAGTATGATAGTGTAGCTGCAGAATACATTAGTGATCATAAAAGTGTACACGGATACCCTTTTTTTTGTATGTTGTAGAGCATTGTACCGAGTAATATACCTACACTTGTAAATTTCAAATTTGGCATTTTATATGTACATCCATAACCATGATGATCTTGAAACTTCAAAATACTGCTTTTGCCTTTTCCAAGTGTTCTGCTTCTAACTAGTTTCTTGGTTCTTCACTTTCTCTCTATCAAATTCACATCCTTGGTGTTGTGCTGATTCAAAAGAGTCATTAAAAGTTGTTACCCAAAACAGAAATGGATGCAGTACTGAGAGGCATGGCCAGAATTCTTATGACCAGGGCAGTGATAGATGGCGAAGAAACTTCAAGGCCTAACAGGGATCAAAGTCTTAATTCACTTTCTAGGAAACACAAAGGCGGCCTCAAGTCACATTCCAGAATTACTGTAAGCACCATGTCGCTTCCTATGACGTAGGATGCATATACATGCATAGTAGAAACAATGAAATATCACCAACTTTTTGTACTCTCATGACTATCTATCTTTCGCCCTTAGCTCATAAATATTGGAGTTGCATATGAAAAGAATTGGTGAAACTAACGTAGAAAAATTGCAAGGAATTTGTCTAAAATGCCGAGGCAAATAGAAGCAATGATGGGACTACATGGTAGCAAGCATCCCAGATTAATGTTGTCCCACTTTACGAAACTGTGACAATAAGATTTAGAGAAGGTGAAATTCAAGCAATTTTATTATTGTTTTCATATATATATATCCATTGGGAAAATTAGAGAGAAAAAAAAAATAAAAGGAAAGCAACAAAGTAAGAAAGCAAAAAAACACAACGGGAGGCCACAAATCTAAACCAAACATTGAAGTCCAGAAATTCCACTTATGTGGGTGAACTTTTCCCGGTAAGAGCTACAGGATGGTAACAATTTTTGTTTTGTGGATTGATGGCTTCTTGACCCTATAACAATGAGCCAAAACCATCTTTATATTAGATTGACAGCGATAATATCAATGGAAAACGTTAGCCCGTGACGGCAGTTGGCACGTCAGAAGCACACTAGTGACGGGTAAACTTTGTACACTGCCTTAAACAGAACGTTAAGAGAACCACGCATGTGGTTAGGAAGAAGGATCCTAATCCCAACGATTTTTCAATTAGGTCCAGGATCTTAGTCAACTGTTATTTAAGCCATTAATAAATAAGAATTGTCATTCGTGAGGATCCCAAATTTTTTTTTTTTTGGCTGAACTAGAGAACGAGATGTCAGGATGATTTAAATAAGTGTCCTCGTAATGGTATGAAAGAGAATAATGAACTTACTGTTGACCCGAATATATACCCCAAGAAATTACACGAGCACAATGTTAAACTCGGAAAGAAGGTAACATAACCATTTCGGCGATTAATTATTTAACTATTGGTCATGTTGAGTAATTTCGAACATCAATATACATCTCTTATTATCAGATGAGAGATCAATATATACATCACATCGTGCGATCAGTACAGAGGTCTCATATATCCAAGGTAGGATCAAAGAAGCTCTAAAGCCCAGCGAAAGGCGAAAGCTCTCAGGCGGCCACAGCGAATGTTTTGATGAAAAAGCCTCCATCCAGTGTTAGCATCACTGAATATGGCTGAAGAGGCCAAAACCAATCCAACTAAATAGATAAAAAATACGTACTGCGATGAACCAATTAACAACCAATAACAACATAAATGCAGACCAATTGACAGCGAGGCCTCAGTTCTTGAACAACAACAGCCCGCCTAAATAGATAAACAAAGCTCAAAACCTTCAAAACAAAAAAGCACGGGAAAGTTTAAGGTGATATCAAGGTGGGTAGACACTCATCAGTCACAAGCAAGATAATATCCTCATTGTAAAAATAAAAGCCTTTGTATTCTAAAAACAACTAAAATTGAAGAACAAAAATTGAAATCATCTAATCTAAAGAGAAAACCGAATATGAAAATCTGCATGATGCGAGAGCATTCAGTATGAGTAGGAGGTATTAATCTGGTCGTCAAATTAGACAGAAATTTTCATGTAAATCATCATGATGCTCACCGCATTGCCATTAGGCATCAACAATAAACATAAAGAGGGGACATGACAGAATACAGTTTTATGAATACAAACACAGGCAAGAGATGCAGAAGAATCAATTCACACATCATAAAATTTTTTCATCTTTACAGAATGATCACGGACAAAAATGCATGAAGGCAGACGAGGAATACATTAGAGGATTTCATACGCGCACAGGAAGAAATCATCAGAAGCATTGGATCATTGCATCAGTGCAACACCTAAAGGTGCTCAGACGACCGTCGTGAGAGATTATTATCCAAACTCATCACTTGACTCCATAATCTGGAAGTAAATGAAGACACGTAGGGGGGGCATCAACTCAACAGACAAGGTCCAATCATATTACCGGACAGAACATTGTCCCTCCTTTTTGCATTCTGCTCCCATCACCCTCTCTAAAAATTAATCAATAGGCCACAATTAAGATTCAGACAATGCAGACATTGGCACAATAAAGCAATGAAAACAAGCACGTAAAGAACATCATAATTGCGCAAGTTCAGCAACAAAGACATAAAATACATTTGAGTCGTATTCAACCCTCTAATAATCACTAAGAAACAAAACAATACAGCTGAAAAAAAGTGTCGAATTCCCGTATACCAATAGCAATCCATCAATTGCTGGCATATTTACAAACATACCCACTAGCAGAATCTACCTCTGGTTTGACAGACAAAACAAAGCACAAAATAAACAGCTATCATTCTGCTCATTGCAACACCCTAGAAATTCAATGAGATTGAAGCACTCAATCAACATTTAGAAAAAATATTAACAATCAAGTCATCGAAACGGGACCCCAGATATAAGAATCAGGGAGCCCTTAAAAGGCTCAAAGCAGCTTGGGATTGTAACCAGTAAGGCTTTATTAGAATGCACGGTTGAGACGCAGACGGCGGCAGCAGAGCATTAAGGATGTAGACAATATACAACTGCAGCTATTGGATTAGGGTTTTGCAATGCTTGTAGTGCTGGCGATTACCATATCGGGCCGAACAGAAGGGGCTCACGTTCAATTTGTTTCTCTAAGGGGCCATTAAACCCGCAATCCTTTTGCCTTGTAGATTATATAATATAGGTTAAAACCATTGCTTTAATGCTTTGCTTAGAAAATGACAGGGATACAAAGTGATGAGAACGAAAAGGACGTAAAAAAGATTCTTTTTCTTTTGTTTGCTTTAGGGAGAGTCAGGGAAAGAAAAGTCCTACAAAATGAGATGAAAATTTTATTTATAATCTATTAAAAAAATAACTCTCATTGAATTGGTAATAATATTTGAAAAAATTAATACCTATAAAAAAGTAAAAAAATATAAAATTTTCTTTTAACTTATTCTTATTATATATTTTTATCTTGATAGAAATTATTTGATAATTTCTTTTCACAATTTTTTACAATATTTAAATAAAATAAAATAAAATATTTATTCATTTCTTTTTCACTTGTTTTTAATTTATATAAACAATTAATGAGAATTTTTTTTAAATAATTTTCTTTTTCAACTTTTTTATACCTCTCCTCAAATTCAATTAAAGTGTTTAGGATAAAAAAATTTTAAAAAAAAAACCTAAACTAAAAACTACTACATCTAACTAAAAAGCTTTTTTAATTGTGTTTTTTAATCTTTTATTATTTTATATTTTATCTTTATTATTTGTTATTTGTTTTTTGTTATTTGTGTTTAACTTTTGTTTCTTATTAACAATAATTTATAGCAAGACTTTCTTTTAAAAAAAATATAGTGTTATCACTATAAGCCATAAGCCAAAAGAAGCTAAAAAAAAAAAATCAAATGAATTAGATAGGAAAAACAAATGTAGATTTATTAAGATTTTTAATAAACTTACTTAATTTGTAAAGAACTGTTAAATGATAATTAAATATATATTAATATGTAAATAATAATTAATAAATGATTTACATATGTAATTAACTCAAAATATTTTTATAAAGTAATTAACTATGACTTATTAAGTACTCTTTTGTAGTCATTAAAAACAAAATGAAGAGATTATTACTTACAAATAATACCATATACTATTGGTCTATTTCTACAATGGTGTATTATATATTACTCACCTTATTTATTACCTTTTACTAGCTCCCTGATACATCGATTTAAAAGTTAATTAAGTTGTATCTCACATTATTTTCCCATCACCTTTAATAATAAATAGGTCTCAAGATGTATTAGAGACAAACATGCATAATACAAATAAGTCAAAGTCAAAATAATTAAATTCAATCTAATATTGATTAACCTAATTTAAAATAGACAAAGATTCATATAAAAAATTATAAAAGTAATGGATTATAAGAATTAAAAAAAAATTTCTCATTAATTGCATAAACAAAATCAAGAATTAACTCAAAATTCTCACCTTCCTATCATAAATAATAGGTGGTTTATACAATTTAACAAACAAAATATGAATAAAAAAACAAAAAAAAATTGATATTTAAACGTTTTTTTACGTATAACCCAAAAAAAAAAATAAATGTAATTTTGTATTTTTTAACTTAACTTTTCAATATTAGAACTTAATATATTAAAAATAATAAAATTTTAAATTCTTAACTTCTAAAACTTTTTCTCAAATATAAAGTATAAAAAGGAAAATAAAAATATTTTTCTCCGAATATTAAAATGCTGGATTGTACATGTCTTTTCTTTTACAAGACCAAGACGCAGCGTTAAGCTTGGGCTGGGCTAGGCCGACCTCCCTCTTTCATAAAGTCTCATCTCTTCCTCGACCCAAAAAGAAAAAAAAGAAAATCCCAATACTTCCTCTTTGGCTAGGTTCTCTTCTCTGCTATTTTCTATTCTTCGGTATCTCGAGTCTAAGGAAGCTGATTGATAGATAGCTTCTTGCTGCTCTTCAAGTCAAGATGGTTGGATTCCATTATTTTTTTCTTTCTTTTCTAGCTCAAAATTTTCTCTCAGATCTATCCGATTTCTTACGTGTTCGATTTTTTTTTTATTCTTTGTTTTTTTCGAAAAATGGAAAATCAGGAAGTGAAGTCGAATTTGGAGGCGGCGATAGAGCAGTTACAGAATGTTGAGAAGCAGATGAGGCTCGCCGGCGACGTCCCCGGCACCAAGAAGGCTGTCACCGATATACTCCAGCTTTGCTTCGAAGCGAAAGACTGGAAATCCCTCAATGACCAGATTCTCCTTCTCTCGAAGAAACGAGGTCAACTCAAGCAGGTTGCCTTTCTTAACTCTTCTTCCCGCCCCTAATTCTTGCTAATCTGCATTCAGCTCTTTTGTTGGAAGCTTTTGAGGGTAAATCGTTTCGAGAATGCTTGGATTTCTCTGTTAAAATTTTCTGACTGTTTAGTTTTAATAGAAACAGACAGGTAAGTTGTGAATTGTGATATTGTGTTTCATTTTTGAACCAAAGGACAAAATTCTCGATTGCTTTGGGGAAGAGCAGTTTTGGAGGCTATTATTACCAGGGAGCTCTCAAGATCGTTTAGAGAAATGGGATTGAATAAAAGAGCAAACATAGTTGTTTGGATAGAAAAATTGAGAATCCTGAGCTCAACAACATAAATTTTTGGTTTCAGACGTCTTTGATTTCAGCATGTTTGCATTTGGCAGTAGCTATTACTGTTCTTCTAGCGTTTTTGCCTTTTCTTTCTCATTCTTTTATGGGTATATGTTTGTCTTGTGGTCATGATCAACTCTACCAATTGCCCTTGGAAGTTTTTTGGAAGAAATCTCTTTTCGGTTAGTCTTATTGATTAGATTCTGTATATTCCTGCAGGCTGTAACTGCAATGGTCCAGCAAGCGATGCAGTACATTGATCAGACTCCTGATGTTGAGACTCGTGTAGAACTTATCAAAACACTTAACAATGTGTCTGCTGGAAAGGTGAATTGTGCTGATAAATTCATGTTTATTGAATGTGGTACTTGCACACTTTGTTCATGTATTGTTCCAATAAGATCTTTCGTGCTGTAGATATATGTTGAAATTGAGAGAGCTCGTTTGATCAAAAAACTAGCAAAGATTAAGGAAGAACAGGGGCTTATTGCTGAAGCTGCAGAACTGATGCAAGAAGTTGCTGTAAGTTTGGAAATTTTGTTTGTTCATAACCATTCTTCTCTCTTTCCTGACATAAGAAAATCAATTTACCATTTTTTCAACCTTCCTCTACATTTCTCTCTCTTCTCTGCTTGTTTTTTATAATCTTGAGCTACAGGTGGAAACATTTGGTGCTATGGCTAAAACAGAGAAAATTGCATTTATTCTCGAACAAGTATGTACCTCTTCTTAATTTCCTTTTTTTTCATTTGATATATATTAATTGGAGGCCATTGTCTGGGGCATAGATAAAAATCTTGGTTTGCAACCAAGATATTGGAGATTTAGCACTTAAAAGCAACTGCTTTGCACAAGTACATTGAAGAATGGGTTACTCTTTAGATTTCCCTTAGTGGGCCACCATGTTAATTTCAAGTTATTAGCTTGCTGAAGAATTTACAGATAGAAACTATGATGGTCATCATATACTAATCTTTTAATAAATAACGTCACAGGTTCGACTGTGTCTAGACCGCCAGGATTATGTTCGTGCCCAAATTCTATCCAAGAAGATCAGTCCAAGGGTCTTTGATGCTGATCCTTCCAAAGAAAAGAAGAAACCCAAGGAAGGTGATAGTGTTGTTGAAGAGGCTCCTGCTGATATACCATCGCTGTTGGAGTTAAAGCAAATATACTATGAACTGATGATCCGGTCTGTGTTTTCCTTCTTGTTTTTTTTTCTACTTCATTTTCTGGTGCATTGTTTTCTCAAAGTTTCATTACCTTATACTCTGTTTTCTGTCTCCAACTAGGTATCATACCCATAACAATGATTACCTTGAGATTTGTCGATGCTATAAGGCAATATATGAGATTCCAGCTGTCAAGGAAAATCTGTCAGAATGGATTCCAGTAAATAATTATCTTAAGTTATTCCTTTTCAAGGTTTTCTTGTTTCTATTGGAGTGTGCTAACACTCATAATGTGGTAGGTGCTGAGGAAAATCTGTTGGTACCTGATACTGTCACCACATGATCCAATGCAGTCAAGTCTTCTAAATTCCACCTTAGACGATAAAAACCTTTCTGAAATTCCAAAATTCAAGTATGTATGGCCTTGTCTTATCTTCTTGCTTCTCTACAATAATTTTAGTGGACTGTTGATGATCTTTCATGCATATTCTTACTGGTTATTTTTGTGTAGATTGCTTCTGAAACAGTTGGTCACAATGGAGGTCATACAGTGGACCTCCCTTTGGCACATATACAAGGATGAGTTTGATAATGAGAAGAACTTGCTTGGAGGTTCCTTGGGTGACAAAGCAGCTGAAGATTTGAGACACAGGATAATTGAACATGTAATCTTTGCCTCAACAATTTAATTTTGTGAGTGCCTCTTCTGATTTAGATTAGACATTACTAATTTTTAAGATGCTTCAATGCTTTTCAGAATATCCTTGTTGTCTCGAAGTACTACTCTAGGATTACCATGAAAAGACTTGCTGAATTGTTGTGTCTCAGCATCCAGGTTTGCTTGTTTTATTGTTTTTCTTGCACAACTTATTCTAATTTATGCCTCTTGTAATGTGTGTGCATTAGTGTTCTTATTTTTATTCTTTGACTGGAAATTTTTTGACTTTGGGAACTTGATAAATGAATTTACTTCAAATATTTAAACCTAGCTAATTAAGCATAGAAAAGTACACGTTTGGCTGGTGCTTCTGTTTAGGACTTTTTGTATTAGCTTGAAGGCTTTTTCTCTTTTTTTTTCAAGAAATAATTTTGTTATAAATATAAGTTCAAGGTATACTTGTCATCACAATTGAAATTTCTGGTGTTGAAATATGCATGGCAATGGACAGGCAGGAGTTGTTGGTGTTTAGCCTTTATTTAAAATAATGTCCTTTTGAAGGCACTTCTCTTGAATATTATCTCAAGACTCTTGGTCCAAAGCTATACTTTTCCAGCCGGTTGCTCAACCTACCTACCAGCCTATTCTCGATTACCTTTCCTTATTAAATGTGCAAAACTTGCTAGAGGGTAAAAAAAGAGGAAGGGGATCACCCCTTGTTCAAACGTACAAAAGTCTTATGGTGCCTTAGGTGTTGGATTCTTTTGTGGAGCATCTAGTCGAGTTTCTAGTTTTATGTGTTAGAATTGAAAAGGCTTGTATTACATTCAAGATGATTGGCAAGCAGGTTTATGATCATCCCAAACTTTGTGAGTAATGTGCTAAACTTCATCCCATTCCCATTGGTCAATTAAACTATAAGATTTGATTTCCAAAAGGGAAATGGTTTTAAGAATTTTCCTCCCATTCAGGAAGCAGAGAAGCATCTTTCGGATATGGTTGTGTCAAAGGCACTTGTGGCAAAGATTGACAGGCCCATGGGAATAGTCTGCTTTCAAATGTCCAAGGATAGCAATGACATTCTCAACTCTTGGGCGGTGAACTTGGAGAAGCTGCTTGATCTTGTTGAGAAGAGTTGCCACCAAATTCACAAAGAAACCATGGTCCACAAAGCCGCTCTCAAAGTCTGAAAGAGACAACATAGCTTACTCTATCAAGGTACAATAAGGTATACCACAACCCTGCACCTGGATGCTCACACACTGGAGAAGAACCAAAACGAGTTTGCAGAAATTAGTTGTCATTTGCTGACATCACTTCATGTTTTGCAGGTTGGCCCAATTTGTGGTTAGTTATGCTGACTGAAGTCATGTATGAATCCATCTACATTTCTTCTGACCTGGGCGATTAGGCACGCTTTTTTCAAGGAATTAATTGTTTCTGTTGGTCTGGATTGATGAACTCTAATATGCTTCCTTGAACTGAAGCCTGTTGTATTGTGCTGTACTGCTGACTGATGCCAGGAAACTAAATGGGTATTTAGTTTAATGCCAGCGGAAAGAAGTCCTTAAGTTGTCTTTTAAGATAGCGTTATTATTTGTTGATACAACTGGCATCATTTCATCTCCACGATGTCATGATTCATGACCAGTGGAAGTTTGATCTGGACGTTTATGGCTGTTATACGCAATTTGTTGATAACTGGATGTCTTTTTCTCAGTTCTTCAGATGTGAAGTCGGCATATTAATCATTGCTATTCTTCGGTCGTGGGTTTGGGTCTTTTAGGGTTTCGTGATAATTATCTGAACTTTGTACGACGTATCAGTTCGAAGTTGGCAGATTAAATAAAAAAACAAAATGTATTTCTTGCAACGCATCAAGTGGTGTTGGTATGAATCTATTTAAGATTTGGAGTAGGACAAGGGATGGGTCAATGTTGCGGATTGGATTGCGTACAAAGGGATAGATTAATGGAAGAGAGACAAATTAGATGAGTGACGTAAAATGCTACCGGTTTTGGTCCACGAGAAGCAACCAAAGTAAACGAGGAGTTTTCGAGATTATTGATTCAGAGACGGAAGTTTTAATTGACCAAAGCCTGCGCTCTAATTTTGTTTCTAGCGTAGGATTCAGTTTTCATGAAGTGATGGTTATTTTCTCGAGCGCCCTTCATGGTTTTTTGTGTTTTTTTTGGGTCATCACCATTCCAAGAGCAGTTGCTCGGTACTCAAAGAGCGTTTTCTAGATCAATGAGTTGTCAGATAACACAGCCGTGCTATGGTTATCCACCCCAAGCTTTCCACCGTGCATGCCATATAAGTTGCCGCCGATGGAAGGGACAGTTCAAGGTAGAGATGTGTAAGAGGTTAGATGTTTTAGCCAGATGCGAGCCGCAATGGAGAGACTAATCACCAAACCTTCTTTGGACAAATGACAGTTAAATTGGATAATAAACCTTGTCTGAGCCATGTAACGATAAAAAAGAGACAATTATACTGAAAATTATGATGAGAACATGACAAATCCTTGGCAACCTAAAAATGTGGATTGAACAGCAAAGAATAACCTAACAATCCGCCAGAATGAAAAATGTAATAGCAAAAGTGGACTGAAATGCAAGAATTATCCGGAAGATGAGGTATTATGACTGCAATCTGACCATGGAGGCAAGAAAAATTCAGCATCATCGCCCTGACTGCTGCTAGGTCTAAAGTCACCTGGCAGCTGATTCTGGAAAAACTGGGGCGAAGAAAATTGAGAAGAAGAGGGTAAAGAACTGGAAGAAGCAAGTGAAGAAGAAGCTTGGGAGCGAGATTCCATTGAAGAAGACAACACCATTTGGTCATAAAGATTCATGGGCTGTCCTTGATAACCACCAACGTCCAAGACCAACTGAGGGTGGTTCACGTAGTCTCCTGAAATCTCAGGGCTCTGCAAGTATTGACGAGGTTGACGGTGAACTACGGGATTGGTAGATGCCGGAATGGACAAAAGGGCATTCGGAATATCAGATATTGTCAACTGGGTCGCCATTGGGTTGGAGGTAGATGGCCTGAGCCTGACGTTTTCAGGGAAGTTGAGTTTGGCTTTGTTGCCTCTAAACCTGAGTGCAGCTTCATCATAGGCTCTTGCTGCAGCTTCAGCGGTGTCAAAAGTGCCTAGCCATACTCTGGCGGCCTTGAAAGGGTCTCTTATTTCAGCTGCCCACTTGCCCCATGGCCTTTGCCTCACTCCCCTGTATTTTCTCCTCGGCTCTTCTCCGCAGGTTTCATTGTGTTCATATGCGCGGGTGAACCCCGTTTGTGCCGTTGGTGTCTGTGTGCTTGAACTCCTCGCGGCTGTCCGCAAAAAGAAGAAAAATAAGACCAACAGGGAACATAAAATAACAATTTTGTGTATAGCAGAACAGAGTGAATAGACACAAAGCTAAGGAAGAAAAAATAAAAATTAGTAAAAGATTGAAGAATTTTTTTTGGGTGTTGTACGGATTGACCACAAAATATTCATGTGGAGCACATGCAATATTAGTAAAAAAAACAAGTTTTTTTTTTCTTTACTTCGGAGCCAAAGAAAATTTGGATAGGGGCCATCGTTGAGCCCAAACATGGCTTCTCGTGCTTTGAAACTAGTCGGTTGGGTCTCAAGCTAGCAGAGTCTCCATTCTTACTCCACGCAAATGTGCAGGATTGAAAAAAGAAACAAGAAAAAGGACCAGAAACAACAAAAAAAGAAAAAAAAAAAAAAAGGCTAGTTTACCTATTTCAATAGCGGGAGAAGAGCTTCCATGCAGTGAAAACTGATGATCATCGTGGGATGCTCCACAAAGCGTTTTGCCCTCTTGGCCACCCTGCTCTTCATTTTCTCTTTTTGCTTCAGTAGCAATATTAATGCTTGACGTTGTTGACGAAGAGCCTAAGGGTTCGGCCTTCAGAGAATCTGCATAGAGCACCTCTCCCGTGACAACACGCGTCAAAGCAGACACCATGGCAGACATCTCCCTCTCCCTGCTCACCCCTGAAAGCACCGTAGGGCCACCCTCCGGCCCCATCAGCGGCTGATAAAGCCATTCTTCAATATCATCACTATTGCCTCTCTGCTGGTTGACAGCAACTTTCTTTCCTCGATTCGCCACCCTTTGCATACACATGTAATAATCTATATCTATCTGCTTAATTTGTTTTAAAAAACAAAACAAAAAAAAACATAAAAAAGAATTGAAAATGATTATTCTCAAAGGGCATACCAATAAGTTTCTCAAAAGCTGCAAAAGAAGCCCTTTGAGGGCATTTCCAGCAAGACCATTATATAGGACCCCAAAAAGAGTTTTTCATGTTTAAGCAAACCCCTTGCCGGCCTTCTTCAAAATGTCTGTCGGCGCAATAAAGAAAGAAAGAAAAAGACCAAATGAAATTGAAATTTGAACGCTCTCGTCAAAACAAAACAAAACATTATATAACCACAACTGTTAGACAGATAATAATCATAAAAGAAGATTAGAAAAATAATTTATTTATTATTAACTTTATTTATTTGTGTCAGCAACTATGTACATCTATCCACCTAGCTTCTTCTTTTTTTAAGTTACTTTCCAAAATTAATTACAAGTGGATCCAAATGGAGAGGTCAAAGTTCCGGCCCTCTTGTCGGTTCTGGTCCTCTTGTCGGTGATGAAATTGTGAACTCAGA
Organism: Bruguiera hainesii; assembly: GCA_023213295.1. Lineage (NCBI taxonomy): Eukaryota > Viridiplantae > Streptophyta > Magnoliopsida > Malpighiales > Rhizophoraceae > Bruguiera > Bruguiera hainesii. The sequence goes on along the minus strand of JAHOYR010000015.1, from coordinate 10,969,535 downwards.
AAAGAGAGGCAGCCGAGGTTCCCAGTTGCATCCGCGTGGCTGCAGAAAAGACAGTGAGAGAGAGAGAGAGAGAGAGAGAGAAAGAGAGAGAGAGGGACCGACATAAGATCTGTGTCGGCCCATTTAGAATTAAGAAGAGCATTGAAAATAGAATAGGTGCGTGTGGTTGAACTTCAATTAGGAAGGACGAAAGTCGAGCAGTGTAAAACGGAAAAAGGTTGTAATGTTCGCATCAAATAGAATATTGTATGCATTTTATGTGTGAACTTAGGATAAATGAGAATCATGTTGACAGGTGAGCAATTAGTTTAGTCGATGATCTTTTCAAGGAATACTAGGTTGTAACATAGATGTTATTAAATTTGTAGTCAAAAAGTTCATTCCAACCAAACATCATAAACTGGGCCGAATTCTCACCTCTAATACGATTATTAAGCTTTCCCAACAATCCAAACGATCATTGAACAAAGGCTAGGACATTATATAATAAATAGTCAATGTCATTATGGATGGTATTTTGAAAAAGGGTCCCAGTACTTCTAACACAATGGTCGGGATACACTTATTAGAACATTTCAGTTCTATATTGGAATTCTAATAAATTTATTTTTATTTTACAATATTTTGGCCTCTGGTAACAAAGAAAAAAAGGGTCTCAATGCAAAATCCAAAAGGGAAGGAAGTAAAAAAAAAAAATTAATTAAATTTTTTTTGTATTTAATTTCATTTATTTATATGATTAAATAAAATTTGATTAGTTTATATTTTTAAAAATATTATGATGTTTTTTTTTTCAAGTATTGTTATTTAATTTCTTTTTAAAAAAAAAAAGTGAAGAACTTTGCCAAGGACTGCGTTGTTGTCGTGTTGCAATTGTGCAAGTAGACGTATTTGATTTGTGCACGCAACGGTGTTACTTGAAATGGAAGTTCCATCTTCAAAACGTTGACAACTTCTTCATGAGTTTTATTATTAAAAAAATTGAAAACTTTTTAATTTAGTTTACTTATTATGAGAATTAAATTAATTTAATTTTAAATAAGACTGAAAAAAATTTAATTAAAATAAAAACATAATCAAATAAATTTGTTTCGTCCGAAGCTTGCTGAATAACACAATTTGCTTGGATGATTGGACCCCTCCTGTCAGTATTTAAATGTCTTTTTTTTTTTTTTATAAATTTCCCCATTTTATATCACAACCACCTCGGAGGTTATGGACAATATGTCGATCAATGGATCATATTTTAAAAAGAAAAAAATTAGATTTTTACATAGCTGCTTAACGGAGAAGAAATAAATAAAAAAATAAAAATTATGAATATCTGTTAAAATATAATAAAATATTATTGGTGGATTATTGATTTTTGCCCACTTGTAATGAGTCTTAACTTTCATACATAAAGTAGTTCACGGAATGAATTACGTTTTTTTTCTTTTTTTTTGTGAAATTTATGTGTGAATCACATATTTTTCTTTTCGAAGATGCTTATATTATTTTTTTTCTTAATTAAAAAAATAGTCAATTATTAGATGTTTATTGTTAATAAAATAAAATAAGAGATTTGGCTGGTTCGATTTAAGTGCACGTGGAGTCACGATGTTGGTGGAAGACAAGAAGTCGGTTTTATTTTCTGGTACGTAATGCGTTGCCGACGTCGTCGGCCTCCTAAATTCCGCACGTGCTTCCCGAATGCCGGGTCAGTCGGTAAACGGATGTCACGGAACACAGACACCGACCGTTGATGGTCGTGTCCGGAGGGCGTGGTGGTGGGGCTTTGCTTATTTGTCTTTTTTTTTTTTTTTTTTGTGGCAGGCTAATAAAATCTCACATGAACGTACAAAATCCAATCCTGATATCATTTATGATGTCGACGATTGCAGGTTTGACATTTAGAGGTCTTAAAATCTTAGATAAATATAAACATTATTAACATTATGTATTCACTATTTATTTATATCCTTGACATATATAATTTGAAAAAAAAATTATTAGATAGTATATTAAAGCCTTTAAAATCTCATTTTCAGTAATAACTAGGTTTATCTAAATTTATAATTTTCTCATCTAGTTACTCTGACAATATGGAACTAGATGTGAGCAGCATAAAATCTGGTTTTCTTCCTTTTTCTTTTTTCCTTTGAATATTTCACATTAATACCTTTATATATCTATATATATATATATATATTTATAGAGACAGATGCAGAGAATCAGTTGCATACACACAAAATTCCAAGAAAGGTCAAAGTCGAAGTGGAGAGAGCAAATAGCCAAAAAGGATGCATAAAACGGATAAGAGTAGACTTTGATTATTATATATGGATACTGCCGGAGGTAAGTCACAAAGATAGTCAATGCATTTCCATGAATTTCATTAGACGCAGTATTATATCAGATTTTTATAATATATATATATATATATAAAGTTATAATTAATTATACTTATTTATTAAAAAATTTAAAATAAATAACTAAATAAATAATATTATAATATATAAAAATTAAAATTATATTTATAATGTATTTAATTTACGTAACTTTTTTGAAAAGATATATTAGATTCGAATATCAAAATTTGATATTTGGCGAGGAACGCAAATGCAAGTTAAAATAAAAGACAAAAAAGAAGAGGACAAAGTTAATAAGGAGACGATTTATATTTTATTTTTAGTCTTATATACGTGAACCACTTGGAGATTGCCCGAGCAGCCACTCCGCCAAAAAGTGTTGGGAGAGACTGAAGTTTGAATCTTAGCCTCGAGCTAAATGTCCTCTCGAAGACGACAAAAAAAAAAAGAAAAAAGAAAAAAGAAAAATTGCTTAGTGAACAGTATAATTTTACTACATGAATAACATTTAATATTATATAATAAAATTATATAAAAATGAAATAAATTTTCGTACAAAATTTATGTGATATCTAAAATTATTTATTAGAACGGACGATTATAAAAACTTTCGAATTTTTTAAAACATATTTGTAAAAGATTGCATGAAATATTACAAAAAGACATGCATAAAAACTTACAAAATACTCTGAAGAAGACATCGAAATCAAACGCAGATGATTTAGGAAAATTCTAACTCAAAAAATTATCCCATTTTTGCTTTTTTTTTGGGACCTTATTTATAAACTTGACACCTTCGAATTTCAAAATACAAAATAATAATAATATAATAAAATAATGACAAATATGAAATCTTATTATTAAATTGATTCTATTATTAAAATAAAAATTAATTATAAAGATATTTTATTATATTTGATTTATAATTTAAATTTTTATTATAATAATATAAATACGACATAGTATTATTTTTTTAATTAAAAATTTATAATCAACCTTTCTTTAATTGTTGTGTATACTTGTCTTTGGATGAAGTTGTGGCCAGAGCAACTTGCAATTTGATATTGGTGATGAAAAAAGAAGTATGATTGATGCTCTATGGATGAACCTAGAGAGGAAGTCATGTTGATATTTTTTGGAGCTTGCTTGAAGACTGGAAGAGATGTATGAGGAGCACACAATATCAGGCATCTTGTCGCTTTAATACCGTATTGCTAACTCGGCCAATGGTGGGTCATCACTATCTATATGAGACAAGTCTCTCTCTATGGATTTATATATATATATATATATATATATATGAAAAGACACTTCACACTTTTCATCAAAGCCTGCCTTCAAAGATTAAACGACTTTTCAAAATTTTATTTCGTATAGGGTATGCCTTTTTTTAGTAAGTTTTAAATTTTTGATGTTTTTTATTATTAGATAATAATTTTTTAAAATTTATTAATGTAATTAATGTTATATTTTATATAAATTTTTTATAATTATTAATAAAAATTATTAAATATATAATTTAACTTAATAACAATAATACAAATTATTTTTAACATATTTTTATAAAAACATATTTATACGTATTTATTTGTTAGTTTTTTTTAGTTTATATATATAGAAGATAAAAATTTTAAATTTTATTATTTTTTTAATTTATAAAAAAACAATTTAAAATTCTTACCTTTTATATATAAAAACAAAAAAATAAATTTAACAAAATAAAAATATAAATGCAATTTTTTTATTTTTAAGTATTTTTTAAAATATATTTATTATATAAAATTACGTATAATTTAATTAATTTTTGTTAAAAATATTTATATAAAATAAAAATTAAAAATTTATGACTCCTTTTGAAAATTAAAATAATTTTAAAATTTAATTATAAAAATTTAAAATTTTTTAAAAACTTATACACACATACACGTACACACACAATAGATATAAGATAGGAGGGGCAAATCAAGAGATATACCCTATTACTAACTTGTGTAGAAATACAAACGAATGTCATTAGAATTCCCATAACACATTCATCAAGTAGAATACGTGGTCTAATATTCCGAATAAATTATTATTTTCAAAATTTTAGAATACAAACAACCAAGGACTCTAGTTAAAAAAAAAAAAAAAGATATTATGTCATTATTCATGGTTTGTCATCACTAGCGAATCCACGTTAGTTTTAGTGGGGGCACTTACGCCCACTGAAAATTAAAAAAAAAAAAAGAATAATGTATTTTTTTCAAAATAAAAAGAAGGAATTAAGAATAATTTAGTTTAAATTTATATTATTATCCCAACTCAAAATTTTGTTTTATCCCCACTAAATTTTTATTTCTCCACTTTACATTCTTGTTCATCAAAATTATAAATGAGACTTTTTACTTTTAAAAATACAGCTTTTAGACTTTCTATTTTAGAAAATATAATGATTTTTAACTTAAAAATTGGTCGTTTCGTTGTTCTACTCTTCAATCTGTAGTTGCTGGGCAAATCAACGCAGATTTTATGTCTTTTTAAAATTTAAAAAAAAAATCAATAAATTTGTCATTTTTATTTTTAATTATCGGAACTCATCTAGGCAGCATGGACGCAACATGGGGAGGCGTCATGCTCTGTTGGACACGACAAAACGTATTTGCGAAAACAATTAAAAAAAATTGCATATGTTTCTGACGACAGGTTATGAGCACGGCTATAACATACGTCTAGAGCATTTTCGTAATTTTAATAATAAAAATTAAATTTAAATAATTTTTTTAATTAAGGTTGACATTGTGTGTTTACATTTATAAACAATTAATAATTTATTTTCTTGGTCTCATATTAATAATTTTTATTAAAATTATTACATAATAATATATACAAAAATTACATGATAAATATAAAAAGTAAGTAAGATATAAGAATAAAAATAAAATCTAAAATAGAAGTTCATATATATATATATATATATTCTTTTTTTTAAAAGTTAATATGTCGCAATATTCATGTTGGTGTGTCTGTACTTCATAGTTATTCACAGGACATTCTTTCTTTGATTCATATTCCTCCAATGAATTATATCATTTACTCGATGATTTTTTTTTAAGTTTTCGAAGGAGTATTTTTCTAGTCAAGTTATTGTTGCATCTTTGATGAGAATATAATTTATTTAACAATATTGACAATGAAAAAAAATCATAAAATGATTCAAAAATATGAAAATCCATAGGAAAAAAAATTATAATATCTTTATTAAATTTTTTCAACTAATTATTTTTTCTATCTTTTGAATTCATTCAACTTTTTTATTTTTTGTAAGCGAATGTGAATTTTGCCCCATTGACGAATTGGATCCACTACTATTCGTCATTAAACATCAATAATAATGACTCAAATGCAAGATTAATGATACTAATTAGTCGTATTTAACAGCTGTACAAAATTATTACTAATCAATGATACGAATACATTCATAGATAGGCACAATATTATAAACTCATTTGAGGAAATAATATTTTATATAAATATTTACTATATTACTATACATTTTTTTTATATATAATACAAAAATTTATTGCATTCTAGTAAGTTCAAGAAATCTGTGTAAATGAATAATTTTCCTGACAAGTACGACTTCCTCCAAATAAAATTAGGGTTCTGGGACTCAAAATACTTTTCCCTGAGTTGAAGGGGTAAGCATAATCGCACGAGAAAGTGGAAAGACACATTCCAGGTTTGCATGGCTAATTACGGACACTGAGGGCCACCGAATCCAGGGCTCAAATCTAACGTCAAAGGGCAGCACCGACGTACGTCCCCAGTCACGTCGGCTCGCCATAAATGAGATTAGCCAGTTAACCTACCTGTATAAAACTCGGGTCCGATTGGATGATACCGCGTGAGGGAGACTCAGGACACTGATAGATTCCGTGTGTTTTACGTCAAAAAAATTATACTGTTAAAACCTGTTATATCTCCCAATCTACTTAACTGCTTCGAGAAAACTCACTTATCCAACCACCAATTATCTTAGACGTTTCAGGAACGAGTCAAAAGTTTACGCGTCTCGTTTAGCCAAAAGAGACTTGCTTGTGGTGCGGTCTTCCAAAACTAGTCTGGTAGATTGTTTGTTGAAACGTTTATCTTTGCTTTGACTTGTCTAGTCTAATAAATCCAACACTTCCTAGTCTGCTAATCGAAAGTACTTGAAACTATGTCCATAACTTGAATTGCGTGGATCAGTCAATCCGGAACCCTCCTTACAATGGTCCACTTATTTGTTTCTTTGAATCCATCACTTCTTCATGTCTTCATATAAATGTGGTGGGATTTACACACTTCCAAGAAGTAATTATAATCGAAGTTATGTGAGTGAATGTTAACCACTTGACATCATGTTCCTTGGCATGATCTCACTTCCAAGAATACTAATTAAAAAAACAGTTAATTTATTGATTTAATAATATTCAAATTATTTTCAAAATTATAAATGTATAATTTGAGTCTAATTTGAAGCTAATTAAACCAAAAAAAAATTAAGTTTGAAAGTCCAAATCTTGATCATAACAAATTAAAAAATACATAAATAAATAAAAATAATAACAAAAATCATTCTATTAAGTTTTATTGAAAGAAAGAAAAAAAAATACATTCACACACATATATTAATCAAGTTATAATCTGTTGATTAGACCAACTATAATTAGTTAAAAATCTATATTTTATAAAGGTCAGACTAAAGGAATGTTAAAAAAAAAAAAGGTTAACATACTAGGATATTTTAATTTTTGTACTTTTTATCAAATTTATTCCAACTTCTTAAAAGTAACAATTTGGTCTATATAATTTTTTTTTTATCAAATTTATTCCACTGCCAAATGGACTTAGAGGAAATTGTCAACTCGATGATGTAACATAAAAGTGTGATTTGGATAACTATTATTTGCCACATTCCAGCCACCTAAGCATTGAGTCTATTGGGCTTTGTATAAATCCTACCCATATGTTCAAAAACCATAAATTGTAAAAATGAAATAATTTAAAGGAAAATAAGATAAAATATTTAAATGAGAAAATTAAAAATTAAAAAACTTGAAAAAGGTAAAATAATAACCCTAATTAACTTAGAGTGAATAATAGATTGGGCTTATTAATTTAAGTAGAATTAACTTGAATTTTAATTGTATCATTGCTACGAAAGGTCTATATGATGTAGTGAAAGAGTTGACATTACTTGCTAAGCATAGAAATTGTACACATCATATTTATGCAAATTGGCTAAAAAAAATGTTCGAAGGATATTCATTAAAAAAGTCTTTCTAACATATTATTAAAAGTATTATTGAATATGAATTTTGATAATCAATAAATGGGATAAAGACATTAGATCTACAAGCTTATTATGCTTTCACAAACAAAAATGTAAGTTTTTAAAAACTTTTACTAACATATGACCTAAATGTGATATGTCTAATAATAATATTGTTGAATGCTTCAATAGGTACACTATAGAGGTAATGACAAAAGGCATTATTAACATACTTAAAAATATAAGGTGGCATTGAGAGAAAGAACTAAAGAAAAGAAGTTGAGGGGTGGTTCAATTGATACAATATATTTTAGGATTAGAAAAAAAATTGAGGATATCAAGTATAAGGTAAGAATGAACACAATTAAAGTAAATGAAAGTTTGAAATTTAAGATGTGATGTTATGATAAAAGGTTCATTTTGGATCTAAACTGGAGAAGTTGCAATTATAAGGCATGAGATTTGACAAACATTCTATGTAAACATGTTATGTTTTACATTAATCACCAAAGAAGATAGCTTGATGATTATATAGCTAATTGGCTACAAAAGAACAACATACTTGGTAGTAAATGGTCAATCAATTAAGTTACTTAAAAGGCCTAAAATGTGGCTTATAATGGAAAAGAGTATAATGATGCCTCTTTGCTTTAAAATAATGCTTAAAAGACCTAAAAGGACTAAAAGGAATAAAAATAAGTCCTAAAAAAAACATGGATACATAAGTAGGGTTGGAATAGAGATGTAATATTGGCAATGCAAAGAGTTTAGTTATAATACAAGGGAGTGTCGAAGAACTAACTGGCAATACCTACTATTAGTAATAATAGAAGTGTAAGTACATAATTCATTAAAAACTTGTTGTTTAAGCTTAAGCTTGTATGATTACACTAATTGTAAGCGTGTTTTCTTTTCCATTTTTTGGTTGATTTAGTCAAGGGAAAAAAAAAACAGACTTAGGAAAGAAACTAATGTTGATAAATAAGGATAATGTAACTAAAATACAAATGCAATTATTAGTACTACTAATAAACAAGTACATATTAATTGGCTATTAGTAGTGCTACTTAGCTTTAATATGTTAGTTTATGGGTTAGCTTCCTTTTTAAAAATCTATTTATAAATAATATTCTTCTAGTTTAAAAAAAGAAGGAAATTAAGGAAAAGTGTCAATGTAAGTAATTTAACCACCACCTTAACCCATCAACTATAGCCCAATCCATTTAAAAGTTGGTCTACCATTTGTTGCAAACCATAAAAAAGTTTCACAAGAAATGAGGTAAATCAAATAAGAAGTTGGTGTGATACAATCAATAAAAACTAACAATGTCTACCTATAACATCTATGCAACCTAGTCAATTGTTTCAATTTTTAAATCATATCTAATTTTGGTAATTATATTGTTATATATGGTTTGTAATTTTAGGCACTTATAGATTAAGGCCAATGTAACTCAACCTTCTAAATAGTCTATTATAGCTTTTGTTCAATCTATTGGATATTAGCAAAAGGTGTGAATAAAATGTTTAAAAACAAGTGAATTGTTGTTTTTGTTCTTTTACCAACTTTAAAACTATTTAATGTAATTGCCACTTTATGTAAGTATTTTTTGATTGGCTAGCTTAATTCCTTAGGTTATAATTGCCACTTACTTAACTGATTTCAGAAAACTTTATTTTTTGAATGTTTTAGGCCATCTTGTTGCATTGGCTTGTAGTTTCCAAAAGCCCTTAGTTGATTTTTGGTGCAGATTGTAATATGTGTTGAAATGCAATAAACATTCATAACGAATATCAATATGTTTATGATTTTATTAACATTCATTGTCTAAATGTATGGGCACTTAATTTTTTTCAATTTCATTCAATAAAACAGGTTCCTAATGAGATTTTTGATACATAATGAAGACAAAATTCGAGCAACATTTGTTTTTAGCAACTACAAACACAAGTTCAACCAGTGCCATTGACCATAAACCAATAACTATTCCCAATCACAAAAACAAAAAAATGCACAAAAGCAAAACACCATATACACACTTTTTTATTCCCTTCAAATGTGTATTCTCTTGCAACAAGATCTTATTTTCACAGTTTAGTCCAACTGCTTAATGTATGAGTTTTGCTATTTCATCATTTATCTCTTGGAGCTCTTTCTTTTTTTGCCTCAATCTTCTAGAATCTTAATCATAATTGAATACATGTTTTTGTCACCATTCCTCTCAGCTTTGCCTTGTAAGTCTTTCTTTTTTTTCTACTTTAAAGAGATTATAACTCCCTTGAAAATTTCTCCTACTTTTGAAGCCATACTATCTGGAGACTTTACAGTCCTCGTTCTTCCAAAAGCGGCATGCCAAAAATCATTGTCACGGGTTGCTATGGTTCCATAAAGTGTACTTTTGGGGCTGACACATCATAGTTATAAAGAAGGTGATCTTGTGCCCCGCTTGAAGTAGGTGTTGACAACCCATTGGAAATCTTTCTTCTTCTGCTTGACTCTATTGTGGAAAGTTTGCAGTCCACTGTTTAAAAGAGATGCATCGCTAAAAATTTCTCTTAAACCTCTCTTCTCCTTCCTTGCATTAATGAGTTCTCTCTCTCTCTCAATCTCAAAATTGGTTCTTACTCTCTCAATTCGTTTCTCACTCTTATATAAAAACATGAGTAACTACATTAATTAGAATTGTTGTTTTACATTTTATAGTTTTTATAATTTTCTCATTTAAACCCCATTTTTTAATTTTCTTTAAATTATTTCATTTTTACAATTTATTGTTTTTTAATATATAGATTGAATGTATACAAAACACAATAAACTTAATATTTAAGTGACTACATTGTGACAAGCAATTCTCCAAATCAAACATATATGTGATATCAACATGACATCAACAAATTGACGATTCCATCAGTAGAATAAATTCAATAAAAAAATTTAGTTAAACCAGATTATTACTTTTAAGAGGTTGGAATATATTCAATAAAAAATACAATAGGAAGAGTATTATAATATATTAACTCGAAAAAAGGAAAGTCAATTAAAAACTATATCCAAATCCATTGCACGGTTTTTTCCAGGTCCACGCTACTACTAGAAACCATTAACAAAACAAACAAAAGAAAAATACAAAAAAATAAAGCAAGTCGCATTGTAACTGTAAAAGTGTCTAGAACTCGAATTAGTCTTCCGTTTCCTTACGAGATAGGAAGGGTTGATCGGCTACCAAATTGTCAAACCTCAAATTCCTCCCAGCACACAAAAATATTGGATTGGAATAAATTAATATTGCCATACTGTAACGGTCCTACTCCGCCAATTCACCCATGGCAAAGATGCGAAACATTATCATTCAACTTCTGACATCATTTTTGGGCATTGACCCAAAAAAGATTTCATTTTTGGGCCAAATGATTTTATTAATTCAGACCCTAAGATCTACAAATCAAGTTAATATACAAATAAATTTGCAAATTATAGCAAATGTAGCTCAATTTTTAAAATATAATAATTTTATTATTGTAAAATTCTTTTTATAACAAATCTATTCTACTTTCAAAACCTATTAACATTTTCTTTCAAATCAGTTGATGCATTAAGATGACATGATCCATATCATCAAGTTAAACATACTATCTTAATATGTCACTTGAACTGACAAAAAGGGTTAATGAATTTTGATGGTAACATAAATTTATTAAAAAAAATTTACAATAATAAAATTGTAACATTTTATAACTCAACTTAAATTTATTATAATTCGCAAAGTAAACATCTTGTTTGTCCATGAACTATGATCAATTTATAAAAAATCATACTTGCGCCGACCCTTTTTTCTTATTTTGTGGGCTACTCCATGTGCGATCGCGCAGCATCCTGAATGTCACATCTCATAGGACCGTCATGGTCAGACAAAAATCCTACGGGAATAGCTCCACACCCGAGGTTGCTAGAACTGCAAATCAGGGCCCATACAACCAATTAATTGGATGGGTGAACTTCCGTCACGAGCGCAGCTGAGAGAATGTCCGCATAAATAATGTGTTTGCCAATACAAGGTTAACTACATATTTAACAAACGATGGTAATATTGATCTATACAGGGATTTGGGATGATATAATTTTGATTCTGGCTTCTACGAACCATTCCCCAAACTCATCTCTAGATATTACTTTCTTACATATATATTGCCAGACAAGAAATCTCATGCCCTCAAATAAAAACATTGTCAACCAAAAGCATGCTTAATGTGGCTCCACATCAAGACCTGTTAGCTTCCACAAGCCATGCAATCTTCTCGGTTTGTGAGAGAACAAACCATTTGAGCCATTTTGGTATCATCGTCATCAGCTTCAGCGTCAGCATCCATCTTCTGCTTCTTTTCCTGCATTATCAACAAAACTAGACATTTTACAACACAAATAAACTGACACAATAAAAATCTTCATAATTATGACAAGCCCTTTACTTTGAGAATTGAGGTATCAACAGTAAACTTGATTGCATCAGCAGCAGCACGAGATCGCAAATAATACATCCCCGTCTTCAGACCCTTTCACACCAGAAAGAGGAAGAAAATAGCTTTAATACAGACACTTTACATGGATGATAATAATAGTTGCAGAGATTCTAGGAAGCACGCGTATGATATGACTACCACATTTAGCAATTAAAACATAAAGCATAAAAGCAGGCAACTTGATCTTAGTTGTGCAGAAATTATCAAAATCTCTAGCACAGCAGTTGTTTATTCGCAGCAAAAATGAAAATCGCTTCTGCCAAGCATATTATTCTATAGTAAGCAAAGTATATATAAAAAATAGTAGACAGCAACTGCCAATGAATTTCTTGCACCATAAGCAGCAGGCATTATCTTAAATTAGATACCTTAGACCATGCATAAAAATGTAAGGAAGTTAGTTTTCCAAAATTGGGCTGGTCCATATGTATATTAAGGCTTTGACTTTGGTCAATGTAGCATCCACGATCAACTGCCATATCAACCAATGTCTTTTGCTTGATCTCCCAAACGGTCCTAGCAGCCACGACAACTTTCTTAGCCCAAGGATAAAAATGAAGACAGGAGAAGCAGGAATAAACATGAAAAAGAATGCACTTGCATACTTGTATATAAGCTTCAATTCATAGGGAATTTCTGGAAGTTTCTGGACAGAGCCATCCTCATAAATTATTTTGTTCTTGAGGGCAGGAGACCAGAGACCCATCTCTGTCAAATCGTGAAGAAGATGCTTGTTGACCACAACAAATTCACCACTGTATAGAAAGATAATTAAGAGGTAACAAAAGGAAACTGATCTCAAAATAGGCTAAATAGAACCTGATGGCAAGACAAACCTCAAAACTCTACGGCTATAAATGTTCGAGGTATATGGCTCAAAGCACTCATTATTTCCAAGAATCTGGCTAGTTGAAGCAGTCGGCATTGGTGCCAAAAGGAGTGAATTTCTTACCCCATTCTTCAATATCATTTTCCTAAGTGCATCCCAATTCCACCGACTCGAAGGAACTACATTCCACATGTCAGGCTGGAGGATGCCCTGCAAATACAAATCTGCAGTTAGCTAACTGCAACCTGTAAGAATCCATGAGCTGTATGGCCCAACAGAACTTGAAAACTCTTAAATTAAGCAGAACCCAATTAATCAAGTTTGTTAGACAGTGCTCAATTAGAAAATTTCACATTGCAATCATGCCAAATTACTGTCCAATTCCAACATGCCACCATACTTCTTGTTCTATCCGCCCAAGAATAATGGTTTATGGTGCATAAAAGAGATAGCACAACACAAGCATAAAAACAGATGATTGCTACTTGATCATAAAATGGGGGGAAACAAATGGAAAGAGGAACATTAGCTGCATAGATGGTAACTCATTCACTCACATGCTTTCACTTGAGGAGCTTATAAATCAAAGAAATTGGCATACCTTGCTCACAGGACTTCCATTGTATGTTTCATAGGGGCCTTCTCTTGCAGCAATTTCAGAGGAGGCTTTTAGGGAATGGTAATAAATGGTTTCAAATATGTCCCTGTTCAGCTCTTGAGCCTGAAATCAATTTCCACTAAAACTGTCAGATATTTGTCTAATCCTCCAAGCTAAACACGCATACTCACACTCAAAGCAGCAAGGAGAATAGCTCACCTGTGGAGAATCAAACGACATGCCCAGTAAGATGAATGTATCTGCAAGACCCTGAACTCCAATGCCAATGGGCCTATGCCACAAATTCGATCTTCTTGCAGTTTCAACAGGATAGTAACTAACATCAATTATTTTGTTGAGATTATAAGTAACCACTTTTGTGACCTGTCAAAAAAGCACAAACTCAGCCAAGTCTACCAAACAAAAATATCACATTGTCAGGATACATATCTGCAGGTTGAGTGACTCTAATGCCTACCTCAGCTAGCTTCTCAAAGTCAAAATATCTATTCTTGGAACCTCTACTCCCCACAAGCTTAGATGGATGAGATTCCATTGAAACCCCCTATAGAAACAGAAAAGTTAAAATCAAACCACAAACACAACATCTAACAGATTTAACTCTTCTTATAGTAGGCACAAGTTAAACATCACCTTCTCTCTCACAAATCGTGGCAGGGCAATAGATGCCAAATTGCACACTGCAGTTTCAGTGGGACTTGTGTACTCAATTATCTCAGTACATAAATTGGAAGACTTTATTGTACCCAGATTCTGCTGATTGCTTTTTCTATTACAAGTATCCTGGAGAAATAAATTAGGAATTACAAAACTATTTATGATTGAAAGGGATCAAGAATAAATGATGCAAGCCACATAAGGTGAAAACACCAACAAAAATAGATGAATAAATAAATAAATAACTCCAAATGTGTTCAAGAAATCACCTTAAAGAGCATATAAGGGGTCCCAGTTTCTATCTGGGATTTTAGAATTTCAAACCACAGGTTCTGTGCCTGCACAACCTTCTTTGCCTTGCCCTAGGTATAGAATAAAGTTGCTATTAACAATGACAATCAAGAACTCAAAACTAGAGTGACAATGAAAGCAAGCAAAATTTCAAACTGAGTAACATAAATTTATTACATCATTTTCATATCGTGTGTACAGTTCCTCAAATTCCTTGCCCCAACAATCTGCCAAGCCTGGAGCCTCATTGGGGCAAAACAATGACCATTGCCCATTGCTTTGCACTCGCTCCATAAAGAGATCAGGGACCCAAAGAGCATAAAATAAATCCCTGGCTCGGTGCTCTTCCTGAAGAAAGAAACAATACATCTGGCTGGAGTCAAATAGCAATATACATGGGTTCAGATTAAAAGAAGAGTTCATAGCACATAAACTAGAACCAATGAGACTATACAGAGAATTCTATTGCTTCTGAACAGTACCTTTCCATGGTTTTTCCTGAGATCAAGAAACTCAAATACATCAGCATGCCATGGCTCCAAGTATACAGCAAAAGCACCTACAAGTATCATAAGGCATGTCATAATGGACACCAACTACATTCTACATGACAATAAACCACAATACAAGGAACATACCTTTCCTCTTGCCTCCCCCTTGATCAACATAACGAGCAGTATCATTAAATACCCGTAACATGGGAACAATACCATTTGATGTGCCATTTGTTCCACGGATATAACTGCCAGTGGCACGAATATTGTGCACAGAGACACCAATCCCTCCAGCTGATTTGCTGATGACAGCACACTCCTTCAAAGTATCATAGATCCCTTCAATACTATCATCTTTCATGCACACCAAGAAGCAGCTACTCAACTGCAGAAATACATCAAAACAACCATTTAGTCTCAACCAGAGGAAAAATGCACAGATAAAATCATTCAAAAGAACAGCTCAAAACATACTTGGGGCCTTGGTGTTCCAGCATTGAAAAGAGTGGGAGAAGCATGAGTGAACCAGCGCTGAGACATTAAGTGATATGTTTTGATAACTGAATCAAGGTCATCCTTGTGGATTCCAACAGCAACCCTCATCAGCATATGTTGAGGCCTTTCAACAACCTTCCCTTGGACCTTCAAGAGATAAGATCTCTCAAGGGTCTTGAATCCAAAGTAATCGTAGTCAAAATCCCGATCATATATGATCTCACTGTCCAACTGCGCAGCATTCTGAAAAGCAAAACAGAATTTTCATTTATGATTTCTAACTCTTGAATCCAACCAATACCATCAAGCAGCACATATCTCTCAATCTTTTTTTTTTTTTATTGAAAAAATAAACTCCATATATGGTCCTAAACTAGCTGGTCAGGTTGACACCTTGTATATTAGCTCCATTGATAAAAGTATTTTGCCATAAAGACCATTCAAAATAGCAAATGCACCCCCAGTCCATAATAACCACTTGCATCTTTACTTTCTCTTAAAACTCAGATAAAGGAAAGAAACTAAAGAATAAAGACTCAAGATCAATGTCATCTCAAGCATGTATAGGCACAAGACCAAACAGGACAAACTTGAAACAATACCACAATGTTGATCCAATTTCTAAATTAAACTATTCAGATCAACACACTGCATTTGAGGCAATACTGGGCACAAAAACAGATGTGGGTGGATAGGCATATAAGATGAACATAAAAAATAGAGCTTAAACATGCCCATGAAGGGGTAAGAACGTGTTCACCATGCTTGAGCAACATAAAAAACATAAGCATTACCTGATTCAAAAATCCAAAATATGAATTGAAATAATACCTTCATTATTATATCATAAACATCATCAGCAACCAAAGGAGCCTTCAGTCCGGATCTCGCATTAAAGTGATAGTACATGATTTTGATCCTGCAAAAAACCACCAGTCTTAGATCCATCATAAAATTTTCTAGATTAAAGTAAGCGCAATGCTCATATAATTTGACCGTAATTTTTTTTATAAAAAAAAAAAACATGTTAAAGTTGGAAACATCTTACGTCTCTGAGAATGATTTCTTAGTGTTCTTGTGCAGATTTGAAACAGCAATCCTTGCAGCCAACTATCTCAAAAGAAAAAAACACAGAGAAATAAAACGTAAGACACAAACAAGCCATGTGACGGCAACAATTTTGTGAAATAACAGCAATAAAATCCAATCTCATCCACTAATCATCATTTCAAGCAAAGGGATCCAATTGCCGACAACTAAACAAAGAAAAAAAAATTAAAAAAAAGGAGGCAGGGAAAGCAAACAGACAGAGGCATAATCGGGATGGTTAGCAGTCATGGCGGCAGCGGTCTCAGCGGCCAATTCATCGAGCTGGCTAGTGGTGACGCCCTTGTAGACGCCGGCGCAGACCTTCTGGGCGACGAGTACGGGGTCACAGTGCTCAATGCTGAGGCCATAGCTTAGCTTCTTGAGTCTGGCGGTGATCTTGTCGAAGTGGACCGACTCTTGTCTCCCATCTCTCTTTATCACATACATTCTCTTCTCTTTCCTCTGTCCTTCCCCTCTCTCTCTCTCTCTCTCTCTCTCTCTCTCTCCGGACTTTTATCGAACAGGTCTCAGCCACCTGGAGAAATCCGAGAACGAACAGGCTACATGTATAATATATAAGGTGTGAGACAAAACTAGGGCTTTTTGGGTTTTAAATTTCGGCCAATTGTGTTTGCCTTCTCCGTTTTCCCTCTATGCCTTTGGGTTTCGAAATTTTGGCGCCAAAAATTCGGCGGAATTGCGAGCTATCGTGTGAGGAATTATCAGTTAGTGAATTGTTTGGTTCAAAGCTTCTAGATGGCTTTTCTCGGCGGGTAAATTTTGGAGGGCACAGAGCTCCGGGTGGGGACATCTTACCTCAATATTTAAATTAAATGAGATTTTGTTTTTTTTTTTTGTCATTTTTATGTTACTTTGTATATACTATAATTTAATTTTTTATTAAAATTAAGATATCTCTATAATAAAAAAATAAAAGAAAAAAAAACACCCTTCTGTTAGTGTGACTTTAAGGAACATAACTGCATAAATCAAATTTTAAATTAATAAGAGGAGAAACCAATGTATTTATCAACTTTGACTATTTTTTGTGTTATATTTATTTATGCTGATCATTGTATTAGATAATCCTTAAAATTGGACATTGCTTATATTTCAATTCAAATTTTGAAACTAATGGCCGGTTCAAAATTATTTGTCACCAATTATTTTTAAACTTTCTTGTTCTACTTATATGGACAAGTTTGAACGTGAATGTGGGTCGCCTAAATTGCACATTTTATGGAAAGGAGGATTGTCATCGCGCTGGAGTAATCATACTCGGTTCTTTTTAACAAATCAGTATCGTAATAACTAACTTCTTTTTTTTGGGGGAGGGGGGGGGAGGTAATAAACTAGAAATTAGATATGGTATTAACAACTTTGTTCATATGTTTAGTCTCAAAAAACTTACTCGTTACAAACAATACTTTTAAATACTAAGGATCCGTTTGTTGTTAAAAAATATTTTTTGTCAATATATATATATATATATATATATTTGTGAAAAAATACAAAATTTTGTTGGTGTTTGGTTGAAATATTAAATTCTGATAAAAATATTTTCTTGTATTTAGTTCATATATTTGAAAATTTGTTAATTTTTTACAAAATAAAGGAATATTGCACTACTTTTCTTTTCTCTTATATGTGAGATGTAAGTAAAGAAGAAGTTAACAATTAAGGTTATAAATTCCACATAAATAAACTTTAACTATTAGCAAAAAAGTGATGTTACAAGATTTTAGGAAACAACACAATAAATAAGAAAAATAAGGATGCAGATGAAAAGATAACAAAAATAAAAAGACAAAAGGTGAACTAAATGTATAAAAAATATAATAGTAGAATATAAATATTGATTTTCACTTACACTTATTTGTAAAGTAAGAGGAAGATCAAATGACATAAAAAAGTGTTCGAGGAATTATCAAGTAACATAACATTTTATTATTAAGTCTTAGTCATAGGTCTAAAAATCGTTATATTAAAGAAAACTGTAACTCATAATCTATCAATCTTTTTGAAAACATTGTTATGATGGATTGTGATTCAATTAAGTAAAACAAAAAACTATCTTTAGATTCTTTAGGTCATTGATAGACTGTAGTTAATGCTATTAAGTCAACATTAGAAGAAGTGTAAAAAAAAGTGTTAATTAGCAATCCCTTTATCCATCATAATCTCTTAAGAGTTTTGGGCTATTTCATATTAAGAGGTTATATTATTTTATGTAAAATTGTTGACTTATTGTGATAGTATGTTTGTCTAATATGAATAAACATAAGTTATAACTTTATTCTAGTATCATGATATATTTATTAAAGTCTAACAATGAAAATAAAAGTACCAATATATGTTTTAAAACTAACTTCGCAATATGTTTAACTAGAACTAATACAGTTTAATAATAAAATTATACTGTCTCCATAAAAGGTTTAACTAGTTTAATATCAAATTAAGTCATTCCTATACTAAGTAACAAAATTTTTGATCCACTTCTTTTGATAGCTTTTCTTAACTAGCCAAACTTTTCTTTTAGATTTATTTCTTGCTAAATAGTCATAAACTTCATATTATGAGTTGTCAAAAAAGGTCATTTAAGATTTCAATTAGGTGAGTTTCAATTTGTTTATATATGACATAAACTTTTTTGTATTGCAAAGGTTGTAGATGATAGAGGAAAAAGCTTTTTAAGAGCTTTAAGGAACAAGTAATGTAATTAAAAGAAAGTTTTCAAGTTGTACATACTATAAAGTGATTTTCTAAATAAAACACATTTTGTGGTTTTACATTAGTCAAAAAGGTGCTTACATCTCTATTTAATCATGTGATGCTTACAGAAATCCTAACCTAGTTACCAAGTATCTGGAGATGTACTAATAAAAATTTCTATGGTTATGATCAACTTTAATAGACATGATATCATTATATACAAAAGCCAATTCTATAATTGATATAAAAGTAATAACACACTAAAATGCTAATGTAATCATGATTAATTAGATTCATTTGGTCCACCATACAAAATGAATTTACTAGGCATCAAATATGTATATAAATATTATATTTGTCAACTAATTGTAGTATAATATGGCTCCTATACTAATATAAGGTTTATGGTCTCATTATTTTGAGTTTTCTAAAATTATGCATAACTGATAGCTGAAAAGGTAACCTACTTGTTGATTAATCTAACAAGCCAAACCAAGATAATTAATAAAGGTCAATCTTTTATTACATTTACTTTACAACTAACCATAAGATTACAACTTTAATTATTTTGTTCTTTCTCTTATGATTATGAAAGTGATAATATATGACTTTGTTCTAAAAAAAAAAGATAACAAGTTATTTAAATGCATTAACATGAGGTAAACATGATGTCACAAAAAATGTTAGATGATTGAATTTATATTAGATAATTGTTCCATTGAATATTATTTTTCATGTAAAAGAAATAGAAAAATAAATAAACATTATTTTTTACACAAATAGTTCTAAGAAATCAAGGAAATCAATTCACCAAAAATTAAAAGTTAAACAAGTAATCACCAATCAAAATGAGTGGACAATGGACAAAGAAATTAGCAAATAATAAAATATGAAATTAAAAAGAGTTTTAAGTTTCTTAGAAAAAAAAAAAAGAGTTCTTTCTATTAAAAATGAGTGAGGGTTTAACTTCTAGATTTTTAGGTTTTCCTTATAGGTTTTTCTAGTTTCTTTTTCTTTTATTGTTGGCCAAAAGAGAGAAAGAAATAAAAAGTTAAAAACAAGCAAAAGTTCTTTAACTTCTCCTCATTTTCTCTCTCTTTATCTCTCTATTCTTTCACTTTCTCTCTTTTTAGTGGTTTTGAGGTTAGGAAAGGAACAAAAGGAAGAGTGACCACTCTTCTATTATTGACTTTGAAAAGGTTGCTCTTATGTTATTGACCTCAAAAAATATTTTCACTTTTTTAAATTTCGTAAAATGTTTTACACATAATGAACAAATTTTTTTGTTGAATTAAAAGTGTTTTTTGGTAAACAAATAGAGCTTAAATCATAATAGGTAGTGTTATATTTAATTTAATGGTACAATAACAAAAAAGGACCAAAATTATCAATATAAGAAATATAAGGAACTAAATTTTTTTTAAAAATGTTGTGATTATTAAAAAAGCAACCAAATATAGACAAACCAATTGAGGCTTTTGCTCTAAATCATCTAAAACTCTCCATTGCACTTTAATAGTATTAAGATATGAAACCCATAAGTACACAAATACAAGATAATAAAATAAAAAAGTAAAAAAAAAAGAATGACAAATAAAGATACAAATTTTTGTGATTCAACTTTTTATTTATGCTCATAATTGAAAATGACTTAGAAATATTACAGTGTCACTTTTTTTTTAAAAGGAAAATTTGTAGTTTTTTTAATCCATTATAAAACTTATTAAACTGTTAATTATATAATGCAAGTAGTTTTTCTTATTTCTATAAATCTTACTTTCTTTTTAAAATTAAAACCTAAAACTATAGATTAAAAGTTTAAAGTTTTAATGTCTAAAGTGTCTCCAAAGAGGTAATAATAAAAGGAGCAAATAGTCATATATAAGAAGAATAAGAAAATTAATAATTTTTCTCTTTCTATTTTTCTTTGTCAAAATATTTTCTAAATACAAGTATAATTTTTTCTTAATTTTCTTCTTATCCTTTACTTTTTTTTTCTCTTCCAAACATAATGTAAAATACATAAATCTTGTCAAAATAGATAAAAAATTTTAATTGTAATTGGATATTAGATATAGATATAAATTTTAAAATATATATTAGATATATTATTTATAAATTTTGACTTATATATATTCATAAACTCTTAATTAAAAATATTATAAATAAAAGTAATTGTTTAGCAACAAAATTATTTTTATTCGTAATTTTTGCTTTGTTTGAAATTAAATGCTTTCAAATATTCATATTACAACTTATAAGTTTAATTTTCTTATTTACTTTAATTTTCTCCCTTGCCCGACTTTAAAGTTTAGGATCAAAATTATAAATGCAATTTAAAGTGAGTAAAAGTAGAAATGATGAATTTTGTAAGATGTTGTTTGATAAAAAATCAAAATTAACTTTTATTTAGTATTATTGGTTTATTTAGATTATTAGATGCAAAAATTAGTGTCAAATAAAAGTTTATAAGACAAAAAATAAAATACAATATTATAAACATAATATAAACTTACTAAAACTAATAATTAAAAATTACAAAGGTTGTAACTTACCAAAAATTTTACAGACTGTATATGATAATATAAAATATTTAAATAATTTATTTATAGAAATAAAAATATACTTTCTTAGAGGATTAAGAGTAAAAATGAAAAAAATTAAGTTGATTAATAAAATAAAAGGATAAAAAAAAAGAGTGTACATAAGAGAGAGAGTGTGTGAGTGAAATGTAGAAAAAGAGACAAAAATTGAGAAGGAAGTGAGAATGTAACATATATAGGAGACATAAAAGTTTTATGGAATTTATGTATTAGAGAAATTTTTATAAGTTGCAAATTTTATTAATTTATTAATATTGAACTTATAAAATAAATAGATTTATTAGATTTCTTTTTTAAAGAAATATAATTTGCCTATATTTTATTTAAATTATGAATATTTTTAAAAATAAAAAAAATAAAATTGCGAGTAATTTTTCTTTTTAAAAGAACATAAAAATTGTTTTTTATTTATTACAAATTATTTTTTAAGATTTTTTTTATTACAAATTATTTTTTTTATATTTCTTAATTATGTATATTTGTGTTATATAGATTTTAAATATATATAAAAAATTATTAATATAAATTAAATAAATTATAATATATGTTAAATTTTAATAAAATAAATTAGGATGATTAAAGATACATTTAAATTTTAATTTTATTAAAATACTTATAATAATTACATATTAAGTGAATATTAAATTAAAATTTAAATCAAATATTTGAATTATTCTTAAAATTAAGTTTAAGTAGAAATTATTGAGTAAACATTTTATTAATTTTTTTTCAAAATTTGTTAATATATACTTATATATAATTTTATTTATAATTAATTTTTATATTATATAAAATATTATTTGTATAATATAAAAAAGTTTGTAATTTGAGATTTATGGTTTAGGGATGTTAATGATTTTGGGTGATTAATGAGATAAGAATAATTAATATATGGAAGGAGAAGAGTAATTTGAAACAAAGTAGGGGGGCATTATGCTATTAAGAATATGTACAAGGGCCCTTTTGAATTATTTGAATAACTCTACTTTGCTTTATTTTTAAGCCCACAAAGCTTTGGGTATATGACATCTAAGTCCGGATTCCGGACGTAGGCAAAGGGAACGTTATACAACATAATATCAAACGCACTGCTATCGAATAACGAGCGAGAAAACGAAAGCAAAACCTCCTAGTCACTGTCTCCTCGAAACCCCCACACAAAACCCTAATTACACACACACGCCCAAAAAAGAACAGAAAAAAAAGCACAATTAAAATTAAAGATTCATATCTAATATTCCCAATTCTCAAATCTAGGGATCCAGAAAATCCGAGCCTTCCCTGGCCTCGCTATCAAACCATCCCCAAATTCCTTAAGAGGAGCGTTATGGACTTCGACGAGATCGAGTATCTGGAGAAGACTGTGGAGGAAGCGGAGGATCGAGAAGGCTCCAGGAAGACGAAGCAGAGCGATTCGAGCGAGAAGTCCAAGAGGAGTTACCGTAAGAGAGACGCCGACGAGGATATTGAGGCCGAGGAAGAGCGGAGGGCCAGGAAATCGAGAGGCGACGAGGAGAACGGCGACAAATCTAAAGATAGGGAGCGACACCGCCGAGAAAGAGACAGAGAGAGGAGTAGCAGAGAGAAGGAAAGAGATGTTGAGAGGGAGAGGGATAGGGATAGGGATAGGGATAAGGATAGGGATAGGGATAGGGACCGAGAGAGGAGTCACAGAGAGAAAGAGAAGGAGCGAGAAAGAGAGAGAGAAAGGAGAGATAAAGATAGAGACAGGGAGAAAGAGAGGGAGAGAGATAGGAGAGAAAGGAAGGAGAAGGACAGGGAGGATGAGGAAGAGAGAAGAGAGAGGAGCAGGAGCAGATCGAGGAGAGATAGGAGCAGGAGCAGGTCCAGGAGGAATGAGGTTGACCGTGACAGAGAGAAGGAGATTCGGGAGAGAGAAAGAGAACTTGAACTGAGAGAAAGCAGGTGATGTCTCTATTCTATAGGTTTTCTTTTGGTTTTGGTTCTAAATTTTAGTTTAAAGTTGCCATGCAGTCTGCATCTGTAATTACGGAACACATGAACTTGTTGATATGCTCAATAGAACAGGCATTTCTTAACTGACTTTCATATTCGACAATTGAGATAGATTGTATTGGCCAACGCTTTGGAGTTTGAAGAATGTGCTGCTTCCATTTATATTTGATTGAATCTTTAAATGTATTATGAGATAATCTGATCCATTTCAGCTAAGAGTTTAATGTGGTTCATGCAAGTGTGTGTGCTACTTTACTTGAAATGGGTGCAAAATCTTCATTGCTGCTATCATGAATCACGGCTATACTCTACATTTTGTGGATCATAGGTTGATAGTTGCCTATGGAAGTGCCAATTTTTTGATGGCCATAAAAAACTTTATGATATTCTGGCTATGCAAACTACTTTCAATATCACTTGTTGGGTATGTATCACTATTTTGATGCTTGATACCTACAATTATTTGCCTCATGCCTAATGACATTTAATGTATTATGAGATAATCTGACCCATTTCAGCTAAGAGTTAAATGTGGTTCATGCAAGTGTGTGTGCTACTTTACTTGAAATGGGTGCAAAATCTTCATTGCTGCTATCATGAATCATGGCTACACTCTACATTTTGTGCATCGTAGGTTGATAGTTGCCTAAGGAAGTGCCAATTTTTTGATGGCCATAAAAAGCTTTATGATATTCTGGCTATGCAAACTACTTTCAATATCACTTGTTGGATATGTATTGCTATTTTGATGCTTGGTACCTACGACTATTTGCCTCATGCCTAATGACATTTAGTGCGTATGCTCATTGGTATTCCATATGGTAATGAGACTGTTTGCTTTTGTTAGATATGCTTATTTGAGGACCTTGAAAGAGGGTGACTTACCCATATGCTATGGTGATCTGACAGATAGCTATATATTTATCTATCTATATACATATATGTATATATGTACATACATACATACATACATATATTATTTCTTTGTGTGACGCATAGTTTCACTTTGTCTGTTGATTTGTGTAGTGGCAATCCTCACAGAAACTGATCACTGTGCCGTTCGGGGACAATTGGGACACTTTCCAACAGTTTATTCATTTTTCATGAGACTGTATTTGGTTAAAAATGTTTTTTAATGCTAGGAATTTTCTTTTAGTGTAAATATTGATAATTTGACATATGCTTTTTCTTATTGTTCAAATCTTTTTGGTTGTAGGAGATTTAAAGAAAAGAAAGAAGCAGTAGAGCCAGAGGTTGATCCAGAAAGGGACCAGAGAACTGTATTTGCATACCAGGTAGATGCTTTAAATCTCCTTTTTATTTTTGACAATAATTATATCATTCAGATTGTTGTTTTCAATTATAAAATGAAGGGTGCAATAAATTATTTAGATTTTTATTGCTCTCTTTCTTCTTTTGATCCTTGTAATCCTTGTAAATTGGGATGACAGATGCCTCTGAAAGCAACTGAGAGAGATGTTTATGAATTCTTCTCTAAGGCGGGCAAGGTTAGTTTTTACTCTCTTGTTTCTAAATTTCTAGGGTTTAGAATCTATGTATGTTATCTCAGTGTGGTTATTCCATGTTCATGTATAGTTGTATTTGTTTATTTTTCTGAGTCAATGGAAATGCTATGAGTTTAGAATCTTAAAGCCTGTAATATGTCTTAGACCTGTAATTATGTCTACAAGTTTCTGCACATTACAACTTACTTTACTTTCAGACTTGACATATTTGCTAATGGTTGTTCTATTTTCAGGTGAGGGATGTTCGATTGATAATGGACAGGAACTCTAGAAGATCTAAAGGAGTTGGGTATGGACTTTTTTGTTCCTAACCTTAAATATTTCATATGCATATACTTCTTTATAGTAACTGTTAGCAATATGCTTTTAAGAATCAAGTTTAACTGTACTCTTAAATGCACTAGCAATGCGATAATGATGAGGAATGATGGGATTACCTTGCACTCATGTTTAATCAATTCATGCTGCGCAATCAAGGTAGATGATGTAAACCTAAGTTTCTTCTTCTTTCCCATTTTCAATTGCCAAGTACTTTTTCAGGCTGTACCTATCACCTAAGGGCACAAATTCTAAAGCATGAATGGTTCAACTTGTGATGCCCACTTTGTTTTGAATCTTGTTAGCTGACTCAAATTAGTTTATTTTGGTAACGTTTTCTAGAGGACTAAATGTACTTAAATTATTATATATGTGTTTTTGTGGTGGGGAGTATTTGGAATGATGTAGGTTTGGGTTGGGGGATGAGGTTGTATTTTGTATCTTCAACCATGTTTGAGTTGTCTTATGCTTTTAGGAGGAACTGATATTTAAATGCTCTTTCAGCAATCGTTTGGGCAAAGGATTTGGCTGATTTATTGTTGTTATCTGAATCTTCTACACAAGTGCACATCAAAGTATTGCTGGGGATGACTGCAGTACCTTATCTCATTCACTTCTACATTAGAGGCCTCCCTTCTTGTGTTGATCATTTTGAATTATGCTTCATCTGTATTTTCTCTTTTACTATGAGCTGACATATTCTACAATTTAGTTTATCAGATTCACCAAAAGCACCTCTGCTTGAGTTCTCTATGCAGAATTCTTGTTTCCCCACATCCCTTTTCTGTAGGCCTTGTAAGTTTTGACTGCTACATTTTTTGTCTGATATGTTCTGACAAGTTAATTGTAATGTACTGGTCTAACTGCAGGTACATTGAATTTTATGATGCCATGTCTGTGCCAATGGCCATAGCTCTTTCTGGCCAACTTCTTCTTGGACAACCTGTGATGGTCAAGCCTTCTGAAGCTGAAAAGAATCTTGTTCAAAGTACTACTTCTGGTGGAGGTACAGGGGGTGTTGGTGGACCATATGGGCCAGTTGATAGAAAGCTTTATGTGGGGAATTTACACTTTAACATGACAGAAATGCAGCTTAGACAGGTTGGATTGATATTAAATTTTGTCTTGTGTTCTTTTATGAAGCCAGAGCAAAATTAATGTCCTCTTCTTATATTTAATTTTTGTCATAAATGCAAATAAGATGATCTTGTACAAAGGAATATGTGCTCTAAGGCCAATGCATCTCACACAAAGTTAAAATTATGGTATTCCTTAAAAGAGTTTCCAGATTAGTGTCATGTGGGGGACTTACTTTCTAAGTAAGCAGAAGAACTTTTAGAATTTTATTCCTAGACTCCTCACTCTTAATTTTGTTTTGGTTAATACATCTCATAGTTGGGGAGGAAAAGTTTTGTTGCTTGCTCTTACTTCATGTGTTAGACCTGACTCCATGTATCTTCATTACTGGCATATTTTGCTATATCAAGATGGTTGAAGTGGTTTTTTGTTTTTTTTAGATTTTCTTTTGTATTTTATTTTTTATGTGTATCACTGTTATTTTTAATATCTTTACATAAGTAATTTAATTTTTATGTTTAATCTCAATCAGGTTACTTGCTGCATTAGTGTCTCTCTCTCTCTCTCTCTCTTCATCCTGGTCAATAGGGAATTTGTTTGTTAGCCATAAAACCTTCTGTGTGCTGGTTAGGGATGCTAACTGTTTTTTCAGCCACATTTTGTGGAACTGGGATTGATAAATTTGACGGCTTTTATATTTCTCATGTGTAATTTTTAGTGGAAGTACCCAAGTTTCTTAATGTAGCCAAAAAGCTATACGTAATTCAGATTTCTGTTATATAACAGCCAGTTTCTTATGTCTACTATGGTGAAGTAAACCTTACATGTATCACTTCTTGATCAAGTTACAGAATATTCTTTTAATAATGTGCTTCTCTGTGATTTCTCAGCTTTTTGAACCATTTGGTACTGTGGAGCTTGTGCAACTGCCTCTTGACCTGGAGACAGGACAATGCAAAGGTTTTGGCTTTGTTCAAGTGAGTGATAGTCTCCAGCTTATTGTTTTTCTCCAAATTTAAATTACTAGGCATTTATGTGTTTGCTTGTTCATTGTTCTGCAGTTTGCTCAAGTTGAAAATGCAAAGGCAGCTCAAAGCGCTTTGAATGGAAAGCTGGAGATTGCTGGACGGACCATTAAGGTTGACTTGAAACTGTTTGAAGCCACAGGCTAAGATACTAAAGATCTCTTGTATTCTGTGATGTTCCTTTTGTTGTCAGTTATATGTGTCCCTTTTGCTGCTGCCAATGTTATTGTGGTGGCCATGGCATGAGATCTGACGTGTTGCTTCTATGCATATAGGTATCTTCTGTTACAGAACATGGTGGGCAGCAAGATGCGGTAGCAAAATCCGCAGATTTTGATGATGATGAAGGGGGTGGATTGGTGGGTAAAATGTTCTTATACATTGGCTGATTGATACTTACGCGCTTAATTTTCGTACGATGTGCACAAACTAATTTCAGTGGGGGTACTTCTTAATTTGACGTGATGCTTAATTTAGAATTATAAATTTTTTTTGGCCAGAGCAGTGTTTTTATTGCAAGTGGTGCATTAGTTTTTGGGTCAGTATCATGAGGATGTCGATTGAAACTGGAAAATAGGTTTTCAAAAGCATTTAATGCATTATACATCAACTAGGTGCAGTTGGACGGCAAAGCTGTGACACAAGCTGTCAGACAGGAAAGCTGTAATAAGACTCAGATTTTTCAGCATGGTAAAATTGGTGGATGATGAGATCAGACTAATAAATGATGGACTTGAAAGATAGAAAATTTCATCTAATTTTCAAATTTAAAACTTGGAATTTGAATTTCTTGATTTTATTGTATTAGCTTCTCAGATTTGTACGTGATATAAAGCATCTATAGAACCTAACTGAAGTATAATTTTTTTTTTTTTTTCCTATGCAGGCTTTGAATGCACAATCAAGAGCATTGCTGATGCAGAAGCTAGACCGCACTGGCATCGCCACGAGGTTGGTCTCTGGTATTTGGCATACTTCCTTTTTGTTATCAGAATCTGTTCTCGTCCTTAAATTCTCTCTCCTGTTCCTTTCTCCCTCCCCAGTATTGCTGGCTCTCTTGGAGTGACTGGGGTACCTGTGCTTAATGGGTCAGCTCCAACTCAACAAACCATTAGCTTACCTATCCCTGGACAAGCTGCCATTGGGGCAGCAGCTCTTCCTGCACAAGTTTTCCCTGCTCCAGCATTTGAACTTGTTGGACAACCCAGCGAGTTCTTACTGTTGAAGAATATGTTTGACCCAGCCACTGAGGTTTGTGATTCTTCCTTTTCATCTATTTCCTTGTTGTATCAGCTACTTAATAGTTTTGTAATTTTTCAGACAGAACCAGATTTTGATTTGGACATTAAAGACGATGTTGAAGATGAATGTTCCAAATATGGTCGAGTGAGAGATATTTACGTTGACAAGTAAGTGTATGGCACAATGCTCTCGTGTTCAAATCTATTTTGTTGTGCTTTCAATTTATGCAATAATGTGTCAAGCTTAGATGTTCTCTCATGGTCCAAAATTCTTTGATACTGGGAATCCTAATGGGAAATTTGTAGGCTCATATATCCAGTTATTTAATTTCTCATGTTATTTTGGTTCTGCTACTTGTACCTGTTTACCGCATGTCAACACGTTGCACCCACCTGGAAGAAAAGATGTAGAAAGAGTGTAGGGGCACTAGACTTGTACTAATCCTTTTCTCAACACCATCTTTATATAGAAAGAGAGCATGGCATACAATGTTCAGTCCCCACCCAAAAAAAAAAAACATTTTGCGTTTGTAATTCCACGTTTTGAGCTCACCTAAGGGTTGGCCAGGCGTGAATGTTATTTTAGTGAAGTCCCATATTTTTCAGAGCTTTAGCTTTTAGATGAGGTCGTACTGTTTCTAACTTTTTTTGTTACCTGTGAGTGCAAATAATGTGACTGAAGGCTGCTGCAGCCATGAAAGTTCTGGTTGCAGAGCGTATGAAAGTATCCCATAGAGTGGTGGTCTTTGTTGTGCACTAACCTTTAAGGTTTTGATTTATAGGAACAGTGCTGGCCATGTCTATCTACATTTTGAAAATGTGGAAGCAGCAGGTAGGGCTCAGCGTGCAATGCATATGAGATGGTTTGCTCGCAGGTCAATCTCGGCAATTTTCATGGTAATTCATTTTAATCAACACATCAGCCACTTTGATTTGTTTGTAAGTTGTAATGTTGTTATGGATATTCATTATCCGTGCGTCTGAAATTAACAGGACTAGATTTCTGAAATAACTTTTCTTTGCCGGAGGTATTTCCAGCAATCATTATTAATGTTTCTAACAGGTTATTTGGTATTTGCATTCTTTTGTGCAGCAACCTCAGGAATGGGATGCTAAATTCAGAAAATGAAAGCTTTAACAATTGCATGCGCGTGGGATGCCTTGTAATAGCTTTCAGCCCAATAGTCATGTTGTGTAGCTTAGGTTTCTTGTCTGCTCCTTTTATCTCTCGGGAGAAATATTTTATAAATTGTGATTCAAACACAATCATGTGTTCCCGCTCTTTAATTGTACTCCCAACTCGTTAAATTTGAAATTTTGAGCCTCTGTATGATTTACTAATTGGTTAATATTTGTAACTCATTTAACGTGAACAGTGGTTTCTTCTTTGACGTGGATTCCTAGGCATAGCAGATGAAAAAACAGTTTTGTCTAGTTAGCCAAAGGCCTGCCGAAACTTGGTCTCCGTTGGTGCTGCAGCGGCAAGTTTGGTGACTTTAGTGGCTTTAGTACGTGCTGTAATTGTCGCGAAATGAATATATAACATCCTGGATGTGTACAATGCGCTCCAGGTTCCAGGGTTTGCCTCTTGCTTCAACAAAACACTGCGTGCGGGAAACGCAGGTATGATCCTACGTAGTAGCTTGAGGGGTTGACGGTCCATTGTCCCAATGGCTTCTCGAGGTTGACTCATAGGTTAAATCCTATGGGATCAAAGTGGAAATTTTGCATCTGGAGGACATAACCCGAATGCCACTTGAACGCAGTTTTCGTATTTTTCCAATAAAAAGGTGATTTAAATTTCTAGTACGTATTTTGAGTTCAGGTTGGTTAGTATGGTTAGTGGTTGGTTAATGATTAATAATTAGTAGGGGTTTGGGAAGCTGGGGACCTAAGGGTCGCTGAATTACTAATGTGTTAGAAATTACAATTCCTCCATTCTTGGAGGATGAGAGCAGACCTAGGGCTTCGGCCCCTCGGGCTTGTCTAGTTGGTTATGCTTGATTGTAGCTCGAATCTAAGAATCCTTTTATAAACCACCGCGGTACAAGTCTTGGTTCATCCTATAAAATGTTATCCGAAATTGAAACTGCTAGTTTGGAAACTTAAGCTCTTTATTGTTAGAATCTCTCTTTCGAACTTGGAATTATCAGCTGTAATAGTTTCTATGGTAGCTTCTATTACGAATCCAATTTGAGAACAAAATCAAACGTGAATTTAGAGGGTGTTTGTTTCACAAAGCATTTAAAGTCAAAATAAGCGTATGAGTTTTCTTCTGTTTTTTTTTTTTTTTTGGTAAAAATAAAAAATTGGGGAAGGAAAATCTTATATTTCTTTTTAAAGCATATACAAGTATAAAGAAAAGAGTATATTGTATTGGACATGTCCGATGTGTGAATAAGTTATGTCAGACTTGGTTTACATTTATCTGCTAAAAATAAATAAATAAATCTAAGGCACACGTATTAGATACAAAAAAGGTATATGTTTCTCTCATATCTTAGGAAATCATGATTCTTCTTTATCTCTATTAATTCTCAACATTTCCTCAATGATTCTTTCATGAAAAATAAAATCCCTTAATACATAAACTTCACGAAACTTCCATCTTCCTCTATATTATACACACACTCTCTCTCTCTCTCTCCCTAACACTCACGGACTTACTTACATCCCCTCTCCTCTGGTCTCCGTCCCCGCCCCCATACGCCGACACCCTCCCTTATGTCCTATCCTCATATTTTATTAGTCTTAATTTTTTCCCTTTTTACTCGATCCCCAAGAAAAAAAATCCCTTTTGACTTATTTTTCTATTAAATTATTTACAATATCGTACATTGTCATAGCCCTGAAATTTTTTGGTATGGTACAACTTTGCAATTTTTTAATTGTTAGTTTTAGTAAGTTTATACCAATTTTATAAACATTAATTTGATTCTATATGCATCCAACTAAACCAAGCAATAATAAATGGAAGTTAATTTTGATTCTATGTTTAACCATTTTACAATATTTGTCATTCAAATTTTAATTTCTACTTGCTTCTAATTTCACTTTATAAGTTGATTTTGATTCTATGTCAAATCATCTTACAATATTTGTCATTCGATTCTTCATTTCTATTTACTTTTAATTTCACTCTCTTCTTTTATGATTTCTCTCCCTTCTATGGTTTTCTAGGCTCTCTTAGGACTGCTCTCAATATTTTCCCATAACTTATAGTCATGTGACTCAATATATACAATCATTATATTTAGTAGTTGTAGTTGTTCCCATAAAAATAGAGTGATCTAAGAATATTATTTTTTTCAGCATGACACATAGATACTAGGATTACTATGGATCAACTCTAGGGTGTTAATTCTATAGAACAAAAATTGGGTTTTGATACTAATTATTGATCCATAATACAACCTAAGAGGAATGGTGAATTATGTCTAAATGGCCATTGATAGTCAACATTTGCTCTAATCTAACATGAAGCGATCAATTACAATAATAAGCCATAAACAAATTTAAGCAAGTATTATCTGCATAGCAAAAAATAAGGTAAAAGGCCGGGGGGGGAGAGAGAGAGAGAGAGAGAGAGAGCACGATGATTTATAGGTTCAGCTCAATTGCAATCCTACGTTCACTTCTCACAGTGTTCTCTTGTAGTAAAACATAGTTTCATTTGAATGTTACTTGTAATAGTTGTCCTATTTGACCTAAAGTTAAAATAACTAGATATCAATATAGTATTTTTGCACGAAAATCTTGACGAAAAAATTTACATGATTCAACCAAAAAGTTTTGTAGATCTAAGAAAGGATGACCAAGTGTGTTTGTAAAAGAAATTATTTTATAGTCTTAAACAATTACATAGAGAGTGGTACAAGTGATTCAATTGTTTCATTGGCAACAACAGTTACTCTGGGAGCAACTGTGGTAGTTGTGTCTACAATAGGGTGTTGCTAGATAATTTGTTCATCTAATTATTACTTTATGTTGATGACATATTAATAGCTACAAAGAACATGTTAAAAATCATTAGCTGAGGGCTTAACTGAATGGTGAATTTGAAGTAAAATAAAAGACTTGGGAGCGGCTAAGAAGACATTGGGCATGGACGTTCACAGAAATTGAGGTGTCAGAACTTTGTATTTGTCATAAAAGTACATTGAAAAGGTTCTACAACAATTTGGATTGCAGAACGTAAGCCTATGAGCAGTTCATTAGCAATTCACTTCAAATTATTTGC
Organism: Bruguiera hainesii; assembly: GCA_023213295.1. Taxonomy (NCBI): domain Eukaryota; kingdom Viridiplantae; phylum Streptophyta; class Magnoliopsida; order Malpighiales; family Rhizophoraceae; genus Bruguiera; species Bruguiera hainesii. The sequence continues at coordinate 10,936,177 of JAHOYR010000015.1, read as the reverse complement.
ATTAGTTACAATCACCTCAAATATAAAAGAAAATGAAGCATGTGGTCTGCGTTTCAAATAATAGTGTAGTTGGTAACATTATGTATATTTTGGTTTGTATTCTTCTTGACAATTCTCATACCCTCAACATTGTTTCTACATTCATGGGTCTGGTAAAACTTATTGGAAGGCAGTAAAATGAATCCTACGATATCTTAAAGAAAACTACAAATCTGAGTATGGTATACAAAAGGAATAATAACAACAAAGGTAAAATAATTGGATACGTTGATTCCTACCATACTGGTAACCTAGACAAAATGAGGTCTAACATGTCACTTACCACTTTTCACTCTATTTGGCCATGCCATTTACTGAAAGACAATTTTACGATCTATGGTTACCTTGTTTACAACAAAAGTTGAATATATAATAATTATAGAAGTAATGAAAAAAATGCCATGATCATAAGATTTAGTTAACAATTTAGATTTACAATAGAATTTTAATATTATATATTGTGATAGCCAAAGTGATATGCATTTAATTATAAATTGAATATATCATGAGTGGACTAAATATATTGATGTTAGGTATCATTTTGTTAGTGATATCATATTACAAGGAGGAATCTTAGTGAAAAAGATTGGTACAATAGAAAATTATAAGGATATGATGGGGAGGTCTATCCCTAAAAACAAATTCAAACATCATGTGGATTTGATTAGTTTTCATAGTAATTGAGATATGCAAAAAAGGTGGTTAGAGAAGACTTATGATCTTTTTGAAAATGTACCTTTAATTGAGTCAAAAGACAAAAAAAAAAAAGGGGGGAAAAAGGCATTAAAGATGCCTTATCTACATTGCTGCTGGCAAGATATGAAAAGGAAGGTTTATGGCAATTGTTGACGTGGAGATGCGTCTGAAGAATTTTCTGCGATCTTCACGCATATATGGCCTTTAATGCTATTTTGACCCTTTAATTATAAATTGGACGATGCCTCCCCGTATAAGGTATTCGAGAGTGAAATAATTATAAGTATTTTGTGAAAAAAAAAAACTAAGAATAGAGTGATATTAAGTATTTGTGGATTCTATGTGTCGAGGCTTGTTTAAGTGCAGATTATAAATTTTTCATTATTTTATAGTAAAAAATTTTCTGATTGTCTTTATTGTAAAAGTAGGTTAAAACGTCGAAGACGAAAATTCTCCTTTTTTTATTTTTTATTTTTTATAGTTTTGAATGTATTATTATTCTACCTAAATAATTAATTTACATCTGATACTTCAACGCACGTGCCACAACATATATCATACCCCTAAATCCTTGAAGAAATAGAAAATGGAAACCCTTGTTCTTTCTTTTAATACCCCAAGAGCTATATGCAGAGAACTTGACACTTTGTGTTTTTGTTTTTTGTTTTTTTTTTTTAATTTTTTAATTTTTAGTTTTTGTTTAGTATGCTAAGAAATCTATTGAATTGTGAGTTATAAAAGAGAGGTAGCACTATTTATTTTCATAAATTCCTGAAAAAGATCAAAATTTAAAATTTCAAAAATAAAAATCTAAATTTGTAATTATTATGATAAGGTATTATTTTGGGATATAACTCTCTTCATACTACTGTAGCAATGGTCCGGTCCAAGTGTTCCAAGTGTTCTTCAACAGTTGTTAGTCCTACTTGCCGATTTATCCGTGTGTAGGGATGGCCCATAAATTCAAAGTCCACAATGGTACGTCCATTCAAAAATCACTGAAATAATTCTTTCTGAGCCTTATCTACTGGTCTCTTCCCTCTCTTTTCATTACTCGATATAACAACATTAAAGTCCCCAAAGCATATCCAATGGATTGCCCATTGAGGCCAGCAAGCTTTTATTTCCTCCCATACTTCACTTCTGTTGCTGTGGTAGGGGTCCCCATAAACACATTCTAAAAGAAAATGATCTTTAATATGCGGGTGGTAGCACTCTGTGTGGAATAAGTTTTTCGTTTTCCTACCGATTAGAATTTTAGTTTCCCCCTTCCATCATAATGCCAAACTTTTTGCTTTACCCATAGGATCTATAAAATCAGCCCCCTAAAAACCCATACACCTTCTTACCTTATCTATATAGTTTTATTTCATTTTTGTTTCCATTAGAAAAACAATATCTAGGTGGTGTCATTGGATGAGCTCCCTTAGAGCTCTAATCCTCAAGGGTTCCCAAAGCCTTGATAGAGTCACTAAGGTTTTTATATGTATTGTTAATTATGGTTTTCATGGATAAATGATCTACATTATGATTTGGACCTTTTTGGTCCAAAAATATGAAAGTTAAAGTTTTGTCCAAGGAAGGTGTAATCGACTAATCTATAAGTATATGTTAACTAATGTAACTAATTGTGTAAACACTTATTCTAGTTGATTGATCACATTTAAAATACCTTTTCCCTTTTCTTTCTTTTTTTTTTTTCAAAGTCACGAAAATCCTTATTTCTATAAAGCTTCCTTTTTTAAAACCTAAACCCTAGATCTTCCAAATCTATATCAATCATTCAAAATCAACATTAAACTTGGAGTTCAAAACTTAAGCATTGTTGCTTTGAGCACACAAAACACCTTAATTGTAATTCCATATTTATTTTTGCCTCCAATAGCCACAATGAGTATTCCTCTTATACCTATATTGCTTGATCTTTAAATGAGGGATCCATATCAATCTCCATGAAAAAGAATCAAATAACTAGCCAAAAGAGTTCAAATGATTATACGTCATTACTCTCACCACCAAAATCTCCATAACCTCTAACTATTCCAACGACAACAATGCCACCTCCTCTACCTCTAGTAACATCTTTACTTTTGATTCTATCATTTTCAATTGGTCTTTTGATTGCTCTTATAGCTTTTCAAGATCCCTTACTATCAAGTTACTATAATTTTTAAGCTGTAAATTTGCAATCTTTTAAGAATTATTTTATTGTGTTCAATAAGAGGAATGTGCATACTGGTCAACTGTTTTGACTTAATTCTAAAGCAACATTTAAAGCTAACAGATTTTGAGATGACTTCACTCATCAAAGTGGTACTTTTGTAAGTCAATTTTATCTTGAGACGCTTAGGTTCTTCTTTATAAATATAAAGATAAATGATACATATATAGAGATTACCTCATATATGAATGGTAAATAGGTAAAGATCACTCTTAAAGTGATTATTAAGAATTTTAACTTGCCTTTAAATAGTATAAGTGTGAATTTGAGTGATATTTGGATTGTAAGAAGTTTAGTCCATTGGAGTAGTTGAAGTTTATGTTTGAAAGATAGGAAAATGTCAAATAAGAAGATATGACTATTAAGAAGCCTATTAAAACTTATTCATTGCCTATCAAGTTTAAGATTGTGCAAAGACTAATTACTTATAATATCAATCTTAAGGAAGGAGATTTTGATTATAAGACATTTTTTGATATGTGTGTACTAGCATATATTATAAAGAGGGAATTTTTTCTAACTTGCCTAAAAATATAATGAAAGTCATTGGACATACTAAGAAGAATAAAGTTAGGAATCTGTATTACAATATGCATTTAAGTGATTTGTTGTTAAAGTTAAGAATACCAATTATTAGTGAGGTCTTATTTGTTTTTAGTAAAGGAAAATGCATTGGGACTACTACCCTTAGTAGATAAAATAGGTAGAATTTAAGGGTATGTAGTTTACACCTTCAAGTGATCCAAGACTAAGTGTTGGTCCTTTTAGTGTTAGTTAATCATCCATTCCCTAAGCTTTTATTAATGATAAAAGACCTTTAATGATTAAAAAAATTAAAAAGTTTAAAACAAAAATGGTAGGAGATAAAAACTTTAAAAATGATGGATGAAAAGTTTCAAAGTATGCAAAAGGTCCACTGTACATTCTAAAAGACCCAATAATACAAGCTAAAGTCAAAAAGATGAAAGAGATATTAGATAGGCTGATTGATGACATTCAAGCCAACCAAGATTTAAATGGTGTGAATTCCAGTTTGATAGAGAGTCTATATCTTATTAATATGATTGAAGTACCTAATGGGTCAAGGTTAAGTAATAACATTTACTCCTAAATAGAAGTTTATTGTTTGTACTGGAATTTGGCTGGAATTTGTTTCTATATAAGAATTCCTCCTAAATAAGGATTTGCCTTAAGTAGGAATTTGTATCTTTTTAAGATTATTGTTTTAGCCTATAAATAGGAACTTCCTTGTAATCTTTGGAACATCAGACAATTTTGAGTGAAATAAAAAGTAAGGGTTTTCTCCATCAGTTCTTTTAAGAACTAAAGAACTTATAAATAGATACCTTTTCTTGTAGTGTTTAACTCGACTTATTACTCTTAATGCTTTTTTCTTTTTCTAGAGTGTGGCGTCCATATTCTTTTTAAATACCTTAAGTTAATGTTCCTTTGAATGTTGAGTTTAGGGTTTGTGATATTAAAATATGATTTAGCTTTCCTAGTTGTTTTTTAATTTCTTCTATGTGTTGGATCTCTAAGTTACGTCTTTTAGAGTTTTCCACATCAGTTTTATAAATGACTTTGATAAGTTTAGTGTTAAAGTACAAGACTATTTAAAGACCTCAAAAGATTAAACGACCATCATCCTTACTTTGCTATAAAAAAAGAATACTTTAGACTTAAGCAAAGTTGCCAAAAATAAAAAGCAATGTAAACATGACTTGTTTTAATGATACTAAAAAGTGGGAGAGATGATTGATGATGCACCTTTAATGATTATTTGATGAACATAGATTTTTGGCATAATTTTTCTTTTATTATTATTGGATAACTATACTTATCTTAATATTTTATATGCTCTAATACATCTATTTTTGCATGTCTTAATGGTTTATTGATCTTAGATTTATGGACATTTTAATTATTGTGAGCTATGCTTGATTAGTTGAATCGATATGATTGGTTGGTCATTCTATACTTACACGATTACTTAGTTGCTTAAGTACATTAGTAAAAGGGGAGCATATACTCCAAGGAAGTTTGCATCATTATTTAATATTTTATTCCTATCATCAATCTTGGTTATCATTATTAAAAGGTAAGATTGTTAATGTTATACCCCTATCTTGTCCACTCTAATTGAGGAGGATCTTATACTTACTCTTATGATTAAATGTAAGCAAGATTAATTTGTGAAAAAAGTACGATTGCATTTGGATTACAGTTTGTTCATTTAAATGTGAAAAAAAAGAAAGAAAACAAAAAGAGAAAAATGAAAAAGGGAAAAAGAAAAAGCACAAAAAAAAAGATAAATAAATAATTGAATGTCAATACATAAGTTAAAGTCTAATACATATAGAATATAAGTGTAACAATATTAGTCTATTGTCCCTTTCTTTAAAGTCCAATGGCTTAATTCATATGTGAATCCTATAAGTCAAAAGCCCACAAAGTATTAAATATATGCAAAAATGATCTCATCCATTCAATAAAAAGAGAATTAATCACAATTATTTAATAAAAAGGAAAATTGATTTAAACCATCTAGCCAAAAACAACAAAGATCAATAATCAAGGTAAAGCAAACTCCTCTATAAAAGGAGGGCTTTTTGGATTAAAAATGGCCAATTTAATGGGAAAAGGGAGCATTTAACCATAAATCCATTAGATAGCCACATAAGAGAGAGCAAAAGAGTACATTAATGCCAATTGAGAGACAAAAGAGTCAGAGACATGTAAGAGCAAAAAAACCGACAAGCGAGCAAAATTAAGAGTCTTTAAGGCTATAAAAGAGAGGCAATAACTAGAACAACAACAATACCAACACATAACACCACCAACAAGAGAGATGACATGAGAAAATAACTTGTTTTCTTTTTTCTCCCAGTGGATCTTTGTTTTTATTTTTATGTCATCTTTCTTTAAATGTCTATGTGCTTACCAAAAATGGTGGCATTATAAGCTCCTTTTAATCCTTTCTTTCATTTTCATTAAACATTACATAGGTCCTTTATGAAACTTATGATTTGCATACAAGACAATCAATTAAAGTTAAAAATGAATTAATCTAGCTCAAATTTAAGCTTTCAGAAACTAATATGGTGAATGCTCCTTAGCAAACTAGTAGCTTATCATAGTAAAGGAAGTTAAGTCATAAATATAAGGACCTAATTGCATATAAATAATCCAAATTGAATTCAAAACCATGATCAAGCCAAAGAATAAAATTAAAATCAATTATTAAAGGACTAATATCTAATTATATTAAAAGGCTATAATCAACAAATAAAAGGTAAATCCCACATAAACAAAAGAACTCCAACACATTAAAGGCTTAATCATACATTCTATAATGAAAAATTGGCAAAGAGAGATTTATTTTTAGTATTATTACTCTATTCACTAAAAAATCCTTTAGATCAAGCCCACTGGGGGGCCTCACACCAAAACAATCACAAGTTTTAAATTTGATCTTTTTCTTTTCTTATTTTTTTGTAAATTGATAGCCATAAAAATAAAAAAAATAAAAAATAAATAAAGATAGGTATTGACCTTTGTTCGACCCTTGTTGGCAATCACCACTAATATTGTCAAAAAGCATAACAAACACCATCACTTGAGTCTTTTAGCACCAATCTATGTGTTTTTAAAGGTCATATGTTAAAAGGAGACTAAGAAGTGCATAAATTTACAAAAAAGCCTAAAACTGGCTATCATGTCACCACTATATGTAGTCACCATTTTTGCCTAAGACTAATACTATTTGACACATTAGGTATTAGTCTATCTAACAAAGCATGGTTAAGCATCAATCGTTGAACGAAAGCCCATCGTTGCCACTTGCTCTTCCCCTTACATGCATTGGTTATGTTCATCTTTATTATTGGAAACCTTTGCTACACAACAACTAGAATGTTGATCTATGTAATTTTGAGGACCACACACTAAAATTATGTTGTAAAAGCCCAAAAAGCCAGATGCCAACCAATGACATCTAGTCTTATATGTGTTATCTTTAGTCATTATTGCCACATGAAACTAATACCAATTGACTCATTAGGTGATGATATACTCATTGGTGCCTCTCATGTGTTGATTCGAGGTTAATTCCACCTTGCCATTGTCGATAGTCACCCTTTTTCTTTATCATAATTAGTCCAAAAATTAGTAACAAAAAAATGATATACAATTTTTTAGCCAAATCCTAGGTTCCCTATTAAAAATTAAACTCAAAATTTGTGGTTGAGGTATTTCTAAGTTCAAAATGTGAACAATGGCTAAAGGAGTGGTGAGTGTAAAAAAAGAGTGATTTTTAGCCTATAGTGAGAGAGAGAAGCATAAATGGGGGGCTTTGTCATAAAGTCGAGGAAAGTAAGAGAAAGTAAAATGAAAAAGAAAGAAAAAAGGATGCAAAATTCTTAGTGGTGGTTCCATTTTAAACACTTTGGGTAAGTCTACAGATATGAAATGTATTAGCACCTTTTTCAAAATACCTAATGGATTCCCTTTTACTTTTTGGTACAGTGGATTATCATAAAAAATATTTAATCTCCTTTTAAATATTTAAAAAAATAAAAACTTTCTTTCACTATTCAATGTGCTAAATTACCATAAAAACCAATTTAATTTTCTTTAAAAATTTTCAAAATTCCTTTTTTTTCATTATTTGATGTATAAGATCACCATAAAAAGTATTTCAACCCCTTCATACATTTTTTAAAAAAATTTCATTTCATTGTTTGGTGTGTAGGATCATCATAAAAAAACATCAAAATCCTTCCAAAAATTTCTAAACTTTTGTTTTATTTTCTTAGTGCATTAAGGTACCTAATAAAAAACATTTAAAATAGTCTACAAACTTCAAAAAAATTTATCCATTCTATAGCCCACCCCTAATTCCTTGAAATTCTAATATGTACATGCTTTTATGACAAATCATAAAGAAAGAGAGAGAGAGAGAGAGAAAAAAAAAGAGAGAGAGCAAGAGGAGTAAATAAAATATCGATAGGAAAGGCATAAAAATAAAAACAAGTGAATGATGGTACTATCAAGCATGACAAATATTTGGATTGGTCATGTCCTCTACCAAATGTAACTGTACTCTTAAATTTTAATAAATCTTAGTCAAGTAGACTAAGTCACTCATGGTGTTTCAATCATGCTTAAAATAATTGGTGGTGACTTCTATATCCTAAAAATGATTCATGGTGGTGAAACCTCAAATCGATCTAAACCTCATACGGATTAAACAAGTGGTGAAGGCAAATTGAATAAAGCACCTTACGAGTAAGGTTTGCCTATGTTATTAGTAATTTGTCATGACGACATTGCAACAATTATTGGCGACCTATCACCCATTATTCATGAGTAGGGCTTCACATTGAACACAACTCGATTGCCTCAAGTATCCAATACCACGAAAAGGTGATGGATGTCATGCCCTCTTCCTGTCCACTGAGCTCCTCATCCTAGGAAGCTTGTTGTAATAGTTAGAATTGCGTGCTTAACATAGTAAGTTTTAACATGTCCCTCATATTTGATTGATTTATCTATATATGATTAAGTAATTGAATGATTTATATGTTCAAATTATATGTCAACTTATGAATTGCATGATATAAGCAATATGTATGGTTAATTGATTATGATTTATGTCATTTATTTTAACATCTTTGAATTTTCTAGTTAAATTGTATTAACAATTATTAAAAGATCTTGTAACTTTGTATCAATATTATTTTCAAAAGGTTTTTAAATTAAATCATTAAAGAATTCAAGGAAAAAAAATAAGAAGAATTAATAGATACTAAATATTGGTCAAAAGTATGGATTAGTTAACTAGACGTTATGTTATAGTTGATTGGATAAACTGAAGAAAGTTAGTATTGGCCAAAAGTTTGGACTAGTTGACTAGACTTATCACTATAATTGACTAGATTGATAGAAGTGCATGAATTGTAAGAGGCTGCATTATGGCCAAGAATTTAGATTAGTCAACTTGATCTAGTGCATTGGTCAATTGATGCTCTAAAGAAAAAGTTTTTAGATTTGGTTCAAATTGTAACTGATTCACTTTATAACAAGAAATATCAATCATAATGGCTAGTTAAGTTTTGATAATGTATAAAATAGTATTAAACTCTTTGCTAGACACCTTTAGCATGACAATAATTATGTAAATTAAACAATAGAAAAGTATGCTAACAAGAGTAAAATCAAAAGCAAAAGCTCCAGAGAGAAAGCAAAAAGTAAGAGTGATTTAGTAAAAAGTGTTAAAGCATGTGTACTTTAGTATTAAGAAGGATTGCGTGTCTTTGTGAAAAGCTTCAGAGAAGGTTTTGTGTAGAAGATTAATGGGCCTTAGTGTGTAAGAGTTTTTCTTCACTCATTATAAAATGAAGTGATTCGTTGATTGAACTCTCAAGAACAAAATGTTAAGTAATGAAAATGTCAATTATAAGGTGTTGGCAAATGGTTTGCTCATTTATTTATTACTTTATGTTAATGACAAGTTAGTAGCTGGAAAATACATGTAAAAAATCAATTAATTAAAGGCTTAACTTAGAGATAAGTTTAAAATAAAAGAATAAAAATGACCAAAAAGAAATTGAGCATGGAGATTTATAGAAATCGAGGCTTTAAAACCTTATGCTTGCCACAAAAGAAGTCCATCAAAAAGGTTCTAAAACAATTTGAATTGTAGAATCATAAGCCTATAAGTAGTTTATTAATAGTTCATATCAAACTATTTGAACCATAGTCACTTTGAACAAAAGAGGAAATGAAGTATGTAATTTGAGTTCCATATAACCACACAATTGGTAGTATCATATGTGGTATGGTTTATACTCCTCTTGATATTTCATGTGCTATGAACATTATTTCAAGATTCATGGAAAACTTTGATAAAGTTTATTTAGAGGTAATGAAATAGACATTATAAAAGACTTGTGGATCTTTGTGTAGTATATAAAAAGAATAGCGATATTGATTATAAAATAGTTCGATAGGTTGATTCCTATTATAATAGTGACTTGAAGGACTCTAATATGTTATTTTTCACTTTATTTGGTTACTTCATTTGTTGAAAAGTAATTTTCCAATCCATAATTACCTTGTGTACAACCAAAATTTAATATATAACAATTATAATGGTGAAAGAAGTATTATAGTTATGAGATCTAGTTGATGATTTGGGTTTATAATAAAATTATACTATTATATATTGTGATAATCAAAATACAATATATTTAATTACCAATCAAATGTACCATGAGTTGATCAAGTATATTGACATAAGATATTATTTTGTTAGTGAGATCATGTCATAAAAAGAAGTCTTAGTTAAAAAAATCATATGGTGACAATTATGCAAATATTATGATTGAAACCTATCGCTGCAATTAAATTCAAATATTATTTGGATTTGATTAGTTTTCATAGTAATTGAATTATGAGAAAAGATGGTCAGAAAAGAACTATAATTTTCAAGTCAAAGGTGGAGATTTGTGAAACACATAACTTTGACCGAGTCAAAAGGTCAAGGGAAAAATAAAGGCATTAATGATGGCTTATCATTGCAGGTTTGACAAAATATGAAAAAGAAGATTTATGGTAGATGTTGACGTGGAGATGAATCTGAAGAATTTTTTGCAATCTTTACACTTACATGAACTTTAACGCCATTTTCTTTTTTATTTTGGGCCCTTTAATTATAAATTGGATGACGTCTCTTCGTGTAAGGCATTCAAGAGTGAAACAATTATAAAGTATTTTGTGAAAAAATCACTAAGAGTTTGACTGATCTTTGGTGTATATGAATTTTGAGTAGTAAAACTCATTTGAGTGCAACCTACAAAATTTCTCGTTATTTTATAACCAAAAAAAAATCTCTGATCGTAATTATCATAAATGTAGGCTAAAATATCAAAGCATGTAAATTCTTATATTTTTGAGTTTTGAGTGTATTATTATTTATATTGTAATTCCTGTTCTACCTAAAAAACTAGCTACACCGAATGCCCCCTAAAGAAAACAAAATAAAAGAAATGTCAATTATCTATCCAAAAGAACATAGACAATCGGTGAAGATTAATATCTATCCAAAATATTCCAGCCGGCTGGTCAGCTCCACCAGTTGGCTGGGTAAATATTAATACTGACGGGGCCGCTCGAGGGAACCCAGGGAGTGCAGCCGCTGCAGGGGGTAGGATGATTGCTGTAATTGGTTGGGGGTCTTTCTCCGTAAGTTAGGCCATTGTACTGCCTTTGTGGCAAAAATTTGGGGCTCGCATCTTGGTCTCCACTATGCGTGGAATGCAGGCTTTAGGAGAGCTGTGTTTGAGATGGATTCCAAGTCCCCTTTAGAGGCCATCAACAAGAGGTATTTGGGCACTCATCCCCAAGTCAATAGACTTAAATGAGTGTAGAGAACTATTAAGGCGGAACTGGGTAATTCGAATTAACCATGTTTACAGTGAAGGCAATAGGTTGGCGGACTGGTTGACTTCTCTTGCACTGCAACAACAGAATTTGAGTTCCTGTGTTCTCACTTGGCCATGTCTAGCTGCTATATAATTTTGGGATTTTGTTATCTCCACTTTGACAAAAAATAAAAATAAAAAGACAATCGTTAATGAATGGTGACTTTTCTATATATTTCTAGACCACAGAAGAAAGGTATGACTCGCAATTCATCATATTCTTTGACTTGGAACAGCTTGTTGCTCAACAATATGCGCACCTGTACAAAGTCACTTGAAACCCCATAACCTTTGGGGAGATTAAACACGTGAATGCCAATTAGGAAGGCCCCCGAGAAGATCATTGTAGGCACAAAGAAAAACAATGCACGTAACCATCCTCCCTTCCCTTGTAACTCAAAGGCGCCCGTTTGGGTCAAGTTTGGCGTCCTATATTGTCCTCCTGCAAGACCTATAAATACAAAAATCCTGAACTGTCTTCTCCCACATACACAAACACACGGAGTTACATAATATTGTAAGGTCGATAGATATATAGAGAGAGACAGGGGATTATTATGGAGAAAGTGGTGATAGTCGGGGGTGGCATAGCCGGATTGGCCACTGCACTAGCTTTGAAGAGGGTGGGGGTTAGGGCTCTGGTGTTGGAGACATCAGATGTGCTGAGAGCTTCAGGTGCGGCACTGGGCCTCTTTCCAAATGCATGGCTTGCACTTGATGCTCTCGGTGTTTCTCACAAACTCAATTCCCTTTCTTCTAATCTCATCGGGTACTTTTTTAGTTTTCTTCCTTCCTTGATGGGGTTTGAATATCCAATCATAAAATTGAGGTGATCAGTAATTGTTCAATTCGTGGTCAATTTAGTCTCTTTGTTTTGTTTCTTTTTTTTGGTTTCTCTGTGTCAGGGGATCTGTGAGTAACGTCGCCACTGGAACTACTCAAGATATCGCCTACCAAGCACCTAAAGAGTAATTCCGGAACCCTTTTGATTTCAGACTTCATATCATTTGTCATGTCGATGCCTTTTTGATATCTTTGTTTTGTGTTGTGAATAAATTTTGCAACGTGTGAAACAGAGCCAACGAAAAGGGACCCAGAATTGTTAAACGAAAAGCATTACTGGAGGCTCTGGCACAAGAATTGCCGATTAACTCAATTCGATTCTCCTCCAAGCTTGTTTCCATAGAAACACAAGAATTGCAAGGGGATTCTCCTGTGGCTGTTCTCCATTTGGAAGATGGAACTATCATCAGGTCAAAGGTATAAATAGCTCTACTGACTGAAGATATGGTATCATACTCTGGGTTGGTTCATGTCGCGAATAGCTCACTAATGTAACGTCTTTGGGTCACTGCCAACACCCTCCGTGTCATTCCCATCTTAATTATTGCAATTTCTTGTTATTTTTGCTACGCTGAGGTATTCGTAGGCTTTGACGGGTTCTAAACTGCATAAATGTAGAAAAACCGGAGTGTAGCGCCGGCTTATATAGGCCCTAAAATTTATATAGGCCCCCTTATGAGCATATCCAGATTATCAAATTTTGCTGTGATTTTCTATGCTAGGTATTGATAGGCTGTGATGGGGTGCACTCGGCAGTGGCACAATGGCTAGGACTTGGAGCACCAGCCCATGCGGGGCGATCAGCAGTGCGTGGGTTGGCGGTATTCCCACAAGGCCATGGATTCAAGCAATTCCAGGCATTTCTTGATGGCAGCGAAAGGGCTGGATTCGCACCAATAAATGACAGAGAACTTTACTGGTTTCTAGTTGGCCCATCTCCTCCTAATGGTGAGCACCGCCACCAGCTCTTTTTATATCTCTTCCTTCTACAACTTGCTGCATAATTCATGTGTATATCTTATACTTAAAAAAACAAAACTAATTGAAGAAGGGATTAATTTAGACTGCTGTACATTCTGTTTTCCATTTTTGCAGGACAAAACATGCCCAGGGACCCAGAACAAATCCAAAGAGAAGTGATTGAGAAGCACGCAGAGAACCTTCCCTCAGTATTCCTAGACGTGGTCCGACACGCAGATTTGTCTTCACTGTCATGGGCTCCGCTGTTATTCAGGTATCCTTGGGACATCATATTTGGAAATCTGAGCAAGGGAAACGTCACAGTGGCGGGCGATGCCATGCATCCCATGACACCTGATCTCGGTCAGGGTGGTTGCTGTGCTCTGGAGGATGCAGTAGTCTTGGGCAGGCACATTGGCAACTCTATCATAAAAAATGGGAAGTTTGATCATGGGGACATAGCTCGAGCCTTGGACGGGTATGCCAAAGAAAGGAGGTGGCGCGCCGCCGCGCTTGTCACGGCCTCCTATATATCAGGGAGGGTTCAACAAGGTGGGGCCAGGTGGTGGATGAAATACTTGAGGGACTCTCTCTTTTACAGGCATATATATACTAGAATGGTCAGTGTTATACACCACGATTGTGGGAAACTTCCTGATGTGTTCACGGTTAAATCAGATAACTCGATTAAAAGTGAATAGATTTCGTTGGGTGTATAAAATACAGATACATTTGGTTGCTCGTAGGTAGGTTATCTAGTCGACTATTCCATTTCAATGGATAAAATAAAAGATGGTTTGTTAGGGCGTCTTGGGCATCACTCCCACAGATTATTCAGATTTATGGTTTGGACTAGTGTATGTACATTGGTTTGATGTAGACTTTTGTTTCCCTTTCCAAAAATAAACCTACTGTAAAAGTAATTGGCCGACTTTTCATCCATACAAAAGCCAGGATGAGATGGCAAGCTATATAATATTAATATCAATGGATTTGACCCAAACATAATAATAATAATATCGATTGAGCGGAAATAACGTGGCATATTTTTGGTGCCCTTATTGGTGGGAAAAGTCCCCCCAACATCCCAGCGATTTATTCCCGCTTTGTTTGGCTAGCGCTGTACCTACCATTTTGAGCCTAGAGATGAAGATAAGCTGGTTTTAGCAATTTCGAGAAGGAGAGAAAGAGAGAAAGCATCTGAGAGTAGAAAATAGAGTTTGGAAAAAATGAAAGAATGATAGAGAGAAAAAAAGAAAGCAATTAAATGAAAGAAATAAAATTTTAAATTAATTTATTATCTACTCATTTTTGGTATATTAGTATTTATATATATATTCCTCTTGTAAGCTCTTATTATATATTACCTAACTCATTATTCTATGTTATTAAATTACTTTTGTCATTAACAATGGACTTAGAGTATGGATCATAACACTTTCTTTAGCCTAAAATTGTCCTTATCCTTAAAGATTTAGTAATCTCCCAACGGTGGCTAAGTGGCTATTGGGGTGTCACCCTTACCCTCCTTGTCCTTTAGTGCATAAAATAACTTCCGAGAGCATTGATGGTCATATGTATACTTGTCCTCACATCAATAGCACATTCCAATCCTTTTCAATTCATCCCATGACATATGGTTTGAGATTTCTTTGGATAGGTCCTGAGCTCCCTTAGTCACAGGCGTAGCCGTATTTGTTTATGACTGTTCTATTTGAGTACTATGTTTTCTTCTTTTTCCAACAGTACTCGTGGCTACCTCTTGCAGGGCTACAAACTAAAAAACCTCTTTAAATATGGCTAGTCGAAACATCATCACCATTGGCAGAATCCCATCATTAAACCCACTTAAAAAGCTTGAAATGAAAAATGGTTTAATAAGTGAAGGATTTCGAATTAGCAATAAATAATAAAGCTCATCAAAATGTTCCTGGTATGCCCTTACCTTTGTTGTCTGTTGTAACTTATAAAACTCTTTAGTGGCGTTTGGCTGTGATGGATCCTCAAAATGACAATAAAGGTCCTGCTTGAATAAGGCTTATGTTCCATTGAGCTTAACTGATAACCACCTTTGCAACCAGTTATTAACCTTACTATCTATGTACATGATTATAGTTTTTAACCTTTCATCCTCTACTATACTGTAGTACTAAAAATAATTATTGCACTTCCTCAACTATACGTGTAGATTCTTACCATCGAAGTTTGATAGCTTTCAATTTTGATGGCTTGGGTGGCAGTCTTAAATTCCTAACGCATGATAATCCCCCAATGAAACTTCCCTTACCTAAATCCAAGGGTTGCACTCTAGGAGACAGAAAAATACCTCGCTCTAAAGAGTTATTCAACATTTATGCCACCCTCTTTTTGTTTATGTACTAAACAAGTGCTTGCACAGTGAGAGTCTTCGCCATTTACTGCATTACAACTTTAGTGTCCACCTGGACTTTCTCAACGAGCTACCTTTCCAGTACTTATACTTGGTCGAGTAAAGACTCCAACAGTTGAAACTTCTTGACTAGTGACAACATTAATTACTCATGTTGCCAAAGTTGCTCATCCACCACTTTAAGTCTTATGTTTTCCGCCATATTCAAATTATTCTTCCTTGCTAGAATTGGAATGGTACCTAGGGTCAATGCTCTAATACCAATTTCTTAAAATTGTAATAGAAAGAACAAAATCTATGGATAGATTGTGTGAAAGAGAAGAAAGAAAGAAGGAGACAGAAAGAAAGAGAGAAGCAATTAAGAGAAGAAAATAGGATTTGGAGAAAATGAGAGAAGGACAAAGAGAAAGAGAGAAGTAATTAAGTAAAAGAAATAAGATTTTGAATTAATTCATTATTTGCTCACCTTTTATGTATTAGTATCTATATATATAGACCTCTAGTAGGCTCTTATTACATATTACCCAATCTATTATTTTATACTATTAGATTACCCCTATCACTAATAATAAACTTAGGGTATAAACCTTAACATATAAACACAAACTGGTTGAAGGGATGACAAATAAAAAGATTCCAACATAGCTTTTAAAGATTTGTCCTCTTGAAGTAGCGAAAGTCAGTGTTATATATCTTAACTTGATTCAACTAACCAAACAAATCACTCAATGAACTAATCACTGAACTAAGTTATGTTAATATAAAAACCACTTGGCACTTTAAATCAAGAAAATCTAGTTAACCTGACTAGTTTTGTAAAACTTGAATGACCTAGAGAATCATATAAATAAGATTGAGTTTTTAGTCTTGAATAATTCATTCAAACATTTGCTCTCTCACTTTTTAGTTTTAAGCAGTATTATTTTCTTATTTTGATGTTGTTTCAAATTTTCTTAAATAAAACTAATTTTAAGAATTGCAATAATTGAATGTCCCATTAACTTTGTTTTATCCCTTATGTTCTAATTTTATATGTTTGGAAAATGTAAATTGTGTTAAGATTACTTTATATGGATATGAAGTATTTTATAATAGGACTTTATTAATCTATTATATATACCTTACTTTCCTTGACTTCTTATGACTTTATTATATATTCCTTATGCTCGTAAATAATGGTATGTTAAGTATATTGATTAGTTAGTAGAGCTAATTGAATAATGTAAAAGCCATGAGAAGATACTATGTATTATACAATTTTTTTTTCCTCTTTAGGATAATATTGTGCGCTAATGATAATTAGGATTCACATGGCTAACCTAATTTCTTTTATGTACCAAGTTTATCCAAGCATTCTATATCATATTTTTATGTACGCAAGTATGATCAAGTTATTCAACCTTATTAATATTGTGTGTTTATTGTGAATTATGTAGAATTTGAAAATGAACCTTTGATATGCCTTGTAATATGAACATGTAATATACCATGTTCTGAAAAGAACCTCTTATCTAGTGTTATGAAACACTTCATCTAGCATCGGTGCTTGTAAATGTTGTACAAGGTGCATTAGGAATGGAATGGCTAATTATCTACCCATTAGCTCATTTTAATGGCCTAAAGTAAGTTTAAGAGTCAATTTTGATTTGAAGGCTTGCAGTTATTTGTGATTGTATATGAGCAATCATTATCCATATGTCAAGAAACATAGTGAAAGTTAATTATTCAAACATTTGGTATAATTTATTAGTTGTAAGCAAGCTAAGAGTGATTTATGATACAACTATGTAATATGTTTCTAATATGCTTCGAAGTGTTGTGGGTTTTAAACTAATGTTTGTTAGTTGTAACTACAACATGCATGCTTCATAACAGTAGGTTTTTCCTTCTTTTCTCTTTTAGGTGACCTTTATTAAAGCTTTATATCAGCTTATATTAGGATTCAATCTTGAGATTAGGAAATTAGCTCGATGGGTTCCAATAAATCTATGGAAAATTAACTATCATATTGAAGTATTTACGTCTAAGGTATTATCGCTTCATAACAAATGTCTATTTTGACATGTTATATTAGGTCTTAATATTAACAATAAAGTCTATTTCAATAAATTGTCTTAGTTTTCCCTTAAATTCTTTTTTTTTTATTATTATTATTCTTTTACAATCCTAAGTACTTGGCCAAGGCCTTTTGTTGGTCTTATAAGGTTTATTATTGTTTATGTTCGTATTCTTATTGCAAGATGTCTTCTATGAGAGATGATAATATGCCGCCTATTATTAAAACTTTCACTTCATCAAATGTTGGTTCTTTTAAAAGTGCATCTTTTACAAAAACCATAAGAAGCAATATTTGATAGAAAATTGATTTAACGTTAGATTATTATAAGGAAGTTGATGAAAGAGCAAGTAATGGAAACAAAAATTGATATACCTGTATTGCACAATGATCTTTTATAAGGGTGGTATTAATCAAGTTAAGCAACATTTGGCGAGAATGAAAGGGGAAATAAATTCTTGTTGGAAGGTTTCACTTGATGTTTGATATCAAATGAAGCAAAATCTTAAGGATTATTCTTTAAAGAAACATTAGATGAATTGAATCCTTTTAGTTTAAGATACAAGGCCTATGAAGAGAAACAATATCATTATCTTGATGTTGATATTTAAGAAGTTCCACCACCTTCAATTCCATCTTCTCATTCTAATTCTAAAGGAAAGGACAAATTAGCATAAACTAAGGAAAAAGGAAGTTAACAAGTCAAGAGGATTTAGGTCTATTTTTATGTTAAAACAAGTCTTAATGCTCAACCAACTTTAAAGAGTGTACTACAAAGTAAAGATGTGATCTTATTATATCTAGATAGATGATTGATGCTTTCATAGTTTTTAATGCTACAAATTCAATTTACTATCAACCAATTGCTAATACTATTATTATTATGATATTGGGCTATAAAGCACCATCTTTTCATGATTACATGGTCATTGGTTGACTTAGATTTTTAAAGAGATAAAAAATTTTGTGAAGTAAGACTAGTTGTACACTAATGGTCAATGGGTGTATAAATCAAAATTATAGAATTTTGATAAATTTCTTGGTTTATTTTCAAAAAGGAATTGCTTTTTCGAAGTTAGTTGATGATTATCATGTTCATTGGTTGACTAAGATTTTTAAAGAGAAAATATTTTGTGAAAAGTCATCATGGCACATAGAGTAAAACTAGTTGTACATTAATGATTGATGGATGTATAAATTAAAATTATAGAATTTTGATAAATTTCTTGGTATATTTTCAAAAAGGAATTGCTTTTTCAAAGTTAGTTAATGCTTTAGAATAAGCAAAGATAACTTAGACATTATACAAATTGTTTTAAGAAGTTGTTTGTTGGTGTTAAAAATATGATACATATGGTAATTAATAATATGTCTAATTGTGTAACTATTAACAGAACATTATTTTAGCATCCTTATGCAACCTATTATATTAATTTAATTCTCTATGATATAAGTAACATGATTAAAGTTAGTAGTATTGCTTACTATATTTTTAAAATTTAAAAGCACATCTATAATCTCATAGACAAGAAAGTTGGGAAAAAAAATTAAAATGAAAGTCAACCAATTAAGAAAAGAAAGATTATGCTTGTGTTTCTTAAACTTAAAATAAGAAACAAAAAGAGTAATAACTTTCACTTCAATAAAAAAAGGTTGGACATTAGAAAAATAAGATTTGATTTGAAAAAGAAAGAAAAATTAAATATCTTAGTATTTTTTGAATCATATTTAATTAAAATTCCTCTTAATAGTTAATGGCTTAATTCTATTGTTACCATTCATACATCTATAACAATATAAGGATTTATTATAATATAATTATTTTAATTGATATAAAAATATGAATATTTTTCTTAATATATTCTTATTAATGTTTTATATCAACTAAAATGTGATAAAATTTAAAAAAATCTTGACTTACTATATATTATAATATTGGAATGAAGTGTAGTATGATAAATAAAAATTTTATTTACTTATGACTTGAATGTTTAGGTTATAATCCAAAGAAATATTAGTTACAGTGGTAAATAATCTAATTTTTTCAAATTTAGATTTTGTTGATATCAAAACATGTATGAATTACATTAAACGTAAGCTAATAAACATAAAATGAAAAAAGCCACACAAAACACCTAACTTCTTAAAATTATATATACCAATATTTATAAATCTTTTGACATTCTAATCTTTAATAAAAAATTGTATTTCACCACTCTTATAAATAATTTTTCACATTATAATTATTTCTATATATTTTATGAAAACTTAATCATTAGATATCTTTAAGATATATATAAAAAAAGTTAAAAACAATTTGATAAAAGGTATAAATTATAAAATCTTATAATAGTGATAAATATTAAAGAAAATATAATAATTTATGATAGTGTTTAAAGTTATTTATGAAATTCTTCAAAATTTACGACATATGTGTATGATAAATTATATCAAACACAATTAAGTAAAAGATATGATGAAAAGGCATAATTGGATATTAACAGAATGGAAATTGCTTAATAAGTAACTCCTTTCTACCTAAATTTTTGTAGATGTATGCAATCAAAATTGAAAATTATTTGTTAACTAAGGTTTTTAGTAAAGTAGTTTAAAAAACTCCTATTAAACTATAAATAAGAAGAAAACTTAATTTAAAGCACTTAGATATTTAAGATTACTTAGTGGAAATAAGAATTCACATAAAAAGAAATTAGACTATCGAATGATTAGTGACTACTTTATTAGTTAATTAGAAAGGTGCAAAGGATATAATTATAATTTGAAAACTGTAAACACTAGTAATGTGAGATTTATTAAGAATGATAAAATTAGTAAGAGTAATAAATGTCTAATTGTGAATAAAAAAATTAAAGTAAATACTTTTTTTACCATAATAGTTATTTTGTCTACTATAATATCAAATGTTGTTTAGAAATTAAAAGATATTTGGATGAAAAAAAATACTTTTTACAAAACTAACTCACAATTAACTAATGTAAATAAATCACAAGAGAAGTATTAAGAACATCATTAAAAAAAAAAAAGAATCAACTATTTTAAATTATTTTGTGGTTTATTTATAAGAATCAAGATTTTGATATTATAATTAATAAGGTCCAATTTTGTTTTCATATGTCATAAAAAGTATTCATTAAAGATAATTATAAAATTAATGGCTCGTTATGATTTAGAGTTGTATAAGCATATATGAAAATTGTCTTTCTTAATAAAAATTTTGAAGAGGAAATTTATATAAATCAACTTGAAATCTTTTTTCTTTGAGGTAAAAATGAAATGGTATGTAAATTAGATAAGTTAATATATAAACTAGAATAACGTTCCTTACAATGATATATTAAGTGTAATGATATCTTAATATTTTTTGAATTTAAGAAAGAATGTTGTTGATTAATGTTATATACTAAAAAATCAATAAAGAAAATTTGTTTTCTTGTCTTATATGTTACTTATTGCCAATATTTTAAATATATTTAGTGAAATTAAAGAATTTTTTTTTAAAATATTTACAATGACAAATATGAAAGAGTCATTTTATATGATATGACTAAAAATATTTTGTAACATATTAAATGAGGATTATTCAAAATAGTTACATCGAAATTAAAAAAAAAATAAATAAGTATTCACTTCAATTATTTGCATATAAAAGATAATAAATTCAATCTCATGTAATATTT
>JAHOYR010000015.1:9636609-10215814 GCA_023213295.1 Bruguiera hainesii | reverse complement strand
TAAGAGTTTGAACCTTAACTCCACCACAAAAGCTAGCTCAAGAATGGAGGGTTGACCCAACCCTTATAAACAGCCCAAAGACCCCCTCAGGAACTGATGTGGGACACATCATAAGGGTTCCTATGTATCAACTTGAGGATATTAATCCTATGAAACAGAGATTGAACACTAATATCATTTACTAGTCCCTAATACAACCTAAAGTAAAGTGAATGTTACACATAACTCACACTATCCTAACTATAAATGATTAGCCACAATAATAAGCAAATAATAATAATAATAATAATAATAAGTACACCAAATAATGGAAAGAGCCATAAAGAGATTTAACACAAGGATTTATAGAGGTTCGATTATTCTATGAGCTCATATCCTTTCCTTACAATTTTAAGAGTTTTCATTCTACTATCATAATCTTCTTCCTTAAATAAAAATCAAATCTTCTTACAACTTTATTTATTGATCCAATGTTAAACTCAATAATCACTATACTTGTTGATTTGATATTAAGTTTATCAATCACATTACTTATTCAACCAATATCAAGCTCACTTTAACAACACTTAAGTCATTTGACCTTAACACTACTTCTTTATCTATTTTGATTTATCAAAGTATATCACTTTTTTCATTAAAAGGAATACAAAGTACTTAATCTTGTTTACAAACATTCAATATATAGACATTTAAGTCTTACTAATTGTTAAATATATATTGTCATATAAAAAATAAATCACAATTTGGACAAAACCTAAAAGACCTATCTACGAGGTATTGATTGATCACTAAATAATTTCAATTAATTGATCTAAATTATTTAGAATTTTTCAACTTTTCTACACTTGATGAGAAACCCAATTTCATAAGGACCTATTCCAAGAAGCTCCACTCCACCAGGTGGTAGGCTTTATGCATGTCCAGCTTAATAGCCATACGCCTTTTCCCTGCCCGTTTGGTATTTAAAGCATGAAAAGCTTTGTGTGCTCTAGGGACATTGTCTTGAGTGGAGCATACTAGAACGAATGCCATTTGGAGAGGTGACACCAACCTGTGCAACCATGGTTTGATTCTATTTGCCATAATTTTGGAGATGATTTTATATGCGAAATTGTACAGACTGATAGGCTAGTAATTGCTTAGATGCTCTAGATGTTCTAGATGTTTTTATTTGGGAATAAGTATAGTGGCTGCCTGATTCATCTCTTTGAGGAGGTAGTCTTTTCAAATGAAGCTTTGCACCATATTAATCACATCCATCTTTACTATTTGCCGGTACTTCTGGTAGAATACGTCGGAGAATCTGCCGGAACGAAGAGACTTTGTTGCTCCTATTGGGAAAAGTGCTTCTGTGATTGCGTCAGCTGTAATGGGGGCATCCCGTACCATATTCATCACCTTCGAGACAAGCTGTGGGACATTGGTTAGTACTTTCTTAACGTGAGTTGGCATGTTGGTTGTATGTAACTCCCAAAAGAAATTTTGAACCTCTTCCCTTATGGTTCTTCGTCCTCCAACCAACCCCCTTGATCATTTCGAATTCTTGCTATTTGATTACGTTGCTGCCTTTGGATTGTGGTGGCACGGAAGGAAGAAACGTATTACGATCTCCACAACTTAGCCATTTGATCGTAGACCGTTGATGCTAGTATGCCTCTTCAAGTTTCTAGTGGTTATTGAGTTCTTGGATCAGCCTTTTCTTTTCTCTTTCTTTTTTGGTTTTTTGTTTTTAATCCTTCCGTTGGATTTCTATCTATTTTTTAAAATAATCTAGCAATATATGTTTTGTTTTAAGATAAACATTCTTCTATTTTTTTTCGTAGGAATAAAAAATGAAAAGAGCAAGTATAATGATTCCCAATGTTAGATTAAATAATAAGGGATATTTATAAAAAATGATTTAACTAGAAATTTTGCGCATTCATTTCTTATTATTTAGTCAGAACGAGAGAAGGTATAACCACACAAATTGGCTTGTCAATGACTATGAGTAGGCACACGGATTTTGGTTTTGGGTCTCATAGTAAAATAAAATTAAAGGATTATAATTAGTAGATAACATTTTAATTTTTAATTGGCACTGTTGCTTTTTATTTAGCACTGATTTTAGTGAATGCATTGTACCTGCATCTGCATACGGTTTATTCGTAAGCATCGTTTTGTCCCACTGACCCTCCGCCCCACACATTTCATCACAAAACATCGAGGATAAAAAGCATCATTCAAGAAGTATGCTGGATCTGGATGGAAGTGTTATTCTTTAAATTTGGAATTATTTATGATAAATGCAGCGCAGCTGTTTAATTATCTAATTGACGATGACTTCCAGGATGCAAGACAAAACGATTGCATTCATAGGAGATTCAATAGGAAGGCAGCAGTTCCAGTCTTTAATGTGTATGGCCACAGGAGGAGCAGAAAGCTCTCAAGTTGAAGATGTGGGTATAGAATATGGCCTCGTCAAACGCCCCGGAGCAATTCGTCCTGCTGGTTACGCCAACAAGTTCACAAACACCAACACCACAATCATATATTACTGGTCGTCAAGCCTTGCCGATTTAGAGCCCGTAAACGATCCTGCAGGCAGCAGCAAAGTAACGATGCACTTGGACCGCCCGCCGGCATTCTTGAGCCGATTCTTTGACCAATTTGACGAGATAGTTCTCAACACAGGACACCATTGGAACAAGATGAAGTTTAAAAAAAACCGGTGGGTTATGTACGTAAATGGGAAGCCAAATGAAGATAGTGAATTGGCAAGAATTGGGAATGCCAAGAACTTCACAAATTGCAGTATCGTTGGGTGGCTTGATTTAAAGGTATCATTGAGTCCTAGAACCGTTAAAGCTTTCTTTAGGACCATCTTGCCGAGGCATTTTGTGAATGGAGAATGGAACAACGGAGGTAACTGTGATAAAACTGTTCCCACAAGGAAAGTGTTGGACTCATTGGTCCCTAGATATATAGTTCAAATTTATTTTGGAGTCATAATCTAAAATAAGCTTTTTTGGCTGGAAAAATCTAGGAGAGCCCGTGCTGAAGAAAAAGAAACCAGGGCAAAAGGAAAAGGAAGAAAAAGGTTGTATTTTTTTATTTTACGTTGGGAAAGAAATTGGTATCTAATCAAACTGAAATTTAAATAATTCATAGAGAATATTTAATTTTTAATTCTAAACCAATTATATTTGGAGTATAATAAATCTTGTTTCTCTTCAGTTTTCATAAATTTATATTTTAAACGATTTTCTGTGTGTAGTTTTGATCAACTGTGTAATCAAAAAATTATTTGTATTCTGATCAAACTACTTTTGGTCAGTAGTTAAAGGATAGTCAGTAGTTAAAATATACATATATCTTCTTTGTAGATAATTAGATTGAGTTTTTGTAAATTGTAAGGGTAGGTTTTCTATTAAAACCGATGTCTCTTAAATCTGGCAATTTTATACTCTGTCATTTATGCCAAAGTTTGTAAATTGTGTGGATGAATATTAATTCATGGTTCAATTAAACTGAAATTTGGACAATTGATAGGAGACATCTGGGAGTTCACCTTGAACAGTTAGATTATTTCCTTGAGGTTTACTTGTTGAGTTATAGTTGATAGAACGTGGTTGGCTTGTTTTGCTCAACTCATTAGTCTCTATTTTAGCCCAAATTAAAGTTTGTTCAATTTGTTTAATGTAATTAAGGTTATGTACTTTTATTATACTCACTTTATTATAATGCAGTTGACTTCTAATTCAAAGTATCTCGTAGTTTTTTCCCCTTTTGATTTGAAGGGATTTTCTACGTAAAAATTGGTATGTTCTCTTGTATGATTTATTTTCATTGTCATTTTTGTTATTTAATCATATACTCACAAATTCAAGCAAGTAAGAGAAGTTTCCTATACTATGTATACTTCGCTACCTCCTTCTCCTATTGGAGTGGTATCAAAGTAAGGTTAATGTATTTGGCTCATTTGAATAATGAAGTTGAATGTAAATAAATTGGTTTGTTTAAATGACACAAATTATCATATATGGAAGAGTAAAATGAAAGATCTTCTATTTGTAAAGAAATTGCATTTTCTAATGTTTATTATTACAAAACCCAAGTCTAAGATTGATGAAAATTGAAAATTTAGGCATGAATAGGTTTGTAGTTTTATACGACAATTTGTTGATGATATAATATTTATAATTACATTTGCAATGAGACACATGCACAGACTTTATGGAGCAAACTTGAGATTTTGTATGCTTCAAAGTCTAGTAATAACAATTTGTTATTATTAAAGAAAATAATGCAGTTGAGATATTATGAATGAAGTTCAGTTATTGACCACTTAAATGAGTTTTAGGGTCTCATTGATTAACTGTTAAACATGGGTATTAAGTTTGATGATGAGGTTCTCAAACTATGGTTACTTACTACCTTTACCTGATTCTTGGGAGACTTTTTGAATCTTTTTTGCTAATTTTGCTTCCAGTAGTGTTTCATCATTGAAATTTGTAAAAAGTTATGTGTTAAATAAGGAGATAAGAAGGAAATCTTAAGGTTCATCATCATCTAAATTTGAGGTTTTAATTATTGAAAATAGGGGGAGAAGTCAAGAAAAAGAAAATGGTAAAAAGGTTAAAAGTAAAAGTCAGACCAAGTTAAGATCTAAGTACAAGAATGTCCAATGTCATTATTGTGGGAAAATAGGTCATATTCAAAAAAGGTGTTACAAATAAAAAAGAGAAAATAAAGATAATAGTGATAAACATGAGAAAAAGAATGCGAGTAATGATCGTATTACTACTACATCCTGTATCCACTTCTGATACTAGTGACCTAATTATTATTTAAGATGAGGATGTGATTAATTTGACGTCTCATGAGACTAATTAGGTCATAGATAGTGGTGTTTTTCTTCATGTTACTTCAAGAATGGAATTCTTCACAATATATACTCCTGATGATTTTAAAGTTTTGAAGATGGATAATAACAGTTTAGCAAAGATAATTGGCATTATTGATATTTGCTTAAAGACCAATAATTGAGCACAGTTGATATTAAGGGATGTTAGACATGTCCCTAATATCTGCTTGAATTTGATTTCAATGGAAAAGCTAGACGGTGAAGGTTTTTGTAGTACCTTCGATGATGGCCAGTAGAAGCTTACCAAAAGCTTCCTAGTTATGGCACAAGGTAGAAAATGCTCTAGTTTATATCTTATGCAAACTGTTATCTTTAAAGATGTTGTAAATGCAACAGAGAATAATAATTTTATTGAATTATGACATAAACGGCTTAGTCACACAAATGAAAAAGAGATGAATTGTTTGGCAAGAAAGAACCAATTTATAAACATAAAGAGTGCAATTTTAAAGAAGTTTCCTTATTGTTTTGCTAGGAAACAAAATAAAATTATATTTAAAAGTCATTCACTTTCAAGGAAATTAGAGTTGCTTAAATTAGTGCATTATGATGTGTGTGGTCCTTTAAAGGTATGCTTACTTAGTGGTACTTTTTATTTTGTGACTTTTATTAATAATCACTTAAGGAAACTTTGGATTTATGCTTTGAAGACTAAAGATCAAGTTTTTGATGTATTTAAACAATTTCATACTTTTGTTAAAAGATAGATTGGTAAGAAATTAAAATATGTCCGCATTAATAATGGTGGTGAGTACAATGGTCCATTTGATAAGTACTGCAAAAAGTATGAGATCAAACATTAAAGAACACCTCCCAAGACACCACAGTTGAATGGTTTAGCAGAAAAGATGAATAGAACATTAATTAAAAGGGTCAGATGTCTTCTCTCAGATGCAAAATTGCCTATATCCTTCTAAGGTGAAACTTTGAATACAGTGACACGTGTAATTAATTTTTCTCCTAGTGTTCCATTACAAGGTAATGTTTTAGACAAAGTTTGGTTTGGTAAGGAAGTCTCTAATGACCATTTACGAGTCTTTGGCTGTCAGGCTTTTGTTCATGTCCCTAAAGATGAAAGAGAAAAGTTAAATGTGAAGACTCAATAGTGTATCTTTCTTAGTTATGGTAAAGATGACTTCAGATACTATTTTTATGATCTAGTTGAGAAAAAGCTTGTAAAGAGTAAAGATGTTATGTTCGTTGAGGATCAAAACATTGAAAACATTGAAAAGTTAACTCTTTAGGTTAATAATAATCTTGCTAATATTATTTCATTTCTTCAAACACCTCTAAATGATCTGGTTGATGTTCATAGCAATGTTCAAGAACTTAATGAGAATGTTCAATATGATCATTATATGCATAGTGCAGGTGATATTAATGCTCCCACACCTCTACCTTCATTTCAGCCATGGAGGTCTAATAGAATTCCAGTGCCTTCTACTCGGTACTTTCTTGATGAGTTTGTGATGTTAACTAATGGGGGAAAACCTGAGTGCTATAAAGAAGTAATTGAAAGTAAACATGAACAACATTGGATAGATGCCATGATAGATGAGATAAAATCCTTATATGATAATTTTGCTTATGAGTTAGTAAAATTATTTAAAGGTAAGAGGGTTTTGAAGAATCAGTGAATTTACAAAATAAAGTAAGAAGAAAATGCTTTACGTCTACGATATAAGGTCAAATTGGTTGTCAAGGGATTCAGTCAAAAACAAAGAATTGACTTTAAAGAGATTTTCTCACTGGTGGTGAAAATGTCTTCCGTTTGAGTGATGTTAAGTTTGGTTACTAGCCAAGACTCAGAGATTGAGTAGATGGATGTGACAACAATTTTTCTCCATAGTGACTTGGAAAAAGAAATTTATATGGAACAACCATAGGGTTTTAAGGTGAAAGAAAAAAAGCATTATGTGTACAAGTTAAAGAAAAGCTTATATAGCTTAAAACAAGCTCCAACACAATGATATAAGAAGTTTGAGTCTGTTATAGGGGAGTAAGGCTATAAAAAAACTACTTCTGATCATTTTGTTTTTGTTCAGAGATTCACTGATGATGATTTCATCATTTTACTGCTTTATGTTGATGATATACTTATTATTGGTCGTAATGCTTTAGAATTGACAAGTTGAAGTAAGAGTTGAGCAAGTCTTTTTTCATGAAGGACTTGGGACCAACAAAGAAGATCCTTGACATGTCAATCACTCGAGATAGGAAAAAGAAAAGGTTGTATCTGTCCTCAAAGCAGTATATTGAAAAGGTACTTCAGAGGTTTAACATGGATAAGACTAAAGTGGTAAGTACTCCTCTTACTACACATTTTAAATTATCCATTAACTAATGTCTTACCACAAAGAAAGAGAAGGAAGATATGTAAAGAGTTCTTTTTGCATTAGCTGTAAGTAGTTTAATGTATGCAATGGTGTGCACGAGGCCTGATATAGCTCATGCAGTTGTCACAGTTTGTCGTTTCTTTTCAAATCCCAATAAAAAGTATTAGAATGCAGTGAAGTGGATAATAAGATATTTACAAGGCTCTATTGACTCAAGACTTTGTTTTGAGAGTGATAAGCTTATTCTTACTAGATTCGCTAATTCAGATATGACAAGTAACATTGATTTCAGAAATTCTACTTTAGATTATGTGATTACTCTTACAGGGGGAGCAGTAAGTTGGCAATCTCAATTGCAAAAATGTGTTGCATTGTTCACTATAGAGGCATAATTTATTGCAATAACTAAATCGTTTAAAGAGTTACTTTGGATGAAAAAGTTTATGAAGGAACTTAGTTTTGAACAATCAAATTATGTGTTATACTGTGATAACCAAAGTGTCATTTATCTTAGTAAGAATTCAACTTTTCATACTAAGTCAAAACATATAGACGTGCAATATTATTGAATATAAGATATTCTTAATTCTAAGCAGTTAACAGTTGAAAAGATTCATACAAATAATAATATTGCTGATATTATGACAAAGGCATTACCAAGAAGAAAATTTGAACTGTGTTGTGCATTGACTAAGATGACAAATATCTCAGGAGGGGGAGAATTGTTAGGCTTATTAGTCCCTTTTTATGTGGATATATAGCCTAATTTTTTTTTTGGTCATAACCCAAAATAATTCAAATGGGTATAAATACCCATTTTGGCTGGAAAAACCTAAGATAGTTGATGCTAAAAAAAAAAAAAAAGTTGCCGAAAGAGAGAAAAAGGGGGAGGTCGTTAAAAGAGAGGGAGGAAAAGGCTATGTTCTTTAATCTTATATTTGGAAATAATATCAATGTTCGATCAAGCTGAAACTTGGATAGTTGATAGAGTACATTTGGTTCTTAATTTTGAATGGTGGAGATTGTGTTTCAAGCACAATAAGTTCTGCCTCTCTTTAGTTTTTGTAGGTTTATACTCTGCGTGATATTCTACATGCAGTTTTGATCAACCATGTAATCGGAGAATTGTTTATGGTCCAATCAAGCTAATTTTTGATCAATAGTTAGAGGACAAATATATCTCTTTTGTGGATGGTTGGATTGGGTTTTTGTGAACTATAAGGGAAGGTTTTTTATTAGAACCGAGACCTCTTAATTCTGGTAACTTTCTACTCTCTCATTTATGACAGAGTTGGTAAATCATAAGGATAAATATTGATCTGTGGTCCAATTGAACTGAAATTTGAACAGCTGGTAAGGAATATATGAGAGTTCTCCTTGAACGATTAGATTATTATCTTATGGTATAGTTGTTGAGTTGTAGTTGACAGAACGTGGTTGGCTTGTTTTGCTTAATTCATTAGTCTCTCTTTTAGTCCAAATTGAATGTTGTTCAGTTTGTTTGATGTAATTAATGTTGTGTACATTTATTATACTCATTTGATTATAGTGGAGTTGACCTCTGACTCGAAATGTCCCGTGGTTTTTCTCCCTTTTGATTTGAAGGGGTTTTCCACATAAAAATTGGTATGTTCTCTTGTGTAATTTATTTGCACTGTCATTTTTGTTATTTAAACATCTCCTCACAAGTTCAAGCAAGTAAGAGAAGTTTCTTGGGCTATTTATACTTCATTTCCCTCTTCTCTTATTAGAAAGGTAGTGAAGTTGTGCAAAATGGACCAAGTGATTAGCTTGTTGAAGCTGTTATTAATGGCACAAGAGTTAAAATCTTAGATATAACAGGTTTTTCTAAGTTGAGAGATAAAGCTTACATAGCAAGATACAAAATCAAGGCAAATCATTGGATAAATGATTACTCGCATTAGTGCTTGCCTGGCATTCTAAACAAATGGAATAAACTCCTTGTTGCATAATTTTAGTAGACTACAGTGCAGAAGTGCTTTAATATCACCATCAAAGGATCTCAATAAAGTTATTTCCATTCAACATCATTTTCCTTTTTTTTTTTATCCCTTTTGGTTCTTGAACCGTAGGCTAATAATTAGTTGGCTTATCTTTGGTTCTTTTTGTTAGAGTTTATGTTGATTAATGGATTCGAATTTACACTTGGTGGACATATTAATGAGCTACAAGAGAAAAGTTGAAAAGTCCTTAATTACACTTATATAAAGAGTTTCTTATTAGTCTTTGATTAATAGAAAGAGATTGAATTGTAAAGTGAGAAAGCCTAAATTATTCTCATATTCTAAAGTATTTTAATTGTAAAATATGAGTAACTTTTTATGTAATTTCATTCTAATCATGGGATGTTCGTAATATTAAAAAGTTAGTGATTTAACTCCAAGATCTTAGATTATAAAATGAACTTGCGATTGAAGTATTTATAATTTTTTCAGTATATTTCATAAGAAAATCATACTTTAACTTTTTTAATATTAGTTTTAAAGTAAATATGAGCCTATTTGTTACCTTTTTGATAAAACATACATGATTTTGTTGTTTGTTTTTGTGAAAATGAAACCTTAAGTTTGTTAATAGCAACTCTATGTACAAAAATTTAAAAGGTAAAAACTTAAAAGCCTAATCCACTTTAAGTTAGGAGAATTTAACTCTTATCTAGTAAAGTAAACCTGTAAAATTTGAAGAATTAATTGATGAAAACCGTAAAGATAATAAGTGGAAAGCTTCAATGAAGAATGTGCAATGGATTTCTTGCATCTACTGAAACTTTCCACATATCATCTTTACGGTTCTCATTATTAATTCTCTCTAAGTTGAGAGAATTTAATGATTAAAGTATAAGCATTTATTCAAACATTATGATACCTTATATAATAAACATAGGGTGTAGAGAGTTAACTTTTGCATGAATATAACTCTTGTCTAATAGAGTAAACTTGAAAAATTTAAAGGCTTAATTCTCTCTAAGTTAAAAGAATTTAATGATTAAAGTATAAGATTTATTCAAGTATTATAATATGCTCTATAATAAAAATTAAAAAAAAATGATGAAACTAGCTATTTAAATGACTTTGCAATAAAGTATTATTGCAATGAAAGGAATAACAAGTTATAAAAGTTTTAAAGTTAATGATAATGTAAAAAATAAGCTTGCAAATATCATACTTACAAGATGCATAAAAGGGGGCATTTAATATATTTTGAATTTGTAGTTTGAATTATACCTCTCCACATCCTATAAGCTAAGTGCAAAACAAAAATCCTATCTAAATAGATTATAGTTTTAAAAGTTAGTTGTCATTGTTCATAACCTTTCACTAAAGAGTAAAACTTATGTCCAAAGATAAAAGAAATGTATCTTTGAGTACTTAATAAATATTGTCAAAAAGCATCATATTCATTCATGAGCAATTATGTAAAAATATGAATAAATTAGATTCATGAAATATTAGGTTTTGAAAAGAATAAATTTGTAGTAGGAATGTAATTAAATGAGTCTTTTAATTCATGATGAATTAGAAGATTATAAGTTAAGTGGTTTACTAAACTATAGAGTTGAGAAATGCAATGATGTATTTCATCCCATTTAAGTTAATGGTAGTATTTGGTTATTAAGAAGTTCAACTACATAAAAGTCACCATAAAGTGATTCTAGTTAAGAAATTTAAGAATTAAATAAGATGCTAACTTAGTTACTTGCTGAAGTGATTGAGAGCTTAAAACAAATTGAGATGATCTTTTGTACCTTACTTATTGAGCATGGAAGATAAAGATAAAATAAGAAATTAGAGAAGTCTAATTGTGTATGAGAAATGATAGATTTGCATTTAGATTAAAACAATAGAGAATAAGCAAATTCTCAAATACACATGAAATAAATAGATATATAAATATCTATATGTATATTAGTATTATCAAATTTAAGAAAGAGTTGATGATTTAAGCAATTTTTTGAGTTAAAAATGCCTACATGGTGACATTTACTTAATTTTAGGATTTTCATAGTAGATTTCCAAAAGAATTAAAAGTATTCATTATGACTAATATTTCTGATCAATTTCAATCACAATCAACTACTCTATCCAAATTTTAAAACAAATTTTTTTCTAATCATTTATAAATCTCTTTAGGACATTCAATGAGTTGTTATTAGAAAAGGTTAAACAATTATCACTTTATTAAAACAAATGATCAAAAGAAAATACATTTTTAACCAAAAAATAATTACATAACCATATATATTTTCATGTATAATAATTAATAACATTATTACTTAATAAAATGTTGTTATTTTATAATTAATAGTTATAAACTAATTTAATGTAAATTATGTTTCATTCAACTAAAATAATGCCAACTCTAAACTAATTTTGAGATTAAATGTTAACATTGTAACATAATTACCAATTGTTTTTAGAACACCTAATACTAAATAATAATAATAATATGTAATATCAATATTTAATTATCAATTAACAACAAAAAAAATATATTAATTATGTATATTGCATAAGCTACTGCCAAAGTTAAGAGAAAATTAGTGATTTTTGCAATTCATTTAGCAAAAACTGCTACCATGTTAGCATTTACTTAATTTTATAATTTTTTAGTAGACTTCTACAATTTATAATATTTGAAATAAACTTAATAGTTGATTTGTAATTTTTATTAGTATTTCAATATAATTAGAATTTTAACATATATTAGTCCCTTTTTTTCACACTATAAAATCAAATATATTTAACTTATATTATCATTTCTTTCCTTTCTCTCAATTAATCATTCAATTTCATATATTATTCTTTTACTTAAGCAAATTTCCCTTCGAGATTAGTACTTACTATTATTATAGTAATATCATTAATTAAAATTTTGATTATGAATTTAGTTATAATCAATATATAATAATAAAATGTACTTTACCTTTTATTCAATTACTTAGTTTTAATTTCATTCAATCTCTATAATACTAGTCTAAATTTAAAAACTCCTAAATTTATTAGGATACTAATCATGATCAATAAATAAATTAAGTGCAATTTTACTTAACTAGTTTTCTTAAATTTAAATCAAAATAAATTATTTTAATCAATTGTTATTAAAAGTATAATTTTAATTTTGTTATTTTAACACTTCTTATTATATATCTAAAACTTGTGTAATGTACAGATCTAAACTTAGTATGACTTATTAAAGGCAAAGAAAATATGTCTAATAAGAAGAAATATTATTTTATAAACTTTAAAAGTTTATATTTAATTTGTCTAATTTTCATAATAATTGCACTTTTTAATTTAGAATTACAAAAAATATATTAGAGAGTTGTTTTTCTGTGTGGAGAACTAACTAGAATATACATGCATAAATACATGTTAATGTTCATTGTAATAGGTTAAAAATGTAATGGTTGCAAACTGTAATATTTAATGTTTGACCCAAAAAAATTAGCTAATATATGATATTAAAATTACAATAGGAAAATTTTATATATGAATTTGCATTAATTTATGCTAACCATTATATGTATGTTAAGCGTTTATATACTTGGTTTGTAATTTTATATCTTTATGTTAATACATAACAGATGGTGAGAGATAATGAGTTAGTCAAAATCATTGAATAATGATTATGTTCTATTTTAATATAAAAGGACATAGGTGAGATGTATAGATATAATTGTCCTTTTTTTTTTAGATTAAAAATTCATGAAATGTTCAAGAAAAGTTCTTGAACAATTTCACTAGAGAAATGTAACTCTATTGACACTATATAACAAAGTTTATAGTTTTGAGTCTTATAATGTATTTGTTAACTTTTTAAATCAAATAGTAAAATAATAATAGTATCATAATTTAATACTATTAATGACAAACTATATTACATGTTTAAGTTGTATAATAAACCTTTAAGTCAATAAAAGTTTTCATTTAATACATGCATAGAAAATGCAATCAATATGACATTAGAATTCTTGATAGGTGTTACAAGTTATTCTTTATGGTAGATGACATTAATGTAGTGTTAAGTTATTATTAAGAATAATAACTTGATTAAGTAGAAAATGGTAAATGAACTTGCTTACTTGCTTAATGATAAGATCATTATATGGAAAAATAAGTACATATGCATAATCTTATGTAAATAAAGACAAAGTTTATTGTATACATTTAGCCATAAAAAGTGATCATGTTTACTTAAAAAAATCTTTGAAATGTTAGAAATTCTCATAGATTGTAGGTGTCAAATGAAAATTTAATAAGTGGTACTTAAAAGATCTTGAATAAAAAACTAAATTCAATTGTATTAATTTGAAGTACAAATTAAAAAAAGATATGATATTACAAATAAAATTTTTTTATTAAATATTTAAAAATTAAATAAACACTTATACATTTACATAAAATATAATGCGTTGATATTAATATAATATTATAACAACATTTAAATAAAATAATTAAAAATTATAATAATATAATATATAAATAAATACTAATTTATTCATATTTATTTAATATTTTTATAAGTGATATTATATATAATAAAATAATAAATAAATTTTATATATTACAAATAATAATTTTACAATATATTTATTTTATTATTATAAATATATATACATGTCATATAATTTTTTATTTATAAAAATTAATAATTTATATAATTTTGAGCACATGTCACATATCACACAAGTCATATGTCCCATCACTTTTAATGGACAACAATTGTGAAATTGGGTCTTGGATGGCTGCCTATGGTATTGTGCTAGATTTACATTGTTCTCTTGAAACCCAGCTTGCAGTACACAAAGTTATCAACTATTTGGCCCTCGTTGTGCAACGTGCAAACACATACATCAATCAGACCACGATAACTATAATGGTGACCCCAACAATTAAATAATTCTGAAGCCTATATTAATACAGCCCAAGAGCCCACCAGACGCGCCCAAAAATCCATTTTTTCAACGAATTACCAAGCCATTCAGCTCGTCATATCTTTTCCACGTCCATTTAAATGGTAAAGCCCGTCGTTTCCAATAGTTCCGGTTACAAAGAATGATTCCGCATTTCTCTTTCATTTTCCTTTCTCCTAGTTTTTCTTTTCAAGAATCACATTAAAAAGTATTAAATAAACAACAATTAGTTCTGCGGTAAAAAATTTAAGAATTACACCGTTCAAACCCTGTTATCCTATTAAAGGCTTACGTCATATCTATGTCATGTACTCCCATTCAATTCACAGGCAATGTAAGGGGTCCTCCATACATACGTGTATGGTACATATTAACACTTACAATGTAAATCTTCATAATTATAAGAGCAAAACCATTAAATTCTAAAACATAACCTTCCTTAAGTGCACCATCAAATTAAAAAACCTTCCTCAAGAGAAGAAAGACATTAGACTATATATTTTAAATATATATACCATATTAAGACTTACTTGTTTTCACAATACTATTTTTCATGGTTTAGTTTTCCGTCTAAGTTGTACAAATACATTAAGAGAGAAAGAGATAAAGTTATACTAAGAAACTCTCTTTTTAAATATTTTTATTTTATTGAATTATATTTGTTGGCATTAGTAAATGGAAAATTCATGTAACTTAAGGAATGGTTAGAATTATTGTTACAATTTAAAAGTTTACAATTAGAGTCAAATATAATTTTGTTAATATTTAATAAATTATAAAATTTGCATATAGTAGAAGTGTAATATAATTTAAACTTCCATTTTAGCAATGCAATATTTGATGCAATAGAAAAATGTATAAAGTACATCATAATTTAATAATTTTTTTAAATAATAATTTTTATTATTATATAAAATAATTACAATTTAACTATTAATAAATCTAATAATTGCACAAAATTATATTAAATTTTTTAACTTGATATTATGCAATTATGATTAATTTTGGTAGAATTTACTTCTTTTGTCATTCTTTCTTATATTGGAGGTAAAGAACTAAAGTAATAAAGTAATAAAATTGATGAATTGAACTTATTGCAAAGTTTGAAAAAGAGGACAAAGCATGAACTGATTGTACAACTAGCTAAAGGACTAGTTTACAATAGAAAGGATAATCAACATTGGTTTATGAGTTGATTAGTGAATCAGTCAAATATTGGAAGCACAATGTTGAAAACCTAACCAAACTAACATTAGTTCAATCTAACCAATGTTGGTAGTTGCATTTTTTTAAAAGTGTTACTTGATTTTTTTATGATGTTTTAAGAGTAGTTTGGTCATCTTAAGGAAGGTATATATATACTACAATGATATATGACCTCAAGGGAGGAAAAATAAGAGATTCTTAAGATCAAAAAGAGGAAATGTGGTGACTAAAAAATGATTATTGAAGGTATGGCGTCAACTAATACAGGAATTTTTTTTTACCTTTTCCTTTTCTTTTAATATGATTTTAGAGATATTGAATACTTGTTTATTTGTAATTTTTAGTATGTATAGTTAAAATTTTAAGATATAGTGAAGGGATGTAATTTCTTTTGGAATTAATTCATTTGAGTTTTTATGAGTTATACATGCCTTTTAGATTAATTAAATTATTTAATTAAAGTTGTGATTTGATTTGTTTATTTTAAATTTTATTAATATTTTTATATTTGATCACCATAAAAGTAGATTTTTGAATTGTATTGAGATCGATGAATAAGATATAACTATGTACTAAATAAATGAACATGCAAACTTTAAGATATAAATATGAATAAGTTTATATGATATTGCAAGGTTCCTTATACTTTACGAATTTAATTTATTTTTGTATGAACTCGATAGAGGATTGCATATAAATTAGGTATATGGGGGTTTTGCTTAACAAGAAATACTTGTTATTAGAGAGGAAATTAGCATTCAAATTGTGAATCTATAAAGACCTAATGTGAGTTGCCTCCTTTTTTAGTGAAACTTGATAACCCAATTTTGATTGAAATAAAACCTCAATTTCCTTCACGTTTTTAATTTAACAATTAATGTAATTTTATTATTTTTAGTAAAATCAAGTTTCTTTGAGTAATCTTATTTAATGTTATGGTAGTATAAATCATAATTAATTTTTTTTTCTTTGTGGGTACAAAACATAAAATATTAACTTAATTTTATTATTTCAATCTAGCTTATGCATTTGCAAGTTAGTCCAATTAACCATATAAAATAGCTTTTTTGTGATTATTTTTTATTTTATTAGAGATTTTTTTTTCCTTGTAAAACACTAAATATAATTATCAAACAACCAATGATGTTTTCTAATAGCATGTTTCACCATGCTCATTTTGTCAACCAAAATATCAAAACTCAACTATACTCTAAACAAACCTTTAGTCAAGGTAGCAAGTTTAGAAAAATATCATTGTTAAATGGAAACAACTTAACTATGAAAGAATAAAGCTATAATCACCTAGGTATCACTTTAATTGGGGTCTATATAGGTGATACTATAACTAAATCCAACAAACTTAATGAAAATGAATAAAGATTAAAAAGTTATCCCTAAATTATACTAGGCATTATCCATTTTAAATGGTTGAAAAATCTTAAAAACAAAATGGTAGGACTTATATACTACTTCAATAGAGTGGTTGTTTTTATTTGACTCTTGAAAAAGGGATTCATTCACCCTTATCTTTCAGAGTGTTAAAACCAAAAAATTTGGTTAACTAATCAAATTGATTTTTTTCAAAAATGCATCAAAATCATTTTTTTTCCTAATAAATATTGCAATATATTTTAGCATATTCATGTTGTAGATTTTTTTTATATGTAACTAAAGTATAAGAATAAAAATATGCGTATGTGTGTGTGTATATATATATATATATATATATATAGTTGATTATTACAACTTTAATTTATCAACTTTTTTAGAAAAATTTTTTTAACTATTATATTAGTGAGATTGTTCACTATTTGTATTATTGCAATTTCTCTAATTGAAAATAATCAAAACTCTAAGGTAATACCACATATAAGAGAAACATTTTCTTGTAAAGCTATTAAGAATCCCTTGCTTATTTCTTACTTCTTAAGTTCCAAATATCGTCTAATTAAGGCTCATATCTATTATCATCAACCATACAACCAAAAGTACTTATTGCCTCCTAATAAGGATGGTATCCATTGATGAGGCATATTCCCTTTAGCCACCATACCCACTACTCCTTACAACTCCACCATAAAGGCCACTCTTTCCACCACTCAAGTTGATCTCCCCCTAATTTTTTCCATCATATCAATTATCATTGGATTAGGAACAACTTTCCCTTTAGTGTTAATGTTAGGTTCAATGACTTTTTCAAGTTCAAAGTCAATGATTTTGGGATTCTCAACAACTACTTGTAATACTACTTTTTCATCCTTCATCTTAAACTATTTAGGTTCAATGATGTTTATGAGCTTAAGGTCATACATAATTTCAAAATTCTCAATAACAACAAAAGTACTACTTTTTCATCCTTCATATTAGACTATTTCTCAATGATGGATCTATTTGTTATAGTCCTTTGTGTGGGAGTCAAGCAAAGAGCCTTCCAATATGGTTTTAAGGCATATCTTGCGGCCATACATGGCTTTCTCATACTTTTGTTTGTAGTTTTGTTGTTTATGTTATGTATATATAGGTTTATTTCTTAAAAAGAGCAATTATATTGGCATATTTTTATTTGACACATTGTACTTAATTAATAAATAAAATTTTTAATAATAAATAATAATATACATTATTATATATAATAGTGCAATTATACTTTTCAATTATAAAATCTTAGTCTATATGCCTTATTTTACTAAGTACCTTAGTATGTAAAAACATTGTTTGGTGAACATAAGTAGACTCATTGTAGTTTATATCACATAGGAAAACATTTGATATCATATAGATAATATTTAGTATCACATAAAAATTTGTTTTATTTTTATATAATTTTATTATGTGATACCAATTACTATTTATATTGTACTAAATATTATACATATGGTATAATTATATTGTATTTACCAAACAATGTAATTATCTAATATTTTTTTACTAATTATGTATATTCTATTTAATAAAAAGTTTGTGTGTTTATCTAGTATTTTATATTTGTTTAAAGAAAAATTTAGATAAACACAAAAATAATAAATTTAAATAAATACAAAAAAGTTTTATATTATATATAAGATATTTTATATTGCATTAATTTTGTATATATAATATAAAATTTATTATTTTTGTATTTATGTAGTCATACTCATTATTTAATTGTGATTTTGGACTTAAAAATTTTGCTTTTCATATTATAACTAATGTGTTTTCTATTTTTTTCCCCCTAAAAAACCATTTATGATGAAAAAATACCCTACAAAAAGATGACATATAAGACATAAAGAGAGTAGAAAAATTTCAATTGATAATGAAATAAAACATTCATAAGAAAAAGAAAATGAAAATGTGTATGTATATATATATATATATATATATATATATATATATATATGTAAT
Source organism: Bruguiera hainesii (assembly GCA_023213295.1). Lineage (NCBI taxonomy): Eukaryota > Viridiplantae > Streptophyta > Magnoliopsida > Malpighiales > Rhizophoraceae > Bruguiera > Bruguiera hainesii. The sequence continues at coordinate 10,197,048 of JAHOYR010000015.1, read as the reverse complement.
AAGTATATATATTACATTAATTTTTAATATGTAATATAAAATATTTTATATATGATATAAAAATTTTTTATATTTACTTAAATTTATTATTTTTGTATCCCTATAATCAAATTCATATTTTAATTGTGATTTTGGACTTACCAAAATCCTACTTTCTTCATTAGAGTTATCACTTATTTTATTTTTCCCTCTCAAAAAAGGCATTTATGTGAGAAGATGCCTAACAAAGACATCATATACAAGACATAAAGCGAGTAGGAGAATTTTAATTAATAATTAACAAACACATTCACAAGAAAATGAAAATGTGTATGTATTTATATGTTTATCAATTTTATAGTTGATATACAAATAAGTGGTCATGTAGATAAAACATACAATGAGGTAAGACTTATGCATTATTGCTAATTAACAACCTTATTTATTAACAATAAGTTGGGCTTTGAAATTTATGAGTATAAGGTAACTGTCTTTATCTTTTATAAATTTTATACTTATCCTTTTTTTATTAGAATATGAAACTTTAAAAATATAAGTTTAAGTTTTAAGGAACAAGTTTCTTTCTTCCATGGAGTTTGTATTACCTTTTGCAAAGTTTTGCTCAAAGTATATGTTATGGTTTCATATTATCTAAATTGTAAAAGGTGTTATACTAAATTAGCAAAAAAAAAAAAAAAGGGGAAAAAGCACATTATTTAACTTAAAATGATTTTAAAAATGTTATTAGATTTATTATGTTCTATGGTTTGATAATTATATGACTTCTTGAAAAGAGGACAAATTCTCCTTGTACAAGTTGACAAACACCTAGTTAAAACTCAATTATGATGAGTAGAGGCAAGTGGATTTCTCATACTTATGAAGTGTTTGATAAAATGTGTAAATAAAGAGTTTCAAAGAAAATTTAGGCATAAACAAAGACAAATGATAATGGTACTTATATACAAAATCTCAAAAACCTTGAATTGATAAGGAAATAAAGAAAGGAAAAGGATCCCTTTTATAGAAAAATCATACAAATAAAGGGGTTAACAAGAAGCAGTAATGGCGAGTCTCAATAGTAATAAACTACATGCCCCAAAAGAGGTGTGATACTTAAAAAAATACAAAGATATGTGAAATGATAATGGACAGTCACTCAACCAAAATAATATAAAAATAAGTGAGTATGTAGGATTCATGTCATCAAAATATACAAAAGTAACCAAAGTTCCAATAAAATTAGCTCAAAGTACATAATAATAAAATATTAATACATATGAGGTATAAGAGGTTAAAGGTTCACAAAAAAATAAAAACAATCTAACATTTACACATTTATAATAACTTTTTACCATTAACTCTCTTAAATATCCTTATCTATAAGGGAAGCCTAAAGAGATGAACTCTCAAATGTAAAATTGTGTAGTAAGTTATCATTTTGATTAGCAAATAATCAATCTCTAAATAGGAAATTGTCAATAAAATCCTTTACTAAACAAAAGGCAAATATAAAGTATTGAAATTGATTGAAGTCATGATTAGGGCATACCTCAAACACCTTTTCATTTAGTTAATTATATAATTCTTCATAGATGTCAAGAATAGCCTCAACAAGGAGATTCTCAACTTGATAGTTCATCTTATTTAAAATGCTCTTAAGCTATTATTAGGTTTTTGCGTATAAATTGCAACTTGTCTTTAAGTTTTTTTAGTCTCACCTGCATTTGTAATTTTCTTTTTTTCTAAAAAAGTGTGTAATTTCTTCTAATCTAGACATTACTTCCATCTCCATGGCCCTATTCTTCCAATAATCAACACTTTTAATTAGCTCTTTCTAATCATCTGTTATCTTATTGTAAACCTTCATAAAATCTTTTAAATTCAACCTCCAAAAGAATCAATCTCTAAAGTCTTTTCCATTGTTAATTATGGACGATTTTGATTTATGTTTCTTCCCATAAGAAGAATCCTTAACTTTTATAATAAGCTTCTCCCTCTTATTGACTTAGTCAGTAATAACATCATCAGCTACCTTATAGAAAATTGAGGCAATATAATGCATAACTTGGGGATTTACTTACATCTCAATAAAACACCTACCCTCTTGGTTAAAATCCTTATGAGTAATCACAACACTATCTCTAATACTTGTGACTCTCATTTAGTAACATTTTGCAAGTTTAGGGACCTACCTATAATTTATCTCTTCTTAAACTTAGCCTTTTTGAAAGACCCTCTTAAGTGCCCCTTTTCCTCTAACTTTATTGATATTAACTAAATGTCTAATATTGGGATGCTTTCTAAGTAGGTTTTATCAATGGCAAAAAGGGTTGATGGATTTATGTGCTTAGCTTTAAAGTTCTAAGTTAGGAGATAGAGAACATCGCCTTGATCATGAACACAAATGAATTTTTTCCTAATTAACTTCTTTATTTGCTAATTTCCCTAGCTTTACTCTAGTAATGAAATAAAATATTTTACAAACTCACACTACCCTCAGATCCAATAGCTTTAAGGTTGTAAAGATATGAGATGACATTTTAGGTAAACGGAATATCATGCTTTTAAGTTATGTTCATCAAAAGTATGAAGCTTTGCTAACTATTGAGGGCATTAAACCTACCTCTAACTATTTCATACAAATAATTGTAAAACTTAGAGATAAACAATAAACTCTTTCAATATGTGAGGAAGAAGGATATCAACCATCACATTGCCAATAAAATTAAGGTAATTACAATAAGAGTTATAGTAAACTTAAGGGTTCACCTTCTCTACTCTGTAACCTAAAAAGTCTCAATTTAGAGCAAGCTTTTAATGCATATCCCTTTTATTATAATGCCTTTTTGCCTGCTCCCCTTGTTATGCCTTCATGAATGACCAAGTTCCATTGTATAAACATTATAAGTATAGAAGATCTTAAAGAGGATAAAGAGAGGAAGAACGCTAAACTCAATAAGACTTTAAAAGGATAAGAATGAGCCTTTGATCTATAAATAAAGAAGTATTTGGAAACTAAAAGGTTGTTTGGTTATCGAGAAAATCTTAAAAAATAAAAATTTAAGAAATGATTAACTATATTTTTCATTACTCAAAATTAAAACTATCAAACAAATTAATTTGGGTTAAGTTAGATTATTTTAAGTTTAAATTACTTTCAAATTGGGTCATTTTTAAGTCTGTTCAAAAGGGTTTAGTTTGATTAAGGTCAATTTATGAGTTAATTGACTATTTTTAAAAAATTAGTTTTTGATTAATTTTTTATTTTATTATAAATTATATTATATGAAAAAAAATATTACTTATTTTTTATTTTTCTATATATTAATTTGTATATAAATATATACATATATAAAATATATGACTAATTAAATATTTGTATTTTACACATTACATATATTTGTTTTAAGTATAACAATGTATATATCTATGCATTTGTATGTATATAATATATGTATGTTTGTTTTAGTATAGTATACGAAGAAAAAATTATATATATGTATAATATGTGCATACTTGTATATGTAATATATAAGTATAAACAAAGTGGTAAGTAATAGTAAATCAATGATAAAATTGTTTTTATTTTTCAAAAATGCCTTCAAATGGTTCATAGTTAAAATAATAAAAATTATATTTTCATTCATAAGATTGTAGGCAATTTACTTCGTATATTCTAAATTTTGGGGATATTAACATTTAGCATCCGATGTTCTAGAAATTATAAAAAACAAGGGTGTTACCAAAAGAAAAAAAATATTGTTGACTTACCATTAGTATTAATTAGTTTTAATAACAAAATTATCATTATAAATAACTAAAATAGATTAAAATTAATAACAAAATTACCAAAAAAAAGAAAAAACCAGTAGAAACCCACTAAAGCCACTGCCGAATTCTTTCCATGTCATGTCTTCCTCTCTCATTTGTTATTGCCGCTTTTATCACTAACCCACCACCAAAAACTATGAGACAAGACAAAAATCATGTTTCTCCTCTATATATATATATATATATTTATTTATTTATTTATATATAATTTAAAAAACTTAGTATGCAAAGAATAAATTACGCTAGATATGGGATGCAAGATGGAAATTTTTCTAAGATTATTTCAAATAATATAATAAAATCTTATATTTATTCTTAATGTAACTCATTTTAAAATTTCTGAGTTATTCAATTTGGAGAAAAGACGGATAACTAGTTTAATTGTATTTTGAAAAACGGATTTCGGGTAGAAAGTGGCAACGAGACTGTAAAAACGGGCGCGGCTCTGCTCGAAATAGTTCCCGTCTTCGCTAACTCGGGTAAAAGCTGCGATTTTTCTCGGCAACCAAGCAGGCCCGCCGTGGAACTAAAGCAAAGCGCGGAGAGACAAGTATGGGTTTTGAGAACTTTGAACCAATCATCGGCGAACCAGAAGCCGAATGGAAAGAGGGCACGGGATCGGGTTCCTATCCATTGCGTCGATTCTTGATGCATGTCTACGCTCCAGATTATTGTAATCTCAAAATCCAAGTGACGGACTACTTCTCCAATACTTTCGAAGCCCTTGAATCGGTGGGTCAGCTCGAGGATATGAGGGACAGCATTGGAGTTGGGGGCTCCTGGTCTGAGTTTGTCGACTACATGCTAGCCTCCATTAAATCTGAAGGTGTAAAGCTCGTTCTTGAGAGACACTCAGATGCAGACGGTAATTTCCATTTCTCATATCAAATATCAGTTAGCCTTTCGGGATTTTGTTTCTCTTGGTTTATCTCTTTCATTTGGCCTTTTTTTTTTTTTTTTTTCTATTTAATCATACAGTTAGAATTTGCTCTTTGCTAACTTGGTAGTTAAAGGTTTGAGTTGCAATAACAGTATTTTTGTGGAAATAAGATTAAGTTGTGAACACAGTGCTGCAGTATGAGAGTCTCGTATACTATGACGCTCATTTTGCATATCTAACGTCAAACAAACGAGATGAATTCCTGACAGTAGTCATATGATATAAATGGAGTTTTAGGTGCCATTAGCAGTGTCTTTTAGAACCTAATGTTTAAAGTTGAGACTTGGGACCAGCAGGTCCAAGTTACAAGTCGCACCCTTCATCACCTATCAAAAAAAAAAAACAAGAAAAGTCATATTTCACCACTGGTGATGTAGCTCTTTGAATGCTTAATGTGGATATGATATACCCATCAAAACTGAGAAACAGCTACCTGAAATAGGATTGGCCCTATCTGGCTGGCCTTTTCAATTGATTTAACCACCCAAATTAGAAAATCCCTTACTACAAGAATCCCATAAAAAAGCAACTCCTAGAACAAAAGAGCAAGATAGGGGCATACTGCTGGAATGGACAGCCAACAACAAGAACCCAAAAGTTAAAAATAGGTTTATGTTTTGTAGCAACAGCAGGAGAAAGTGATGTGGTATGGATTTTTGTCAAATTTGGGATTCTAAACACTTCTCATAAGTATTGATTATTGTCAATCATCTTTTGTCTTTACTCTGTTTCAGATGTGGTGTATGCAAAATTAGTTGCACAAAAATCAAAAGGCATGCCAGTAATTTCGATTCCTCTCACAAGGGTTGTGGGGTCTGCTGCAAGTGATGCCATGGCAAACATTTCTTTTGGGCTCTTCACGTCATTCAAAGTCATGCAGAATTTGGTCATACAAGGTTGCTTTCTCATTGTTACATCAGCTGGTATTTCTTGTGTTCTCATCATCTGCTAAGTAATCTTGTCTTTTCTGTCTCCTCTATATTATTTTGTGGTTCTTTGTAATGTTTTTTTCCCCAAAAAAGCTTCTGCTAACATTGTTGTTCTTTTAGAGAGGAGATATCCAAAAGTCCTTTCTCAGTGGGTGCTTTTTCATAGCAAGTGTATGATTAGGTTGCAATTGTTTGCTTGACCAAGAGATGTATTGCCCAAATTGTCTTCTACGTCTGTTCAAGGAAATAATTTTCATCAAAGTTAGACATGGATAATGTCCTTGCTTTACTTTTATGCTTACACTAATTAGATAAAAGTTCTAAAGGAATGGCCAGTTTGGGACTAACCTATTTCAGAAAGCCCTTCTTAATGATAGTTCAAGAGCTAATTATTTGCAAGGATGTCCCATATATTGCACATTGCTTTTATCAAATTTTCCTTCATACATTATGCTTTGTGGACGTCTGCATGCATTTTACTCTTGATTTCCTTGAATTAATTGTTGGCCATTTCTTTGATTGTGTCACTAGAGCAAGAGCGCTGCTTGGAGTTGAGAAGAATGATATCCACTGAAAAGGTATGTTTTATTGTTGCCAATAATTATAACAAAACTGGTTCTGCAGTTTGACCGGAATTGCAGTGTAACATGTGTTTGACATCTTTCTAGCTTTAATGGCTTGACACTCCCACTGTGGAAGCCAGTGCATTGCTTTGTACTTTCAGCTTACATATAGGCACCTGCAGAAGACTCTTAGTTTTACTAATTGACCTTTGCAATAATGGAGAAGGATGCTTATAAGTGCTTACATTTCTGTCAAGACACCAATGCTTGCAGTAGATTTGATGTTGGTCTCATTGACAAGGTTGAGGTCTTGAAGCAGAGAAGGAGGCTTTGAATTTGTATATATCAACATTGGACCTCAATAAACTATTGCATTTCAAATGTTGATTGTACAACTTCCAGTGTTAATTTTATTCATATAAGATTTAATGACAAATCAAAATAATGTCAGTGGTATTACATGTCAAAACAGTGGTATTGCTATGAGAATTGAAAAACAAGGGCATTTGTAATGGGATTGAAAGTAAGGCAATTACATTAGTGGCATAATCAGCAAATCTTTGTTTGCCAAAACAAAGTGCACATACCTGTATGGCTGCATTGAGTCTCCATCTGAATGTTGGATGCAAAATGGTTATCTGCGCAACAATTTTGAGCTAATTTTTTCCTTTTATCTTTGAAGGAGTGGAGTGAAAGTACCCAGAGCCAGTTGGAGAAGCAACAAAAGTTGGAAAAGATGAATGTGTCATTCAAAACAGATGCAACTGCTCCTCTAGCTGTTAATGGCTCACAAAATTCACCAGGTATGGATTGTTGTCACTTGTACTTGAGGTGCTTACTGTAGAGAGTAAAATTTTATCAGTATTGGGAGTTTGGGCTCCATATTGAGTGAAAGCTTGCTTGCAAGTGGCATAAGCTAGTGGAAAAGATACTAAGTTGGAGGTGGAAAATTTTTGTTAACTAGGAATATTTGGTTTGCAGATGAAACGGCATAGTACTGGAAGGAATATAATTTATTAGAAATTCCCCTTCAATAAAAGTGGTACTGATGTAATCTTTAGGTATTGCATAGTCATGAAATGAATGGATCTTATTAAGCTTGTACCAATTGCTGTCATCTTCAATGAATTTCATATTTCCTCTGCTTATTGTTTTAGCAATTTTCTCCAAAACTTGATTGCCTCTGATGAACATATGTCTCTCTCTGTCAATGCATTTTTCATCCCTTTATTTGCAGATCTTAGTCTGTTTGCTGCCTGTCATAGGTTTGGATTTTCTTTTTGTAAGCAAACTCTCTAGATTGATAAGGAAAGAAACATAATTGATTTCCTTTGCCTCCTCTACAACAGACAAGAGAGCTGCTCAAGGTGCAATCCCAACAAAAGTTACTGCTCGTGGGGTACCAGTGTATCGCAGGTACTTTAAAATTTTCCTTGTGAATATGAACCTTTTTTTTTATGCCGGTGACTTCCATAATGTTTGGGCAGGACAAGAGTGAGGGGTGCCATTCTGCAGGATACAGAACATGAGGAGGATAACTAGAAGCAGATCAGAAATTTGTTTTCCAGGTTGTTCAATTAAAGGTATTTGGTTTGGAAATGTGATATTGCTAATTTGCTACGCTACGATATGCAAAAGAAAAAAGGGTTTGCTGGGTTACTAGTTGGATGGAGAAAATGTATATAGCTAGCCGCAACTCTGAAAAGAAGATGTAGTTTGGGCATTTGATCATGGATTTGCCTTTAAGATGGTTCAACTGTCATCAGATATTCCATGGACAAGTTGTATAGCCTATACTTACCCTCTTGGCTTTACGAATGGCAAGTTCAGTAGCCTATGCTTTCAACATCTTTGTTATACTGATGGTGTTTTGCAGTTTTACAGAAAGCAACAGCTTAGTTAGAAAGAGATCATTTGAAATTCAGGTCAATCATTGAAGAGAAAAAAAAAAAAAAACCAGAAATATTGCATTGACGCAACTTTTCATGACACGGAAAAAACAAGGATCGTTGAATTTTGACATTTGATAGTGTATTAAGAGTGGTGTGATACGAATTAAATATATAATTATAATTAATTAATTAATTATGGGATCACAAATATTTCATAATAAAGATATCTCACTCCCTTCTGCCCAAAAGCACTCCGCCACCATCCGATTCTGTCTTGAAGAAAAAACTCTGACGATGAGTAAGATTAGTATTTTAGCATCACTTGTCACCGGGCAATAGCAGTTTAGATCATCCATCGTTTAAGCCTGCCGCTTTTGCTTGTCTTTCCACCAAACAGAGGCCAACAACCTTGATAGGAATCCCTATGTCTGCATAAGCTCGAAGGTAGAGACAACCCTTTAATACGTATGCCAGCGGAAGCTGAAACTTCTACGGGCTATGCACGATTGAATTAAAGACAAGGTATAGGATGAAAGAAGGATAAACAGATGAAGTTTAATTCCTAAATATATTATATGTATACCTGCTTGCGCTGCTGTTGCAGTCAATGGTGGAGCTTCTTCTGCTGCTGCCGATTCCCCCCTTTATGCTCCCTCCTATTGCAAAGAACGTCTGAATCCACCACTTTTTATGTTCATGATTCTCTAAAGATGGTTCAAGCAGCGGTGTTGGGGATACCTTGAGGCCATGTTTTGCCTCTACTTTCCTCTGCCGGCTGAGAGTTTTCGGGATGAACATCTTGATCAAGAATGTTTCTTTCTTCATCACGCTTCCGCTTCTGGAAACCTGACTGTACGACTTACTGATATGCTTCGTTTTACTGATGTTATGTCTCTGCACTTGATCCTCGGTGTTGAAATCAAAACTAGTCTCGTGAATTGCAACATCCTCCTGCCCTCCTTGTGAGACATTTTTCTCATCAACAATATCCTTTAAAGAGAGTTCAACGCTACTCTCTGGTAGGTCACTAATCATCTCCATGAGCTCCTTTCTACCTTCTGCGATCACTTGTGAGCCTGGCCTTGTGGCAACTTCACTGTAGTGATGATGCTTGTTGGGTAGTAAAGGGGAATATTCATGTTTAAGATTGGTTGGCGTTTTTATTTTCCATAGGAGGGTTGAATGGTCATCAAAGCACTCCCCAAACTGTGGTTTCAGCTCTCTTTCACAGCCTCTTCTTCTATCACTGCAACTGCTGAAATGCTGGGTCTTACTGGCAGCCCAGAAATCGAAATCTACTTCTTCCTCGGCGTCACAACTGCCAACTGCTTTGTATGCTAGATTAATATGAGAGAGGTGGCTGCTGTGGGGATTAGCCATGTTTCTGAGGTGGTGTGATCCACAGAAATTCCTACAACCGAAAAGAAAAAAAGTGTTATTTTGGTCTGGAATACAGGACCTGAAAGCAATATCCTTATGGGAAGACAAGGTCATCACTTCCTCCTCATACATAGATATATAGTTGGGCACCATAGCGACGTCTTTAACAGGTCATAGCCGTCTAAGATGGGTTTCAATTTCAAAAGGGCAATGGTCCAATCTTCAAAAGAGCAATATCTTGCCGTTTCCTTTAAGCAATTGATCGATTTTCCACGGACCTAGAATTCAGGTTTGAAATTTTAGTTTTGAAGTTTAGTTGTGCAAAATCGTTATCGGTCCCTTTGACTTTAATTAAATATCATGTATCGACTAACTTGTTCCCGCTTGCCCACTTGTGAACGTTGATTTGGAAAGAATTTTCATTTCGTTTTTCCCTTTCGTGTTTTCTTAAGGTTATGATATGTTTGTGGAATGTGATGGAATGAGGTGAAATATGATACAATAGAACCTTTTAGTATATTTGGTTTAAAAGAAAATTTAATTGATTACAGTGCATTACAATCCATTAATTCCACTAAATATATAACTGAAACAAGAGGTTTACACTTGTTAAAATTATGGAAAGAAGAGATTGATTTTACAAAGACGATGTCACAACAATTTTTATTTCTTTATTTTTTGTTTTCAGTCAAAAGCAGAAGAAGAGTTCATTGACGCGCTAGAGTTGCGAACATCATCATCAATAAGAGAAAAAGAGTAAGGCGAGGTGACTCCTATTCCAAAAGGACTCGCTAACATTCGCTGCAGCTATCTCGGCAAGGGAATGGACAAAACCGCATCATATTGCCTCTTAATATGACAAACTGCAAAGCTATTCAAACTAGAGGAAAGAAACTTTATGTCATCTACAATTTGTCTCGCACTAGAATTATCCGAACGAGACGACTGAATCGCCTTGGCTGCCATCAAGTTATCCGTCTCCACACTGATGCACGATATCCTCCCATCCAGAGCTTTTTCCAACGCCACACGAATAGCCATAAGTTCAAGAACCAGCAGGGAAAAGTACCAATGAGCCCTATAGACAAGAATTGATGCGCCACAAAATTTATGGTAACAGTACACAATTTTCATTTAAAAATATTTAATTATAATAAAATTATTAAATTAAAATAAACTCTTCATATGTATTAATGATTTTAGTTTTGTAAATTTAAATATATTATTTATAATATTATTTATATAAATATATTTAATTTTAAATTTTAAAAATTTGAAATTTATGATGATAACTTTATTAAAAAAATCTAATAAGTAGTAATAGAATGTGTGTTTTGAAATTTAATATTTTCTATGTATGATAAAAAAACATTCATAAATCATAAATAGTGTTCTAAGGATCACTATATGATGCATATTTTAAAAAAAAATAAGAGAAATTCTAGTTTGAAAATATTAATTTTGAATAAAAATAGCGATTTTATTAGTAATGATCATTTTAGAATTATTTGTAATTAAAAATTTTTCATTAATTTTTTCTTAAAATTGGATCAGAATAATTCCTTATTTTATTTAGTTTAAATTTGCATTTGTGTCAAATAAGACTATTATATCTAATTTGAAATCATCAAAAAATACCAAATTGGATTCATGTCTCTTTTTAAGAAAGTTTTGAAAAAACTAGTTTCTTTTTTCAGTATTTTGTGACATATAAATATCTTTATGCAAAAGAATTTTGTCAAGTTTAAAGGCATTTTCAGAAAATTTTTCTAAAATATGCAATTTATTTTGTATATTTTTTGTGATGGTAAAAGGTGTTGAAAAGGTCAAAGGTGACCATTCTTAGGAAATTGTATAAATTTTTTTCAGTATTTTGTGATGCATAAAATTCATTATGCAAAAGGGTTTTGTCAACTTCAAAAGCATTTTCACAAAATTTTTCTAAAACATGCAATTCATTTTGTATATTTTATGTGATAGTAGAAAGTGTTGGAGAGGTCAGAGTTGACTGCTCTTAGGGATTTGTATAAATTGTATGAGGTATATTTGTATGGTAATCTGCATTTTGGAAAGAAGTACTTGGAATATTTAAGATTAAAAATCTTGCATATTTATTGATTCATATTTTTGCATTGTAGTGTAAAACATAATAAAGTATTGTGGTGTAAAGCATATTCTTGTATTAGTGTGTAAGTACATTATCCCTTGGAGAGGTCAAAGGTGACTATTCTTAGGGATTTGTATAAATTGGATGAGGTATATTTGTATGGTAATCTGCATTTTGGAAAGAAGTACTTGGAATGTTTGAAGTTAAAAATCTTGCATGTTTATTTATTCATATTTTTGCATTGTAGTGTAAAACATAATCAAGCATTGTGGTGTAAAGCATATTCTTGCATTGGTGTGTAAGTACATTATCCCTTTCGAGTATTAGCCTTATTTGCTTAAGGCTCGTTTAATCATTTATTATCCATTAGACATGTGTGAGTTGCTAGGACGTTGTTGGCCCTTAAGAGCTATCGGGATTGTAGGAGACTTACACATGTCTAATGGACAATAAATGGTTAAACAATCCTTAGCCAGATGGGGCTAACACTTGGAAGGGATAATATGCTTGCACACCAATGCAAGAATATACTTTACATCGTAATGATTGATTATGTTTTACACCACAATGCAAAAATATGAATCAATAAATATATAGAATGTACCTTTTGCTCTAATGCTATAAAAAACAATTAAGATTGGCTTTGATATCACTTAGGGGTGCGCAACCACTCTTAACACCAACATGTGTGAAATTCAAAAGTTTTATTGATATAAAACTTTGAATATAAAAGGATAAGGAGGATTATAAGTAAAAGGGATACAATAGAGATAAAGAGAAAAGATTTGGAATTTAAAAGGATTCCTTGGTTCCAAAAAAGATGTCTTTATAATACCTTATGAGCCTCTTTATATAGGTGAGGAGCTAAAAGCAAAGACGGGCATTTGAAACCTCCTTTTTGTAAAAGGGGAATCTCCTTTGTAAAAACTAGTATCTTCTTTTTAGAAAAGCAACTTTCTTTTTGTAAAGCAACATTTACTTTTGCAAAGATGTTTTAGCATTTATAAAAGATATTCTCCTTTTGCAAAACTATTTTCTAATTTTGTAAAGTTAGCAAATAAATTGTTCAGCTTTTCTTTTCCATAAAAAATTGTTTTGTTGTTTTATGGTGGCTAGTTGTCATGAGATTTGTCTTGGTTTGTCAACTTTACTTTTGACTATTTTTAGACTACTTGGGTTTATAAAGTATGTTGAAGTAGTTTTCTTCAACATTTTGTATGCTTTGTAAGGATAAGGAGTTATTGTCTTTTACATGGTCTAAGTTCTTTTCTGAAGAATTTTTGCATTGTAATAATTTTTGCATAATACCAAAATATTCTTCTTTTGTTTGGGTTATTGCTAAAAGGGTTGCAACATGAGATTTTTGGGTTAAGAATGTGGTATTCAGGGCCTTCATTTGTAATAGTTGGGCCAAAATTGGCTAATTTACATTGTTTAACCATGTCTTAATTCTAGGTTTTAACAGTCTTTCAGGAATTTTGAATAAGTCCCACCATTTGATTTTAAATTGGCTAATAAGGACAAGGGTTTCATCTTGAGTTTAATAATCAAGATACTAGGTTAAAACTCATAAAGAAAAGAATTTTGTAGAGAAAAGGAATAATGGTGTAAACCTTCTCTCATTGATAGATGGTTTATATATGGTTTTGAACATATCATAATTTTCTCATACTTCTAGAACAAGAATATCTAGAGAAGAATGAAAATAGTTCTAACATTATTTAAATCAATTGGGAATTTTTATAGTGTTTATTTTGAATAACCAAGAATAGCTTCCCTTTTAGTTTTGGATGAGGAAAGTATTATACCAGACTTATTGGTAATTCCATATGAAAATGTTTGAGAATAGTTGGTTTTGGTTTTGAAGGAAATAAGGAAGGTTCTGTATTTTGAAAGTTTTGTTCCTCATTTATGAGGAGGAATGATTTGTAAAATGTGGCAGGTGAAGTAAGTAAGGTCATTATGGGTTTTGTCTAAATGGAAGTGTTTGAACTTGGTTGACTTTGTTACTTTAAGTATGGTCATATAGTAAGTTTATGGGTTAAAAGGATCTCAGAGTTTGAAATATCATTCTAAAGGGAAAATCTTTTGGATGGTGAAAAAAGAGTTTTTATCATAAAATCCTTGTTTAATGACAAATATATTTTGAAAATAGTTTTTACCAACATATTTTGAAGAGGATTTTGAAATCTTTTTTGAAGAAGTTGAAGGGATAGAAGATATTATTTTACCTATATTTTCCCTATAAAGGTCTTCGAGAGAAGATAATATTTTAAGGGCTTCTAAAGATTGATGAATGTTTTCCATTCATTTTTGAAATTGTAAATCTTTTTTTGCAATTTTTTAAGATTAAGGTTTTGGAGTTTCGATAGGTTTTGATGATTAACATTGTGTATTGGCCAATTATTCTATCTAGGTTCTTACTAGTGACACATATGTATCATGAAGTCTAAAGTTTTGGGTTGGAGTAAGATTTTGGATAGAAGATAAGACTAAACTCTCCTCAAGTTTTTTAATTGGAGCTTTTCCTTTATTTTTTGAGTTTTTGGGCATCTTTAAGCCTATTTTGGAGAAATTCTCAGGTTAAAAAATAAAGAATAAAGTTTTTATCTCCTTTTATGTATTCTAATCACCTATTAACATAAAGCTGCTGATCTTGCACCTTACAAAATTCCCTAAGAAACTGATTTTTTAGAAAAACTCTACAAAATAATTGTCCAGCTAAATAATTTTTCAAATACTCATATTCATATTATTGGTACCCAAATGAATCGTATAAAGAACTAGATTCAACAGTTTACCATATAGATCAAAACCCATAATTACAATATGTTAGAAGGTTTTATTTCGATTGCATTATTTTACAAAATTCATTACAAAATAATGATTTTTGCATTTGTATCAAAACATAAATTTTATTCCTAAAAAGGAGAAACACTTTTACAAATTGATCTATTTCACTCAAACACTGTTAAAATTGATTGCTTCTACTTTTAAAATAGCCAAAACAGATCAAAATATGATTATTATTACACAAAAAGACATTAAAAATATACAAAATTAAAATAGTTACATAAATAGGATGTTATATACTATAGTATAGCAAAGTCAAACACTAGAAAACAATTTTTCACAATCTTATAGAGAAAAATCAATAGTCATAGCTAAATCTTTATTTATAGTGTTAGAAGATATCAAAAGCATTAGATATTAAAGTGACAATAAAACTAATACATCAGAATTATAAGTGTTAAATAAAAAAAAAAGATACATATCTTAAAATAGAAAAGTTATAACAACAATTTCACGAAGAATTAACCTTAAAAAAATTTATAATAATAAAAAACAATATGATAAACTTAAAATAAAATATTTTTACAACAAACTATCATTCTTAATGTATTAACAAAAGAAAGATCTTATTTAATATCTGTTAATTTTGTTGACAATAGTGTATATTAATGAAATATAAACAATCTAAGTGAATATAATGTTACTATTGTTTTACAATAAATGAAAATAATAGCGACAACTTATCATGTTAGAGAAAAGTTATATAAAGTAATAGAAAATAATTTAATAATTGCTTTTATTAGAATATTAAAAAAGATAATAGGAACATTATTTATCAGATAATGATAAAAAAGGAATATTAAATGCAACTAAGCATGTTATAGTAAGGTATTAATAGAAGTAACATGTACTATATAAATAAGAATAGAATTGAAAAAGATTTTGTCAATACACTACTTTTTATGATTATTAAACATATTATGGGAGATCCAAGTCAATTTCAACAAAAATCTTTTAAAATACTTTTAAATTTAAATTGCCTTAGTATGCAATACTTCAGATGGTACAAAAATAAGTTTTAGCAAATTTCTTTTTAAAATTAGATTGTAATTATTCTTTTCAAAAAGAATGATTCATTGTCAAACTATTAAAATTTTTTGTAGAAAATATTAAGAGAAGAACTAAACATATATATAATGGAAATATAATTTATAATTTATTAACATATAAAGAAATTATTACTCACATCAACCATAAGGGCTAGGAAAAAATGAAAAATGAATTGTAGACAAATAAATAAGAATTAGTCATTTTGTTCTTAATATAGTCATGAAATCATGCTAGCATCCTCCAAGATAAAAACAAAGAAAAATATAAATTTTAAAAAGAAAAATTATAGTTCTATGGATACACCTACAAAAAACTTTTATAAAACCAATAAACCTTATAAATCTAATCAATGAAAAAGAATAGTTGGTTGTTTTGGATTATCAAACAAATTTTTAAAAATTAATTCTTTTAAGTTTATTAAATAATCTCTTTTTATTTTTAACTTATATACTTTATGGATCATATCTATTAATAATTCATCTTTTGTAACAATAATAATACTCTTATATGCAATGTATAGTCTCATACCTTCATTAGTTTCATTATTGCTTGAATAGTTAGTAGATTCTTCTATATAAGTACAGCTATTCTCTTGATTCTCCCTTTTCTCATCAATAAATCAAAAAACAAGCTTTCTTTTGGAATGTTTATTCTTTATTACCTTCAAAATACCTTGAATCTTGAATTGGAATTATTATATTGACAAGAAAAAACATTTAGCTCCTTATCCATTAATGCTAGTATGACAAATAAGTATAAAATGTTGGTTTTTAATTCCTACATCATAAACTTGTTTAGAAGTTATTACTAATAGTGCAAATCAAATTTAAGGCAAGATTGATTTTGAAGTTCACACAACAAATTAATCAACTTATTTTACTAATAAAAGTAAAATAAAGGTATTTTCAGCATTCAGTTTCTCTACAAAAGAATAAATAAATAAATAAATAAATAAATATATATATATATATATATATATATATTTAAAAGATGCATTATTACAAATTTTTAATGGTGAAAGTGAAAATTAAACTAACTTTATCTTTAATAATAAGGATCTTGATTATGAACTTTACATGATTAAACAACTTTTTAATTAAAAGAATCTTAAGACATACATCTTTATCTCTTTACTTCAAAAAGTTTTTGTCTAGTTATAATAATAAGTGTTACGTTATTAATGACGTTATACATGTTGGAAAACCTAGTTTCCTTACTATTTAAGCTATATTGAAGATTGAAGAACCTATTTTGAATGTTGAGCAACCTGAAGTTACAACAGAGGAATCCTTAAAAAGCAAGCTTGAAGACTTGTCATTGTGTTGTAATTTTTTGTTTGGTTTATAACCTTAAAACCTTAAAAGTCAAATAAGTGTTGTAATTGAACCATTTATTGAATTGGTTTACTTTGTAGTTTTAGGACTTAGTGGGAGCAATTGGATTGTTATACCAAATTTGTGATTTTCTATAATGTGTTGACAAACCACTTTTAAACTTTGTTAACTTTTAATTTTGTATAAATAAGGTAATCTATACCTTAAGTAATGATTAAAAGGTTTTGTTTGTATAAAAAAATCAATATATTAGAGATGAAAATGAATGAAAAATGGCATCTTTTTTTTTAGTTACTTAGTTTTTTTCTTTTAAACTTCTTAACTTGAAATATAATACTAGACCAGCAACCTTCAAGTGGTATCAAAGCATTTAAGAGCACTAAAAAAACCTAAAATTTAGTAAGGACAATGAGAGAATTAAATGCATAAATTAAAAACACCAACCACTAAAAAAAAAAAAAAACTATAAACCTTTAAATGACAACTAGTAACTTTCCTACCTTAGCACCTTATATGTTCTCAAGAGAGAACTATCTTATTTAATAAGGACCTATCTTAAGGCTTTAGACCTCTAAAAAATAGTGGAAATAGAAGATCAAATTCATGAGTTTCCTCAAAACCCAACTTTTGCTTAAATTAGGCACCATAGTAAGGAGATTACCGAGGTTTTCAAAACTCTCACCAACATCCATTTAATAATGTCTGATGTGATATTTACCAAAATTATGGCTTGTTAAATAGCTAAAAAAGGTTAGAATAAGCTTTAAGAGGAGTTTTTTTGGTAGTGATAAGACAAGATATATTCAAATCCTGAATTTAAGGAGAGAATTTAAAGCTCTTAAGATGAAGGAGACAAAAATAATTAAGCAATTTACAAATATACTCACGAAGACTATAAACCAAATTAGGTTGTTTAGAAAAGATTTTAATGATTAAAGGGTTGTGGAAAAAGTCCTAATGTGCTTACTTGAAATATATGAGTTTAAAATTTCATCTTTAAAAGACTTTAAAGATCTTAGTAAGTTCATATTTGGTGAACTTGTTAATGCATTACAAGTTTTGGAATTAAGAAGACAAATTAGATAAGAGGAGTCTTTAGGGCTACCTTTGTTGTAAGAGATAAGGAAAAGGGTCAATCAAGTGGCTTTAAGCTTTAAAGTGACAAGAAAGAGAAGGAGAACAGAAAAAAAGGTGAATAGAAGCTAGAAAGAAGAAGTTTGGACCTTAAAAACATTATAAGAGAACTAGTCATTTAGAAAGATATTGTTGGTTTATACTTGATATTCAATGCAACATATGTAAAAAGATGGAACATATAGCAAAGGTCTATAAGAATAAACAATCTACCCAAGGAGCTCCATAGTAAGTTTAAGTGGTGGAAAGGAACCAAAATGAAGATGTCTTATTTGTAGTAACTTACAGTGAAGCTATAAAGATCACTAAGACTTGGTTGATATGCAGTGGATAAATCTATTACATGACCAATGATACAGGCATGTTCAACCTACTTAACCAAAGCTTTCAATCCATGTTAAAATTAGGAATGGTGGGAAAGTGAGTAGTAGTAATGAACACCATATCAGGTATAAAATACATCATTGATGTATTTTATGTACTTGAAATTGACCAAAACCTATTAAGTGTTGGTCAAATGATGGAAAAGAAGTATTCCTTACTATTCAAAGATAAGCATTGTAAAATACTTGATCCTTATGGTCATAAGGTGCTTATTGTAAAAATAAAAAAATAAAAGTCTTGTTATGAATTACTATGAAAATTCACTTATGTCATACAATAGTGCTATAGATGATAGTGTTCTATGATACAAAAGATTAAGTCATTCCAATTACTCTTCATTGAAACACTTACACAACTTGAGACACAGTGTACCAAGCATAGATCTAAATATTGTTATCCATAAGATTTGTCAACAAAAGGAAGCAATCAAGGCATCCTTTTCCTCATGCTTAAGCCTAAAGAGCCTTAAAGAAACTGTAATGCATCCATACAGACTTATATAGACCAATGATCTCACCTTCTCTAAATGGAAACAAATATTTCATTATTTTTATTAGTAATTTTACTAAATTCTATTAGATCTATTTCTTAAAGCTTAAATCAAATGAGTTAGGGATGTTCTTCAAGTTTAAGAGCTAGATTGAAAATCATACAGAATGTAACATCATTACCATCAAATCAAATAATGGGTTTGAATACATAATAGACAAGTTTAACAATTTTTGTGAAAAATCAAGCATTTACCACTTACTCACTTTTCTTTATACTCCATAATAAAATGAAGTCAATGAGAGAAAAAAACAAAAACTTTAATGAAAATGACAAGGTTTATGTTGTTTAAAAAGAATATGTCATAGGTTTTTTTAGGTAAAAGCTGCTAACACAACCAATTACCTTTTCCACAAACTCCCAGTAAAAGCCTTAAAAGACATGACTCTATATGAAATTTCATATGAAGTCAAGCCCTCTTTATCACATGTCAAGGTGTTTAAATGTGTGTGTTATATCTTGATTTGTATAGAAAAAAGGAATAATCATAATAAAAAGGCAAACATTGATATATTTGTTAGTTATAGTAATCAATCAAGGGGGTATAAGATTTTTTATATTAGTTTTAAAAAGGTTATTGTAAGTAGGAATGTAAAGTTTGATTAAAGGGTTGGATGAGATTAGAGTAAGAATTAACTCCTTGAAGAACAACTTGACTTCAGTTCAAATTCTAATTTGTTCCCACTTGCGACTGAAACTCTAACTAAACAAGTAGTAGATTTTGATCATGAATTACTGAGAGACATTAGACCTCATGCAAATATTTATAAAAGAGAAAATGTTACAATTTTAGAGCCAACATGTTACTAGGAAGCTTCATAGTCATCAAGTTGGATTGAAGCAATTCAAGAGGACTTTGATGTGATTTAATAGAACCAAAACTTGGAAGCTTATAGATAGACCTTAACATAAATATGTAATTAGGGTCAAATGGGTTTAAAAGTCAAGCTGAATGTAAATGGGATAGTCAACAAACTCAAGACCAATTAGTAACCAAGGCTTCTCTTAGTAATATGGAACTGATTATACTAAAACTTTTACCCCAGTTGTAAGGCATATCATTATCAAACTGCTACTTGTCATGTCAACATAAAAGGGTGGAAGGTATATCAGTTGGATGTAAAGTTAGAATTTTTGAATGGTACATATGATGAATAAGTTTATATTGAACAACCATAGGGGTTTAAAGTCAAAGGAGTTGAGAATAAAGTCTTTTTACTAAATGAAACCCTTTATGATTTACAATAGGCACCAATAGCCTAATATAGCAGATTGAATGAGCACCTACTTCAATATGGTTTCACTTAAAGCCAAAATAAAGCCATTTTGTACATTAAAGTTGAAGGGACTGGCATTTTAATAATTTCAATTTATGTTGATGACATTCTTGTCACAAGGAATAAAATGACATCAATTGATGAGTTCAAACTCCAAATGAAAGCCTTCTTTAAGATAACTAATCTTGGAGAAATGAGATTCTTTTTAGTAATAGAGGTTTTGCAACTCAAAATAACATCTTTATTTGTTAGACAAAGTGTGTCACTAAATTGCTTGCAAAGTATAGCATGACTAATTGTAAATCAGATGCAACTCCTCTCAACATAAGTGAAAAGCTCTGTAAAAATGATAGAGCTGAAAAGGTAAATTGCATAACTTATAGAGGCCTTATTGGAAACCTATTGTACTTAAAAACAACAAGACTAGATATAATGCACTCAATAAGCCTTTTGTCAAGATACATGTGGCTTCTTAGTTAACTTCACTATAATATAGTTAAAAGGTTCCTAGGTTTGTGAAAGAGACTACTAAATTTAAAATCTAGTTTAAAAGAAAAGGTAAAATCAAGTTAGTAGGTTTCTTAAATAGTGATTGGGTTTGGTGCTCAGACAACATGAGAAGCACCTTAAGGTATCTCTTTTCCTTAAGATTTGATATGTTCTCTTAGAGTTCAAAGAAATAAGATGTAATTGCACAATTCATTGCAAAAGCTGAGTAACTACTGTTGTTGCAGTGAACCATGTAGTTTGGCAAAAGAAAATTTTGACAGATTTAAAGTTAATTCAATTTGAACCTATTGTAATACAAGTAAACAATCAATCAACCATAATAGTATTAAAAATCTTATCTTTCATGGTAGGATAAGGTATTTTAGGATAAAGTTTTATCTATTTAGAGAAATATAGTAAGAAGAAAAAGTGAAGTTGGTCCATTACAACTCAAAGAATCAGATTACTGATTTTCTAACCAAAACTTTGTTAAGAAACAAATTTGAGTACTTAAAGTCCAAAATGAGCATAAACATTAAGGAACCTAAAAAGGAATATTAGAAAACCTAATTTCCTTACTATTCAAATTACATTGAAGATTAAAGAGTCTATTTTGGATGCTAAGCAACCTAAAGTTGCAATAAGGGAATCCTTGGAGAGCAAGGTTGAAAACTTGTCATTTTGTTGTAATTTTGTGGTTGGTTAACAACATTAAAAATCAAACAAGTGTTGTAATTGAATCACTTCTTAAATTGATTTAATCTGTTAGCTTTAGGACTTGGTAGGAGTAGTTAAAGTGTTATACTAAATTTGTAATTTGATATAATGTACTAATAGACTATTTTTAAGCTTTCTTGACTTGCAATTTTGAATAAATAAGGTAATAAATGTCTAAAGCAATGATTAAAAGGCTTTGTTTGTGCAAAAAAATTTCCATATAATAAAGATGAAAATGAATGAAAAATAATCTCCTTCTTTAGCTGTTTATTTTTTTTTTTTTCTTTGTAACTTCTTGACTTGAAACACAACACTAAACTAACAACTTTCAATACAAATTTATTGTACTTATGATGTAAGGCATTACATTATTTGGATTCAAAATGTTTTAAAATCTAAATATATGTAACTATAAATAAGTTTTTCTAGTAAAGAAGTCGGTAGAGTGTTTTTAAAGGTGATGATAGAAATCTTAGTTCAAAGTACTAAAAAAATAGATAGTTTATTATAGATGTGTACAAATAGAACATTACAAAATTTGGTGTAAATTTAAAAATAAAAATAAAAAAAGGTTCAAACCTTTGAAATAAAAGAAAAAAATTAAAAAAAAATTCAATTTAATTGAAAAAACATAAGATATAAATGATGAATTAACAAATGAATCTACTAATTGACCTCATCTTTTTCTATTTCTTTTATCCCATCTGCATTTCTTCCGTCTGCTTCTCATATATCTCAAGAATTTTAAATGGAAAATATTAAATATTTAACTCTAAGATTACAATTAAAAGATATTAAACATTTATCTCATCCACGCACCTGCTTGTGCCAAAAGTTGAGCAAAGAATAAATGAGGCATATGCCAAAACAAATTTGTTATCTCAACCTATGAAGCAAACGGTGATCTTGCTACTGGCATTCATATCCATAAACTTCTGAGTTGATAAATATACCAGGCATAAGCCAAAATGGGTGGTTTCGAAGTATGAATTTGAGTTAGCAACAAGAATCCATGGTAGATTGGCCAATGAGGGATGATAGTTTTCTGACTTTAAGTAGATGTAAATGTTTGGAGTCATTTGCACAGATGATGCAGGAGCTTTGTCTTACAAACAGCTCGGGGATTATCCACTAGCCAATTCTTACGATGATTCCACATAACATAGAGGGTAAACATGACAGGTTACCCATGGGATAGCAAGTTTCTCAACCACTTATGTCTGACCTGGCTTGGCGCACAAGAATCCTTGTCTAAAGTCTACTTGATAAGATCAAGTAATACCATCATCTTCACCTGGGAAGCAAGAGTGACCGGTGCTGGTTTGATATCCAACTGCCCTCATCTGATGGGTTAGTTTAACAATCACTTCGTATATCTCTTCAATCTGATGGTGGACCTCATCTCTAGCGACAAACTCATGTCTTTCATTTCTCACCTCAATCCAACTATAGGCTACATTTTTCCTCAAACCTTTCTCACCCAATGCCTCCCTCACATATGTGGCATCATCCCATCTATTACCTGCAGCATAAATGTTTGATAACATAGTATATCTAGCACCATTCAGGGGTTCCAAACTAAACAAAGCTTCTGCAGCCATCCTAGCAAGATTTAGGTTACCATGCAAACGACAAGCACCCAAAAGTGCACCCCACATTCCCACATGATTGGATCCATTAGGCACCTTCTTAATTAACTCCACTGCTTCATTCATTCTATTTTTCCTCCCCAACAAATCCACCAAAGTGCCATAGTGCTCAGATTGTGGGTTAACACCATATTCCTTTTCCATTGTATCTATAATCTTAAGTCCTTCAGAGACTAGACCTCTGTGGCTACAAGCAGATAACATACCAAGAAATGAGACACAATTAGGTGCCCTGTTTGCTTCAATCATCTTTCGGAATGATTCAGCTGAATTCTCTGCCTGCCCATTTTGAGCAAACCCTGTTATCAGTGAGTTCCAAGATACAATATCCTTTTCTGGCATCATCTCAAACAATTTTGTGGAAGATATCATATCTCCACACTTGCAGTACATATCTATTAATGCGTTAAAGACAAAAGCATTCAATATATTACCCCTATAGCTACTCCTAATGATCTGGCCGTGAATCTGTTTGCCTCTTTCAATGAGTGAAGAATCTGCACAAGCACTTAACACAGCAACAAATGTAAAAGCATTGGGACAGACCCCTTCAAGGAGCATTTGTTTGAAAAGATCCAAAGCTTCATAACTATGTCCATTTCGTGCAAAGCCAGTAATCAAAGTAGTCCAAGAAACAGTGTTTCTAACTGGCATTCCTGCAAAAATCCGAAAGGCCTCACTCAATCTAGATGCTTGAGCATATGCTGCTACCATTGAAGTCCAGGACACAACATCCCTCTCTTGCATTCGATCAAATATACAAGAAGAAGTATCAGGATCACCACATTTTCCGTAAGCATCAATCAACGCATTATAGACTATCCTATTGAACACCAACCCAACAACAATTGCAACTCCATGAACTTGACGTAACGGTCCTAATACACCCGAGCAAGCACAAGTACCCACTAAGCTAACAACCGTAATCTCGTCTAAACATAAATAGCAACAATCCTCCTGCATCCTTCTGAAGATATTGATCGACTCTTTGTACAACCCATGGCGAGAAAAGCCCGAAATCAAGGAATTATAGGTAACGAGATTTGGTTCAGGCATTTCATCGAACGACTTACGAGCGTCGTGGAGGAGACCCATGTGAGCATAAGAACAGATGACAGTGTTCCAGGAACGGGAGTTCTTATTGTTGATGGGAATATCGTCAAAGGCCTTTTGGACGCCATCGACGGCATTGAACTTGGAGTACATGTCTATAATCCGGTTGGCGATGAAGGGGTCGAAGACGAGAGCAGTTTTGAGGAGATGGGAGTGAAGAATCGTCCCAAGCTTGAGGTTTTTGGTCGCAATGCATCTCGAAAAGAGGGAGGCGTATTGCCCAACTGCCTCGGAGGCAACAGCAATCGGAAGCATACTCATGGGCCTTTCGGCTTTTGGCTTTGTATCGTTAATTTGATAAGTGCATTGCACTCTGCAGTGCAGTGCATGGATGCTTGATACTTGTGATGCAAGAAAATGCTTAACTACTACGAGTCCAGGGCAATGGGATGATGTTTAACCTTATTTAGTAACTTGTCTTGCGTCCAGAGTGCTATATGCGCGAATAAATGAGATAATTAAGGATGCTTAATATGTTTATTTATTTTTTTAATACAATTCATTTTATAATTTTATATTATATAAATTAATTTTATTATTTTTATTTTAAATAAATTTTATTATAATTGCATGAGTAAATTATATTAAAAATATATCAAAATATAAATTAGCGTAAACATTAACCTATTTTTATTTATATTGCACCAATTTATTAAAACTTATATATATATATATACACATGGTTCATTACTTTCTTTCCATAATCTCTTTTTTTTATCCGACATTATGAGTAAGTTGAATTATATTTAATTCACTTGTGATATTTTCTTTTACTAAATATATCAATCACTTATCATAGAATTATTACTTTTTCTCTAAAAGGTAATTTGTTGGATTATACAGTACCACATTTATATGATTCAAAATCTTCATCTTCCTATTTAATGTAAAATATGCAAGTCAGATTGTACTTAACTCCGTATATAAAATATAACTCGTTTGTGATATTATATATATATATATATATATAATACATATACATATAAATAATGAAAATGATTGAAGCAACTAACCCCTATTTTTATCTTGTCGATTGTCATTTTACTGCTAATTTCAGTATTTTTCCCTTTTCCCGCTTTTTGTAACTTTCGTCTAGGAATTTGGCCGAATACTTCTTTCTTCCAAATTCATTTTCACCATGCTTTTAATCCACAATCAAGATAATATTATTTAGTCTTAAAAAAATATATAAAAATAAGAATAAACATTACGAACTTGCACAAAAAGCTGTAAACAATAGAGTTATGATTAAGAACAAACAATCTTAAGAGAACTAATCTTAAAACACAGATGCTACCTGCCTTTTGTCATGGAGGTGAGAGGCGGCCTGCATAGAAGAAATCATCATGTTGTGCTCTTACAAGCATTTCTTGATAATGCCATTATCACTATTTAGAGATCCAATCAATGAACCAAACACGAGAACTACCCCAAAACTGAAGACATCTAACACAAGATACTGCTTTTCCTACCAATGCGTACTCTGGGGCAAAGGAACTGAAAGTGCCCTGCATTCTTGTTGGAGAATTGGAATACTCCAACGACTCTAACCCACGTTTGGTTGGAATGCTTATCACCTATGTTAGATTAGAGAGATGCCAAGAGAAAGTATGAGAACGAGATGGGAAGGTTTCAATAGAAGTAATATGTGGGTTTATGTAAAGATAGAAGATAGATGGACAACCTTTGGTATTTTCTCACAAATAGAATCAATTGCCAACAAAATTGCATTTAGCTTCATTAATTAGGGTTAAGGAGTTGAGAAAACAGGATGAAAAGAGAGAAGTGTGCTAAATGTCAAGCTTGTATCATAGAATTAGTATGTGTATATATATATAAGTGGAATAATTAAAAATTATAATTTTTATTTAAGTATTATTATGTGAGTATAACTTAGAAAGGTACAAATAAAGACAAAAAGTTTTTAGTAATCTGATTAGTTACTTTAAGAATAATTAAAAGGAAATTTAATTAATTATTTTATATTTATAATTTTCTGTAGTTTTTTACTCTTAAATTACATAATTTTTTTCTTTTTTTTTTTTTTTTGAACACGGGCTTTGAGGACTCAAAGCACATGTGAAATGACAATTATCTAGAAATTTGTGAAACCTTCTGATTTTTGTTCCTCCTGCTGCACCATTAATCGCATTGGACGAAAAGCTCTATTTGATTTATTTGCAAGATATGGTTGTTGTTATTTGTTATTATTAATTATTGATTTGTTGAATATTGCTGGTGATTATTAAAAAATTAATAAAATATTTAGTTAGTTTTATATTTGTTATTACTGTTAAATAATAAAATAATTAATTTAGATATTTATTGTGACAAAAAATTACTTAACTAGTTTATAATATTGATTAATGATATATCATATCAAACATCATTTTTCTTTTTGAAAATAATATGAAGATTTTTCTTCTTTTATTTTAATTTTTGATGAAAAATATTAATATTCACAACATATTCAAAAAAATATGATATTTGAAATAATTTTTTTATAATTAATAATATTAATAAAAAATGAAAAAATATTATTTGAGAGTTGTAGAAAAACGAAAATATTGTATTTATATAAATATTTATGAAAAGAATACAAAAATTTAATCCACATAACAAGTAAAAAAAATAATATACACATTTTTTAGCGGTAATTTAATGTATATAGATTTTTTTAAACAGTGCCACTGGGCTAATTTTCTATCAGCTACTATTGGAAAGGCTATATACAGAAATCAGTAGATTTCAATAACAGTTTGAAAGAAAATAACCAAATACCATTAAACTAGCTGTTGATAGTTGACCAGCAAATGACAGCACTCAAAAGTTAAACTAAACACCTCAAAGATAAAATGTAACTGATTAGTAACCAGTAAAAAACAAGTCAAAATGGAATATTTTTTTCTAATTATATTATATGAGGGGTTTTTTTTTTCTTTTGATAATTCACATTTTAATAGATATTTAATAATCCGTATTGCCATACACAATTTACTTTCGGCATTTTCACATTCTCTTTTCGTTATCAAATAAAGTGTTCGAGAGTATATTTAATACACAAAAACTTTCTCAAATATAAAATTAAAATTAAAGGTCATTGCAAATTCAAAAGGACAGTTATCAATTATTTACAATAATTTATATTAAGAAATAGTAATTAAGATATAAAATAAATAATTTTACCTGAAAATTAGTAATAAATTAAAATAGATTTGTCAAAATTTTGGAAGTAGTTATTATACTATTCAAATTAAACATATTAAAGTTAGAAAATACATCTTAGTTACAAAAAGTAATGAGTAAGATATAAATTTTTGATTAACAACATTTAATTTTAAAATGATATAATAGATATATTTATCAACATGGGGCCATTATTTCCATCTAACGAATGGGTGAAAATAGACAAAAAGACTTGTTATTATTTGATCATTAATTTTTAAAAATATATTGTTTATAAATTAAAAAATTGAAATAATTTGAATAATTTTGATTAAGATTATCATCGAATAAAAAAAATCTATAAATTTATTAATGGAATTGGAAAAATATTTTTCCTATTTTTGTAAGTGTATCTTGCACAAATGGTGACGTTGAAAGAAATGAATAATGGAGTCATCTTTGTCAAAAATGTAAAATTTTACTCCAGTCTGAAAGTTGGGTCTATCTTGTACACAGCACAATTCGAAGAGAAAACAACTGAGAAAAGACAATAGTTCATCAACAAAATGTGTTAAGACAATTTTGAAAGTATTGTACAATATATTTTAGAGGTTATACGATCATTCATTAAATGGTCAGACGAAATTAAAAAATTTTTATTATACGGTTTGCCTAGTAACACTTTAAACATTTGAATTTGGAGGGCTAGTTGAACACAATGTAAAGCTCAAGTGGTTTGATGGTAGGGCATTGCACTGCACGGTGTTGTGTGTGAGCAGCAATGTAATTGACTGGATTTTTTTTATTAAGTTGTACACAAATTGAGATTTATTCTGTAATATTAGTTCTTGTAAAAAAGAGAAAATCAAGGAAATAACTATTATGTGAACCGATAAAATGAATAATGCTACTAATCAATTTTTATATGCTATTTTTCAGACATTTCACAACAATTTTATAAGTTGAAAATTTTTATCCTAATATCAGAGGTTCAAGAAAAGAGAATTTTGTTTGTTTTATATAATTTTATCAAAATATCTTATATATTCCTTAACATGTTTTATAGTTTGGCGAGAATATTGTATGTATTTTCCAAAGTATCATATAATTTTGTTCTCACCGTTTTTCACTAATGCTTTTAATTTGTGGGCACTAGTTAACTAATAATGTTACTAAAATTATATTACTTTAATTTTTTTTTTTGGAATAAAAGACTATGTGTAAAAGACATATCAAAATAAGTCATTGGATCCGGTTTATATTAGTTCACTTTAGGTTTAGGTAATTTTAAGAAAAGTCAATTTTAGATCCATCACAATCGAGTTGTTTTTAAGTTTAAGTTAATGGGGGAGTGGAATCGATTTTTACAATAAATATAGGGTGACATGTTATTAGTTACAAATTATTTTATTTTATTATATCTTAGATTAGGTATAAAAATAAAACGTTTTTATTATTTTAATTAATCATATTTTGTGAATGCATGTTTCGACATGTATGATATATGCCTAAAATCCAATATTCTACTCAAGTGCAGTCAATCGATAGCAGCAAAGTGTCAGTCGGCACGTGACTTCTCGGTCCACGTGTGGTCGATCATTGACGTTTTGATTTTACAACTGAGAAAAGGTCCCTTGGCCTTAAAGGTTTGTCCGATTGGTCAAATCTCATTTGCCAGGTATCAAACCACGACCTTCCATTGTTGTATATCAACCGTTTTAATTACAAGTTAATTCCTAATAATTGAAGTTATGTCTCAATTAGATAATCTATTTTCTCGCACTCTCTAAAACCAGTGTCCCATTTTAGATGACTGTACAAATCTTTCGAAGACGTCTTTCAATAGTCATATGTTGAGTTAAAATCATGAGAGTATTTTAAATTTTCGATTTTCTTTGATTTTTTTAAACTTTAAAAGATTTTAGTGAATATAGTGTCTTGAACAAAACGATATTTAACAAAAATATTTTTAGATCCAATTCTAAAATATAACAAAAATGTGCCGTATCACTTTCCCCAATTGTCTCTTTTTCAATTAAAAATGATTGAGAAATGAACCTCAAATTGTACGCTGCAACAAAATCTTTAATTGATTGACGAACTCACTGAGTTAGTGCTCTTAGACAACTCCTCAATTGTGCAAATCTCACCCTTTAAGCCGTTAAAGCACTAAATTGTAGTCTATTGTGCCCCTCAAAATCATATGCTCGGAATTTTTTTGTATTATTGGGTGAAATACTAACATATGATGTTAATATACAATTTTTTAATATTATTGTATAATTTATGAAAAGTGTCATATAATAACTGGAAAGTAAATTATATGTTAAAGTAAAATTTTTATTTGGTTGACAAACCCTGCTTAACTTTTGGTCTTAGGTAATGTTTCAGACTGTGCGATACACACACCGAGATCACTAGAGCATTATATTTTGATCAATTAGATCCCCCAAATCAAATCTTTAGAGCTTTATAGACTATTGGGTGAAAATAGTGTATTTTAATGTGGATATATAATTTCAAGAATGTGTCATATAATTCCTAAAAAATGGCATATCATAACTATGAGACCACGCAAGACATGGCCAATTATGCCCCCATAAGGATTTTTACGGCATTTTTGTGTCATTTCATGGAATTCAAAATTTGCATATTAGCATACAATTGTGGATAGGTCGTGTATAGTTTCTTTTAGTGTTGGCATACAATTACTTAAAACTAGAATAAATTGTGTGGCATATGTTAGCTATCGATAGATTGTTTGAAGCTCACACTTATAATTTCTTGGATTACAATGATTATATATTGACTTATAAATTTGTAAAGATGTCATATAATTATTGGATTGTAGCATATAATAACTAGAAAGTGGAGCAAAACGTTGGTTTGATTTACAAAGTATGCTTATTTTGTTGTCTCATGTGCAATAAGAGAACCATGTGAGATAAACACTAAATTATATGTTTAAGTAAATTGTTTCTTTTGTTAACCTAATGAGGTCTTATTTGATAGATATTTTCTTTTAATTTTAGTATCAAATTAATATTATTATTGCTACTTAAATTGGATTGTATTAAAATTTTATACATTTTTAATTTCTTTATAAGAGAGGAATAAACTAAATGCGATCTCATTTAGATTTGAGATTTTTTTTAAAAGGAATTTATCTTAATTAGTAATTCAAAGTCAATTAGAATTCTATCCAGTTATTGGTTGAACATTGTTTGATATTTTGGATATAATTTTAGTTACACATATTTAAATTAAGTGATTCTTATTGCTAAAGAAAACTAAGAGACAGAATTACAACTTTGTAGCTTTACTAATTGTAATTCAATTTCTAGAAAAGATCTATTTAAGGTATAAGTTATGAGTTTAAAAAATTTTTAGAAGCTTACTAGTTATAAAAAATCCTAAGTAATAAGTGGGGCCACCACAATGTAAAAGAGGCATAAAAATTTTCATCTTTATTAGTTTTTCTTACATGAATAAAGAATGATTTATTACTTGAAATATAAGACATCACCTCATTTTTAGTTAATAGGGTGTTTCCCTTCATCCCAAGAAGTTGCTTAAGTTAAGGAACCATGAAATAAACCTAAATGTCTACTTTGATCATTGATTTCATTATGATATGCATATTATAATGTTTGAGTAGTTTGAATCCTTAAAAGTCCATCCAATAAAAGAATTATTACTCTTAATTAACTTTCTTTACCCTAAAGGAATTATTAATTGCTTGAAACACAAAAGCCCTTATTGATTACATGACAATAAAACTTCTCATTTAGGTACTCTAAATCCATTGACATTTATCGCACAAAAGAGCTATTACTCTTAACTAGTCTTCTTTATTAGAAAAGAATAATTTATTACTTGAAATTTGAGATTGCCACTTAATTCCTTAACTATAAGACTTTTGCTTTTGTTACAAGAAATCAATCACGCTAAATGATTATGCAACCAAAATCCTTGTCCACACCAAATATTAATTTTGTTGCAATATGCATGTTAATATACCTTGGATAGCTTGCATTTATTAAATTCAATTAAACAAAAAAATCATTCATTTTGATTAACTTTTCTTACATGGATAGAGAATGATTTATTATCTGAAAGATGAGATTAACATTTAATTTGCTAATATGGCTTTTTCCTTCATTCTGCAGTCATTCATACCAAAAAAAAAAAAATGAAATTAATTGAAATATCTATGCTATTCATTAATTTTATTATGAGATGCACATTATTATGTCTCAAGTAATATGAATTTATTGGAATCTATTTGATAAAGTTGTTATCATTATTGATTAACTTTCTTTACTATTGAAATATGAGATCATCTCTTAATTACTTAAAAATAGGAGTTCTCTTCTTAGTACTTCAAATCCATTATATTTTATAAAATGAATAAGCTATCATTCTTAATTGGCTTTTTTTTTTTTTTATAATAAGAGAATCATCAATTACTTCAAACTTAAGGTTATATCTTGATTATTTGACAATATGACTTCTGCTTTGAATAATCCAAATCCATTGAAATTTATCAAATAAAGGAGTTATTACTCTTAGTTATTTTTTTTTAATTAAGATAGAATTATTCATTACTTGAAATTTGAGATTGTTACCTAATTCCTTGGCAATAAGGCTTTTGCTTTCATTACAAGGAATCATTTACCCCTAAATAATCATGTATTTAATATCCATGTATATATGATATTAATTTCATTACAAGATGTATATTAATTCATCTTTAATAGTCTTAATTCATTGAATTCCATTAGGAAAAAGAGTCATTCCTCTTGGTTAACTTTTCTTAAATGGATAAAATGACTCATTAATTGAAAGATGAGATTGTCACTTAATTTTTAACAAATAAGTCTTATCTTTTAATTAAAAGGAGTCATTCACACACATACCAAAAAAGAAAATTAATTTAAATATTTATGTTGATCACTGATTTCATTGCAAAATGAATGTTATTATCTTGAGTAATTTAAATTCATTAAAGAAGTTATTACTTTTAATTAGCTTTCATTTCAATAAGAGAATCCTTCATTGCTTAGAAATATGAGTTTTCTCTTAATTACTTGGCAATAAGACTTCTCTTTTGAATAGTCTGAATCGATCAAAATCTATCAAATAATGTAACTATTACTCTTAATTAGCTTTCTTTACTATGAGAGAATTATGAATTGCTTCAAATATGAAACTATATCTTAATTATTTGATAATTAGACTTCTCTTTTGGGTAGTTCACTCCATTGAAATCCATTGAGTGAAGGAGTTACTATCTTTATTAGCCTTTTTTACCAATAAAGAATCATTCATTACTTAAAATATGAAATTATTTCTTAATTATTTGACAATAAGACTTCTTCTTTGGGTAGTCAGAATTCTTTGATATTTATCATATAAAAGAGTTATTACTTTTAATTAGCTTTTTTTATTAGGAAGGAATTGTTTATTGCTTCAAATTTGAAGTTGTCATTTGATTCCTTCATAATATGACTTTTGCTTTTGTTGTCAAGAATTATGCACACTAAATGATTATGCAATAAACATTTATGTCTATATTGAACATTAATTTTAGAGCGATATTTATGGCAATACACTTTTAATAATCTATATTCATTGAATTTCTATCAAATTATAATTTTAAAAATTAAAAGAAAAAGTATAAATAGAAATTATATAAAAAAATATGATTAATTAAAATTTTAGAATTAGTTTATTAAAAAAAAAGAAAAAAAAAGCATATCTTATTCATTTGCCTTGAAACACACATGTATAGGATTTATAAAAGGTGGGATGTAGGAATTTGTGTGAGTGAGAGCAAAAGTTATTCATCATATTGTCCTTATTAATATCTAGTTGCATCACTATAATTCTATAATCTTGACCAACAATAATAATTATTTAGATAAGATTTAAATCACCTGTATTGGCATTAGACTTATAACAAAACTATAATTGTAATGTTATTTGCCTATCTTGAATAATTGCAAATTGTTCTCCAATTGCCTTTCATTACTTTTGGGATTGTACACTAATAATAAGATAGTCATTTGTAATAAATCAAAATGAGAAAAAAAAAGAAAGAAGCCTCACTTTAATTAAGAAAAACTAAAAATAAATAAATGACAATTAATAAAATATGATGACGGAATAAAAAGAGGGCTAAAAAGTAAAAACTAAATTATGTGAATTTTTTTTAAACTAATATAATATATAATTAATGAATTTGTTTTGATTAGTGGGCAAGTGGATGCTTTATTAAAAGATGGTCAACTCTAAAGACAGGGGTCGAGGATGGGAGTGACGCGATTTCCATCAACATGCACGCCAAAAACATTTAATTATAGTCTACTTTTACATATATAGAGACGGGTGAATATATGCTTAGCCTGATTAAATGTCACGATACAGGCTCTCATACGCTTGGATATTCGCGTTGTCACGTGATGGTAAAATGGAATTTGGGGGTCACTGTAACTCGAAATGAATTTAATTAGTATCTTATTTATTTTACAATCTAATTTATAAACTCTCTCTGTTTGCCACTCTCTCTCTCTCTCTCTTTTCTTTTTGGATCTAAGAGAAGTGTCACAATCCAACCCTTAGACAGAGAATACCCTTGCTGTTATGAGACATAAAAATCACTAGATTGCTTAATCAGGTAAGAAATCTTTATGTCAATAAGGCATTTTCGCATCAACCAAGATCATAACAATTTAAAAGAAATTTAATTGATACTTTATCTATCTTATTATATAACTTATAAATTATTTCTTTCTCTTTTTCTATTTTGGTGTGACAGAAGTGTACCTTTAAAGAATTTACGACAAAAAATATTTCAATGGCGCCGGCGAAATTTGTGAGTGGAGAGAAGCTCTTCAAATAGTATTGGGTTTTATATATTTTCTAATTTTCAGCAGGGCAATTGGCATTACTACGCCATACTTTTTGTCTGCCACCGTGTGTGTATGTAAGTAGAAATGTATAGGAATATAATTGCTTATTTTCTTAATAAATTTATTGAAAAACGAATAAAAGCATATTGATTACGTGTATAGGACTAACATAACAAATTGATTATAAAACAGGGATTCAAGAAAACTTACAAGGGGATGATTATTGGAAATGCATTGTTATTTAGACCCTTTATGTCTAACCCATCCAACAAATAAGAAGGTAGAATGTTGCGCGAGTTAATACAAATAAGGTCTAATTTGGTGACAATTTGCTTCTATTTTTTCTTATCGAATATGTAATGTATCCCACCTCAAATTATGTAGCCCACCATTCTTTTTTGGTTCTCCTTCAACAAAAGTAATGGCTGTAGAGCCTACAAGAATTAGTTTCATCCAGACCAGGATCCCAACAAGCAATGATATACTTTTTTTCTTCTTTTCATTTTACCCTATGCCCTGTTTGGCCCGTGAGCTTGGTGTTGGAGAGGTACCGTAAAGTGCTAGACAGCTGTGGCAATATCATGGACTTCTTAAGCGAGGGGGGTAGCTGGAATGAAACAAACTGTATAATAGGCCATGCACGGGGAAAGATGATGGACGCCCCCCTTGGGGCAGTACTGAGACTGACGCCGAACGCCAGCTGGTGATGCTGGCCTCTACAATTTCTGACAAGACTTGGTACTTGTAAGTTATTAATATTTTTGAAAAAATATAGTTTAATATTATTATATCTAAATAATCTTTTATATGTCTGATTTTGATTTTAATGAACATTGAATTCAATATTATATAATTAATATAAATTTTTATTTTACATGTATACAAATAATCAACTCAAATTAATACAAAGAAAAAAAAAAAGCACATTATGTTGCGTTATAGCAATGTTATAGAATATATTATACATACCTTTCTTTATTAATTGTTCTGAATATTATATCACCCTTGTCTGCTATCTCAGGTAAATTCCAAAAACATGTGAACGCACCCCGGTGACACACGTGAGAAAGAGAAACTAGGAAAAAGAGGGCCGTTGGGAGGAGGAAGCTGGAGACAGGCACGGGAGAAAGAGAAACTGAGATTTAATCAGATCTTATCTATCACACACTGAGTCAAAAAAGCAGAGCACTCCCGAGACTTGTGGCTGAGCATTTGAACCTAAGAATGACATAAGAGATGAACCTGTAAACCAAGATGAAGCACACCATAATAACCAGGTTTCTCCATCGGCTTTCCTCCGATCCATATCCTTCTTCTCGAAGGACATCTTCTCCAGTGACCATGCAAGCCCCAAACATGTACTCCAAGCACTTGCCAGATTTAGAGAACTCGTTTATAAGAAACCCTTCAAAAGGGTACTTGAAAAGTGATAAATAGTGCATGAATTTCCAATAACTTGGGATTCCGTGCTTGGATATGAAGTAGCCGGAGAACAAAAAGAAGGACCCCATTACTCCTGAAATTAATGAGTTTCCAACGATGAAATTCGGCACCAGGGCACTGAAACATACCACAACGGAATTTGCTGTGTATAGAATCAACCAAATCAACAGCAGGAAGTGCATAAAGGCCATGAAATTTGGATTTAGACCCACCATCCAGTACAATGGGGCCGTGAATAGAATGGCCAGAATGAGTAGAAATGGCAAGTAAACTAGCCCATTAGCAATAGCATATGATGAGACTCTGTAGCTCCCACAAGACGTCTCTTTCAGTAAAATCTCCCTCTCTTGCAAGAAGATTGGCAGAGCTTCTGTTGTGCAGGACAGCAAGAAAGTTAGAATAAAAGCAAATAAGCCTACCCGTTCTTGTGCTCCAATCAGATCGTCTTTGAGATGGTAAAAGATGGAGCCTAAGACAAGCCCTGAAACCAACATTTGGATCGTCCGACATGCAAAGAGCTCCTTTGTTCTGAAGATGGTCTTGGAGAACCTATGAGTGAGAATCATAGTCTCTGTCAACCTTGAATTCGCAAAGTCGCCCGTGAAATCAAGAGATTCAATACTGCTATTGCGTATAGCTTCCTCATCAACAATTTTAGATTGCTGAAAGAGCTGCTGAAGAGTGAACTTGCCACTTCTACTCTCCTCATGTTCCGCCTTTTTCAGTCGTGGGGTTGGCAATGACAGGACTACCTGTTGT
Source organism: Bruguiera hainesii (assembly GCA_023213295.1). Classification (NCBI taxonomy): domain Eukaryota; kingdom Viridiplantae; phylum Streptophyta; class Magnoliopsida; order Malpighiales; family Rhizophoraceae; genus Bruguiera; species Bruguiera hainesii. The sequence goes on along the minus strand of JAHOYR010000015.1, from coordinate 10,160,594 downwards.
GGCTGCATTCCCTGGTTCTTCACTACATTTTTCTGTTGCTGAATTGTGTCAATGGACTCAATTGCAAATTCAACAACATTGACATGACATGGGAGCTGCAGTCCCATCATTCTCAGGTTATGGCCCAGCTGATCCACCGTGCCGTGATGCAGGACCGAGCCATTGGACATCAAGAGCATGGAATTGAACAACTTAACAATGCGAAACCCTGGTTGATGAATGCTTAGTATAATGGTTCGACCTTTTGTTTCAGCCATTACCTTAAGCATGTCAATGATTTGCAAAGCAGAGGTGCTATCAAGACCAGAAGTTGGCTCATCAAGAATTAACACTTCAGGGTCATGAATGACGTCAACTCCAATTGAAACCCGACGCCTTTCTCCTCCAGATATGCCACGAACCCTGTCATCACCCACGCGAGCCATGGCCACGTGCTCAAGGCCCAGTTCTTGGATCAGGAACTTGACCTTTGAACTCAGTTGAGCTTGAGGGAGCCCCAGACGCAACTTGGCGCTAAACATTAGAGTTTCTTCAACTGTAAGGAGAGGAAAAAGGGTGTCCCTCTGCGTGACATAGCCTGAACTCTTCCTGAACTGAGCTTTGTCGACAGGACATTGATTGACAAAGATAGAGCCGAATTGTGGGGCAAGCCTTCCGGCTAGGATTTCCAGCAAGGATGATTTTCCAGCTCCACTTGGACCAACAATGGCAAGAATTTCCCATGGCTTTGCCTTGCAACAGACGTCTTTCAAGACATGCCTGACCCCGTGGCGTGTTTCTTCAAGATCTGCAACTTGTAGCTGTTTCTTTGGCTCTTGATTTGCTAATTCTTGCTCCTTGTTGAAGATCTTTAAAGGGTGACGCTGCTCTATTTTTTTGGCGAAAATTTTGTAGTTGATCCCAATTGCTTCAATCTCGCAGCCTTGTTTCTTCATTGAAGAAGCTTTTTGCTCTCTCTCTTTCATCATTTTTCTGTTTCAGTCACTTAACTTGGACCAAGAGAGGCACAGGCAGTGTATTAAGTAGTCGCTGAGAATCTGTTAAAGCAGAATTGTTGTCCCCACATTAAAAAAAAAAAAAGAAAAAGAAAAAAAATTATATATAGTGCAACGAGTGGCTCAGAAGGAGTTCAGAATTAGAGGGCAATTGGTTCACGTGAATTTGTGATCTAGCTAGTATCGATCTGTGCTGTGTCATGGAAAAGTGGACACTTCAAATGTCAGGTTACGTTTGGTCTCTCAGTTTTAGGGGGTTTCTCGGCAATTCTCAGAAACACGACATTGAATTTACTGTGTTCTTAACATGTGTAAGTGCTCCTAGGGGTCGAGGGAAATACATTCATATATGCCTGCAATAACACACAAAAGGCTTGTGTCGTGCAGATTGTTGGCATACCCATGGCGATGAGTGCTGGCATCCATATATTATTTTAATTTGAGCACTCTACAAAAGACAGTCATAGATGAAGGCAAGGTGACAAACGAAAATAATGGAAAACATAAGAAGAACGATCGAAATTAGCTAGATAGAGTTTCTCATATTTCAGTGGGTGAAAACCAAATTTGTGACTTTTCTATTGTTATTACAAAATTGAAAACATATAATTATAATTATTATAATATAACATGTAAAATTAGATTTCAAATACATTAATATATTTATATGATATTGTCCGAACAACTTATATTAATAAAAATTATTTATCTAAAATATGAATTACATATATATGGAGAATCAAATGATTATTTAATGAATAAATATATAATGTAATAAATAGTTAAAATTCTTTTAATTATTAAGAATAAATTAATAATTTGTTAAATATAATTACAAACTATATCAAAAAATAAGATAGTTACCAACTCCACTTCTATGTTATATTTAATTGATGGGTTGTCACAAACTATCATAATGTAAATGTTTAAAAACATAAATTTTTTTAGGGAGGGAGACAGAGAAGGGTAATAGAGAGAGAGAGTACTAACTCTAAAAACAATTTGGCTATCCATATGAGATTTTATTTATAGAAAACTTTGATTGTATAAGTCCTAATGTCAATTTTTAATATATTACACTTTAATTTTATAACTTTTGTTGGTTCTTAAGATAATTCAAAAGGGGGGTGAATTAAATTTAATCAATTTAAATACTCAATTTACACCCAATTCCAACTTTAAGGAGTAACAATAAGATATCAATAACAAATAATAAACTAAATAATATAATCAATTGAAAGTTAATGAGATAAGGAAAAAGAGAGTGCACAAAGCAATTTATAGTAGTTCAGCATAAACTAAGAGCCTATGTCTACTTCTCAAGATTTGTTTCTTGAAAGTTCAATTTTACTAACTTTTATTTCTTTTGTAAAGTAAAGACAATTGATAAGTCAAATAATTACACAAAATTTACTTAAATTTTAAACTTAATGTTATGTGATTGTAATTGATTTTGGAAAATTTTACTTTGGTTGCAATTCTTTTTGTATTGTAGGTAAAGAATTAAAATAATGAAATTAGTGAATTGAATCTATCATGAAATCTGAAAAGGAGGAGAACGTATAGACCAATTGTATAATGATTAGAGAACCAATTTGTAGCAGGAAGGATAATCGATGTTGGTTTAGGAGACAATTGGTGAATTGGTCAAACATTAAACGTGCAATGTTGGAAATTTGACTAAATCGACTCTAGTTCAATCCAACCATCAAATGTTATGTGATTTTCTTTGTTGGGATAATTTAAGGGAAGTTTAGTTACCTTAAGAGAGGTTTATAAATACCATGATGAAATATGACCTAAGAAGGAGGAAATGAGAGATTCTTTACATAAAAAAGAGGAAAGTCAATGGTTAAAAGACAATCATTAAAGGTGTGGTGTCAATTGATACAAGAGTTTTTCTTTACCTTTTCCTCTCCTTTTAATATCACTTTAGAGATGTTGAATACTTGTTTATTTGTGATTTTTAGTATAAATAACTAGAATCTTAAGTTAGGGTGAAAAGATGTAGTTTATTTTGGGGGTGGTTTACTTAGACTTTTATGAGTTATATATACTCTCTAGATTAATTAAGTTATTTAATTAGAGTTGTAATTTGATTTGTTTATTTTGAGTTTTATTGATACTTTTATACTTGATCACCATATAAGTAGATTTTTAGATTGTGTTGAGATTAATAGATGAGATATAATTGTGTATTAAATAAATGAACATATAAATTTTGAGATAGACAAAGAGCACTTGTTATTAGAGAGAAAATTGACATTTAAATCATGAACCTATAAAGATTTAAAGTCATTTGCCTTTTTTTAGGTGAAACCCCACAGTTGTATCCAATTTTAATTGAAATATAACCTCAATTTCCTTCACATTATTAACTTATCAATTAATTCAATTTTATTATTTTTATTAAAATTAAGTTTCTTTTAGCAATCTTGTTTAATTTTGTAGTAGTATAAATCAAAATTGAATTCTCATTTTCTGTGAGTATGATACTTGGAATATTCATCGATTTTAATACTATGATTAACCTTATGCACTTATAAGTAGGCTTGATTAACAACTTTTTATACTAAGTAACTTTGACTTTGATCATATGAAAGCTTTCATGAAAGTTTCATAATAATTAATGGTTCCTCACAACTTAAAGACTTATAGTCTATCACTTTTCACTATATCACTTTCATTCTTTTTTCAATCCTAACTTTTTACTTTTAGAGCTTTTATTTTTTTTTTCTTTCTTTTGCTTTGCTTTTCTTTGATTTTTTTTTCGCTCTAAGTAAATATAAAGTAATCAAGGTTCTTTTCTTTGTTTTTTTGTGTATGCTTTAAAAGAGTTCTATAACTCTCTTACAGATAAAGACAAGAAACAAACTATTAGAGATTGATTTTTTTTTCCATAAAGAAAATCAATTTCCAAAACAAAAAATTTTATCTTTGAAGTATCAGTCAATTACACCACTTGGACTAGTTAATTGGCCTAAAATTCTTGTAACTTTTCTAGCTTCTCACTTTAAGTTGTTTAGTCCCATTAGTTGATTGCAATGACTAGTAAGGTTGACCAACCTTAATTCTTTGTAACTTGTGCAATGTGAAAACTTTTAGCTTTTGAAGTGCCTTTGGTTGACTATAGGTATTAATCCAGTCAACTGACCTAGATTTTTTATTTTTGTTTTACCCCTTTTCTTGTTTGTTGATTGATCAATTGATACCATAAGTTGACTATTTTCAAATTTTTGTTTCTTTTTTTCCTCATTTCTTTTTTTCTTAGGTTGTCTAATCAACAACATAAGTCGATTGATTCCAAATTTTTGTCAATTTTGAATTTTTATAATTCTCTCCATTTTTTTTAAGATAACTCATGATCTCACTTAATACTTTTTTATAAATAGACATTTGACAAAGAATAAGATCTTTGCATAATTATTAGCACAATTAAAATTTGAAGTTTAAAGATCATTTCATTGTAAGTATAAATCGAATAAAAATTATTAAAATAGAGATAATGCTTGTTTAATAAGTAATCACATCAATCAAGTATGAGAGACACATCCAAATTTAGAGTAATGAAGAATAAACATGATCTTGCTAAACTTAATAATCTCCCCATTAATTTTAACAATCTCAACAAATTTAACAATCTTCACCTTTTCAATGATGACAATCATGATTGATTGTTAGATAACAAACTGAAAAAAATGTAATAACTCCCTGTAAATATGTGCTCTCCCCTTTACTAATGTGATTAAAGCAATAGATTAAGCATATTGACCAACTTATGAACTCAGTAAATGTTAGAGCAATAAGACATCAATTGATCAATAAACAAGTAATAGAGTAATTAGAGCAAAGTATCATTGACTAATTGAGTAAAGGCAAATATCAAAATGAACATAAGTATCAACGTAACATATAAATATCAAAGCAAACATTGAACATAAGTATCAGAGCAAATAGAGTAAGAGAGTATCATTAAGATACAATCATCTAGGGATATAAAAATTGAAAAAAGTTCAAAAGGTAGGTTTAAGGGGTTTGAATCAAAGTCATCAATCATTTATCTCTTTCTCCTTTTGGTATTATCAGAATAATCTTGATTAGGATTCCATTGGTTCCTTTTCTTGGACCTTCATTCAGATGGACTTTCCTTCTTTAGCAATCCAAGGATTGAGGCAAAGTTTTCTTTAAATTCTTCCATAAAATCCTATGACTCCACTTAAATTTCATCTATATCATCCCTGAGCCCGTTCATATTTTCTTTAAGTTCATCTACTTCCTTACATAAAGATTAATTGGGGAGGAGGCTTAGGGAAAAACTAAGGAACTTGCTAGTATTAATGCTATATTAAATGGCTTTGCTCTTGGTTCCCTTAAAGGTGTAGACCACTTTTTTGTACCTTGCATTATATGTATCTACTTAAGGATAGTGGGATTGATGAATTGACCTAAGCTAACATTAGAATAGGTCTCTCTAATAGCAAGTATACCTAACTTCTGATGCAAGTAACTCAAATGTATACCATAAGGAACTTTCAAACTATGTCTTTTTAAGCTTTCTTGAGAACTCTCATCTTGTGCTTCGACCAATCAAAATTTCTCATTCTTCAACAAATAAGTTATGAGGCACATATCAGGAAAGGTCAAGTAGTCATAATGGTCCTTTCTAAAATTGATGTTGTAAGCCACAATCCATTGAATGATCTTTGACTTAAGTAGTAAGGAAAACACTTTGAAGAACTTCTTAATATTATCACTTTCATCATAAAGATCAATTTACCTTTTAAACATTATTTCCATCTACCCTTGATTACTAAACTTACCCAATTTCCATGAATTAATCCAGTTTATAAATCCATCTTCTAGTGGCAAATTCAAGTAATTTGTATCATCTCAAGAGTGATTTTCACCATCTTCTCATATAAATATAAAGCAATCACATAACAATTATAATTCATTTATATATTTGTAAAGAAATATTTTCAACATCTGAGTATAAGAATCATATATAAATGTGATAAACCTAATCCACTTTTGGAAAGCAAATTGATCCAAAAAACCATTGGTTTCAAACTCAACAACTTAATTTAAGTGTAATGGTTTACTAGGATATATGATCCTTTTATTGAACTTGTAAAAATCATCTTTAGTTTGAGAAGTTCTAGAATAAAAACTATAAAACTTTAATGAATCATATAATTGAGAAGATGATTGACCTTGTGTAGTTACTATTTGTGGTGATGGATTAGATGGTAATGCCAAGGTGGTGTTGTAAGAGAAGATAAAGGCATCAAGGATATTTCCAATGATGATGATGTTGGCCTTACAATTTTTAATTTTCACCCATTTTCCTTTTTGGTACATCATTTGGTTAATGGTTGATTTGGATCTTTTCTTAGAGGCTTGACAATGGAAGGAGGAAGAGGAGGAATTGGTAATAATGAGGATCTAGACAATGTTGGCAACAGTGGTGCTTAATAGTCACTTTTGGCTTTGGTGTAGAGGTCACCAGTAGTGTTGTAGAGGGAAGAGGAATGAGATTGATACTTTGTGTCCTTGTACAGATAAAGGTCAATTTCTTTATATATGGCTTCTCCTTCCTCGATGTAAATGTTGATTTTGGTGCCATTGTTGATAGATTTAAAAGATTAATGCTTTTAGTTATAAATTTTAAAAGGATTTGAGGCTTTAAGGTTTGGGTTTTGAAAAAGGAAAAAGTATTTTAAAAAAAGAGAAATTTTTGGATTTAGAAGTAAAAAATTGACATTAGTCATCCTAAGTAAGCCATGGGTTAATTCCTTACATTGGTTACTCTATACCTCCACTTTAGTTGACTAATCCCACTTGAAGAAAAAAAAGCTAATTTTCACATTTCAAGTAAAACATATCCAAATAAATATGCAACATAAATAACAAACATGTAAACATATATAATTATGCCATAAAACATATAAGATCTAATTAAATCACATCAATCATATAATCAAAAGATGAATCCAACTTAATTATGCTAAAGGGTTTGATAAAGATATTGACTAATTAATCTTTAATGTTTACAAATTCTAGGAACATATCTTCCTTGAACATATGATCCTCAGTGAAATAGTACCTTAAGTTAATATGTTTGGTCTAAGTATAATGTCTAAGGTTCATGGTTATATTGATTATACTTGTGTTATTACGCTTGATAAGCATATGAGAGTAGTGTAATATGAAGTCCTTTAAGGTTTGTTTCATCCAAAGTAATTAAGAACAATAAACTCCTGTTGTTATATACTTTGCTTTAGTTATAAAAAGAACATATGAACCTTACTTTTTATTGTACCATAAGCTTAAGGCTTGACCAAGGAATTGATATGCATCTATAGTGCTCTTTCTCTTAATTTTTTATCCATAAAGTTTAAATTTGAGTAATAACAAAGTCAAAGGTTAATTCATTGGGGTATCAAAGTCCTAAACCCATGGTCCCTCTCATATACTTAAGCACTCTCTTAAAGATAACTAGGTGTAACTCCTTTGGGATGGATCATTGCATATAAACAAATAATAACTATTAAGTTTGTTCTTCTAGTAATAAGGTAGAAAATATTTCCAATCATACCTCTATATTACTTTTTATTCATAACTTTACCATGTACATTATTACCCAACTTTATGGAAATGGTTATTGAGGTGTTATAAGACTTAGAATCATCCATTCTAAACTTCTTTAATAGTTTCTTTGCATACTTGGCTTGGTTGATGAAAAGTCCATTCTTTGTTTCTTGATTTGGAGTCTAAGGAAGAATTCAATTCTCCTATCATACTCATCTCAAATGTTATTTCTATATCACTAGCAAATTCCTTACATAATGACTTATTAATAGTATCAAATATGATGTTATCAATATAAATTTGAACAATCAATAAATCCTTATCTTTTGATTCAATAAAAAGAATATTATCAACTTTACCTTTACTCTAGCTCTTGTTAATCAAGAAAGAGCTTAACCTTACATACCAAGTCCTTGGCACTTACTTTAACCCATACAAAGCTTTTAAAAGCTTGTAGATGTGATCTAAAAATTTTTTTCTTTTAAAGATAAGAGGTTGATCAATATAAATTTTTTCTTTTTATGATGTAAATGCAAATGCAAGTAATATTTTAATAACCTTTAACCTAGCAATTAAGGCAAAGATCTCATTATAATTAATACCTTATTCTTGATTGTTGTTTTTGACAATTAACCTTGTCTTATTTCTCATAATTTGATCACTTTTATCAAACTTATTTCAAAAGACCTATTTGGTTCTTATAATAGAATGATTACTAGATCTTGGTAACAAACTCCATACCTTATTTTTCTTAAATAAGATGATTATTAGAATGACCTCTAACCTAGTAATTAAGTTAAAGATCTTATCACAATCGATACCTTCTTCTTGATTATAGTTTTTGGCAATTAACTTTGTCTTATTTTTTATAATTTGATCACTTTTATCAAACTTGTGTCAAAAGACCCATTTGGTTCTTATAATAAGATGATTACTAGATCTTGGTAACAAAGTCCATACCTTATTTTTCTTAAATTGTTTGAGCTCATCCTCTATTACATGCACCTAAAACTAGTTAACTAATGCATCATCTATTTATGTTGGTTCTATTTGTGAAACAAGTGTTTCAGTACTAGTGTTTTTAGATGCAAATTGAGTTCTGAGGGGATTAGAAGGGTTATCAATAATTTGATCTTAGAATGCCTTTCTAACATACTTCCATTTTCTTGAAACTCGTTAAACAACACTATCAATATTGTCATCCTTTGGAAGATTAGATTTATTCACTTCAAGTTATTTGCTCTACTTTATTTGAATGCCACTAAAATGTTTTTGTTTCCTTAATGATTCATTCACCTTCTCTAAGTTTTTATTTTTACCGGTAAGGTCATCTAACTCTTCTTTTCTATGAGAGAAAAGGTTAGCTTAATCAAATTTAACATGTATAGACTCTTTACAACAAGAGACTTTTTGTTAAATACCCTATATGCCTTGTTACTAGAAGAGTATCCTTAGAAGATAAATTTATCTACCTTAAAATCAAACTTACTTTGGTTATTTTTTGTGTTTAAAATGTAACAATTACAACCAAATACTTGTAAGAAGTTTAGTCTAAACTTTCTCTCATTTCATAACTTATAAGGGGTCTTTGCAAGATTAAATTAATAAAAACTTTATTGGACACAGAGCAAGCAGTATGGACTACTTATACCCAAAAGTATTTAAGAAGGCTATACTCATATAACATGGTTCTAGTCATCTCATGTAACGTTCTATTCTTCTTTTAATTATTATAATCATTTACAATAACATATATGTATGACTTATCACTTAAAGATGAAACATGAGTAGGACCAAATATATAATAGTTGCAAAAGTTTAGAAGTAAATATTATCTTTTTGTTCTTAAAGGAGCTTTTTTTTTTTTTTGGCCTACCCTTCAAGAAAAAACTACACACCTTTTCCTTCTTAAATTTCACCTTTGGAAGACCTTTTACAAGATTATCTTAGTCGAGTTTTGATGGTTACTTTATACTTACATGAATTAACATTTAATGTCATATCTATGATTCTTTATTATCTTACTAATGCTAATAATTTTACCTTTAGCATTGTTTCCAAATATTACCATTTCACAATTAATTTTCTTAAGGGAAATGAAACTCTTGGGATTCTCTGTCATGTGTCTAAAGTAACCACTATGTAGATACCATTCATCTTTCTTCATATTACTTTTAAGACATACTTGTAAACAATTCAATTAGATTTAGTTACCCAAAGTTTCTTAGGTCTTTGAGTGTTAGCTTTAATGCCTCTTACACCTACATAAAGATAATCATATAGGCTTTATCTCAAATTGTATGAAAATTGCTTGTGACTATAATTACCATAGAAATAACATTTGACATGATTTCTAGCACAATATCTATATGCACAAGTATCATATTGATCATGATTATACCATTTATCTTGATAATGTACATGTTTATAAGATGCCCTAGATTTTTATGTCTCATGTACATAAATACATACTTATGTGTCACTTTTCTATAATGATATGATACATAAGCATTCTTATGTCGTGTACTACTAAATGTTTGTGCATGTGTGTGAGCATAAGTTATCACATTATAAGAAACTTTAGTTAGATATGTATAAGATGTATATCCAAAACCACTTTTTTCAAGTTAAAATTTTTTAGAGTCAAGTAACATGTCTAATTTATTTTTACTTTTAGCAAATTTAGAGAGAGAATCTTAAAGTTTAAAAACCTTTTTCTTAGGATGAACATTTTCATTTATGGGCTTCATAAGTTTTTCCTTATTATAGATATTATTTAACTTATTATTTTTTTTAGTGACTGACTTAAATTAATCTTTTAGAGTTGTATTTTTAACTTTTAGAAAAGCAATCTTATCCTTTTAGGATCCAACTTTATACTTTATAGAGATATTCTCAATATAAAGATTCTTGTTCTTAACAATTATATCTTTGAGTTTCCTATCTATATGATATAAACTATTATAAAACTCATTAATCAAAGACTTATCATCATTAGAGGTATCACGATTAAAGTTTACCTAATTCTCTATAGTCATGAATGCCAAGTTGATTATAACATTGTTGGAATCATTTTTTAGGTTACTTGGATCATCCTAAGTAACTTTAAAGGCTTTCTTTATTGGCTTTTTTGTCCTTTTTCTTATTTATAGGACAATTGTGAGCAATGTAACTAAGCTTGTTACAGTTGTAACAAATGATCTTATCCTTGTCTAGATTGCTTTTAAAGGATCTCTTGCCACTTTGTTTCTTTTTTTTCCAAAGTTATGCAACCTTTTTGGTTAGGATGACAAACTCATTTTCATCTTCTTAAGTGTATTTATCATTTTCATCATCATTAACACTTTTTTTAAGAGAGAAAGCTCCAAAAGCAACTTTTTCTTCTTTTAAGTAACCTTCTTAGTGAAGGTTGTCTTATAGATTAAAAAACACTCTATTGACTCATCCAAGGCTAAAGTAATTAAATCCTTTGATTCAATAATCATGATTGCCTTGAGGATCCCAAGACTTTAGAAGTGATCTTGATATCTTTTCATAAGATCACTTGTCTTAATCTCCTTTCCGAGGTTATTGAGTGGATTAATGATGTTGGTAAACCTCATATATATCTCCGAGATCATCATATTACTCTTTATCATCAAAAATCCATATTTATGCATGAATAAGTTGATTTTCATGTCATTTACTTGCGTACTATTCTCATGAATAACTTTAAACTTGTCCTAAATCTCCTTTGTTGTCTTACATAAAGATAACCTGTTATATTCATTGACACTTAAATCACAACAAAGTATGCAATTAATTTTTGAGTTAAGGTTTTAAACTCTTGGCCTCAGTAATGAACTCACTCTTTTTCCCATTAGTGCTTGCTTTTAGGCATTTCTGGGGTCACTCTTAATTATTTTCCAAAGTTTATAATCATGAGATTAGATATATATGGTCATCTTATCTCTTTAATAGTTGTAATTGGAACTATTAAAGATTAGGGGTCTAAGGATATTTTCACCTTCAATATAACACATAGATACAAGAGATGTCATGGATCAAATTTAAGAGGTTAGACCTGTGAAATAAAGACCAAGTTTGCATTCAACTTGTTGATCATTAGGGCAACCCGAAAGGCGAGTGACATGGGTTTAATCAATTTAATCACTTAACCAACACTTAATCCTAACTCCAAAGAGTAATAACAAGACAACTAATAACAGATAACAAAACATGCAATATAATCAACTAAAAGTAAATGAGATAAGGGAAGAGAGAGCGAGCATAATGATTTATAGTGGTACAACTTAAATCGAAAGCCTACTTCTACTCCTTAAAGTTCTTCCCTTCAAAGTTTAACTTTACTAACTCCTTTTTCTTTTATAAGGTAAAGAAAACCATTTACACTATATCATTTTAACTTTGATTACAACAAAACATTTGTGAAGTTTTCATAAAAACCAATAATTCTTCATAACTTAAAAACTTGTACTTTATCGCTTTTCACTATAACACTCTTGCTTTTTTCTCAATTTCAACTTTTCACTCTTAAAACTCTTACTATTGATCTTTCTTTCTCTTTCCTTTTCTTTGATTTTTCTCTCTAAGCACACTATAAAGTAATTAAGGTTCTTTGCCCTATTTTTCTTATAGTACAAAAAAGTTTTATAACCTTTTTATAGACAAAGATAAAAAACTAGTTATTAGAGATTGATTTCTTTCAATAAAAAAAATTTATTTCTAAAATAAGAAACTTAATCTCTATGGCATTGGTTGACTATATCACTTGGATCAGTTAACCAACTCAAAATCTTTATAACTTTCTAGCTTTTCACTTTTAGTTGTTCAATTCTATCAATTAATCACAGTGACTCGTTAGGTCAATTGATTTGAATTTTATGTAACTTTTGCAATGTTGAAACTTTTTACTTTTAAGTTATTTTTAGTCTACTGAAAGTACTAGTTAGGCTAATTAGTCCAAATTAAATTATTTTAATTTATCATTAATTATCTAATTAATTAATTTACATCTATAAATCTAGATTGATATCTAACAACATATCATAATCACCCAAATGTCAAGACTATATAATTAATGTCTATTCTATATAGTTGCATCATGTTCATCTTCAAATATTGATGTTGTCATTGGTTTCATAAATGGTATCATAATTCTTTAAAATCCTCATTCCACATTTTGAAAAAAATTTCTTAAATTAATACTTATTAAAAATAGCGAAATATTTTGTCATAATTACTTTAATGTGACAAATTCTTTGATCATTTAACTTTCTTCATATAATTTATGATATACTTAATGCACATCCCTATAAGTGATCCTTGGTTAAGACAACTCAAAAGTGAGATCAAATTATACTAATTCCTATATAAGATACTTTTGTGATCTCAAGTCTAAAAATCACTTATACAACCAATGTATAAAAAATTCCTCTAGTATGCAAATAATGTTTTATTTAAGAATTCTTGTAGTGAGTTGATTTAGTGAACTTGTTTATCTGATAGCACTTACGAGTGTGTTTAAATATCTCTATATTTCAGTTTATGATAACAATTGCTTTCTTGATTAGAAAGAATGATAACATATGTCAATTTTATGTCATTAGCAATGTCCTATTATGATATAGTATCAATTAGTAATATTTATAACTAATACTTTGATATAATAGCTATCTTATAATTATAATCTTCTAACAATTATTTTTGTAAAATATATTTATTTCATAAATTGTATCTTTGGAGTTTACTAGCAACCATATTGTTTATAAACATGCTAACAATGAAAAATGTCTTTTATTAATAATTGCATATATAAAATATAAAATATGTGCATAACAAGTAACCAATCCATTTGCGAGGAGGATATATACCAACAATATCTCATTAAGATACTAGATGTCATATATATGATGGAAAAAGTGAGGCAAATGTAGAAGTTTGTGGACAGCACCAACTTTGCGAGGCCAGAAGCATGCATGTACATGATATGCCACACTTCAATCAAAGAGCCAAGCTCTACAAAATAGAAAATATATTTAGCTGCTAGGTTTAATGTGATTTCAGCCACAAATTACATGTCCCACCGGGACCATTGCTTTGTTTCAGGCCACAAAAATATCTCCAAAAGCTAATTTGATTATAAAGTTGTTTGGCGCGATAACTTCAGGTACATGCTGCCTACCAATGTAATTTCCGCCTGAAAGAGACAGTTTTTGCTTATAGCCGATCTCAACCGGTAATAAATTCTATGAATATATATGGAAGCTCGATCTCAGACAAACGATCGATAAAGGATAATTAGAGTAATATTAGGGTAACATGAGTTTCTACTAACTTTATTTGTATGAATAATGGGACACGTGAAGTTAAAATGATGACTCTTTGTCTAAACGGCCCTGCCCATTTGATTTTAGCATGAGTAAATACTTAAAGTAGTTAGTGGTTGATAATTCCTCGGGGTTAAGTGAATTGACGCGTATGAATCTCGAAAGCACCGCTTAAGTTAATAGATACAACAATACTCGCATTTAGGGTGAATTACATACAGAACATCTGGCATCAGTCATTAAAGAATAGTCTTGGTAGAATTCTTAGCATCCTTAGCTAGCTAGCCTTGTTTAAGGAATTGCCACACTCTGAATGTAACTATTTTGGTTGAATTCTTTCCTTGGCAAGAGGATTTCCTACTATTATTTTCCAAAGTAATCAGACACGATTGGAATTTATTGCTTGTACTGAAAGTTAGTAAAACCATCATTTAACCACGAGGTTAGAATATTCTTATAAAGAGTCCCTAATTTGACTTCTTTTAAAATGAACAAGAGAGATAGACTTGAGATGATGCGCGCAAGGATGTGCAATAACAACAGCACTAATCATATTCGTCTTAAGAAAACAACAATAATAATATTGTGCTATAGGAGAACTATTCTTTTTGTATATCCCTCAACGTAATAATCTTAATATATATCAAAATAACAACAACAACAAAAACAACAACAACAACAGCAACAACAATAACAACAACAAGAGATAACTCTCCCCTTTAACATGAATTCCATTTCTTAAGGCCTATATTTAGGATTTAAACTAACATCTCCGAAATTAATGTTTAGGTGATGATTTTTTTCTCTAATAATAATCATAATAAAAAAGAAGACAATAACAGTACAGAAACATTAATGTCCAGACGAGGATAATATTGGCTAGTGTCAATTATTCGTAGTTATGGCTACAGCACTGAGCCCCTTCACGTTGATTAGACAAATGATAGCAATAATTTCTTAAGAATAAGACACCAGTTGTTTAGTACAGCAAGTTACCTTACCTTTGTTGTCGGGGAGAGAGGGGGTGAGGCGGTAGCTGAACTTCTAATTTTTTTCAAATACTTAAAAAATTTGAGATTTGAGTGCTTGTACTTTGGGGTGTTTTTGTATTTTTTGTGGTGTCTTTGAATCTATCATCTCTTTCTCTTCCAACACCTAAAAAAAAAAAACACTAATTATTGACTATTATTATATTTAAAAAAATTATTTAAAATAAAACATTTTAGATGAGAGTTTAATAATAATTTAATATATTTCTTTCAATTTTGGTATGAATTTAAAATTTTATAAAATATTTCTCCTTGAATTTCAAGTGAATTAAAATAATAGTGATTAGATTTGTGTTTAGCGAGAATAATAATTTGTTTTAGTGCTCGGACAGTTGTGCTAAAAGTAATATTTAGGAGCACGAAAATACAATTCATTGTAAAGTACTATTTTAGTGCTATAAAGATATTTATTTATTAACGGTAATGCAATTTTTGCTCCTCGAAAATTTTCATAATTGATATTGTCAAATAATAATTTAGAAACTCAAATTCACATAAAAATTTAGGCTTTTAAGCAAAGAAGTTTATAAATATTATAACTGATATAAAATTTTTATATTTTAACGAATTGAAACTTCTATACTCTTAATAGATATTTAGATTTTAACATCAAAGTTTACTTCTTGCCCAAGAGTCCCTTTTTATGGTAGTGGAGAGGAAAGAGGATATACCCTCAATCATACGCTGTTCTTCTCTTGCATTTCTGTAAAAAGGAAAAAGAAAAAATTGTTTCTGCATCTCAAATATGTCACATTTCATTGTCAAACTGTTTCCTTCATGCTCTGTATTTATTTATCTGAATTCATAGCCGCTATGGTTTAATGTGATTTCAGCCACAACCCATTATGATTTTGGGGGGAGGGGAGAACTCCAAGTTCGTACATGCAGGTACAGGATACGACCTAATTAATATTTTTTTTGCTGGAAAAGACAGACAAACTAGTGGCCAATTTCAACTTGTAATAGAAATCTTTAACCTCTAGTCGGGTTGTAAACAATTACAATCTTAGTCCCAACGAATGAACCAAAATGAAAAGGAACAGCTATGAAGACAACATAAACAATTATGAAATAGGTGAAAGAATTAAATAGCTTTCATTATGCCCTTCAGCTTAGACCTAGATATTCACCTGCAACAATTTCCATACTCTCTGCTAGACCCCACCCCTTAAACCACCAAGTAAGGCAATTTCTTTCAATAATGCTGCCCAATACAAATATATTCTCAGAGAGACCACAATCCCTATTCTCAACATACAAATATAGACCAAGGTTTTCATGAACTTATACTCATAGATACAGAATCAGTAGAAATTGTACATACCAAGAATAAAAATGATCCTAATCAGACAGCTTTCTCCAAGTTAAAAATACTCAAAAGTGTTGACATTGCAAGAATGGAGCCAATTTACTTATAATCAAAGACCAATTGCCCATTTGAGTATAATTACCATGATTACACGATGGCTCGGACAAATGTGTTTCATTTAAGAAACTGGAATCATTCATGGTTCATTCAATTTGATACTACTTGCTCCAACCAGTTCTATGGATTGATGGGTACAGTTCTGCTTAACCGAGAAAATCTTCCCTAAACCAGTAATAGAAAATTTTGAAATGTTCGAAGAAACAACAGCAAACACTTCCATATTCAAGACATGCGTATTTGCTCTTATTTTTAAAACCCCACGGATTATGAGTTGAAATTATTCAATTATTCAAAAATATCCTTTGTCATGTTCGCCCGCGCTAGTTAGACAAATCAATATAAAATGGTAGCCACAGCTCTCTGCCAATCATGCTTGCAAGGCAGTAGTTACTCAACCGTAACAAAAATTACAAGGAAAGGTAATACCAGTACCTCGAAATACTAATTAGAGTACCTTTTTTACACTAAGAGCAAATTGGAAGCTACTTTGGCTACAACGTCGTCTTCCAAGGGAGAATATAGACAAAAGTTAAAAGAAACCTTATTATAAGTCTCTGACGAAGAGAGTGATGATAGTTGGTCGACCGCATATTATGATAATAAAGACCCAAACTATGGATCGACGTGATGATGTATCTTTACAGCTAGCCTAACTTTAAAAATGGACTCACATGTCTGTAACCTTTAATAACATATGTCCTAATCACCTTTAATAATTCACATGTCAAGTGTCTGGAATAATGTAATTCTATTTGTCATCAATGTGCCATTTGGATTGTCCATGTTTTGAAATCCGAAGGTATCGAGTCTATAAATAGAGTTTGAAAGCAAGATAGTGGTAGAGTGCCTTCTTTTGAGTGTTGTGTAGCTCTCACTACTCATGTCTTTTGTAATCTCTTATATATCTATTTTATAAAAATCTAAAGTTTTTTATAGCTATCCATTTGCACATTCTAATAATTTGTGGATTCTAGATCTTCTTTCACTTCCGATTTGAAATGAATGATAAAGAAATGTGGATTATATCCTAACCTTGCTTGTACATATGGCCAAGATCTTAATAATCCTAGTTTAGTGGTATAAAACAGGTTGGGGGGGGAGGGAAATGGGTGTATTATCGTTGACAAATTAACTTTTCATTGATAAGGAGACCCATAACCAACTATAGGTCACCTCATAATAGACTTGAAAGGTTATACTAATGGGCTTGTACAAGCCCTCTCAACTATAGGTCACCTCATAATAGACTTGAAAGGTTATACTAATGGGCTTGTAAAAGCCCTCTCGAGCTTGTAAAGGTTTAAAGGCTTGCCCCTTAAATTCACTGCTCCATACAAGGGACTTAGCTCTTGAAGTGGAGGAACCTAAACTTGTCACATCACCATTAAACTTTACTCACTCAAACTAAGCTATTCATGTATAAATAGACTAGACCATTACCTACCAAAGGTGATGAATAACTCTCTCTCTCTTTCTTTGTACCTACTCGAGAACTTTAGTGTCATTATTAATTTGATCATCATAGTGCTAATGCTGGAGTCCACCTCCAACACTCAGGCATGTGCTCTTGTATAGGACTCAGCCTAGACTCTTTAACTAGGTTTTTGCACCGATCCAAGTCAACAAAATCCTTCCACAAGTAAAGGCCGACTCCCAAAGTGACAGCCAACTAAGATCATCTTAACTTACTAACTAGACATATCAACTCATTAGCAATCATAATAATGGTGTTTTTGGCAACACAAACACACCTTTCCTTGACAACATCTTCTCCTAATGTGGCAAGGCCAACAGGGGACACTCTAATAGTTAAAACTCTTAAGGAAACTCCATAAATGCCTTTGCCTCCTTAATAGAACACCCAATCTACACTAGGAATAGGTGAGGTTCGTGGCTATTCATCTACCCTTAAAGATAATGAGGATAGCTGAAAAGTTACTGTAGCATTGTCATTGGCTAAACTAAGTTAGTCTTAGTTTTTAGCTTATAACTTAGGCTCTACACCTTTGTATTTGACAAGGCTAAATGTGTTAGGAAGCTAAAGAAGACATACCCTAATTCAGATTATATCTATTAGAAAATTAGTTTGAAACTCATTATAAGAATTTAATAACAATTAAGAAAAAAAATTTATTATAACTTAGAGAATTTAAAAGATTTTCTTTTAGAGCGTCTTAGGGTTTTCTTGTATTTGTAATGTATGTTCTTTAGAATATAAATAAGGACGTTTTTTTTTTAGCTACTGAAAAAAAAAAAAGAAAGAGAGAAGAGAGACAAACACATAAGGAGAGTTGTAGACATAGTTTTAGTAAGAATTTGATTTTTTTTTAAAGTATGTGTAGTTAGGACTTTTCAATAGTTTTAAGGGATTTAAAAACATTTGGTATTTTAATGAAATAAATTATTCTGTTAGCTTGTTTTCTTTTCTATTGAAATTGTTTGTGTTATTTTGATTAAATTGTTGAATAATTGTTACTTTAATTTATTTTTTTATATCTATTAAATTGGTTAATTTTGTTAATTGATATTTTTATAAACTATTTTGTTTAACCAAGTTATTTATTTTAATTGTTATAAAGTCAAAATTCAATGTTAGCCCTCCATTTATATTAGTGTCTTTAAATTTTAATTATCTAGTATTAAATTAATAGTATTCCTTATGAGATTGAATTTTATTCATACTATTTACCATTGTATGATCAAAAGTAAGATATTTATATTCCTTATAACCTTAATAATTTTGATGAGTGAGAATTTATTATATTTATTTCCTTTTACATTTAATTGTTTTTAATGAGTTTTATACTTACTTAAGTTGATTCGAATATGTTTTAGGTATATTTCAAGGAAGTTTTGAGAATATATACTTTTTATAAGGAAATATTTAGCATTTTATCATTTTGACTCTTGTTGTTTTTTTTTTTTTTTAGATTTTTCACTAACTCAGAGTTCTAAATTAAAAAAAGTGGTCTTTAGTAAAATTATAATAGATATCTGAAATTTTCTAGATTGGATTCATGAGTCCAAATTCGAGTTCATTTAGGTTTTGAGACATTGTTGTAAATATAAGGCAGAAAATTAGAGTCCAATTCTAATTGGAGTAGCATTCTTGTGTCAACCCTGATTACTTAAATAAGTATAACTTGAACTTCAAACGTTTAAATTAGGTGATTTTAAAATCTAAATTAAAGTACACATTCATGTTTAAAATTATTATAGGGAGACCTAAGCTTATATTGGTTGTTAAATGGTTTTAAAATATCAGAGAATACATTGTAGAATCTATTATGGGATAAACTAAGTTAGTCTCGGTTTAGTTCATAACATGGGCTTTAAACTTTTATTTTGGGTAAAACTTGATGCATTGGAAAGCTAAAGAGGGGGAATACAACTTTCATGAAGAAGTTAAGCCTTAATTTTGACTATATCTAGTTCATAATCAACTTAAAAGCCAATACATTAATTCTAAAAGATTAAGGAAACCCTAGTTTTTTAAGGTTTAATGGTGACTACTATGTACATTTTTAGGATATAAATAATCATCTTTTGAGAGTAGAAAGAGAAGATGGATGGACAATGAATTAAGTAATCACTCTAGAAGGAAATGATTTTAACATGTGTAGTCAGACTCTTTAGAAGTTTTAGGAGATTTCAAAAATTGTAATATTTCAATGGTATAAATTATTTTGATATATTGTTCTTTTTTCTTATGGAATTATTTATGTTATTTTAATTTAATGGTTAAATGATTGTTTGTTCAATTAATTTGATTTAACTTATTGAATTAATTAAACAAATATCAATGACTAAAATTAAGAATTGTGATCCATTTTTATCTTATTCCTAATTATTGAATAACAAATAGCAATAAAGAATTATGGACAAATTTTTTATCTTATTGTTATGAATAGTTCAATATAGGTTAAACAATATAAACTTATGTTATTGTTATTTGCATTAATTTATTTTCCTAATTTTTAAGACTAATAGTAATTACTCTAAAAAGTTTATTTTAGGAGTATAATGGTTAGAATCTAAGTAAAGAACTTATTTTTCTTAGTGAATATTTAAAAGAAAATTTGAATAATAAAACTTGTTGTTATATAAAGTTAATAATTCTATTAAAATTGAGACAATATGAGGAGTATTTAAAATCATTGAATGTTATAATTACAAATGAATTTAGAATTAAATTTTCAATATTTAATCTCTTTATAATTTATTTTATTTAATTAATTAATTTATTTTATTTATTACAAAAATTAGAATTTAACTTTCTTTTGCCAATTACGTTAATTTCTTTAATGTGACCCATAAGTCTACCTCCTCTATTTAAAATTTATTCTTAGACAGTCCAATCATGTGAAGTGAATCACCTAAAATGCAATGCCTAGGGACTCAGGAGAGACAACCATTAAATGAGGGGAGAGAGTGGCCAACCTTGGTATACTGTGACTTTGACTTCACTGCTTTACTATAGCCAAAATAAACAAGACTTCCAAAAATCTATCTCGTAGTACATTTGATTAACTTTTCCCTTTTCTTGTCCATACAGACCAAAGGCTAATTATAAACGAGATCCATTACATGGATTGGGAAAACCGACACATTGTATTAAAATAATAATTTTTTGAAAAATTAAAATTTCTCATGAAAATTAAAGATTGGACAATTTAGGAATTAAACCAAACCAAACAATTTTAGCACCAAATTAAAACACTATATTATGGAATGAACACCAAATTTTCTCCAACTACATTGATGAGAACCATAAAAATGATGAGTGGAAGGCTTCAATGGATGTAAGAGGTCCATTACATATTTCAGAAAGCCCAATAACACCAGTTGGACCTAGAAAGATGAAAGAAGTATTAAATGAGCTGATTAAGGATGTTCAGGCCAACCAAGTTTCAAATTGTGCGAATTCAAGTTTGAAAGAGAGCTCATGCCTTATTAATATCATTGGAGTACTTAAAATGTTAGGATTAAGTAATAGCAGTCACTTCAAATTAGAAGTTTATTTTCTGTGTAAGAATTTGTACTTAGATAGGAATTCCTTCTAAATAAGGAATTATCTTAAATAGGAATTTGTACATCTTTAGGATTGTCATCTTAGCCTATAAATAGGCACTCCTTGTAACATCAGACAATAAGATCAGAAAATTTTAAGTGAAATAGAAAGTAAAGGTTTTTCTCCCTCGGTTCTTTTAAGAACTAACGAACTTATCAAGAATAATTCTTTTTGTGGCGTTCCAATCGACTTATCACTTCCAATTCCTTTCTTTTCTAGAGTGTGGCGTCCATATCCTTCTTAAATACCCTAAGTTCGTGTTCCTTCGAATGTTGGGTCTAGGGTTTGTGTTATTAAACTCTGATTTAGCTTTCCTGGTTGTTCTTTGATTCCTTGTGTGCATTGGGTCCCTAAGCCACTTCTTTTTGGGGTTTTCCACATCAGTTGGTATCAGAGTCTGACTCTAAATCAGGTTAAATCCACTCACTCTTCAATTTTTTACCTTGTTATTTACTTATTTATGACCAGTTTGTCTATCAAGTGCATTACCATTCAAATACACTAATCTGTTTGTTTGTAATCCTTCTCTTTGCTTGTTTGTTTGAGATCAGAACTATTAAAAATGTGTTAATTCCAATTCCAATTGCTATGTCTAAGTATTTTACTGTTGTTTTATGTTGAGTAAAAGAAAAGAAATTAAAAAAAAACGCAATGAAAAAAAAAAGGAGAAAAAGAAGGAAGAAGACATAAAATTCAAGTTATTAATAAAGTTAACAGTTTAGTCATATTGGCCATAATAATAACAAAGTTTTCTTGCTCAACTCCAATTCTGCCATCGATTTTCCTATTTTGTTATCTAAGTTTATCCTCTAGGTTTAACTACCATTTTCTTGATTTTTGTGAGTTTAGTTCATTTAATTTGTTTGCCTTGATATCCATTTTCGTTTTTGGTTCCTTGTTCTCCAATTTGTTCAATTTTACGCCATTTATCTTATTCTGTTCAAAATCAATCCTCTTGATTTAGTTTGCTTAGTTATTTACAAAGCTAAAAGGGAAAATCTGAGTGGTAAAAGGGAAGAGTGAAAGTTCATAAAAAGAAAAGTCATAAAGAGTGTAAACACGAGGGAGTGTGACACCTTCTTTTGAGTGAAACACGTAAGGGAGGTTTCTATGAGGTATCTTATTATTTTGTGTAAAAGTAATACTATGACATCCAAAAATAAAGGTGCAGCTCAGGAGGGAGTTGGTGATGTGTCCTTCATGATCAACACTATGCAACAACAATTTGAGCAAATGAATACCAGATTTGATGATATGAGAGAGATGATGGAGGAGTAATCTAATATTATAGCAGAGTTGCAAAGGAGGCATGGGGAATATGAGGCTCATAAAGCAAGAAAGCAGTTAAGACATGCCTATGACCATGAAGATGATGAATTTAACAATTAAACTACTATGGTCAGAATTATTAACAATAGAAGGGATCGACGAGAATTTGGGAGGCAAGGCACCTATAACCATAATTTGGGCAGTATTAAAATGACAATTCCTTCATTCCAAGGTAAGAATGATCCTGATGCATACCTAGAATGGGAAAAGAAGGTTGAATTGGTTTTTGACTGCCATAACTATTCCGAAGAGAAAAAGGTAAAGCTTGCTGCAGTTAAATTTACTAATTGTGCTATTATTTGGTGGGATCAACTTGTTTTGACTAGGATAAGGAATCATGAGTAGCCTATTGACACATGAGAGGAGATGAAGGCTATTATGATGAGGAGGTTTGTCCTTAATCACTATTATAGGGAGCTCTCAAGGCATCAAAGTGTAGAGGACTATCATAAGGAGATGAAGATTACCATGATTAGGGCGAATGTAAAGGAAGATAGAGAAGTAACCTTGACTCGATTTTTGCAAGGGCTAAATAAGGACATAGTAAATGTGGTTGAATTGCAACATTATGTGGAATTAGAAGAACGGTTTGGGCAGAACTTAGGTTATACTTTAACTTGGAAGCCAAATTGGAGTAAAAGGGACAAGATGGCTAATTACAAGTACGAAGCTGAGCTATCTGAGTACAAAAATGTGAGTTCTAGTAAGGAGACAGGCAATTTTAACCCCCAACCAAGTAGAAATAGAGATATTAAATATTTTAAGTATTTGGGCAGGGGTTACATTACATCTTAATGTCCAAATAAGCATGCAATAATCTTAAGAAGTAATAGTGATGTTGAAACTGAAAGTGAATCAGATGATGATTTTGTGCCATTATTAGAGGGTGGAAGTGATGGAGAGAAGTATCCGGTTAATGGAGTAGCTCTCGAGTTAAGGTAGATAAGCAAGTGCTTGTGTCATTTTCTATTAGAAGGTATTGTGATGAAATTTTATGTGATGTTGTACCTATGCAAGCAGGTCATATTCTATTAGGAAGACTATGGTAGTTTGATAGGTGAGTTATACATGATGGATTCAAGAATTGATATTCCTTTGTAATGAATGAAAAATTCGTCACTCTTGTACTATCATCACCTCAACAAGTTTATGGGGATTAAAAACGAGAGTGAAAAAAAAAAGAGAGAGATTGAAAAAAGAGAAAAGAGAGGAGAAAACTTGAGAATACAAGAGAAAGAGAAGAAAATGGAAAGTTTCTATGCAAAAGAAAGTAATGTCCAAAGAGTAATTTTTGCCAAATAACCTATGATCATACTTTTGTATAAAGAGACTTATTTTAACATTAATAAGTTTGAGCCATCTTTGCCTAGTGTTGTTGTTTTATTGCAGGAATTTGAAGATGAATTTCATGATGATGTCTTAAGTGGATTGCTACCTAAGAGAGGAATTAAGAATCAAATTGTTTTCATCCCCGGTGCATCCATCCCAAACCGACCAGTATATAAGCATAATCCTAAGGAGACAAAGGAGCTTCAAAAGCAAGTTGAGGAACTTATTTCAAAAGGTTATGTAAGGGAAAGCATGAGTCCTTGTACAGTTGTTATCCTACTTGTACAAGGAAAGTTAAACAAAAGACATGCTAAGTGGATCAAATTCATTCAAATCTTTCTTTACATCATCAAGTATAAATAAGGTGATGATTCGAGGACAAATCCTTTCAAAGAAAGGGGGAATGATGAGAACAGTAGAGATAACGAGTGCAAAGCTTCAATAGATGCAAGAGGTCCATTGCATATTGCAGAAGGCCCAATAATATAAGTTAAGAGCCAAAAAGATGAAAGAAGTACTAAATAGGATGATTAAAGACGTTCAGGCCAACCAAGTTTCAAATGGTGCGAATTTAGGTTTGAAAGAGAGCTCAGACCTTATTAATATCATTGGAGTACTTAAAGTGTCAAGACTAAGTAATAGTAGTCACTCCAAATTAGAAGTTTATTTTTTGTATAAGAATTTGTACCTAAATAGGAATTCCTTATAAATAAGGAATTGTCCTAAGTAGGAATTTGTACCTCTTTAGAATTGCCATCTTAGCTTATAAATAGGCACCCCTTGTAACATCAGACAACTTTGAGTGAAATAGAAAGTAAGGATTTTTGTCCTTTGGTTCTTTTGAGAACTAACGAACTTATCAAAAGGTAATTCTTCTTGTGGCATTCCAATCGACTTATCACTCCTAATTCTTTTCTTTTCTGGAGTGTGGTGTCTATATCTTTCTTAAATAACTTAGATTCATGTTCCTTTGAATGTTAGGTCTAGGGTTTGTATTATTAAACTCTAATTTAGCTTTCCTAGTTGTTTTTTGATTCCTTATGTGCGTTGGGTCCCTAAACCACGTCTTTTTGGGGTTTTCCACATCATACATACTTTTGGTAGCATCACGTCCAGGTACAATGATTGCATTGCAAGTTAATAGGCTTTAATGCTTTAATTTAAAGTGCTAATCATTGAGTAAACCTATCATATTGCCTTATTCTATCCTCCGACAATTACTACATCAAAATTCTTTGGAAAGATCAAAAAAGTCAAAGTTTAGGAATATGATCGCCTTGAATCATTCACAATTCTGCAGATCAACAAGAGCATGAATGCCCTAGGAATACCCTCGACAAGTTCATTGGCCTAGTATCCCTTCAAGTACTAGAATCTTTTAACTTTAAGGGAATAGTAAATTACACCTATGTTAATCTACAAGTAGTAAGACAACAGTAGGAAACAAACATTAGAGATCATAAATACAGAAGCAAAAAAGCAACAGTATCATAGTGGTGGTCATTTAACAACGAATTTGTAGGAAAAAAACATTAACACAATATGGCAACTACAAAATAATAGTTGTAAACCAATAGCAGAATAGCTTAGAATACCAACAGAAAAATAATACTGAGACACTAGCAGAATAGCCACAGAAAGGTGCAAAAAGAAGTGACTATGTGATAGAGAAGGATATTGTCCTACATCACCATGTCATTAGTAAACAATAGCAAAAGAGGTCTAGAGGACATTTAACTACAAAATAAATGAAGTTAAAACTTAAATTTCTAGTCTACATCCACCCCATTCACCAAAAAAATCCATTGCCAAACAGTCTCCCAAGGCATTCCATTTATTTGACGTGACAAAAGTTACTATTGCATTTGCTCAAACAAGACCTAATTTCTGGCCAATTTGTAGGAATAGTCACAAATTTGTCAACTAACTACTGTAACAAAAACATACTGAGTGGAAGAGGAAGTGAATAGTCTATGAGCTATATTATAGGGAAATTAATGTTTTCGATATAGCCATACATTTTGCTCCTCTTGGATTATATACTAATGATTTTATTTTTATTCGCTTGAGATGATAGCTCAAAGACCAAACTTCATAACCAGGAAATTGGCTCCTCAAAATATACATGCAAATCAAAGCTTGAAATTATAGTTGCGAATGGATAAAGTACAAACAAAGAATAAAAAAACAAAACTTTTAGGTGACATAAAGAGAAAGAGAGAGGGACAAAGAGAAAGAAAGTGTAAGAGATGCTAGTTACATTTGCAAACCCACATGTGAAGGCTGGTTGTTGATAGAAAGGCGGAAGTGAAGCAAAGTTAGGTACCTTTGAACAATATTTTAGTTGGAATTATGCATAGATTAGCTTTAAGCTTTTAATATCATTGTTATGGCTACCCATTCAGTCTTCTTTTGGTTTCGCTTCTTTGTGAGCTCCTAAAAAATTAAAATAGATAAAAAAAAATGGAGCCGTTGATGCATAAGTTCCTGGTGGTGCCAACATTTTGTAGCCAAGGAGTTGCAACTGCTATTGACCAGTCTCCCTCTAAATTTGAAAGGTTGTTATGACAATTACAAGCAAGGTTGGAGCCATCATTGAAGTTCTCAAACTCTTGTAATCTTAGTTACATTTTGAATTAGTTTGACTTTTTGTATAAGTTACTAATCATTGTACTTGTTTAATTTGAATTCAACTTTGATTTGTAAAAAGGATGCAAACTCAACAGCTATTATTTTGAATTTTGTAATTTGAAATTATCACATGTATATGAACTGAAGCTAGCAAGTAATGGGATATGTGCAACCATTTTTTAATTTCCATTTTGTTTTTCTTGCTTACAGTTATACTTGTTTACTGTTGTTGTATTTAAAACTAGCAAAGGAAAAGGAAGATTAGGAAATGAAATAAGCTAAAAGGGAGTTGGAAAGGAAGTGACAATATCCAAATGAGAAGTTAAAGGGGATTCTACCATTAATGGTGATACAAACTAAGCTAGGTTCACCACATTTTGAATTTACAAGAAGATATGAAAACCAAGTTTAAAATAGAAACACTTTAGTTTTTATAAAAAAAATCAATCATGTTATCTTTTATGTTAGGATTTCAACTCCATTTAAAAGATGAAAAAAAATTCTAGAACATATTAACATTAAAAACCCACTATCTAGATAGTCACCATTCATTAAACACAAAACCACTATTTAGATAGACTACACAATTATTAGAAACCATTTATTAGTATTATTCTCCTAACAACTAAAAGCATTAAAAGTATTGTGAGATTCTTTGATTCTAGATTAATACTTATACATCCTTAAATGCAAAAGAGTAGACCCTACTACTTCAATTCTTCATTTGGACATCTTTTAATGTGACAAAGTGGGCTAAACAATGGTTTATCTAGATAGTTTTGTTTTGAATACTCTTATACTAGTTTGAGAGAAATAAATTTGGCCCTTCTTCCATGTAGTCACCACTAATATATTTTGTCATTAAGTGCATCACAAGTCTAGTAACAATTTAAGCAAGAGCAGTTTCTTAAAATGTATCAAGATTCCAATAAAGGTGTTCCATAAGTTATGACAGAAAAATGAGACTTAATATTTCTTCTTTAATTTGCTATGTTTTTCATCTACCCAATTGAAAAATTGAAACAAACCATTTACAAGTATCGATACTTTGGAATTACAAGAATTAATAATAACATTAGTCAAATTAAGGATAATAATAATATATAACTATAAGTGGAAATTAAGCTATGCAAACAATGTAATTGTTAAGTTATTAATTATATTAATATGTGTGAAAACTACAATATATTAAGTTATATGAATAATTTAATGTATTTACATTATTTAAACTAACTCCATATAGTGTAACATTACATGTGGCATAAATTAGACTTACATAAAAGCAAAAGTATAGTTAGTTTTGGTTTTTCACATCATACATGTATAGTAAAAAAATCACAATTTAACATAACAAGATATTCAATTATTAGTTGCATCTTTATATGTTCACAACTAGATTTCTTACTCCTATTATACATAGTGTGCCTTTATTATTATTTGATTAGACAAAACTTTGAACAAATATGAAATACTAATCATAGTATAGCTTAAACCTTTAAACATCGAAATCTAAACCTAACAACTCTTTTTGATGTGGACATAATCATATCATACCATATATTTTACTCAAATCTAGGTTCTTTCTCTCTTAAACTTGTGATGCTCATAAACTACTACAACAAAAAAAAACACATGAAATATAACAAAATTACTAGAATGCATTACAATAAATTTATTTTCTTCCATAATAATCACATTTAGTAGTGCAAGATATATTATTGTCTTTAATTGCAAAGTTTAAGTGAGAGGTAAGGCAAGAATGTTGAATATAAGTGTATTTTGAAAGGCTTTTATCCTATATTAGAAATGAAAGTTTTATTCCACATATTTATAAGACAACATTTGTCTTATACCTTGTAAAAGAAAAGACCCAAAAAAGGAAGCACTTATATATAAATGGCGTAAATTTATTCCAAATATGGAAGACCCAATGCAACCCCAAGCAGTGGATTAGCCTTGGCTGTTTTACCCATAGCCCAAAACCTTTTTTGACACCTCAGATTTTATTAGTCAAGTTAACCATTGTTAGATTCATTATTTTTAGTTATTGGAAAACTAGCTATTATAGTAATAAACTATCAACCATAACCACCAACCATTATCTTCATCTTTAATATTCATGTTTATGAGACATTAAACCAAAAATAATATAAAAATAACTTTTTCTTTTCTTTCAAGAAAAAGAACATAAGCTTATCTCTTTTTCTTTATATCTTGATCTTTAAAAATTTTTAAGTTTAATAAGCTAGTACTATTTTTGTTACCTCACTTGTAAGGTGCACACTAGTGGAAAAGTCTGTCATATCTTAAGAGGATAATGTAGTAACCTATTGCATTATGACAACACGTCTACAAGGGTGAAATTATTCTTAAAGAAAGTGCATTTTCACGCTTCAAATTGATATCCTTATCTGCATACTTATTTTTTTTACATCCATTTATAATAATTTATATATTTTTACTAACAATTTTAAAGTTAATTTATGTTTTTGCAATTATAGATGCAAATACAAGTCAATCTGCTTATATTATTAATCAATTTATTTATGTTCTTTCTTAGACTCACTTAATTCTACATGCCTCTAAGTATTTACTAAACACCTCTACAATTGAAACTTTTAATAGTTGTCACTTTAAGCAATAGTAAGAATGTGTTTTTTCTTAGCTCTAGATGTTTTAGGTTTTGTTTTTGCTCTTTTTAAAACTAAACCAAAGTTTGATTTTGATAATTATGATAAAATGTTTTCTATTTGGTAACAAGCCAAAAAAGTTTTTCATAAAAACATTCTCAACACATTATCTAATGATCCTTTTAATGTTTATTGTTCTTCAAGAAAAGCAAAAGAAATATAGGAGAAAATGAACAAAAAATATATGGTGAAAGATATTAGTACACAAAAGTTTGTTGTTACTAACCATCTTTATTTTCATATGTCTGATGAAAAGAATGTCGAGGACCACATCAATGAATGTTATAAGCTACTAGACAACCTAAAGAATAAAAACATTAAACTACCAAAAAAGGAAGTATGGTCTCATTGAAAAGCTTCCACAGTCTTGGAATGATATAAGCAAGAACTTAAAACACAAGAGGAAATATATATTGTTAGAAGATGTAATTATCCATAGTCTAATTGAGGACAAGAACATAATCCAAATGAGAGAAGCAAAGGTTAAAAAGATGACATCAAAGGCAAATATAGTGGAACAAAGGAAAGGAGACAAAAGCTATCATAGTCATTATCACCATCACAACAAAATAAAGTATAATAATAGGTTCCAAAGGTATGATAAGTCTAAGACTAGTAATCAACCTTTAAGAAAAGAGGTGTTTGCTAAATATGCAGGAAACTAGGACATCATACCTCTTAATGCAAATATAAGAAAGGGAGTGACATACCTACAAAACTAAATACCATTTTAGTGAAAGCAAATGCTATCATTACTTCCATTTCCTAAATCAACATTATTGACAATCTAAAAAGCTAAGCATAGATTCTAATGTTACATGACACATTTACAAGGACAACAATGCATTTACCTCTTACATAGTAAAGGATAAAGAATAAAATGTCTTATTAGGAGACTCAAGAACAACATTTGTTTTAGGTAAGGACAAAGTCCTCATCAAGCTCACTTTTTGAAATGTGTTATTTTTGAATAATGTACTTCATGTCTTAGATATTTGTATTAATCTAATTTTTATGTCCTACTAGGAAAGGTTGAAGTAAAGGTCTTTTTTGAATTTGACAAGGTTGTCATGACTAAAAATTGTGTAAATTGTAAGCAATGGCTACTATAACCAAGGACTTGTTTTCTAAATGTACTTAATGTTATCAAAAATGGAAATGCATCTAATTCTTTTGCTTATATTGTTAATTCTTATGATTTGTGGCATGCTTTAGGAAATGTGAGTGATCCTTATGTTAAGAAGATGAAACAACTTGGTTTAACCAAAAATTTATAGGTTAAGTTGAGCAAGTGTAAGGTATGTGTTGAGGCCGAATTAGTCAAGAAGAGTTGCCAATTAGTTCACAAAAAAACTGAACTTCTTAGTTTAATGCATTCAGATTTGGGTAATTTAAAAAATACCATGAACAAAAGTGGCAAATGTTACTATGTGACTTTTATAGATGGTTATTCTAAATATACTAAAATCTTTTTGCTAAAAGAAAGGATAAGGTGTATGATGTAATTATCAAATATAAGATTGAAGTAAAATATTGATTAAATATTAAGGTTAAGAAACTTAAGTCAAATAAAAGAAGAGGGTATAGTTCCTAGTTGTTATTAGATTTATATGAAAATGAGGGTATTATATATGAAGTCACACCTCTTTATTCACTTGAATCAAATGGGGTAATAGAGAGAAAAAATAAAACTTTAAAAGATATGATTAATGTTATACTAATCAATTTAGGGGCACTTAATAATTTATGGGGAGAGGCAATAATGATGTTATTTACAAAATAGAATTCCTTACAAGAAAACAAGTAAAACTCCATATGAACAATGAAAGGAATACTCTCTTAATTTGAATTATTTAAAAGAGTGTAAGTGTTCTATAAAAGTTTTTTTTTTTGCTTGAATGAAAGAAGAGGAAAATAATTTCTAAGACTTTAAATTGCATGTTTATTGGTTATAGAAAACATTGTTTTGCATATTGTTTTCTTGTTATTAAGAGTGGCATTCTCAAGTCCAACACTCTTATTAAGACTAAGAATGTAAAATTTTTTAAACATATATTTTCAATGAGAAAGGATTTAGTACCATTCCTACACTTAAAGTTAAGTTAGAGACATGTCTAGTAGTACTCCTAAACCAAAATTAAAGAGAAGCAAGAGACAAAGGGAAGAAAAGACATTTGGGGATGAATTTTTCACTCTTGTAGTGAATAATGATCCCTTAACATACATTGAAGTGATATCCTTTAATGATGCCAATTTGTGGCTAGAAGTTATAGAGTAAGATTAGTTCTTTAAAATATAATGACTCTAGGAACTTTTGCTCTTGTTACAAGAGTTGCATTTATTAGAGTATTAATTGTATTAACATTTATTTATAATTTTTTTGTTCATCAAATGGATGTTAAAATTGCATTTCTATATGGTGATCTTGATGAAAAAATTTACAGGTCAGGTTATATAGTTCCTAACCAAGAAAAAAAGGTTTGTAAGTTTGTTAAATCTTTATATAGGTTGGAATAAGTACCTAAACAATGACATAAATAGTTTGATAATGTTTTGATCTCTAATGGTTTTTCAATTATTGGTATTAATAAATGTGTTTATACAAAAGTTAAGAATAATACTTATGTTATCCTATGGTTGTATGTTGATGACTTACTCATATTCAGTTCTAGTATGGAACCAATAACCAAAAACAAAACATTGCTTGCATCATATTTTGGCATAAAGGATTTAAAAGAAGCGAATGTCATTTTAGGAGTAAAGATCACCAGAGCTCATATTGTTTTTTTTTTTATCATAAAAACATTACATAAAGAGAATTTTCAAGAAATTTAGATATTTTGATGTCAAACTTGTCTCCTTTACTTATAATGCATTTATAAACTTGTTGAAAAATATTTATAAATGTTTATCTTAGTTCAATTATACATAAATTATTGGTAACTTGATGCATTTAATGACTTACACACGTCCTGACATTTTTTATGTTGTATATAGACTAAGTAGATATACATATGATATAAACCATGATCATTGGAATAGTTTGACAAGAATTTTGAAATATTTGAGAGGTATTATGAACTATGGTATATTCTATGGTGGATGTTCTATTATTCCAAAAAGGTACAATAATACTAGCTAGATCTCTGATTTAGATGGAATAAAATCCATAATTGAATTTATATTCACCTTTAAAGGTGAAGCAGTGGTTTGAAAGTCTACCAAACAAATAGTTATTGCTTGATTTGCCATGGAATCTAAGTTTATAACCTTAGAGATAGCTAGTATAAAGTTAGATTGGCTAAGGAATTTGTTGATAGATATTCCATTATAGGAAAAATTGAGCCCATCAGTGTTGATGCATTATAATAGCCAAGTCACTATGCTCGTACAAGTAGCAAGTCATTTAATGGAAAAAAAAAATAGACATTCATTTGAGACACAAATTAGTAAAGCATTTACTAAATAACAAAGTAATATCACTTGACTTTGTAAGATTATAGATGAATTTGACTAATACTTTAATTAAACCGCTAGGCAAAAAGCTAGTAAAAAATACATCGAGAGGAATAAGACTAATGCTTATAAAGAATGGTAAACAATGATAAGAACTCAACTTATGTGATAAGAGATCTCTTGAAGTTGGTTCATACAAGTAATAATAAGTCACTGATTAACCTTGAGTGTATGACCAAAATTATAAAGTCCCTTCGTATGATTTATATAATGCAAAAATTCTAATATTTATAATTGAGTTATACTCTTAATAAATTTTATATCCTTTATAGGTAGTGTGTTATTAAATGTACCTTTGATAAATTCAACTACATGAAAATGGAGTCAGATTATTTGTATGAGATTTTAGGTAATATCTTTAAAACTCTCATGAAAATAAACTAAGTATGCATATAATCTTATAATGTCTAGCTATGTTAAATAATAATGTTTTAAAGAATTTAATATAAAGATAAGTTCATTGATATTTGTTAAAAAGTTATAATTCATAAAAATTCTTATTTCATTATACTTATAAATATCAAAACTTTTATGTCTTAATTTTTGGTTTATAGTCTAAAAGATGTTATGTGTTATATTCTCATTAAAATTCAACTTCAATCTTTTACAATATGTTGGGAAATATTGAAAATAAGAGTATTTTAAAAAACTTTTATTCTATATTGAAAATAAAAATTTTATTTTACATATTTATAAAATAATATTTGTCTTATACCTTATAAAAGAAAAAACCTAAAGGACTTATGCATATATGAATAGTTTAAATTCAAATCTAATATGAAAAGTCTAATGTGACCTTACATAATAAAGACTTTTTCAAACACTTTAAATTTTATTAGTCAAATTAATTATTTTTAATTAGACATTTTTAATTGTTAAAAAATTAATTATTATAATAATAAATTACCGATCATTATTTTCATCCTTAATATTTATTTTTATAAAATATTAAATTAGAAGTAATATAAAAAGTTTCTTCTTTCTTTCTAGAAAAAAGAATATAAGTATTCTCTCTTTTTCCTTACATATTAATGACTAAAAATTGTTAAATTTAATAAATTAATACTAATTATGATATTTTACATTTGAGTACACACTAATAAGAAGATTTATCATATTTTGAAAGAATAATTATTGTAACCTACTGCACTATAACAACATGTCTATAGAGTAAAATTATTTTCAAAAATAGTGTATTTGCACACTTTAAATTGAGTTTTTTTTTTCTGCACATTTATTTTTTGTACATCTATTTATAATATTTTCTGTATTTTTGCAAAAGAAGGAAACTTAAACATATTGATCAAGAAACTCGGATGGCCGTTCTCGAAGTTGGTTTGGTCTCCCTCTACAAACATCGAATGACCAATATGACAGAATCACATTGACTAGCATTGTGGCTTCTACAAAAGTTGGGAAAGAACGAAAAAAGCAATGTTAAATTGTTGATGTGTAAGCGTGAATAGTTTAGCAAAAATGATATTCCTCGACAAACCTTGGATGGCTTTCAAAATGAAATGGTAAAAGAAAAAAGAAGAATAGACTGAGAAGCAATTATGCTGGTGTTGGAGATGAAAAAGAGACGCTGAAGAGGGAAAGAAAGCAACTTAGAAACTCATATCCAGCTACAATCTTATCAATTAGTTCAATAACAGAAACCTTTTACTTCCCTTTATTTATTTCACATTTAGGGTATAGAATCCTAGAAGCCTTGTCAAAACAATAACTGAATTTTGGTTTAACAAAAATTTATATATTATTCAAGTTATGTTCATAATATAGTCTTTTCACTTTACTTCATTTATTTCACAAATAATGGAGGCTTGAAACTCTGGCTAGAACAATAACTCAAATAAGTGACATAAGTCATCGAATGAACTCTAGAGACAAATGAGTTATGCCACATAACAAGCATTTGTCAGGAAAATAGGTATATTATTTAAATTATAATCAACTTCATACTCGTGCTCATGTTGGCCATTTTTCTGTAAAAATGAAAGAGCTTCGATTTTTAGGAAAAAGAGCCTTTGTACAGATGATCAGTTGGCAAACAGAAAGCCAGAATTGTGGTAGGCAATAAGACTTCTTTTGTTTTTTTCGTCCCCATAGACCACATACAGAGCCCTTTGCGAAGGTTAATTCTCAATTTTGTTCAGGTGATTATTATTTTCAGGTAATAAGATCAAATTACATATCCCCTGAGACCCTGAATTATTTCAGTGTAAACACGACATTACCCATAACAGTCAACCAACAAGGGGTTTATGCTTGAGAGGTAAATGGGAAAAAATGTAGAGCGGATAATTCGTGCGAGAGATGAAACTAATTTCAAGTTACAGAAATGGTTAAGTCCCCCATATCTAAATGATCACAAGGATGAGCCCTTCTCCTCCAGGGATTCTCTAACTGCCTTCAGAAGTAATGGCATCAGCTTCTGATTAGTCACAACGATGCCTGTGTCAAGATCCAAATATCTTCCTCTAGAAAAGTCTAACGGGTTCCCTGCAGCATCAGTGACCACTCCCCCAGCTTCTGTAAAAGTTAATAAGGAAAGGAATCTAAGAAACCAGATAAGATGTGAAATGGTGCAGAGCGGCGCTTATTCCCCAACCATGCACCATCACATGAAAGAGTGGTATGATTCTGTGAATGCCGTGGCAAAGCCTATCCTTCAATTTATGAGAAGTAGAAAAAACTACAGTTTTCCATACCCGTCACCACTATGCACCCTGCAGCATGATCCCAAATTTTTTCACGGTAACCTTCATGAGGGAAACGTAAATATATGGCTCCATCCCCCCTAGACAGAGCCCCATATTTCGCCTGGCTGTCAATTCTAACTGGTGGAGCTCTGACTCCAAGTTTCTGCATAGGAATTTCTCACTTTTAGTGATATTACAGTATGAAAGAATAATTTCTGCTTTTGGGTTTTTGGGTGGAGGGTGATCAGCATGTTCAGCAGTTGGATGCATGCACATACATAAGGGAAGTGAACCATACTTTGGCAATGGAGCTAGACAAATCATGCATGGAGTGAGCAGCTTCGTATGACTCAAAAAATGATGCTTCTTCAGTGTTGTCAATAGCACTGACTTGAACCTAAACAACAACAAGAAGACTTTCCATACAAGTACCAAAAATCGGTGTGCATAAACCATGATTTTTTGGTAATCTGATTTATATACTTACCTTCACTGGTGAAGAACCATCTAGTAACTGCATGTAAGCTCCTGAACCCACAGTAGCAAAAAATAGGCAACCAATTTCACTATTCAAAGCATGCTGACTGCCCCCACCAATGGAAAATAATGGAAGATTTGGACAGGCCAGGACACCCAACACCACTCTTCCTTCATCTAGCAATGCCAAAGCTATTGCATACTGGTCTCCTCTTAGAAACCTATAAAATACATTATAATAAAAATTAGTTATCATATTGGGTTTGTTAAGATGTAACAAAACCAGTATGACATGTTTCCATTGTGTCTCACAATAATCCAGGTAAATTATGCACCAAGAGTCCAGCATTCATGCCAGAATCCACTATAAAGCTTACCCCTTTGTACCATCTATAGGGTCCAAGACCCAATGTCTGCCTTGAGATCCCCCTTCAGATTTGCCACTATCAATGGCTTTGAGAACATCTTCAGAAGATAAAGTAGATACAGCATATGATCCATCGCTAGCTAGAGTATCATTTACAAGTTTTGTTATGCGTTCTAGAATTTCCTTGGCAGTATCTTCACGAAGATCTCCCGAATCCTAGAGATTTTCCAGAAATCATTTAACTGAACAATTTGAAAGAAAGAAAGAAAAGAAAGCTTTTGCATGTTTTGAAGTACCTCCTCAGCTACCAACAAGAAAGGTTCAGAAGGAATCTCCTTCTGCAGCACATAACTAACTAGCACTTGAGAACCTAGAAGCACAGGGAATTGATAACAGAAAAAACAGAAAAAAAGAAGAAGAAGAAGAAGAAGAAGAAGAAGAAGAAGAATAAAAAAAGAGTAGGTAGCTACGATTTCTTTGGCATCAACTTAAGAGCCAATTTGGGTAGATAAGAGCAAGAAATAAAACAAAACCACAGCTGGGTCCTAAAAGTGCATATAAGTTCCATATTCTCTGAAAATCACAATGATTAATGTAGCTCTCCTAATAAAGTACTTGAGCAGATAGGAACTAAAAGGAGGATGGATGATTTGCATGCATAGTGCACCACATGTCTGGCCTGAATGGTCTACAAGTAGGCACCAATTGACTTTGTAGATAAAGCAATACTTTGAGCGTGGCAATAGAATCTAAACTTTGTCATAGCATTTAACTATCTCTTTATGATGCAAAGAAATTAGCAAGACAAAACAGAATCAAATCTACCAGTTTTCCTTGGTCAAAGGAATTGGAGATTGTCAAATGTGTCTCTATGAGAGAGCATAATTGGTTCAGGCCATGCTAGCCAATATGGGGATATTTGACAATATTGGTTTTTCAGTGCTACAGGAACCTCCAATTGAGATGCTGTAAGTTTTGGCCATGGACAGGCATGGATCCGTAAATGCACACCTGGTGTAGCTAGTCTTAGTCGCATAGTTTGCTTTTAATTTCTTTCCCAATGTATGCCAAACAAAAATCTAAAAGAAAAATATAAAATATTGGGAAAATTTTCTTATTTAGGTACATATACTCAACTAAAACTTTCCCTGGACCAAATAGAGGACAGAACCCAATGGTTTTCATGTTGAGCTGATGCCTAAAGAGGTATCCTTGGAGACATGAGGCTCTTGAATAAGCATGAATTAGGGATTTCTTTAATGATAATAACAAGGAAAATAATATAACAAATAGTAAAAATTAATGCACAGAAATGTTGATAACAAACCATAATCAGCGACTGTGACAGGACTTTTATCTGATTTTGAATGGACATCAGAGTGCAACAGAGCCTTTTGCACCTTCTGGAGAAAGGAAAAACATAGCAGACAAAATCAGCTAATTATAATTCCTACAAAAACCATCCATAACTTTGCATCAAAACAAAAGGGGCTGGTCATCTACCCAGCGAATAACAACATGAAACCAAATTACACAAATTAGGACAGGCTAATCATAAGCCATATGAAAAAATCATTTAAGTGTAAATGGACAAACCAAAGCCATGAAGATCAGATTCATTATCTAATGGGGTTGACTATATATGAAAAGCATACAGGGGATCCTAAGCCCATACTGAAAAAAGAGAGAGAGAAGGGGAGAGAGAGATAGAAAAGGAACAAAATTGAGCAGAACAAAATTAAAAAGACAAAGCAATTAATTTTAAGGGATTATTTTACAGGACTAAAGATAAGATCAGCACGCACTAGTTCTAGATCATCTATGGTATCAAAGTATATCTGTACTATGAAAGCAAGGAACTCTTTAAGCATCTAAGTCAGCTAAATATTAGACAGAATAATTATACTTGAATTACATTCTTTGTGTGGTTGAGGCCAAGGGGCACCAGCATGGATCTATTCCATCATAATTCTTGCTTTTCAAGCACATTGGTTCATGCTTACCTGCGATTGTCCATCAATTTATCGATTTATAGTGTTGAGTGTAAGCCTTCAGCCTATTAAAAAGCATCATTGACCAATAGATATACGAATAATATTCCCCAACTACTGCTTGTCAAGCTACCTTGTTTAGATTTGGACAGAGTACCATTTGTTTCAACACCCTAAAGAATTTGTAGTCAAAAGAGATTTTCTCGCATTACATCCATATGAAATGCGCAGCTGGAACCCCTAGAAAAGCTATAACAAAAAGGAATGGTTATAGCTACCCCAGTCAGTGTATGAACTAGAGTTTCCAAATAAGTTAAGCTAATTCTATTTCTTAACTTTTTGTGTTCATGTAGACTAAGCTGAGTGACTGAAAGAAACACTCCCAGATAAACATGAATCACCAGCAATGCATGTCTGCGGAGATGTTACATTAGATATGAATACACCAACGCGTGTGTGTGGATAAGTAATTCGACTAAACTAATGCGAGGAGATCAAGGAAGACAGTTGCAGGAAAAAGAGACAGATGTGATGCCCCTTGACAATTGTGATTGACTCTCAGAGAGAAAGAGAGAGAGAGAGAGAGAGAGAGAGAGCGAGAGAGAGAGGGGCACCTGGCAGAGGCGGGCAGCCAAAGAAGCCGCTTTCATGGCAGCGGCGAGCTCCTTGTCGTACGACATCGATGAAGTTACTCGTACAGCCTCCACCACAGACGACGAAGAATAGCAAAGGGTCTTGGCCTTGGAGGTCAACTGAGGGACAGGGAGCTTAATTCTTGCGTTTTTGATTTTGGGTTTTACCATTAATACACAATTCATTGATGACAACATCTTTTTTGTTTTTTTTTTTTTCGTTTTTTTTCCCCCTTTTCCCAGTTCCTTGGATATCGCGCGGCGGGTTTGATTGAACCTGATCAGGATCTTGTCCCCAGACCCACAGTTGATTATCTGTTGTGAGCTTAAATATTTTAGACAAAAATGTTTCCTGATTGTTGAATACCTCTGTGTCTATATCTAAGTTACACTTATATTTAAAATTATACTTATATTTAAATGTATTCTATTTAGATAAAAAAAATTTAATAAAATATTTATATAATAATATTTATTTAATTTTAAAAATATTTAAATTTTAATTTAATATTTACTCATTTAATAATTAATTTTTAATTCTTTATTATTTTAATAAAATTAAAATTTTACTATAAATCTCATTCCCTTAATTTAATTTATTATAATTTATAATATTTAATATTAATTTAAAATTTTTTTGCAATATTTTTTAATATTGTAGCAAAATATGCATTTTATTTTTTCACTTGACTCAATTACAATTTAATATATATTATAATTTAATTAATTTATAATAATAATTATTCACATATATATTAAAATTCATGTAATGTCAATGTTTTCAAAAAAAAAATAAAACATAATATCAAATTCCTTTTTAAAGAGAAAAAAAGAAAATAAATATTTTTAAATTTTTATTTTTTTCTTAAAAAAGAAAAAAATACTTACGGAGTCTTCTACCATTGTTTAAGGTGCATGTTTTTGCACTTTTATTATATTTTATCACATTGAATTAATTTATGTTTTGTCATTTCATTGCCAATACATTTAATTAGGTAATGGTCTTTACTCACGTTAATAACATGTCATTGTAGAACTTTCTTATGTCACTTCAACTAATGGGCTAGAAGAAGATTATCCTTTCTACAAGTCTTACTCTATTAAGTGGCATGACTGTTAGGGTTAAAGGTATTCAGGGTAGTTGCAAAGTTTTTTATCATGATGTCAAGTTTTTCATAGAGCATGAGATATTTGTAAGAGGGGAGTAATATGGAAAACTTATGGAGGTTATAAAAGTTATCCCCAATAAAGGAGGTTGTATAGTAGCTCATATTAAACTATGAGATATGATTACAAGTGTGACATGTGTGCCCTTTTTTTACTAAAAAGGCTAATAGGGCAGAGAAGTCACCTTTTCTTTATGATAAGAAATATACATATTATGATTCTAAAGGAGACAAAAGTTTTGTTGCATTTAATGAGGATTAAAACAATTACTTTGGTAATCTTGAGCTAATAACAAACTCCTATATGTAAAGGGAGTCAAGATAAAGGCAAACGTATGATATGTTTGTACCAAGTTCAAGTAGTGGGACCACCACTACCACTCAATACACTCTTAATAGGTTTTTTGCACTACAACATTCCTAAGGAAGATAACGTCACTATAATGGCAAATACATCATAACTCCTTGAGGCATTTTGCTCGCTAAGTGGAACTATAAGCATAATAAAAGAGTGATGTCGAGTACTATTCATTGGGTTAATGATTACTTTCAAAATAAGGAGTTTGCAGCTTGCTTGCAGTTACAGCTAAACAAGGAATGCAAGGTGCATTAAGAAGCCTAAAAAAAGTTGGTGCTGGATAGGTCTCAGTGTACTTTATTATTTACCTAATACGAGACCTTAAAGGCTGACTTAGCCTAACAACAAGAGTTACGTATTATCATAAAGTGGGATATGGTGGAGGGAAAGGGTCATTTTGCAAAGCTAGAGGTTTCACTTTAGTAACTTAAAAGTCAATTAAAGTAATCAAAAGATCATATCGTTGAGAAAGTGGCTATAACAAGGAACTTTGGGTTTTTTAACTACCTGGAGACCTTCTATGCCAAAATTAAGGCCTATGGACTATTGATTAATGCCAAATTTATGTGTGAAATTCTTTTGTTTCATCTTCTACATAGAGTTCTAAGTGATAATAAGGCTAGGTCATATTAATATTTGTTGACCATACATTAAACGTGTTGACTACTAAAGGTTTTTTAGGAGGATTATTAAAGGTATACCTTTTGTCAACATAAAGCCTATGGTAGGTGGCTAATTACTAGATATGTTTTAGCCTATTTTGAGTATAATACTTGTTTTGTGTTACCTTTAATTTTTAGTTAATAAGTCTAATAACCTCCTATTTGTATAAATTTTGAACTTAATAAAATGTTGTATATATTGTAAGTGCACCAATGCATTATTTTGTTCTTTTTGTATGTTGTTTTTATTCTAATATATCTTTTTTGTTACTACACCTTTGCTCTCATTCCAAAATTAGGGAGAGACCCTCTTTAATTTATGGAAATACTTGAAGGACCACTTTGAATGTATAACAATTATTACACTTTAGGAAGCATATTATGTGTCTTAGGGCTCTTGGGTTTTTTTTAGGTCAAGTGACTATAAATTTGTGACTTTTCAGTTCTTGCACATGAAATGACCATAAATAGGGGTTTTGGTAGGGGTTTTCCAAGTTCTTTCCCTTATTGCTATCTATTTAGTTCATCTTACTCTGTTGTTGGATTTTCGCTCTTTCTCCTTTCTTGTGGTCATACTTTAAAAAGTTGCATGTAGTATTAATAAGTTGCTGAGAACATCTACCTCTTACCATCAACCTATTGAAAGGTCTACCTCTTACCACGTTAACCAATACATTATCATGTTAGGTAGTTCATAGTTAATGCCAATAGTGGAAGGGGTAGGAACTTGCCTTTTTAACCCCTTATACACTACTAGCACAATATACATGCAAGGTTGGGTTCATGCCTCCTCGCAACTTTCCTATAGCTTGTGCTTATATCAAATATAGGCCTATAACGGGATTCAAAAGTCTACATATCCTTTCTTCCCTAAAAGATTTGAATCTTAAAAGTAAGAAGGGAATGTTGAGCTAAGCCATTTCATGCCTCTTACCTCTTTGCTCAATTATGGATAAGTGAAATCAAACGATTACTAGTTGCAATTATCAAGTTAAAGGCTCCCTTCAATTTGAGTAGCTTTAACCTGATTATTACATTTGTAAATAGGACACTTAGTCTGTAATGTAGATTATGTCATAACATATTGTGTTGTCATTTTACAAGAAAATATTTTTACATATGTAACTTGTTATCTTTTATATTTAATAAGGTTTGAATGAAAATGTTATTATTTTACTTCTCCTTCTTTGGCCATCTTTACCTTCATGAGCAAAAGTATTACCTTTATTCCTTATGTATACCATATATTTATCCTTTTATTTACTTTCTTATTTCTCATTCTACAATAAGGTTTACTTAATCTGTTTGTTTTTTTATTACTTACTTGGCACTAAGGTTAACTTAACTTAGAGTGTTTCTCAATTGGACTAACCCGAAAAGATTATATAATTACGTCAAGTAATAATCTTTTATTAATCTAGGACTTGTATTTGCATCGAATAAGGAGCCTACATGATGTGCTTATATAGGGCCCCTAACACCTTTAAAGCAAGAAACTTGTGTAATAAATTCATATAGGTCACCTACGATCTTAAATGCAAGAAACTTATACTCTGCACTAATGTAGGGGGCTCAAGGTCTTGATAAAGGAAGGTTTATGCAACACACTAGCATGAGGTACTTAAAGCTTTGATGACAAGAGACTTATACAATATGCTTGCATAGGGAACTTAGAGTCTTAAAAGTAAAAGACCTGTGTTGCACACTCCTATAAGGCACAAAGGTCTTAAATGTAAAAGACTTATTCAGCATGCTTACATGGAATGCCTAAGGTCTTTAATGCAAAAGGCCTATACAACATGCATATATGGAGCACCTAAGGTCTTGATAAAGGAAGGCTTACACAATGTGCTTATGTAAGGCACTTAAGGCCTTAAAGACAAAAAACTTGTTCAATGCACTCGAGTGGGGTGCCTAAAGTCTCGAAAGCAAAACACTTATGCAATGTGCTCATGTTAAATACTTAAGGTCTTAAATGCAATAGACTTATGCAACACAATTGCATAGAGCGCATAAAGTCTTGCATGCAACAAACTTATGTAACACACATCCGTAAGGTGCTTAAGGTCTTGAATGCAAGAGACCTATGCAAAGTGCTCACATTATCCCATAGTAACCTTGTCAAATCATCTTCTTTGCCAAAAACTCTACTTTCTACATGCTTTTCACACATGCCTTTATGTATCTCTTAGAGGGTGTAGCTTACCTCTTTTCCTACCATGTACTCAAGGAAGGGCATGCTAAAAGATTGCTTATACTTTTATTAAGTAATAAGAATTTTGTCACTTTCAACAACCCTATGGCTATATCTATCACTTAGCTAGGTCATTAGCCTAGGTGTTCATCACACAAAGAATCTACTCCAAAGCCATGTTAACTCCTTCCTTAGAGAACATCTCATAGATGGCCTAAACCATTTTCAAATACTTGGTTATATTGTCTCCCTCTAGCCTCAAATTCGCCATTTAACTATTTATGACCAATTATACATCAGTGTAAAAATTTAGCTCTTTAATTCTCAGCACTCGAGTTATACTGAGTCCAGTAATTAATGCTTTATACTTCATTTCATTGTTGGATGTCACAAGCATACTTAAATGGGATTTCAACTAATCTTATGAAGACTAAACCTGTATTGCTTCCTTCCTCATTAAACAATTCATCCATAAATAAGAAATGTGTTGAGGCATGTGCCTTTCATGCCTTGCATGGTTAGAACTAAATGTTGAATTCTCTTAACCATTAGAAAAGTTAACCTACCACCTCTAGCTGGTGCAGCAATAAATGAGATGACTGGTCAATTAAGACCACAATGGAATATGGTTGAAAATAAGGTTTTAATCCCCTCATAGTACTTATAAGCATTAAGGCCAACTTATCAAATTTTAGGTATCACAGTTTTACTTTTTAGAGGACTCTGGGGATGTAATAGATTAGTTATTATATGTTATTCTTCTTACAAACTAAGACTAAGCTAACTAATGTATTACTAACAATAAGGTAAAGGTACAATGTTTTTTGGCTTATAGGTTTACTTAGCAATGGTAAAGATAACAAATACTCTTTCAATTGTTAGAAGGCTTACTTGCATTCATCTAATGTATTGGAACCTTGTTACTTTCCTTAAGACATGGAAAAAGAGAAGTTGTTTCTCTCTTGAGTACAAGATGAATTGACTAAAGTGAGCCAACATCTTAATAAAAACTTGTGTGTT
Source organism: Bruguiera hainesii (assembly GCA_023213295.1). Classification (NCBI taxonomy): domain Eukaryota; kingdom Viridiplantae; phylum Streptophyta; class Magnoliopsida; order Malpighiales; family Rhizophoraceae; genus Bruguiera; species Bruguiera hainesii. The sequence goes on along the minus strand of JAHOYR010000015.1, from coordinate 10,116,066 downwards.
TTTAATGGTCTTAGGAGATGAAAGTTGCCTAATGGTTTCAATCTTCTTTGGATTTCCTTTGATTTCCCTAATAGATATAAAGAAGCTTAGAAATTTCCTAGACTACACTCCAAAAGCACACTTCATGGGATTAAACTTCATGTCATATCAATTAAGGGTATCAACTGTCTCTCTCAAGTCAATAACATGATATTCTGCTATCTTTCTCTTTATAAGTTTATCATCTATGTACACTTACACATTTCAAACAATTTGATCCAAAACATCTTATTCATTAATTATTGATACATGACACCTATATTCTTGAGTCCAAAGGGCATTACTTTAGAACAATATAATCTTGCTTTATGATAAAGGAAGTTTTCTCTTAATCATCTATGTACATGGGGATTTGATTGTACCTAGAGAATATGTCTAAGAATGTGAATGGTTCTTGGCCAAAAGCTCTATCTACTAGTTAGTCGATCTAAAGGAGTGGGCAACTATCCTTTAAGTATGCCTTATTAAGGTTGATAAAGTTTACACATATATGCCACTTTTTATTTGTCGTTTGACCATAACCACATTTGGTAGTTAGTTTAGATATATGACTTTTTAGATGAATTTGGCCTTTAAGAGCTTGTCTACTTCTTTAATCACCATTGGCCTTTATAGGCCTATACTTTACTTCTTTTTCTTGATGAAATAACTTTTTTTGTTTACACTTAAGCAATAGGAAGCTACCTTTAGGTCAATGCTAGGTTTGTTTACTAGTACCCATAAGAACACCTTCGGGTGAGATTACAATAAGTAGTTAACGTTATCCTTCTAGCCTCTTTCTAACTTTTCCCAAATTTATATTCAAGGGTTCCTTTAGTTTAAGGGGAATCTAGACAAATCCTTCAACAAAAACACCCTTTTTGTCAAAATCTTTTAGTTAGGCATCAAGTCTTATTATTATCATTATTAATGCCTTTCATTCTCTTGATCCACGTAACATATTGATATGAACTTTGATTATTTGTAAACGGAACCCAACACCAATGTTGGTATAGGATCGTTCTAACAAAAGTTAAGGGATTTTGGAGTTCTGACCTAATGATTATAAACAACCAAGAACAAGAACTATAAGATTCAAATGTCACTCCCAACAACAAAACGTTGAAGAAGATAAGTCTATTAAACCAACAAACTCAAGTATGAAAGTTCAGAATTAGTTCTCAAAGAACCAGAGAAAATAGCTCATACATTCATCATCTATGTCGACCTCCCCTCTAGCCAACCTTTTTATATGTTAACCCCCCCTAAACCCTAGCTAATAAGATGTGCTTATTAAGAAAATTTGTCTAATATGCTAGCCACCCTCTTTATATGCTAATAAGATGGGCTTATTGAGGAAATTCGTCCAATCTGTCAGCCACCTCTTTTTATATGCTAATAAAATGGGCTTGTTAAGGAAATTGGTCCAACCCACTAAATAATAATAATAATCCATGAAAATAACCCATTTAAATGCCCAAATAGGGGCTCCCAAATCCAACTTCCTTCCCAAGGTCATGGTTCTTGAATTCCTCCACAGATGACACATTCGCAAGCCTTGGCGAAGCCTCCATCATCCTTAACTCATACCTAGCAACTTCCTGATAGTAAATGTCGTACAACAAGTTGTTAAGAACTTCTTTTATTTTCTTTGACCTTCCCATTATCATTGGTCCTTCAAGGTTTTGCAAAGTATTAACTCCCTTGTTGATTTAAGTTAGTACAATATGGCTTCCATCATTTCCGCTCTCCTCAAAATGATTTGTCCTCAAATCAGCACCCCACAATGTTTTCCAAAAATGGCTCAAAAATTTTGCATCACGGTCTAACACAATACTCTTCGGCACTGCATATGGACTCATGCTCTCCCTTACATGTCCCTTCTTCATCAACTCATCAACTTGCCTCTGAAACTCCTTTGTCTCCTCAAGATTACTTCTATATGCTGGTTTATTGGGAATATGAGCTCTAGGAATAAGATCAATGTGATCTTCAATCCTTCTCCTTGGTGGCAAACCATCTAGGATCTCCTCAGGGAATACATCATTATAATCCTACAACAAAGATGAAATAGCACTAAGCAAAGATGAATCAAGGTTAGTGTTAGAGAAATAAAAATCTTTGTAAAGGATCAAGATCATTTGTTGCCTAGCTTGGAAGGCAACCCTAACATCTGCTACTTTTGCAAACACACTCAATTGTTTTCTTTCATCTTCACTATTGTGAACTTGACCACTCTTATACTTAGCACTCTTAAATGCATTTATCTTCTTTTTCTCTCCCTCACTTTCTTTTCTCTCGACTCTCTCTTTCTTTTTGCTCCTCCTCTTTTGCTCACTTTCATAAAGTCTCACTTGGTCTTCATACACCTGTTTTGGAGTCAATGGAACAAGTGTGAATGATTTTCCATCTATGGTGAAAGAATAGTGGTTCTTGTAACCATCATGCAAAAATTTTCTATCAAATTGCCAAGGACGGCTCAATAACAAATGCCCAGTCTGCATAGGTACAACATCACAAAACAGCTCGTCCTTATATCTACCAATGGAAAATGGAACCACAACTTGTTTAGTCACTTTCACCACTCTACTGTCATTTAACCATTGCAAACTATATGGTCTAGGATGTTTGGTTGTAGGTAAGTTCAATTTTTCCACCAACTCTATACTTGCTACATTAGTGCAACTACCGCTATCGATGATTAAGCAATAGAGTCTATCTTGAACTAAACACCGAGTATGAAAAATATTTTCCCGCTGCATCTCAACATCCTCCTCCTCCTCCTTAACCTGCACACTAAGGGCTCTTTTTGCTACTAAAAGCCTTCCACCATGATCTAGATACTCTATCCCTTCATTAACATCATTAGCATCCTCTAATGGTGGCATTTGGTCTTCGTCACTAATATCATTGCCAAACAAATAGTCATCATTCTCCTTAAGGTATATAGTTCTCTTGTTAGGACATTGTGAAGCCACATGATCCCTACTCAGACATCTAAAACATTTGATATCTCTAGTTTTTCCTTGGGTGCCCTCAAATTTTTCTTCAAATTTGCCCCTTTCCAAGTTGCACCTACTAGTCTAGGGTCTATGTGAATTGGTTTTAAGCTTAGAAGTCATTTTCTCTTCCTTCTTCCCCCAGTTCGACTTCCAAATAAATGAACCTAAGTTTTGATCATATCTAGAAGTGCTCTTTCCCTTAAGTTGCCTCTCAACTTTCATGGCAATGTGTACCATATCTTCAAGCTCTACATAGTATTGCAATTCTACCACATCAACTATACTTTTATTCAACCTTTAGAGGAACTTAGCCATGGTTGCCTCCCTATCCTCCATTACATTTGCCCTAACCATAGCAATTTCTATTTCTTTATGGTACTCTTCCACACTCTTGGAACCTTGCGTAAGGCTCTGCAACTTGTTATACAAGTCCCTATAATAAGAGCTGGAAACAAATCTCTTTCTCATCACAGTCTTCAATTCATTCCAAGTTTCTATGGTTCTCTCAAAATTTCTTCTCCTGGTGGTAATTTGCTGGTCCCACCATACTACAACATAATCAGTGAACTCTGGCACAGCTAACTTTACTTTCTTCTCCTCAGAGAAGTTATGGCACTCATATATTAATTCTACCCTTCGTTCCCAATCCAAATAAACATCAGTGTCAGCTTTCCCTTGGAAAGAAGGTATTTTCACTTTGATACTACTAAGATTTTTGTTTACTCCTTCCTCTACTCTATTTTTGTTATCCCAACCTCCATTGTGCCTATCATAAACATTTCCATTACCTCTAGCTCCTGTACCATTCCTATTACCACGTTCTCCTCTAAAACCATCTTTAAAGTTTCTACTAGCATTATCACCATCGTCACAATAATCATTACCATCTTCACCTCCTAGCTAGCCTCTTAGGATTGACACTCGATTCCCCTTATATTTTATCCATCTTGTCTTGAACTTCCCAAAACATTTAGTCAATCCTATCAAACTTCTGCTCTAAGGATTTCATAAGCAATTTGAAATCTAGAACAACTACTTCCTCTTCTCCATGTGGGAAACTGCCTTCCTTAGCATTGGACATTGTGTATACCAAATTGTTAGTAAAGAAAGAATATACCTTACAAAACTCACTCCCCAGCGTGTTTGCTCTCCACTCAACTATAGTAGTCCTCAACTCTCGTGTTTCACACAATGAATTGCAAGACTCTAAGAGCTCTTTCAATAGTTCCAAGCAAACTAAGTTCAAAACAAACAAAACTTGAATATATCAATCCTATACCTACCTCTTCAGAGAAGTGACACAGCCAAAAAAATGGGCAATAAAGCAAACAGAATGACAAGGAATTCAATGGTATGAGCAGTGCAATCGGACAACAATCAATTATTGAATATAATTGAGTAAATGACCAATTGAGCAATGAACCCATTTTTTTTTTCTTTTGGGTTTACTAATGGGTACTTCTGTAGAAGAAACAAATATCAGAAAAGAAACCCATGAAATACACGATTTTGTTTCTGTTTTTGTTTTCTTTTTTGTGTTTTTATGTTTCTCTTTTTGATTATTCAATCAACAATGAACAATACACGAAAGAGATGATAACAAAAGTATAACTAACCTGAGTTAGAGCCAAGGCTCTGATACCAAATGATATGAACTCCGATTATTTGTAAACGGAACCTAACAGCAATGTTGGTATAGGATTGTTCTAATAAAGGTTAAGGGATTTTGGAGTCTGACTCAATGATTATAAACAACCAAGAACCAGAACTATAAAATTCAGACGCCACTCCCAACAACAAAACGTTGAAGAAGATAAGTCTATTGAACCAACACACTCAAGTATGAAAGTTCAGAATTAGTTCTCAAAGAACCAGAGAAAATAGCTCATACATTCATCATCTATGTCGTCCTCCCCTCTAGCAACCCTTTTTATATGCTAACCCCCTTAAACCCTAGCTAATAAGATGTGCTTATTAAGGAAATTCGTCTAATCTGCCAGCCACCCTCTTTATATGCTAATAAGATGGGCTTATTAAGGAAATTTGTCCAATCTGCCAGCCACCTCTTTTTATATGCTAATAAGATGGGTTTATTAAGGAAATTGGTCCAACCCACTAAATAATAATAATAACCCATGAAAATAACTCATTTAAATGCCTAAACATGGGCTCCCAAATCTAACTTCCTTCCTAAGGTCATGGTTTTTGAATTCCTCCACAGATGACACATTCGCAAGACTTAGCAAAGCCTTCATCATCCTTAACTCATACCTAGCAACTTCCTGATAGTAAATGTCGCACACCAAGTTGTTGAGAGTTTCCTTTATTTTCTTTGACCTTCCCATTGTCATTGGTCCTCCAAGGTTTTGCAAAGTATCAACTCCCTTGTTGATTTGAGTTGGTACAATATGGCTTCCATCACATATGGTTCTCATGCCTCCTTTTACTCTTTATGAACTCCTCTTACTTCATCTATTATGGGGAACTTAAGTTTGAGGTTTTTTATGGAAAGGATGACATTTAAGACTTGTAACCCTAGTTTGCCTAAGATCATGTTGTAGGAGAAATACAAACTGACTATCATTAGCTTAAAAATGATAATCAAAATATGAGGTAACTGTCATTTGGAAATAAATAGTTCTATTAGTCCTTCTAAGCCCATTAGTGAACCCATAGGTAATTTACCAATTGAAGGTCTTTCTTCTAAAGACCCACATTGAGGAACCCATTTGAGAACATAATGTCCATTGAGCTCCTTACATTAACAAGAATGCATTTAATATTGAAGTAATTTACTATGGTCTTGATGACTTGAGGGCCATCATAAGGGTACTGGATACCAATAAGGTCACTACTTGTGAATATAAGTCATTTTTTCATCCTTAGGGCACTTTTCTTAGAGGTTATCATACTACTTCCTTTTAGGGTTAGTCCTCTAATAATCATATCGATGGTTTTTTTGTTTGTTTGTTTGTAATGATTTAAGTTTTTGGTCAGGGCACTCCTCAACTTCCTACTTACATTGCTTAGGGGGTTTTGGTGGTCATATGCCACAAGATTACGAATCATCCATTTATCATTATCCATGCTCTTTTCATCATAAGTTACTATGAACATACCTATTAAGGCATCCAGCTCGAATTAGTTTTTCAATTTCATTTTTGAGCTTTTAGCACTCCTCCATCATATGTTATAGTTTTTGTAGAATTCGCAATACCCTATCTCATCATGGTAGTTATGGTTTGACTTCATCCTTACAGGTCATTAAAGCAACCCTTATCTCTACACCTTCACAACTATCTGTGACTATGATGCCATAAAAGAGGTGTAATCATTGTATCTAGGGGTGTTAGGGCTACTACTTTATCGTCCCCAATGCTTATAAAAGGATGCCCCTCACTCCCATTGGTTATTGTCCCTATCTCTTCTTAATGGTGTGGTTTCATTTTTTTACTCGCCTATTTCATATCTCGCTTCAAGAATTACTTACCACCTCTATGTTGATAAACATTTTTACTTAATTCATCATGTAAACAAAGTTTAAAAAAGATCTCTTTTTTATAGACTTAAAAAAGCAAAACTCAACAAAATTGTCAGAGAACATTGCAAGTATCATGTTAAGGTTTAGGTTTTCCATGTTGAATTAACTAATAAAGTCATATAAAGGCTTGTTGTCACCTTACCTGACTAGAAGAAGAGCCATTAAGATTTTTTTAGGTAGTTGGATAGTAACAAACCTTGTTAAAAAGAGGCTTTCTAATTGATCTAAACTTATTATCTAACGTTAGGGTAACATTAAGTACCATTGTTAAGTTGCATCTTTCAATATAGTGAAAAATGCATTGCATATTGTTGCATTTAAAATAAAATACAGGAACATTAGTGTTTGAAATTGAATCTAGTTGTCATTAGGTTCTTTTGTGTCATCATAACTATTTATATTTGGTAGTTTAAACTTTTTTGAAATAAGGGAGTCCATGATCTTGTAGGAGAGGGGGAATGTTAGGCCTAGTATGGCTGTAGGGTGCAATTGTGATCTCAAAAAGTAAAGAATAACCATCTCATCCTTCATTTGTTTAAGATATACTAAAAGTAACTCATAACTGTTAGGGAATGGTGCATCCACTACTCTTAAAGGTTTAAGTTGACAAGCAATTCAATTTCAACTTAAGGCCTAGGGATGGACTCGAACGTATTCTATCATTTTAAGAGGTTATAAGGGATGTCAAATGGTGAATCTTATCTTTTAAGAAAGTTAACCTCCACCTAATGCCTCTTTTAGGAATGTTGTTGCCACCCTTGGGAATAAGTGGTGTTCCTTAAACCTCACCCACTATTAGTGTAATTTATATGTCTAATGGCTAGAGTGGAGCCATTTGTAAGGTTTCTCTAGGGGTTATGATTATAGGGAATCCTTTTGTTGAGCATGTTAGGTTAGGATGAGTTATCATTATAGGAAAGTGTGTTTGAGATGTCAAAAACACTATTAGTACAACCACTAATGAGACATTATGCTTTGTAAGCAAAAAAAGGCAATCTTGGATAGCCATCATCTCTAAGGTTAATGATATTAGTTATGAGTGAGAATTTATTATATTTATTTCCTTTTACACTCAATTATTTTTAATGAGTTTTATACCTATTTGAATTAATTAGAGTATATTTTGTAACTTAAGTATGTTTTAAAAAAGTTTTAAGAATATATGCTTTCAATGAGAAAAATTTTAGTATTTTATTATTTTGATTTTTGTTAATTATTTCAAGTTTTTCACTAATTTAAAAGTCTAGATTGGAAAAGTAGTTCTCAATAAAGTTGTAATAAACATGTAAATTTTCTAGATTAAGGTTTAAAGTCCAAATTTGAGTTTGTTTGGGTCTTAAAATGGTTAAACTATCCATTAAATAGGTTTAACGACATAGAGGTTGTTGAACTTTGAGGAGTTATTTGCAAGGCATGGTACAAGGACCAATAAGAACTCTTGTACTTCATAAGACTTAACTAAGTTGTGTCCTTAGGTAAGGAATGATTAGGAAAGGCAAACAATATATCATTTCTATAAACAACACCAATTGATGAGGGATGCTTACCAACAAGGACATGTGTTGAGATGGTGTAGGTCAAACCAATATAGGGGTCCGATGGTCAAGTCTTAGTCAAGTTTTACAAAAAAGCACATAACTAAATATTTGATGATTAAATCAGTAAAGAATTAGAGTTTTCAAATTAATAAGTAGAAAAAGAATAACCATTCCTTCCAACAGGAATTAGTCTAGTTTATATATGCATGCTTAGGTTAGTTCATGCACATAAGGTACAATGTGGATGTAAGGGGCATGACATCTTCTACTTTTTAGGTTACATTCCACTCTTTGATGTATAAGACAAGAGAAGCCACATCTTGAAGTCTTTTGGACCCGAAGGGATTACTATTGGGTCCAAAAGGAAAACCTAGCAACCTAATCACTATTTTTAGACCTAATATAAAGTGATTCATAGGCTTTTCTGGCCTCTTTATCACATTGAAAATTGATGCAAAAATGAAACTTTGGTCAATAAGACGAGCGATATGCAAACTTGATTACTTTCCCACTAATGCCAAAAAGGTAAGTAAGCTTATTCTTATATTATTTCTTGTTGGTTTTTAGTCTTACTCCCAATTATACTTGCCAAGAAAGACAAAATAGATAGCAAAGTGAATTGTTGGATTAGTATTAATAATAAAATTGAAACTCCTGCTTTTCAAACTGAAATTAAGAATGAATTCTGGAGTGATTGATCAATTGGAATAGTAAGGATATTTTAATAAAGTTCAACTCTTTTTAAAGAGTCTAGGCTAGATAGACCCAACTTTTCAATAATACTAGTGCAATAATCAACCCATTAATAAGTTCCAAAAAGAAAGGAGGAATTTGAAATAAAATGTTATTCTAGGAATTATATGTAAGTACTATTATAGACTTATAATTATACATCAAAATACAAAAACAAGAAAATAATTTTATCCCAATCAATTTCTACATATAAGTATATTCAATAGTAGTAAATAAACTATACCTTTATTATACTTCATCTTGTTATTATTGCATTTTTAATTTAGTAAATTATATTTTTTATTATCAAACTTATCACTTATTTTTATTTTTATACTCATTTAACTTCAACTTCCTTTTTAATCTCACCGCCAATCCATTAGTAAGACTAACAAAATTTTAACGGAACAAAAACAAACAATGAAGTGACATAGCTAGGTGGCACCTTTTCATCTCAATTTTCCTAGATGACAATTTTTTTTTAAAAAAAGAAAAATTAACTTGTAAAAGCAATTGGAAAAAGAAAAAACCTTTGCATCAGAAGGGTGTTTAAAATTTAGCTCTTGCTTACCCAACCTAGGAGTTGAATCAGTTTCATCATCCTAACTCTTACTTTCATAGTCCTAATAGTTATCTTTGTTTTTGCCCTTTTGAACTGCAAAATCCTTTTTTAGTGTTATTAGTTGAAAGTTTACATAATATTACACTTATTATGTGCGAAAGACGGAGAATGAAGTGAGTCTACTTTATGATGGGGGTTACTTGTTCTTTTTGTGGTCTTAATATTGATTGTACATATGCTGAGAAAGTTTAATGGATATGTTGTTGAATTGGATTTGTCTTTAGATCTTCAACAGATTTTTGTTTTTTTCAATTGCCCTTATACTTATACTTCCAATTCAAATTTTATAATCTAGGGCACATGTTCAATCAACCATAATTATAGTTTTAGTTATACTTTTCATCTACATTAATACTATCAATCAAGAGTCTACAACCACATGTAATATATATGTAGTTAGTTGTCTATTTTATATTAAGAATATGGATGTTACTGTAGAAGGATTAACCCTAGATATTAGTGGCTTGAAAGGTGGATTTCTTTCTTTCTTTCCTTTTCTTTTTTGTTGTTTTAAAATTATGGGGTTCTAATAATCTATTTTGAGTGCCTATGATGATTTTTTTACTCTCAAACTCCATAATAAGGGCGAACTCTTTATGTTTGGTTGTAATAGGATTCATAACAATGGTAAGATAGCATTTTATGACTAATGTAATCCTGATTTCATGTCAGTTACAAAAATAGATAAGCTATAGCATTTTTTGGGAATGAATAGAAATAATTTGTATGAAGAATAGTTTAGGTGTGAATTCACATAAAAGTTGAAACTTTTAAACGAAGACAAGCTTGTATTGGAGATGAATGTTGTCATGCCTAATTATAAGGTAAATTCTGATCTTATTAATGAAGCTTATAACTTATGATGAGAAACAATCTAGTGTTGTGCCAATTTCATTCCTATCAATGAAAACGAGAGGAAAATCAAATTAAAATTACGAAGAAAGATTGTACAAATGTTAAAACTTAACTTGAATCTGAACGATGGTGTCAATGGTAATGGTGGTACAAACACTACACATATGAGGATGGACATGAATTTGAAAGTTATTTATTTAAAAAAATTTAAGGGTAGTTTTTTTCTTTTTTCAAAAAAAGAAATACTTAGATTTAGAAAAAGAAAATCCCTTTTGAAGGAAACAAAAAGAGAATTTTGTGTAATTTTTTTTTCTCCTTTTCATTTTACTTAATTTGCAAGTTAAGGAAAAAATATCACCATTAGCAAAAGTCATGATTTACTTAAAGAAGAATAAATAAAATTTTTCTCAACTTTAGTAATACACACACCATGTGATAAAACTTATGAATTATATAAATTTAAGATATATGTAGATAATCATTAAAATAATTTAAATAAACTATAATTTTGATTAATGCACTTTAGTCATTAAAAGTATTAATATTTTAAATCAATAAATAATCTTCATGACTAAAAATTAATTATAATAAGAATTTAAAAAACAAATACTCATCTTTGTTATAAATTTTATGTCATCAATGATTTAGACAATATAAAAAAGTACTTGAAAAATATTAAAGACATAATAAATAAATTAATAAAAATAATTAATTAATTATATTTTAGTACTACTTAAAAATTGATAAGTATAATTTATGATTTATTTTGAAATATTAAAATAGGAAGATAATAATTTCAAAATAAAAGTATAAAATAATTGTTAGATAATTTTTCAACATGGCCTATTAATCTTGTTTGTTTAGTTATTTTCTTTGTCAACGAGTTATAATATTGTTGATTGAGTTTCATGGTATAAAAAGATGATTAGATATATATTAAAATTATAAATTAACACTATTGAATTAAATTCAATAATTAAAAAAGATAATAATATATAATATCAAATTCTTTTATGTTTTTTTATTTTTTATTTTATTATGTAAAATTATTGATAATGATTAATTAGCTAAATTTCTACTTAAATAAGGTTTTTTTTTGTTTGTTTATTAAATTGTAATAGTGATTGAATGAAATAGAAAATAAATGGTGAGATTGAATTTGAGTTTCTAACTATTATTGTTATAAAAGACCTCTTAAAAATAAGGAAAGTTAATATAATACTTTTTTGATAATTCTAAAATTAAATAAAAATTATAACATAAACTTTTTGAGTTAAAAAATTATTTTAAATAATTGAGTTTTCTTTTAATTTTTATAATATATATACATACGCATAGAATTAATTTAATTTTACTTAATTTTATTTTAATGTAATAAATTTTAAGTATGAAGTTTTATTATTTGAAGACAAAAATAATTATTATAATTAGTTTAAGCAATTTACAAAAATTAAGTCAAATTAATATCAAAAGAGATACATGAAAAGTAACAAAAATAAAACCTACAAAAATACTTCAATTTCGAGCTGAATTAATGCTATTATTGTTTTAATTTTGTCAAAATACTTCTTTAATCATCATTATTAGCAATCTTATAGAAAACAAGCCAACAAGTAAGCTTCTTTTTACTATTACCTTGGAACAAAACTTAATAATTATCCTTTTAAAAAACTTTTTATGTTTACATTATAATATAACTAATTATTATTAATATAATATATTATAATTAAGAATATATGATTTACTTATAAATTTTTACAAATAAAATCTCTATATTGATATGTTATTTATACTTAATTAAGAATACATGTATTTTTTTATTCATAAAATATAAAGAATATTTTCTTTTTATTAAAAAAACACTAAGGAAGAAAAAGAGAAAAAAGAGAAGAAGACCCTTGTCTATTTGGTTCATCAAAATAGTAAAATTATGTAGGAGATGTATTGGGGTAGAAAATCAATCAAAATTAACAAAAAATAAAGTAAAATTATTATTGTATTTTGAATATAATTAAATTTATAATCAAAAACTTTAAAAACTTATGTTTTTATAATAACTACCAATACTAATATTAAAAGAAAATTACTTTTATAAAAAAATTAATATTTAAAATTAAGTAATTTAGTTGAAAAAAATAAATAATAATAATAATACGAGTCAAATATATTAATTTATAATATAAATAAGAATTTATTATATCGTAAAATTTTAATTTTATTAAAATATTTAAAAATATATAAATTAATTATTAAATTAATATTAAATATTATAATAATCTATTAAAAATTTTTTAAAATAAACAAGCACTATCATATATATATTTTTGACTCAAAAAATTACCTAGAATGGCTAATTTTTTCTTAATTTTACCAATATTAATATGTATATATATAGACTAAAAAGATAAGTTGTACAATATATAAATTTAATATTTTTTTATTGATAATTAATTATTTATGTTACACGTGATTAATATTGGGTCGTTAGTATTACAAACGCAATTGAATTACAAAGAAAAGAAAAAAAAAAAAAAAGCTGTCAAATAACTGGTTTTTGACTTCAGAAGTTCCTTACAATCAGCATATTTGAATCTGAACATAACGTTTGTGACGTTAATTACCATAAATTTTGATTTGTTTTTATCGTGTAAACGGGGTGTAAAATATATGTCCCACTAATACTTTAATGCACACAATTATTCATATATATTCAATAATATTAATTTTATGCCGGAACCACCCTTAAAATGATGTGGTAAGGAATATACAGGTGCAGCCAGTTTATTAATTTCTCTTGAAAGAGGGTCGATATGCGTCCGATTAAGAAAGGGATAGAATCAAAGACTTTGCCAGCTAATTGCAGCAGTCATGGCCATTACTCCCTTTCTAAAAAAATAATTTATTAAAATATATACTATTCACGTATATATAATTTAAAATTATTACTTTTTTATCTAATATAAAAATTAAATTTATTCATAATATTTTTTTTTATTAAATTCATTAATATTCTTATTAAAAATTAAGATCTCTTTTTTTACTTTTTTTACATTAATATTTAATGAGAAATATTATAATTTTATTAAAAATTGAGACCTTTTTTAATTATTATTTTTTTTTAAAATATAATATATTAAGCTATATAGCACTTATATATATATATATATATATAATTTTATCAGGAATTGAGACCTTCTCTAACTATTTTTTTTTAAATATAATATATTAAGCTATATAGTACTTTTATATTTATATATATATATATAATTTAAGAATTTTTTTTATTCGATATAGGAATTAAATCCGTCTGTGACACATGCGTGTGGTGAGAAGGCGTGTGCTTTTGCAGTGGTAATAAAAAACTGATTGGAATTGAAGTTGGATCGTTAATGATCTCGTCTCTACTCGTCAATTCACTCGCCGATTCTGCTAAAAATCTCTCTCTCTCTATATATATATATATATATATATTAAACTTTCTATTAGTTTTAACAGTATATACTTATATATAAATATACAACTTTTAGATATATGTTGATAATCCAAAATATAATGAGCAAACTGCGTGTCTTAAATTCCATTTAATGTGTTTTGTTTATTGAAATTGTCGGTTCTTTAGATCAATAAATAATTTTTATGTATAAAATTAATCGTAATAAAAACCTTGAAAGGATTTCACTTCTACTATAGGTTTTGTGTCATTAACAATTAGTACGATTCCGCAAGTATTTGAAAGGTATTGAACGGATAATAAATAAAAATAAACGAATAAAGACTTGTATTTTGGTGCTACTTAAAAGTTGATAATTATAATTTATTATTTATTGTAAATTATTAAAATAGTAAGAGAATAATTTGAGAATGTAAATACAAAATAATAATTGGATTCTTATATTAGTTTTCCTACTAAACTTATTTTTTGTTCTTTGCAAAAGAAGGAATAATGATGTAAGTAGAGTATAATTGATTTCATAATATATATATATATATATATATATAAAGGGCTGAATGCATGTTAAAATTCTAAAATTATTAAAATCATAAATTAATATGAGATACCATGAAACTAAATTGAATAATCAAAACTAATAATAATAATATACAATGTAAAATTTATTTAAATTTTATGTTTTTTATTTTATTATGTAAAATTTTTTATAATAATTAATTTACTAATTGAATTTTACTTAATTAAAACTCTTTTTTCTAATTTTAATAATTGAATGAAATAGAAAATGAGTGATGAGATTAAATTTAAGATATTTACTTGTAATTGTTGTGAGCATCTTATTACAAATAAGGAAAAAATATTATAATTAATATGAGAGTTTTTAAATATTTTTATACTAGAAGTATAAATACATTTTTATTTTTGTTGTTTGAAATAAAAATAAATCAAAAAGAATTTAAATAAATTTCTAGTTCAGAAAACAAAGTAATTTGGAAAAATGAAATTTGAAAAACATACAAGAAATAAATGAGATTTCATATTTTGTTATTTTAATACTTTCTCTTATATTTACATACCATTCATCTTAAAAAAGAAAAAAATATATTTTTTAATTTAATTTCTCTCTTCATAAGGTCGTGCTTATTTAAGTAAGCAATAAATAAAATTTTTTTTCTTTTATTTTCTTTTTATTTTATGAGTAAGAGTTTATGAAAAATTAACATGTAGTTGAAGGAGAATGATTCTAATTTTTTTTCAATTTTCACAATACATATATAATATAAATTAAGTAAATATAATTATAAAAAAAATTTAACTCAATTAATTGTTGAGAATAACTAAAATTTTTTTCTAATTTGGTAGTACATATATAGATATAAATATTCTCATTTTTTTATTAGAATGTATACTGCCCATACATCAAAATTATTATCATAAATAAAAGTGAATAATTATCTAATAAATTAAAATTACATCTAAATAAAATTAGAGTAAATGAAATAAAACTAAATTACTTAAACAAGAAAAGTTAAAAGTTCAGTACTTCCGCAATGTGACCTCTGAAAAAAATTTTGGTCATTATATTCATTTAGTTCTGCATATTACTTCATCATACAAAGCAAATTACCCAATAATCTAAACTTCATTTACATTTTCTACATATGTATCAAGTTCACCATACGATGATAAATTGTACTCCTTTGTTCTATGCGAGTGTGATGGGAGAAGAAAAAAACTGACCCACGTGTATTTTCATTCTGTTCATCTTGTTCTAGCCAATATGACACATATGGGTACATGAACTTAAATTAAAAATGTCCATTGTTGCCTACAACCTTACGAACCCCTGAGTTACCTAACACATAAACTGTACTTTGTAAAGTTATAATTAATTATGTAAGTTATATGTTGTAATAATTACTATTATAAGCACATAATTATACATTAAAATGTTAGATCAACGTAATAATATTACTATCTTTGGTCAATTTTCCGTTTATGGTGATATATTACTGTTATTATTCATAATTTTGATAACAATATGATCAAGTCTTATACGTTCCCCAAATGAGAAAATGGCGGCTCCTGAATATAGAAATCAAGCGGTTTGATTGTACACCACAAAGCAGAGAGCGCCAAAGCAAGCGGGGCGGACAGCCACGAGCCTGAAGATGCCATTTGCACCAAATAGACCAATAAATAAAAATGAAAATGAAACCCTTCTTCTGACTATTATTTTCATGTGCTTTTCATCTTAATCCCCCTTCATATTTGCAGGACTTGAACGTCGACAATTAACAGTAATGAATAAATGAAGAAGGAAACGAAAAGAACATTGAGAGCAGAGCATTTGCAGAGATGCCGCAGAACGACGGTTTGTTATGGTGGCGATGTTGTCGCAGCCGGTTGGATATTTAATTAGTTAGTTAATTGGCAGCTGGTTTAAATAACCATATACATCGCACGTATAAGGAAGGCCTCGGCGGTGGCCAGGGTGGTGGAGGTGGAGCTTTGGCTACTACAAGCAAAAACAGATAGATATACTACCGTAGGGTATTAAAACGCGGGGCCAATGGAGAGTGAAGAGCTACTAACAACGGCGAACAGGACCCAGGAGACAATGGTGTGCTATGCACCCACGCTGATAACAGCAAACGGTGTATGGCAAGGTGACAATCCATTGGATTACTCTCTTCCTCTCTTCGTTCTTCAATTAATTTTGGTGATCGCCACCACTCGCATTATTGCTTTCGCCCTCAAGCCCCTTCGCCAGCCTCGCGTCATCTCCGAGATTCTGGTACGTAAATTCCGCCCCCCCCCCGCCACCTCTAACCCCCCTCTCATTTGTCTTCGCCAATGAATTACCGAACACGAGTGCATGGTTCTAATGGATGCAGGTGCAGTGATACATGTAATGTAATAGAGACATTGAGGGTGACTCTATGTAACAATAATATGTTAACTTAATGCGCAGGCCAGGCCACATCTGTGTGTGTGCATGTTTAGTTTTGTATAAAAGATGGCCTGCCTTATATGGCTTCCATGCATTTTACAGGGCGGAGTGATATTGGGTCCGTCTGTACTTGGACGGAGCAAAGCGTTTGCGAACGCAGTATTCCCTCTGAGAAGTGTGATGGTGCTTGAAACAATGGCAAATGTTGGTCTCCTTTACTTTCTATTCCTGGTCGGAGTAGAGATGGACATTTCTGTAATCAAGCGAACTGGGAAAAGGTCCTTGGCCGTAGCAGTCTCGGGCATGCTCTTGCCCTTCCTTGTTGGCCTTGCCTTCTCTTTCTTTATTCATAGGGATTCTCGTGGCGTGAGCCAAGGCACTTTAGTCCTCTTCCTAGGTGCAACCCTCTCTGTTACTGCCTTCCCCGTGCTTGCCAGAATCCTTGCAGAGCTCAAACTCATCAACACAGAGCTTGGTAGGTTTGCAATGTCCTCAGCCATTGTCAGTGACATCTGTGCTTGGGTACTGTTAGTTCTCGCCATTGCCTTGGCCAAGAATGAGTTCACTTCCTTGGCTTCTTTATGGGTGGTACTCTCTAGTCTGGCATTTCTTGTTTTCTGTTTTTTCATTGTTAGGCCATTCGTCTCGTGGGCAATTCAAAGAACTCCAGAGGGAGAGACCTTCAGTGAGTTCTACCTATGTCTCATTCTCACTGGAGTAATGATATCGGGTTTCATTACAAATGCCATCGGGACACATTCTGTTTTAGGAGCTTTTGTGTTTGGCCTGGTCATTCCCAATGGACCTCTTCGAGTTGGTCTCATAGAAAAGCTAGAGGACTTTGTTTCAGGCCTCCTACTCCCCCTCTTCTTTGCTATCAGTGGACTGAAGACTAATATAGAGGCTATTCACGGAAGCAAGACCTGGGGAATTTTAATTATCGTCATAATACTGGGAAGTGCTGGCAAAATCGCCGGTACTATGTTCATTACAATGTTTTACAAGATGCCCTTGCTTGAAGGGTTTACTCTTGGTTTGCTCATGAACGCCAAAGGCCTCATCGAACTGATTGTTCTGAATGTCGGCAAGGACCAAAAGGTATTAAAATATTGCTATTGCTGCTGGAAATGCCTAAATAGGTGTACGTGTGCGTGTGCCTAATTGGAGTTGGGACGTTTACATTGATGAAATATAATGGTGAATGGCATGCAGGTCTTAGATGATCAAACCTTTGCGATCATGGTAATTGTAGCTGTTTCCATGACTGGAATCATCCCACCCATTATAACAACGATATACAGACCAGCCAGAAGGTTCACACCTTACGAACGGCGAACATTTCAGGGATCAAAACCAGATGGAGAGCTAAGGGTACTTGTGTGTGTACATACCCCCAGAAACGTTCCAGCAATCATCAACCTCCTTGAAGCGACTAACCCCACAAAAAAAACTCCAATGTGTGTGTATGTGCTCCAGTTAGTTGAACTCACTGGCCGGGCAACTGCCATGCTTATTGTACACAACACCCGAAAATCAGGCCGACCAGCCCTCGACCACACGCAAGCTCAATCAGATCATATCATCAATGCATTTGAGAATTATGAGCAGCATGCAGGATTTGTCTCAGTGCAGCCACTCACAGCCTTTTCCCCTTACTCCACAATGCACGAAGATATCTGCAATTTGGCAGAAGACAAAAGGGTAGCTTTCATAATCATGCCATTCCACAAGCAGCAAACAGTGGATGGCGGGATGGAAACCACAAACCCTGCAATTAGAATAGTTAACCAGAATGTACTGGCTAACGCACCTTGCTCCGTTGGCATTCTGGTGGACAGAGGCCTAAATGGGTCTCGCATCTTGGCTGCTGCAAACAACATTCAGACTTGCCAATCTCACCATATAGCCGTACTCTTCTTCGGGGGACCGGATGATAGAGAGGCTCTAGCATATGCATCCAGGA
Source organism: Bruguiera hainesii (assembly GCA_023213295.1). NCBI lineage: Eukaryota > Viridiplantae > Streptophyta > Magnoliopsida > Malpighiales > Rhizophoraceae > Bruguiera > Bruguiera hainesii. Next base: position 10,097,391 of record JAHOYR010000015.1, on the reverse strand, counting down.
TGTCTGAGCATCCTGGGATAACGCTAACCGTGTTCCGCTTCATTCCAAGTGAGGAGGCGACCATGGCTCACCGTAATCAGCTTTCAAGGCACAAACAACGTAGCATTAATAGTGTTACCGGCAGTAGCTGTAGCAGCAGTCATAGCCATCGCACCGACACTAATGACCCCAGGATGAGGGCACTAAATGCTGAAACAGACACCGAAAGGGAAAGGGAAAGGGAGAACCAACTCGATGAAGAGTACATAAATCAATTCAAGATGCTGAAAGGCAATGATGAGTCGGTCCTTTACGCAGAGAAAGTGATCGCCAATGGGGAGGAAACAGTGGCGGAAATTAGATCAGTGGACAACTCACATGACCTGTTTGTAGTTGGGAGAGGACAAGGAATGACGTCTCCGCTCACTGCCAGCCTCACAGATTGGAGTGAGTGTCCAGAGCTTGGAGCAATTGGTGATTTCCTAGCTTCATCAGATTTTGCAGCAACAGTTTCAGTGCTGGTTGTGCATCAGTATGTTAATGGAGCATCAGGGGACGATATGGCAACATCTGACAGCCTGCCTGGTCTTCGCCCATATCATCGTTACCTATATTCCCCTGCTCATGACCCCTTCATCAACACTTCACCCGGACCAAGAAGCCAACAATCTCAGGTGTTTAGCCCATAATTTTTTTTTCTTTTTTAATTTTTAACACCCTTACTCACAAACCACTTGAGACTAGTCTAATTTAGCAATTTAATGCCTCCGCCTTACAAGTCACAACAACACAGCCTACACACTGTAGGAGAGTGATGGGTGTATGCATGCAAATTGGAGAACGAAAAAACAAAAGAAAAAAACATAGAACACTATTTGGGAGGGAAGCCTTTTCTCTGCTTTCGTTCAACAAATAGAAAACCGTTATTATTCTTTTGTATCACCATGACCTTGTCAACTTCTCCAACTGTAGACTTTTTGGGTCCATTCCTAACAAAAATTTATATTTGGTATACGTTAATGCTAATCAAATACAGTTTTGACTTTTTTTTTTTTTTTCAATCAGGACAATAAGAAAGAAAAAATGATACCCCGCTTGACTCTTCTATTTAATATGTATCTTTGGCTCATTAGTACAGGTGAATTGTCTGTGATTAAAATTACTTTTGATAGTCAAACAATTCAGCTACGCGTTTGGAATTTTCTTTTTTGTTTTATTTTTTTCTTCGCTATTTTATGTAGCAAGCGAATTCGTGGTTCTCGTCTAAATTAATTTTGTCGAGCAGTTTATTTCTGGACATATCGATTTCTTCTTCTGTTTTTACTTACTTTGTGGAAAATTTTCCCTGGTCTATTAAATCCGAGATTGAGAGGAATAAATTTTAAGGCAGCTTTTAGGAATCTTATGAGGTTACCTTAAAGTTTCTTCAATTACACAAGTCAGACCGTCATTATGAGCTTGAAACTCAATCTGCCCGATGTTCAGGTTTCCCCATCATTTGCTGTTTCTTTTAAACGAAGTCGAGGATTCTCATTATTTTTATGAAGAACCCCTCGGTGGGACACGAAAACCAGATTATAATAGACTAATTAAATCACATAACATAATATTGACGAAGTGACAACTAATGACATTATTAACATATAACTAAAACACTGTAGAAATTGATATGCAAGACAATTTATAAAAAGTTATCAGACTAAAACTAATCATTTCGTGGTGATGCCAATGCGATAAATTTATATTTCATTGTACAGGTTACCCCCGCATTCTAGCAAAAGACCACAAAAGTAGGTGAACCTGCATCAGTCTTTTACAATAAAAAAAAAAAAAATTGAATAGCTAAAAATTAATAAAAAGAGAAGACAAAGGGCAAGTTATGATACAGATAGACACCCCATTATCTTATTGATCCAATCTACTCCAAAACAAGTTTTCGTTATCATCATCTTGCAGCCGTTACAAAAAACAATGTAATATAGGCGTTAAAGTTGACGGCAACACATCACATAATCAATGCTTTTCTGGGCCCAAGTGCTTCAATCACATCTCGATATCCTCCAGGTCTGGTAGAGGAAACCGAAGGATTGCAGCAATGCCAGTCAACTGCGCTAATTCTGTCCAAAGGAAAAAAGTTGATCACGGAACGGGATGACTGAAGAAGATTTAAAGAAGATTCCATGTTTTGTCCATTAAGTTTCATACGCAGCTCTTAAATCTAACAAGTAAAGCTTAATACTGATACTCACGTTCTCCTGAGACATGCATTGATGAAAATATATGAGCAGTGCCTCCCGAGTCCTTCACGGAGTTGACCAAATTGACATACTTTTGCCGTGTTGCAACGTCCACATTCCTGAAAGCCAAATTGGTAGCTAAAAAGGTTTAGCTTGATCTTGTGAAACCTGAATTGCTTTTGCATACTATAAGTTAGACTTGAACCGGGAGGTGAATTAGAGTTAGGCTTGCATGCTCCTCCCCACAGCAAGGAGTGTGCGTGTGAGCATGCGCATGTGTGTGTGTGTGTGTGTGTGAGAGAGAGAGAGAGAGTCTTGCTTGATAAAAGGCTATCATAAAGTGATTCCTACTCATCAACATGTCTGAATAATATAGCCAAGGAACCGGGAGATGAATTAAAGTTATGCTTTCATGCTCTGCCCCATGGCTAGGAGTAAGAGAGATAGAGAGAGAGAGAGATCTGGTCTTGCTTGACATAGTTTGGATGCGAAAAAGGGTAACCATTCTAGTTGTAGGAGGCTACAATAAAGTGATTCCCACGCATCAACATTGCTGCATAATATATCTTTAAATCCATGCTTGTGTTTTTCAAGTAAAAACACATGGTTTATATCCAATAGGAAATGCAAAGAAAAGCGTAAGTTGCAGGACAGAGCAACCAACCAAAATCCATAAAATTTATTCCTCCAAAAGAAAGAGACCACCCAGAGCTCTAGGCATAAGATGGGCCATACAGATCTCATGCAAGTCTGGCCTTTCTTTTTAGCAGGAAAAATGGGATGGAAAATTCAGGGCACAAAAGGTTAGGTGACAAGAGGAGAAAAAATAATATTGTCATGCAAGCCGGCAATGTTAAGGCAGAAGCCCTTGCATATGCACATGTTAAAGTTCATCTAGCATTGTGTAACAGCTGCATGTGATCAGACCAATTTCCACTTAGTACTTATCAACATGCCGAAGATGGAGAATCAGCAGAAAGTAGCATTAAGTTTATTACAGGATGAAGAATAGGAAACAGAATCTTGTGATATTTATCACACTCCATGGGATTTACCCTAAATTCCCACGGTTTCTGAGGTTTTTGCTTAGTTTCCATTATCATTCCGTTCCTCTTCAATTTTCACAACTATTTGTTGCATGCAAAGAATTGAGTGGGCGCCAGTAATGTGGCACCACAATGTAAGCTGTCAAGGGGTTGGCTGGTGGAAATAGCAGTTACTGTGCAATGTGGATTCTTGGTCACAAACAATAACCATGACATTGGCATCCTAATATGTTTTAACAAAGAAAGTGCATAACGAAATAATTTTATAGCAACAACCTTATCTGCTTTAAATTTTCAAGCCTTTTCTAGCAATGACATTGCTTGTCTTCCTTTTGTCACTCAGCCCTTTCTAAGTACTTAGTGCTAGGGCACAGATTACAATGATGTTTATTTGGTAGCATAATGGCAACCAGTGTTATAAAACCCAATCCAAACATCAACTCAGGGAGGAGGCTATGTCACTAGTTCAACTAGTGATTCACTAGTGTGTGTGTAGTGAAATATTACAAATAAAATAGTTTTTGATTAAATTAAAATTATAACACCGTTCATGGTTAATTCTACTTCACACCACAGGTGTATAAACAGCACAGTTATTCTAGTTAGACTAACCTGAATAGATCATCTGTGATTAGTAGAGTTTGAACAGCCATCCGTTCATGGGCAATCTCCACATGCTTTGGACCATAGCATGCTCGGGCTGGGTCCTATTCAAAATCCCAAAACCATGCAGACTCAAAGATTGATTTGGAACAATCACACGAGGGTTAATAAAAAAAAAAAAAAAACTCAAAAGCAAATTATTGAGCAATGACCATCAGAGGGTACTTGCATTTAGATATCATTTATCTGTAGCTTCTACTTTGCTTGGCAAAATGAAGTTCTTAATAGCATGGCAAAGTTAAAAAGCTGGAGACACTATAATTGCAAAAACTTATTTCAAGAGTAGAACCTGACATTTGAAAGCATGTTGAAGAAATCCTTGAGAGCACGAACCTAAAGGAACAAGAGAAGTCAACACAGAAGGAAATGTTATTGCAAAGCACTGCAAAAATAAATACCTAGAGTGTGCCTCTACAACCATCTAGTCATTGAATTGGCTGCAAGACTAATGGTAGTGTAAAGTCAAATGAAAAGAAATAAAAGAAAAAGATTTCTGAATTCAGGCCAACTGAATTACCTCCTGTGCCGCTTTAGTATCTTTTATCAGATTCATAACATTTGGAGCATCGAGAACCTCTCTCAGACTATGCCTGTGCAAAAAATTTGGCATTCAGTTATTTTGAAATGGTATGCTGAATAGAAACATAGAAAGAAGGTTGGCATAAACACATGAAGTTTGTGAACAGTAAAAGTAAATTCACGTACAAGTTGCTAAAACAAGCTCATAACAGTGCTTAGATGTTAGAAACCTCACACCCCCCCCCTTAAAACAAAACCAAAAAAAGAAGAAAAAAACAATTCATCACTAGCAGATATTAATATTATCAAGATATGGCACCAAAAAATAAGCATTGCAACAGATTTTATGTTAGGATCTCTTGTCATTGTTGATTTCTGTCATTATTGGCCAATCTACCCACAACTATCGATCTTTTTCATCTCATCACTTGTATACAACAATGAAACATCAGAAAAATTGGAGGCAGAGTACTGTGAATTGCAAGGAATTGACCAATGAACACATGAAAGAAGCCACAGGTATCACCAGGGCAGATATTAAACAAGTCAAAGGAAAGGTGAACTGTGTTTGTTGCCACTAAAGAAGCAAAGAGAAGGTAATATGTGAAACATTAGAAAAATTGGCAGTACTGCCAATAGCAAGGATTTGACCAATGAACATGTGAGAGAAGCCATGGGTTATCACCAAAGGCAGATACTAAACAAGTCAAAGAAAAGGTAAAGTGTCTATTGCCAATAATGAGGTAAAGAGAAGGTGATACAAAACATGATTCAGTTAAGAAAAAAGGGATGAGGGAAAAGCAACAATTCAATAGATACTTCTAAATGGAAGGCTTCAAGAAGTTGTTATGGCATTGATCATCTAATAGACAGATGCATGTAATTCATTGACAAAACAAAGAACTGTGGAAGGCACTCTTTTTGATCAGTTGCATAAACACGTATTCTCAAGATGCATAGATGTCAGATGCCCAGCAACCTAGCTTCAGCCACTACAGCAAAGTAATTGATTCAGATCATGATAATAATAAGAGATATCACCAGAAATATTCTAGGAGGCAACTTAGGTAGTTATAATTGTTATCTTAATTCTTAAATATTTTCCTATTTATCTTTATAATTATTTCTTTTTCAGTCATGATCACTACTTCTATAAATATGTTCTATGTTATTTCACTAGACAAGCTTGTTATGAATATTTATATTGATAATTCATCATTGAGTTTTATCAACTAGTGCTGATTCTCATATGGTTTACAATTGGATTCCCATGTGTAATCTTTAGATTTTCTTGTTTGTTCTTGTTTGATTCTGCATCCTACATTAGTAATGTTGAGTATTGCAAGCACAAGAAACAAAGAGATCAAGGATCATACTTGTATCCCGAAGTTGTATGCACTAAAACGATCTGTGACTTGTGCTCAATAATGGGCCTCAACTGTCTCCTCTCAGCCTCCAACAATAAGTGACGATGAAACTGATCCTGAAGCACAAAAGAATGTAATAGTTAACTATAATAAATTGCTGGAGAAAGGATTCCTTCAGAAGAAATCATAACAACAAACAGCAACTCACTTCTGAATGAATATAAGGAACAACAGCTTGTCAAATATTCATACTAAATATGAGAAAAGAAAATATCATAAATTTTCATTTTTCAGACCTTTGTGAAACCAGGGCTTGCAATGATAGCACATCGAACAATGCTGAAGTCAACATGTTTTATAAAAGCCTAAGACATGGATCAAAATCAGTCACTGTTGTCAAACAAACACTTCATATCTAACACAAATTATAAAAGAGATGCATTTTAAGTGATTTCAGAAGTAGAGTAGAGCTATGTTAACAAAAGTCTGGTTGAGCAATAGTGATGCAAGTCAAATAGAACTCACCTGTAAAACATGCTCAAAGAATTTATTCAATGCCTGCAAAGGATGTAAACAGAGAGTACAAGCATATATTAGCATGCACAGCTCACTAAGCACATAAATCTGACCAAAAGATGTTGGCAAATGTCTCCAACAGCAGCTCAAATATGCATACTTTGATTCATTATCCCCATAAAGAAAAAAGAAAGAAATAAGAGAAGCATACCGACTCATAACCAGCAATTGCAGGCCCATGTTTTCGAGGTATTGATGTTTCTATCCGCGAACGAGTGGTTGTCATGCTATTACATAATAGTGGCACTAGTATCAGTAAATTCACAATAATGACATGAAAAACCAACTAATTATAATAAGCCTTATTTGCAGAACATAAGCCACATTTATCACCAAATTCCAACCATATGGCTCTTCTTGAGAAACAGCATTCCAAAATTTCACTGAAGACCATGTAACCAACTGGGCCCAATATCTCAGTTTTAGGGAAATTCCAAATACATTGATTCAGATATAAGCCATTTCATTAACAGTTTCATATCTTATCCCAGCAATTTTCTCTCCTAATTCTCTTACTCCAAGCTCACAGGATGCAATTCCCAAATAGAGTGTTGTTTATCATGACATTATGAACCAAAAATCACTCCCACACAAATGAAAAAACACGCTTGATGAATATAATTGATTCCAGTTAATCAATTCATACTTCCAGATCATTTCTCTTAGCTGTTAGAACAAACATAAAAGCTAAATTTGAAGTCACACAATTGATTGATGCTATAGATTAATAGATAATATTGCCACTTATCAAGAAGAACCAGAATGTTCATTGTGAAACACTTTCAACTTCCATCGAGTGTAAATCTTATATCCACAATTTAAGGTACACCTATTCACCATGGCCCTAGTGTTTGCTCTTTAAATGGTCTTAGAAGGATCTAAAAGGTTGAGTTGGAGTGGAAACAGGGTCCAGCTTCTGACAGTCTGCTTAGGTCAGAAGAATGTGCTCCCCTATCTTGACAATACCGGGAAAACAACTAAACTTTCCGCCTTTAGAATATGAACCTTCAGTTCAAAGAAAGAAAAGTCTAAACTTTCTGTGCCTAGAATCTGAACCTTCATTACGCCACTTTCACTTTCTCAATGTCAACAATTACCATGTGGGAATATCTTCTCATACACAATTATAACTGGTGCAGACCTTCAAAATAACCAGACCACAAGATGCATATAACCATATTTCCAAGCAGAAGATGAGAAGACTCATCAGCAATCATGACATTCATACCTTTTGCCAACAAGAAGGATGTGTGCCATTCCTTCTTGCATCAAAACCACAGCAAGATCTGCACTTGCTGCAGGATCTGAAATTACAGAGAGGATGGCATTAGTTAGCTACAAATCACACTTCTATAGTTATATTTGCCTTTTTAAATTAATAATCTTGAGCAACATAGAATTCTGCTGCACAATGGAGCTAGAAAAAGATTCTTCATAACAAAATTTGGTGAGAACCTCCATGGATTCCCCGCTATATACAGCTAGATCTTGATATTCAAGTAGGCAAATTTGACCTTCTAACAGGATTAGAGACTTTAAGTTGGTAATATTGAACAAGAATTTCAGAATTGATTGATTATATCTGGCCTCATCCAAACCTAAAACTAAGGTACAATTGTTATAATAATTAGATAACAACAGTAGATTTTTCAACAACAAGGGATCAGGTTTACTGCCAAAATCTCAAAATAACCATGGTAATGCCAGGTAGTTAGGCTGAAAAGTGCCAACTAATCAACAATAACAAACTCCAAATGAAAAACGTCTGACATGAAAGTCCATTATAACAATTGTAGCTGCATACCAGAGGCCTGATTTAGTATATCCAATGCCAATGAGTCCCAGATTTCCTAAAGTCCATCATGATTCAAGAGTCACAAGCCAATCAACAAAACACTATGTACATATCTTGATGATAATCAACATGATAACATTAAACTCTACTAGTGTGAATTGTTTCCCATTAAAAAGCCTCATAATACATTTGACATCTAAAAAGGAAAAAGAAAGAACAATTGAGTCTCATGTGCCAAAGATTGCATCCAAGTCCAAAACTTCATATCCACATCCATCACTACACTACATATAGCACAAAAGCAGCCAAACAGAAGCAAGATGCTGATTTTTTATGGTGAAAATCCATTTCAGAAAACATAATGCATTCACATGAACTGAGATTTATCATGTTTTCTTCATTGATGGTAAATTGTCAAAGGGCCATAAAAAAAAAACCCTTTACAGCTACTACTGTGCAAGAAAGCATCAAAACAGACAAATAAACATCGACTCTAAGAAGGTTTCAAATATGAAAAACCCCTAAAATGAGTTGGTTGTTGTCCTTCTCGCACTGATTATTGGACAACCGACTTCAAAAAGCTAGGGTTTAACAATTTTTCAATCACTCTTGAAGTAAGTTTTAAGGTCCCTGACAATGTCTGGGATTGGCAATTCGTAAGTCTAACCAAATGGGTTAAAATAAAAAGGGGAAAACAAACTGGTCTTATCTGTTACCACAAAGCCACACCACTACTAGCACTTCACCATCACTGATGAGATACAAGCATTACTATTTGGAACCCATCGCTTAATATGGCTACCATGGCCAAGAAAGTAAGGGAATGGAGGAGAAGAGTTGATAATAGTTTTCAAATTCTCACACATATCAGGACATTTGACTCAGAAATATCAAAGCTTCAAACCATAATTAATATTTATAGTCTTGCTATAATCTGGATATCCTAACAAAAAGAACAGAATTTTAAAGTAAGGGACTGGAGAAGAAGAGTTGATAGTAGTTTTCAAATTCTCACACATATCAGGACATTTAACTCAGAAATCTTAAGGTTTCAAACCGTAATATTCATAATCTTGCTATAATCTGGATATCTTAACAAAAAGAACTGACTTTTAAAGTAAAGGAATGGAGGAGAAGAGTTGATAATAGTTGTCAAATTCTCACACATGTCAGGACATTTAACTCAGAAACCTTAAAGATTCAAACTGTAATTAATATTATAGTCTTGCTATAATCTGGATATCATAACAAAAAAAAACAGACTTTTACAACCTTTCAGGGACATATACAAGTACTTCTAAAGAAGCATAGAAATTTACAAAGAAGTCAGAATTGGAGCCCCATTCCAAAGATAAAGGTCCCAACATTGAAGAATGGCATATGGATGAAGGAAGAAACAAAGGGAGGGTGGGGGGAACACAAGAAAGATAAGGTTGCTAAAGATTTGAAGAAAAACAAACCAAATCGCACCTTTCTTAAAACAAAAGGTCGATGCAGGTCAAGTTCTAAAGTATGAAATGCTCCAATCTGCAATACAACAGCAGGACGTTCGAGACAAGGCCAAGATCATCCAATCTTGAAACTGAAAGATCAACAAGAAGATTCAACTTGCCTTCACATGCTCATTCTCTAAAATATTCTTCCCGCGTATTCGCAACACCGACCCTACCTTATCATATTCTGTGGCCTGTACAAGAAAGGAGAATAATCAAACATAAAGGCTACCTTCTAACAAATTCTGAAAGATTATAATGTTGTCCATCATACCTCAACTTTCACCTCCAACTTAAGCTTCACGCGTTCTGCATCTCTTCCGCCAGAGGCTACCTCTCTTAAAACTTTCCTATTGTGCAGTAAAAGAGAAACCCTCTCAATAAGAAAAAGTTCTCGCGAAGGTCTCCATTACACTACATCTCTCTCTCTCTCGATGTATGTGTAGAAAAGGAATTTTAACAGGAAATCTAAAAACTAGCGAAATAACTGAACCATTAACGGAAATAAATAAGAAGAAACCAGAAATTTTCCTTTTTTTTTTTTCTTTTTTGGTTATTTAAACTTTTGACGGTCTTACTTAAAGTAAAGGAAATCAGATTATTTGTTTCTCAACCAAAAAAAAAAACAAGAAAAAAGGGGGAAAAAGCAAGAAAGGAAATACCTCACGGTGACAGCCATGACGGTATCTCCAGGAGCTATCAAATTGTAAGCAAACCACAGATCATCCGAATCAATTGGTGTCATCTACGAACACACAAACCAAGCACTCACAGAGCAATTCTTCTGACAAATAATACAATAATTTTCGAAAAATAAAGAGATTGAACTCTTTGCACCTTGACGCTACCAGGGCCGTCCGGCAACAAATCTTTTCTTAAGATCTTCATTTGGTGGGATTTCGCAGAGCGAGCGAGCTACCGAGAACGAACGAGAATGACTCTGAGCCCCCGTGTCCCTCTACTTCTGAACTCCGGACTCTCCTGCCGCCACTAATAAATAAGGGCTTGTTTGGCTCCCAAAATCCGACCCGAAGACGGGAATCTTTTTCTTTTTTTTTTTTTTTTTTATCCGAAGAATCGGGCTGTGTAATATATTAGATGCTATTAAAATTGTAATAATTTTATTTTTACAAATTTTCATTCATGGTTTTGAAACGGTGTTTATATAACATTTTGATTAGCCATGACATATGATAATGCTTATTTTAACACCGATGATACGTTCATCTTAAAAATTTTGAAATCATTTATATTAAAAACTTTAAGAGATTTGTATTTAATTATTTTTTAAAATTAATATTCGGGGTTTGCATAATTTAATTTATTTATTAAAAAATATTTTTATTTATGTTTTATTTAAAATAAAACAAAAAGGAGTATTATTTTTTTGAAAAAAAATTAAAAGAGTTTATTCTTGATCTATAAATCTAATTTAAACTAAATTTATTTTTATAATTAATTGAATTTAAAAAAATAATTGGTTAAATTAAATTAATTTAAGGAGAAACTTTTTTTACTTTTTTTTTAAATATAAAAAATTTATTTTTATAAAAAAAAACCAAAAAAATAAAATTTGGAAATATTTTTTTCTTCTTTTTAACAAAAAATAAGTGAATTTGAATTTTTTTTCTTTCTTAAAATGAGAATTCGGGATTAATTTTTTTCTCTTTTTTTCTTTTATTTTTCTTTTGTTAAAAAATTTTATAATTATAGAAATTTAACTATAATTAAAATAAAATTTTATAAATTAACAAAATTTTTATTTAATTACAATTAAATTCATATAAATTGATTTATAAAATTTTATTTTGATATTTTAATATTTTTAATTTATAAATTTATCAAAAATCACTATATTAATAAACACTAAAAAAAAATTAGTTTTGATAATATATAATTATATATAGACTAGTGTTAAGGGTTTGATATCAAATTTATTAATATTCATTGAATTGAAATCAAAATTTATTAAAATTTTAAATTAATGTTAAAAATTATTTAATTAAACTAAATAATTATAAATAATATATATATAATGTTTAATTCTTTTATGTTTTATATTTTTTATTCTATTAATTAAAATTTTTAATAATTATTAATTTACATTTTTTTCTTTTTAAAAAATATAAAATTAGCAAGAGGGCTTCTTAAACTGAACACAAATACGAAAAGGGTTGTCACTTTTCCTCACTTAAATTCACTAGGATTGGAATTGGCCAATATATGAGTTTGCAATATTTTGTTAGAAAGTATTAATAAAAATTGAATTAGATATTAAAATAAAATTTAATTATTTTGTAATTATAAAATAATTATATAATTATATAATAAAATTAATACTTGCTTTTAGTATGAATAACTTTTAAAAAATTTTAAAACTCTAATTAATTAGTTGCATCAATGAGAAATAATACTATTATAATACTTGGTGAATAAAATATTATCTTTTTAATATCAATTTATTCTACATTTTGCTGCAAAATGGTAACACCAATTAAAAATAAAGGAATACAAAATTTTACAATAAAAATATTAGTTTATTTTATAGTAAATAAACTTTAAATTAAAGTCTTGAAAATAATAAAAGAAAAAAAAAATAACACTCTTTGGATCAATTGTTAGAAAAGAAATTAAAAGTCTAGATAATGAAAATTAAGTCAATATGTGTAATGATCAATTGTGCATATATGAAAATCCAATAATAAAAACTAAAGTTAAATGAATGCGAGAAGTTTTAAATGAACTTGTTGATATTATTTGGGTTAAAAGTAATGCATAACAAAAAGAGTAAAACTTAGATGAACATTCAAGATTTAATAAACTTTATACAAGTTTAATAACATCTTTTTTTAGGAATTTAGACTGAATTCTAAATTTATCATATACCTTTTTTTTTTAAAGGGTCAAGCATATTATTTAGTTATTTTATAATTGTAATAAAATAAATAATATCTTAATTTAAATGTAATCTATCTAATCTTTTATTTAGTAGTTTGTTAGACAAGTTTGTTATTTTATATTTTATTTTGAATTTACTTTATATTTTAAACTATATATATAGACATATAACTCCTTTTTGTGGGGGCTAAAGGATTAATTTTTTTTAAATAAATTTGAAAAACTTTTCTCTTTAATATATTTAAAATTTTGTCAAAATTATACTTGTACTATTCTAATTTTGATTTATATTTTTAGTATGTATTTTCTTAATAAATATTAAGTGAAGGATTTTTTTTTTTTTTACTCTTGTTGACCTTGATTTAGTTTTATTGGGGTTTTCAATTCCTTATGTTACTTATAGGTCTCATTATATTCTTTAGAGTTTATATCATTTTGGTATTAAAGCTTGTAGATTTAAATCAAATTTCCTTATCTAAATTTAAGTTTTTCTTTTTTTTTCTTTCTTGGTTGCATTTTATATCTTTTTGTTCCTTGAAATCTATAAAATTTAGTTTTATCTTTTTTTATTTTTTATTTTGAAAAAATGAAAAAGAGAAAAAAAGCAAAGAAAGTGAAAAAAAAAGAAGAAAAAAAAAACAGAGAGAGAACTTTTGTTTGATTTAACTAAAATAGGAAAAGAAAGATTATAATTAATGACTTCTTATTTAAAAAGTAAATCTTGTTTAATTAGGTTAAATAGAGATAAAGACTTTATTTCTTTCTTAAATGGGCATTTTACAACATAAGGAAACCTTGACTTTATTTCTTTTTAGTTCTTAAAAGGATTCAAATCTAATTAATTTTTCTTTGTACCTTGCAGTTTAATCTCACTACTTCCTTTTAATTGGTAACTTTTATTCATTATGTTTTTCTAAATTTCTTTTATTCTAATTTTTTGGAATTAATTAGTTACAAGATAACTATGATTGAGGTTGGTTAGTTAAATAAAAAATTGAGAGAGAAAAGTTACGTAAGGGAAAAAGGCAATAGGTGTAAGCAATATTATAGAAAAAAATTGAGTTGATATAATGTACAAACATAAATGTAAGTGTCATATTATGCAAGAATGGAGTAAAACATATGAAGGAGTCTTGTGAGGTTCTTTTTATAGTAATTCCTTTTAAGTTTAATCATATCAAATAACAAAGATAAAAGAGTAAAAGAAGAGAGAGGATGATGAATCATTCATGTTCAAAGTAATGCAATAATAATTTGAGAGGATGAACATCATGTTTGGAGAAATTATGGACAAATTAGAGAGGCAAGATGTTGCCATAACTAATTTGTACAAAGAATAGTAACAAAGGACTCTTAATTTGTATAAAAATGATGTTAATGATGAGTATGATGATAATTATGGTGATAATCTTGACAATGAAGACCAAGCTTTAAATTTCAACATGGTTAGAAGTATGAAAGGTAGAAGGGATCAAAGAGGTAGGTTTAATAAAGCAAATGGAAAATTTTGAAGGTAAAAGGAAAAGCAAGATCATGATTTAGGCAACATCAAAATGAAGATTTCCCCTATCTTAAGGTAAAAATGATCTTAATGTGTACTTTAAGTTATTATTTAATTGGCATGATTATTTAGATGAAAAGAGGGTAAAGTTGGTAGTTATAGAGTTCATTAATAATGTCGTAATTTAATGGGATCAATTTATGTAAAATAAACGTAAAAATTAAGAGTACTTTATCGATACTTGGGATAAGATAAAGGTTATGATAAGGAAATGATTTGTTTTTAGTCAATACTACCATGATCTTTTTCAAAGATTACAAAGTCTTACTTAAGGATCTAAGAGTGTTAAGGATTATCATAAAAAGATGGAAATCGACATAATTAGAGCAAATGTAAAAGAAGATACAGAGGTAACCATGACTCAATTTTTGCAAGAATTTAATCATGATATTGTGAATATAGTTAAGTTGTAGTACTTTGTAGCATTAGAAGATACAGTGCATATGACAATGAAAACAAAAAGGCAACTTAAGTGGAAGAACACCATTACTAGATCTAGGCAAAATTTAGGTACCTTATTTTCTTGGAAACTGGATTAGGGTATAAAAAGTAACAATGTTATTTTTAAGTTTAAGGCTAGAGCACTTAAGGTAAAAAGAGTTAGAGACGACCATAATAAAGGTAAAATATAAGTTATACAAGGTTAAATTTGAGATATCAAGTGTTTTCATTGCTTAAGGAAATGACACATTTCATCATAATATTCTACTAAACATAAAATAATTTTGAGAAAAGATGGTGAAATTAAAATTAAAGGTAAATCTAATGATGAGTCTATACTGCTAAAAGAGGATGATGATGATGACATTAAATACCCTATTCATAGAGAGCTATTTTTAATAAGGTATGCTTTGAATGTAATAGTGAAAGATGAAAATGAAATACAATATGACAACATATTTCACATGAGGTGTCACATCAAAGATAATGTATGTAGTATAATTATTAATAGTAGTAGTTATAATAATGTTGCTAACACTATTTGGGTTGAAAGGCCAAATTGACATACTATAAAGCATTTAAAGTCATATAAACTATAATGATCAAATGATTTTAAGGAAATTAAATTAAATAAGCAAGTGTTGATTTCATTCTTTATTAAGAGATATAAATATAGTGTTTTGTGATATAGTTTTAATGTATATTAGTCACTTAGTATTGAGAAGGTTATGGTAATATGATAGGAAGTTAACACATGATGGTATTAAAAATCACTATTCATTCATTATAGAAGGGAAACCAATCACTCTTGTTTCATTAAGCTTTATACAAGTTTATAAGGACCAAATGAAAGTTAAAGAAGAAAGAGAGTTAATAGAGAAAATAAGGGCAAAAATAAGAAAAGTAGAGAGATCAAATAATTAAAAATGAGTCAAAAAGGAGATAAAAGAGTGAGAATACTGAAAAGAAAGAACGAACATTAGCAAGCACTTACAAAGAAAAAAAAAAGTGATGTCTTGGCTACGTTTTTAGCAAAATAGCTTATATTAGTACTTTTATACAAAGATGCATATTTTAGTACTAATGCATTTAACCCCTTTTTGTCTAGTATTGTTAAATATCTTTTATAGGATTTTAATGATGTATTTTTTAAAGACATTATAGACGTTTTACCATCTATAAGGAGAATTAAACATTAAATTGATTTTATCCTTAAAACAGTAATTGCAAATTGACCTAAATATAAAAGTAACTCTAAGAAAATGAATGAATTTCAAAGGTAGGTTGAAGAGTTAATGAAGAAAGGACATGTAAGAAAAAACACAAGTTCGTGTGTTATTCCCATACTACTCATGCCTAAGAAAGATAAGACTTGCCAAATGTGTATTGATTGTTGTGAAATCAATAAAATCATTATAAAGTATAAACATTTCATTCCTAAATTAGATGACATGTTAGATGATGGTTCTTGCATTTTCTCTAAAACTAATTTAAAAAGTGAGTATCATCAAATTAGAATGAGAGAAGTTGATGAATAGAAAATAATCTTTAAAATAAAATATGGTTTATATAAATGGTTAGTAATATTATTTGAATTAATTATGCATCTAGTACTTTCATGCGATTGATGAACCATATTTTACGTGTTTTCATAAGCAGATTTGTGGTTATTTATTTTAATGATATTTTAATTTATAAGAATAATTTAAATGGTTATATTGGGCATTTGCCAAATGTGTTAGATGTTTTAAGAAAAAAAAAACAAAGAAAGATTGTTTACTAACCTTGTGAAGTGTTCCTTTTACATAGATTAGATTGTATTGTTAGGTTATGTGGTTTTGACTAAAGGAATAATAGTTGATGAGAAGAAGGTTGAGACTATTAAAGAATGACCAATATTTAAGAATATTTTTGAGGTGTGAAGTTTTCACAATTTCACTAGTTTCTATAAGAGATTTGTTAAGAATTTTAGCACAATTGTTGTACCATTGACTGAAATTGTCAAGAAAAATGTAAAAAATGTAGGTTTTGTGTAAGAAAGTGAACAAAAGAGTGCATTTAATCTAATTAAAGAAAAATTAAGTTTTACATCATTATTACTTCACCTGACTTTGTTAAAATTTTAAAATTAAGTGTGATACTTCAAATATTAGTATAAAGGTTATTTTAATATAGGAGCAATGACTTATTGCATTTTTTAGTGAAAAATTTAATAGTGTAACACTTAATTATTTAACTTATGATAATGAGTTATATATATTGAGAAGAGCTTTAGAGATATATTGACATTATTTTTAGTTTAAGGAGTTTATGATCTATACTAACCATGAGTTTTTAAAGTATTAAAATGATAAGATAAGTTAAATAAAATACATGTTAAATGAATGAAGTCCCTTAAGACATTTTCTTATGTGATAAAGTATAAATAAAATAAAGAAAATGTTGTGTTAGTGCATTATATCAATGGTATGCATTTATCTCTATATTAAATACAACATTACTAGGATTTAAACACATAAAAAATTTATATGTTAATGATCCTGATTTTACTCATATGTCTAATACATATGAAAAGGTTGCTTTTAAAAAATTTTATAGGTATGATGGGTTCTTATTTAAAGGAAATAAGTTAGGTGTATTTAAGAGTTTTTTTTAAGAGAATTACTAATAAAGAAAGCACATAGAGGTAGTTTAATGGGACACTTTGGTGTTAGAAAATTTTATATATTTTAAATAATCACTCCTATTAGCTATATATAAAGAGAAATATTGAAAGATATGTGAGAAGTTCATTATAAGTTTATTTTATAAGAAACATTTAAGTTCAATTCCTAATTCTATGATGAAAAAAGGATAAAAACAAAAAATAGTAGACATTACCAATTAATAATTGCCTTTTGAGATTTATGATGTACCAAACTTCAAATAAATTTGCCTTAATTGAAATGAATCTTTAAAATAAACATAAGCTCTCAAGAAAGCTTATCTTAATAATTTACTCACTCTTCATTTGATAGGGTCAATCAGCAATTGCATCTACCTACAATAATTCCTATAAATTCAAACTGTAAAAACTGATTTCTAAATTAGTCAACAACACTGATGTGAAATAAACACTACAAAACATAAGAAAGCTAAAGCATAAAGCTAATGGTACTTGTATAACATTTGTAATACAAAATAAGTAGAAAGTGAACCAATAACTCATTAATTAAAAAACTTGGAAAAATCACTAGGGAAATTCACAATAGAAAATGTGCAATTTTCAATTGGCTAAAGTACAAATTAAGCAATAGGAAGAGATTCTTAACTAAGTGTCACGGAGTTAGACCTCGATCGTGTTAACCCATGCAACATTTAGTCAATCTTGCGAGAAAAGATTAACTAAGTCAGCCTTAGAGAGTTGAGAGAATGAGCAAAAAGCGTTAGAATAGTAGAGGGCACAAGAGAGTTATATAAGTGAAAGTTTTACTAAGAGAGCTTGGAACGTTTAAGCGTGTTATACAAATGAGAGATGTGACCTATCTATACTTGCTTAAAAGAATGTCCTAGAATAGATTATTCTAGATATTTACAAAAAATATTCTAGATAGTCATTTAAGATAGTCCCTTCCAACAGTCTCCTTAATGTTCTTTGTAGGAAGTTTCTAAATATAGGTACTTTTGTACAATTTTAGATCCTTTCATTATTGTATTTAGGTAACAAAGGGGACTAGACAATACTGGCAGCTCACAGAGACTCAATCTAGCTCGGTTTCTTTTCTTCTAACATGTTTGGTGGGCTGGACAAGAAGTGTCCACGTGACACACTCCCTTACTTAATCCTATGACATCCTCATCGTATTTTTAACCTTATATTGTTGAATGTGATTAACAAATTACTAAAACTGGTCCTCTCGTTTCTAATTAATCTCTTGATCAAATAAATCTTTCCATTTCACCAAGTATTTGGTGTTGTTAGGAACTCCCTCTCTTCATAACACTTTATCAGCAAAGATGTACTCCACCTTCTTGTCAAATGCAGTGACCACAGTAGTTAGTGTGTGCTTAGACTTGCTTTAACTTAAATCCTCGTAATCTCCATGAAAAGGCTTTAGAAGACTTACATGGAAGACGTTATGGATCTTTAGCTTTGGTGGGAGTTAGACTTGATAAACAACCTTTCCCATGCACTTAATGACAAGAAACAACCTTCGTACTTTCATGTCAAACCCTTGTATACCTTGCGTAGGGACTTAAATTGGTTAGGCAATAGTTTCACCATCACCATATCTCCCTCTACGTACTCCTTTGGGCATTGTTTAGTGTCAAACTATCTTTTTATCCTCTTGGCCACTTTGTCAAGACAAGCCCTTGTTATGTCCATCTCTCCATGTCATGCCTTCGTAAATTTGTAGGCATAGAGGTTATTCTTTACATAAGGATAAGCAATAATACTTGTTGTTAGTGGTTGTTATCTCATGACAATCTCGAAAGGGCTTTTATTTGTCACCTCACTCCTCTGGAAGTTATATGAGAATTGAGCAACATCAAGTAACTTCACCCAATCCCATTAGTGAGCACTAACAAAGTGCCTTAGATATTACTCTAACAAGACATTAACTCACTCAATGTGGCCATCGCTCTAAGAATGGAAACTTGTTTAAAAATTCATATCAGTCTCTAGTAACTTGAATAGCTCGTGCCAAAATTTGCTTGTGAAATGGAGGTCTTTATTACTAATAATACTTTTAGGAACACCCCACAACTTTACCACGTTCTTGAAGAATAAACAAGCAGTTTTATCGACCTTGTAATCAGTAAGGGTTGCAATAAAAGTTTTGTACTTATTAAACTAATTGATAATGACCATGATACTCCCAAATCCATTAGACTTAGGTTAAGTCATGATAAAGTCCATCAAGACACTTTCCCACGACCTTTTACCAATAGGTAGTGGCTTAAGTAAACTAGCTTAGTGTTGCTATTATACCTTATCTTGATAGCAAACTAGGTAGGTTCTCATATACACCTCGACATCAACATGCATTTACAACCAATAGTAGTGTTGTTGAATAAGAGAAAGGGTACATGTCATACCTGGGTGACCAACCTATAATAGTTCTGCATTGTGTCTTCCTTGATCTGTTCAAGGAAGTTGCTTTTAGGCATACTAGTAGATATGACAGCTAGTTTTTCCTTTTGACTTAGTGCATCCACAGCAACATTGGCTTGGCTTGGTTTGGTTTATACCACAATATATAGTTAAACTCAATTGAGAAGTCTTGCCAATAGGCTTGCTTAGGGTTAAGTTTCTTCTGCGTTTGGAAGTAACTTGTTGTAATGTTATTAGTCATTATCACGAACTTACTTCCAAGGAGATAATGTCTTCAAGTGCACAAGTAATAAATTATAACAATCATCTCTTTGTCTTAGATGATATACCACTTCTTTGTATTGTTTAGCTTGTAATTTTTATAGGTAATGAGGTGTCTATCTTGCATCAAGACTCTCCCAATGGCGAAGTCAAATGCATTAGTGTGGACTTCAAAAGACTTTTCGTAATTCAACAATACCATGATAGGTTCCTTAAAATTTGCTTGCTTCAATCTTTCAAAGAAAGTTTGACATTCTCTCGACTAATGTCATGTGTTATTCTTCTTCAGTAGGTCAATTAAAGGTGTCGTTATGGCAATATCTCTTAATAAATCAAGGGTTCACTAGCCCCAGGTAGGATTGTAATTCTAAGACCTTGGTTGGTGTCTTCTATGCTTGGATGGCTTGCACCTTTGCCAGATCCATCATCAACTTACCATCCTTGATCTTATGGCCAAAGAAGTCTACTTTTTGCTTGGCAAATGAGCATTTCTCCTTCTTGATGTACAACTCATTTTCCTAGAAAACTTAGAAGACTTATTGTAGGTGCTTTACGTGCTCCTTAAGGGTATTGCTATATACCATGATGTCATCTAAGTAAACCACTACGAATTTGTCAAGGAAGGGATGAGAGTGCAAAAGGTAATTGGCATATTGGTGAGACCAAAAGGCATGATTAAGAACTCGAATGCTCCATAATGCATCACACAAGTAGTTTTTGGCTTATCACCTTGAGTAATGCGGATTTAGTAGTAACCCCAATCACAAATTCAACTTAGTAAGTACCTCGCCTTCCCCACTTGGTCAAAAAGATAAGCTATCAAGGGTATTGGATATTTGTTCTTAATAGTGACCTTATTTAAAGCTCATTAGTCAATGCACATCCTTAGTGAACTATCCTTCTTTTTTTGAAAGAGGATTAAAGCACCAAAAGGGACTTTTGATAGTCGAATGTAGCTCGAATTAATCAAGTCTTGGAGTTGCTTCCTTAGTTCGATGAGTTTCGGAGGTGTTATGTGATAAAGGGCCATGATAGGAAATTTAGCACTGGGTTCTAGTTCGATGTGATAATTTACATCTCACATAGGTGGTATTTGAAAAGCATCACATCCTTGAACTTAGCAAAGGTAGCTTAGACAGATTGTAGCAATACAAGAGTAAGTGTTATTATTTCTCCCATATCACTAAGTTCTCGTATGGTAGCAACGTAGTTTTTATCCAACTTAAGACCCAGTTTAAATTGCAGGGCAGAAATTATCAATGGTTCTGACTTCTCTAGGCTCTTCAAAGGAATTACTCGGATGTTACAAGCATCAAGGATCACAAGAGAACTCGAGGTAGGAACTGAAAAAGCTAAAACTTTGTAGAAAAATGCAAGACCTAATACCACATTAAAATCGTCTATAGGAACAATGATAAATTTATGATTTGTACAACTATTCCTTACACTATGCTTTGGACAAGTTTTGCTTATGAATTGATAGCTTTGATGGTGTCATCTTCTTTTGTAAGTTTAAGGTTTAGACGTTTAACTTTTTGTATGTCCTTAAAGTTGTGCATTGCTCTCATGTCTAACATCACACAGACGGCTTTGCCTTTGATGGCAACATTCGTGTACAATAGTCCCTTATTCTTAGAGATAAATAAAGAAAAAAACTTAGAAAGTTTACCCAATTATTGGACAATTCCTATGTCAGCCTAAGATTCATCCCGAGGTTTTTCCTTGTTAAGTTCTGTCATTATGACATTCATTACCTATGGTTAGAGTAGTTATATACCCAATGCGGTTCATCACAAATGAAGTGGGGTTTTAAAGGATTACTTGCATTACGTTTACCTGAGGAATTCTAGCTATACTTGGGATTGCCATTTGAGGATTTCTAGTGTCCACCCTCCTTACACCCTGTATCTTACTTTTGCCCATTTTTCTTTCCCTCACTCTTGTTGGAGTTGGGCTTTTTATTCTTGGAATGGGTAGAGTAATCGATGAGTGTTTCAACAGTGGTAGTGGCAACATTTAGAGTCTGCACATTGTGCCTATTTAACTTTACTCTCGCCCAATCCTTTAAGCCATCCTTGAAGTGGAAGAAAAGTTTTCTTTTAGACATCAATTTCAAGTATAAGAGTAGTAAATTCCTTAATTTAGTCAAAAATATTACCTATTTGACTTAGGCAACATAACTTTTTCCTAACTTTGTTGTCCATATTATTGGGCATGAAGTATTTGTGCAGTTTGGGCCTTGAATTACTCCTAGGTATTGAGGACGCACAAGTCTTTCTTCCTTTCAAAATGCTTCTGTTTCCATTATAGGTAAGCAACATCCTTCAAGAAAAATTGAGGTATTATTTACCTTAACAAGGTCATTGGCAACCTTTATGACCTTAAAGTATTGTTCAAGGTCAAAGAAAAAGTTTTTCACCATAGTGGTGTTTCAGGTGTTGTTGTAAATGGTAGCTTTAGGAACCTTCAAGTAATGCACAATAATAGTACTAATAGTGGTTGTACTAGCAAAAGGTAGTTTGGTCCAATGGAGAGACTCCATCTCTTTACAAAGGTCGTGAATTTCTTCTTCAATAAACTCCCATAGATCAAACAACTTTTAATTCAAAGAGTTTAGTTTTCTCTTAAATGAGTGACTAAACTTTTCAATTATAAATTTGATAGTTCTCGAGATCTCAAAATTCTCGCGATCTCAAAATTCTCGCGAATCACATTATCAATTTGCTCGTTGAGTTCATCCACTATAATGTTCAAGTTGGTGTAAGTCCTCTCCAAACCAACAGCATGAGAGTTTATGGACTTTTTTACTAAGACCTTGGATCTGTCATACTTAAGCAGGACATATTGCTTTACTTGCCTACACACTTGTTACTTTACTTGCTACTGCTCCACAGCGGTCATGACAAATTCTTTCTCACTTACTATACTTGAAACTTCAACAAAAAATAGATTGTATCTAAGATGAAACTATTGTTTTGATACTACAATTAGTCAATCTTACAAAAGAAGATGAACTAAATAAAGTTTAAAGAGTTGAGAGAATGAGCGAAAAGTATTAAAAGAGTATAAAAGCTTTATTGAAAGAAGTTGAAATGTTTAAATATTTTAAATGTTTAAGCATATTATACAAATGAGAGACGTGATTTGCTTAAAAAAATCTCTTAAAATAAATTATTTTGAGTATTTATAAAGAATATTCTAGGTAATTACTTAAGATAATCCATTTTATAAGTTTTCTTAATGTTTTTTGAAGAAAATTGCTAGAGATGGGTATATTTGCATAATTCTAAATTTTTCAATTGCTGTATTTGGACAATAAAGGACACTAAAAGGGATTGGATAAATACTGATAGTCCGCATAAACTCAATTTACCCCGGTTTCTTATTTTCTAATGAGGTGTCCGCGTGACATAAGGCTGGAAAATAGGTCATCTGTTCTTCGCAAGTCTCGGTGGGATTTGCGAGAGGCGAGGCTTCGTGGCACGGGTGGACACGGCTCTGTGCTAACTCCAGGCTTGAGACCTTGGTTCTGGGGCTGCTCACGGTCAGAGGCAGCCCAACCTAAAGACTTACTTCTTCACTCGATATAAGACTTATAGGCTAATTGTCGGAGAGTCAAAAAAAAATTAAGAACATTCAGGTGACGGGCACAGCCCAGCCCAAAGTCTTTTTGCTTCTCGTCTAAATCTAATCAAATCAATCTTCCCTTCTTCTCTGCGTCTTCTTCTTTGCCCTGTTTGTTGTAGCTGTTCTGCTCTGCGATTACTGCTGCGATTTTTGTTATTATTAGTATGTTTTTCGGTAACATATTCGTCGGATGACCCAAATTTCTGTGCTTTGGTTCTTTCTTCTATTTTAGAAGAAAAAGAAGACAACTTGTTTGTGTTTGAGAGCAGTTCTTGCTGTCATTAATAATCTTTATAACAGGTCTCTTCTGCATTTCTCTGTTGAAGCTCTGCTAAGCTTTGATCGAGCATATCACAGATTAAACTAGTTTTGTGGGTGGGTGGTGATAATAATAACTAAATGCGGCTTCTGGGGTTGCCAAGGTCTTGCAAGGTTTGCTTGGCGAGACGTGCAATGTTGCAAAGCATAAATCTCATCAGAGTCAATTCTTTGTTTGGTGGTATTACTGGAACAGGTAACTTCTTTGACTTTGATTGTTCTTTACATATGCGTGCGAAGCCGTTGCATATTGAGTTTTCATGGATAATAATCCGAAGGCAAAGTTCTTTTATCTTTCAAGAGTTTGAGCATATTTAGTACGCCCATGAATTTTCTATTTTATATGCCATTTGTCAACAGATAGAATTTCTTCATTTTTAGGGACATTTTTGTTTCATGATACAGTAGGAGGAACCCATCAGAGTTCTTTCACTTTCTTCATCATGCCAGCGTTAAATCTATTGAATTTTTAAAATCTTCTAACATATCCGCATGGGGCATATCGTCATTGACCAAGGGGATGGTTGTTACCTAACATGTAATACAAACTTCCTGGGATTTGAATTTTTTAACTTCCATGTCTCCACTTCTGTTTTATAGCTGTCACTTTATGATTTAATGGAGTATGTATACCTTTCAACAGGAGCATGTACCAAATGGCTGCAAGTGTGCATAGATTATTCTACTGTTACAGCTGTAGGTGATAATATTAATAAACGTATTGGAAAAATGACACTGGCAGAAAACTTAGCTTATCTCGTAGAACAATCTTCCGAGCCAGATGAGAGAAGACTAAACAATCATATGGAACTCAAACGGTCATCTACGGAACAAATGCAACCATGTGCAGAGTGTTCTACCGTTACAGCTGTTTGTGATAACACAGGTAAACGTAATGGAAAAATGACACTGGCAGAAAACTTAGCTTGTCTTGTAGAAGAGTCTTCCAAACCAGACAACAGAAGACCAAAGAGCCGTATGGAGCTCAAAAGGTCTTTTGAGCTCCACATAAAGAAGCGAGTGAAGGAGCAATATAAGGATGGAAAGTTCCAAGATCTAATGGTGAATGTTATAGCAAATCCGGAAACACTTCAGGATGCTTATAACTGTATTTTGCTCAACTCAAATGTTGCTATTACTTCTGCCAATGACATGTCATTTACATCCTTGGCAGAAGAGCTCTCCAGTGGGAGTTTTGATGTCAGTGCAAATACCTTCACTATTTCAACCAAGGGAGTAAATAAAGAAACCCTTGTCCTTCCTAAGCTGAAATTGAGGGTCGTCCAAGAAGCCATCAGAATAGTTCTGGAGGTTGTTTATAAGCCTCAGTTTTCTAAAATATCTCATGGTTGCCGAAGTGGAAGAGGACACCATACAGCATTAAGATATATCAGCAAACAGATATCTAATCCTGATTGGTGGTTCACATTGACCATAAGTAAAAATTTGGATGCAGTTGTTCTCGATAAACTTATCTCCATAATGGAGGACAGGATAGAAGACCCCTGCCTATTCAATATAATTCGAGGTATGTTTGATGCTCATGCAGTCAATATGGTGTTTGGGGATTTTCCAAAGGGCCATGGGCTCCCGCAAGAGGGGGTGTTGTCTCCTATTCTAATGAACATATACCTTGATGTCTTTGACCATGAGTTTCTCAGGCTTTCAATGAGATATGAAGCCCTTGATCCAGGTTTGCACAGTGGTGGTGTTCAATCACATTCCAAGTTGCGCAGCTGGTTTAGGAGACAGCTACAAGGAAGTGATGCTAAAAAATGCGATGAAGAAGATTCTGGTCCCAGAATCCATTGTTGTCGCTTCATGGATGAGTTATTTTTTGCAGTGTCTGGATCCCAGGACATTGCCCTTGATTTCAAGTCTGAGATTGCAAACATCTTGCAGAATTCTTTACACTTGGATGTTGGTAGCCAAACAGATATGTTGCCTTGTGCAGGGCCTAAAGCAATTCGCTTTTTGGGCACTTTGGTTAGAAGGACACTGAAAGAAAGTCCTGCTGTAAAGGCTGTTCACAAGCTAAAGGACAAAGTCAAGTTATTTGTTTCGCAAAAACAAGAGGCTTGGGACGTTGGGACTGTAAGAATTGGGAAAAAGTGGTTAGGTCATGGTTTAAAGAAGGTTAAAGATTCAGAAATTAAGCATTTATCTGATAACAGATCTCTTTTGAACCAAATTTCAAGTTTTCGCAAAGATGGAATGAAAACTGATCATTGGTATAAGCTCTTACTTAAAATATGGATGCATGACAGTGACGTCAGACTAGCTGGGAGTGAAGATTTCATCTTGTCCAAGTGTGTTGCAGAACCAGCTCTTCCAAAAGATTTAAGAAACTCCTTTTATGAATTTCAAAAGCTTGCAGAAGAATATGTCTGTTCTGAGACAGCTATGACTTATGCTCTTTTGCCAAATTCAAACAGCTACACTGAAAGCATAACTAAAATAATTGCTCCTATTAATGCCATTAAAAAGCGCCTGTTACGATATGGAATGATCACATCCAAAGGACATGCCTGCATGTCACGTCTACTTATTTTGCAAGATGATAATGAGATAATTTACTGGTTTTCAGGTATTGTCAATCGTTGGCTCAGATGGTATGCTGATTGTGACAATTTTGATGACATAAAGCTCATAATTAGGGATCAGGTTAGGCAATCATGCATTCGTACATTGGCAGCAAAGTATCGGATTCATGAAAGCAAGATAGAGAAAAAGTTTGATTCTGAGCTAAGCAGAATCCCTTATACCCTAGAGACAG
Organism: Bruguiera hainesii; assembly: GCA_023213295.1. Lineage (NCBI taxonomy): Eukaryota > Viridiplantae > Streptophyta > Magnoliopsida > Malpighiales > Rhizophoraceae > Bruguiera > Bruguiera hainesii. The sequence continues at coordinate 10,070,739 of JAHOYR010000015.1, read as the reverse complement.
AGCAAAAGATTGAAAATGAGACCGCATCAAACTCCCTAGCTTTTGATAATGATGAGGCCTTGATGTATGGAATTTCATATAGTGGCTTATGTTTACTGTCATTAGCAAGAATGGTAAGTCAGTCACGGCCTTGCCACTGTTTTGTTATGGGGTGCTCTGCTGTTGCACCAAGTGTTTATACTCTTCATGTAATGGAAAGACAGAAGTTTCCAGTCTGGAAAACAGGGTTTCCATCTTCTATTCATCCCAGCCTGAATAGAAGACGAATTGGGTTGTGTAAGCAACATTTAAAGGACATATATGCTGGGACCATATCACTTCAGTCCGTTGATTTCTGTTCATGGAAGTGAAAGCTTTTCATCACGCGAAACAAATTAACAAGTAGAAAGATGGCTGTCCTGTTGACAGGTCATTATTAAGAAATCATGGATGCTGTTATCAAATCATTAGGTATGCACTACAAACTGCCAAGGAATGCTTTATGTTTGCCAAGGATGGCTGTCCTGTTTGCCAGCTTTATGCTCTGCTGAACTTGTGTCAAGGTAGCTATATTTTACTTCTGAAATTATTGAAAATTGTCTTGTGCTCCTTCAATCAGTATTAAATACTTAAAGGGTTTGTTTGACAGCTGCTGACTTGGTTTGTGTTTTAGGCTTTCGTAGAACATGATGCTGATTTCAGTGTTATTCGTTAGACCATCGTTGAAGTCCTAGATTTCAAAGGTCTGGAAAGAAAAAGTCCGTCTGATATATGCTTTTCTCATAGGTAAATCAATACATCACATGCTGCAACACTGATCTTCATTCAGAGGCTAGTTGCTGATTTATCATGATGATCTCCTCACATTGTTCTTTTTCCATTCATGCATAGCTTGAGAGCATACAAGTTAAGGATACGAGTGCAGTTCTTGCTGTCCTTGCTTCTTGTGCTCTCAATGCTTTTGGAGCAGTATAGAATATTTTTATGTACTGAAAAAAGCCAGTTTACCGGCGTCTGACGTGTGTGCATCTGGGTTATGTGTATTTATGCAACTGATGGAAAGATTGCCTTCTGCAGGTCTTGTCAATAAGAACTATGAAAGGCTAAAACATGTTGATCAATGCATGCCTTGGTACAATGCATCGTGTATATAGTTGTAAGCAAGGGTCCAGTGACTGTGATGATGTTGATGAGTAGAATATTATTGATGATGTGCATGTACAATGATTCTAACTTCTGACTGTAATCAATGGTTGTTTGCCTGCCTCCTGGTTTGTTTATTGTTCTTATATTTTTCTTATCATGCATTAATCTAGGGTCTGTCTATATATATGTATATATGTATGTATATTACAAAATCAATATCAGACCTTCATTTCTACCAAGTTGGATTTCAGGAATGCTTATATCGCAGCAGAAGTATGTCAATCTAGTCAACTCGGTGAGGGATTGAAAGTTTCACTTCATCGACCGAAGCTATCTTAGGGGAGCATGAGTATTACACTATTAATTTGTTTTGCTTTTTAGATTTAAGCGCTGTATATGAAATTACAGTGGGACACCTGCAAGACTCTAATGGTTTTGGTCCTTCATCATTAGTATTACGGATAGAATCTCACCCCCACCACCTCTCCCCCCCCCCCCAAAAAAAAAAAGCGGGGGAGCAGAATTAGCACAGTTGATTGGCATTGCTGCAAATCTTTTGTTGTCTTCTTCCAGACTTGGAGGGTATTGAGATGTGATGCGATGGAAATGCTCATGCCTAGAAAAGCATTGATCGGTTTGACTTTTCATTATCAAAAGGTTTTACATTATGGGTTTTTCGAAGTTTGCCCGTTGAACTAATTCTCATAGCAGTGGCTGCGTTTGGTGGATAACCAAAACTAGATTGGTGGATTGGTTCAATAATGGCGCTGGGGCGTAGTGTCATGACTCATACGGTGACATCACCTTTCTGTTATTAGCATTAGGATTTTCCCCTTTGCTCTAACAAAACAACTTTGGGTATCTTCTTTTCCCCTTCGAAATCTGGGAGTTGGTTGAGCTTGGACAACCATCTTGTCGAAGACATCATCAAATATATATATATATATATATCTTATGATTTCAATAAATAAAATGTAACCCGCAAAAGAATATATCTTAAAAGCCTATACATGAATTTAAAACCAAGTAATTTTGTAACATACAAGGAGGCCTCGATTTTACCACCATAAGTACTCATTTTTACAGCCACTTCTGTTCTTCCATTTGGGATCTGCAGCCACTTCCTGTAAAGATTCTATCAAAATGCAATCTTCCTTCACACTACATTTTCTTTTGGTTTTTTTCTCTATCATGAGTAACTTGACTACTTTTTACATAGTCTACCCTAATCAATGTCATAAAATGTTAGAAATAGTAATATTCATAAAATAACATATTTTATACCTAAGTAAAAAAAATTAGGATATTTAATAAATAAAATTTGCAAACAAATCACCAAATTCATAATAGTAATAATAATAATAATAATAATTATCACTACAAAAAGGTTTAGATTTATAAAAACAAAAACATGAAGAACATAATAATGTAGAATTATATAAAATTTAAAATAAAATGTTATGTATGTTGAGCCCTTCAATTGTTAAACATTTCATTTGCTAATTTATTCCAAAAGTTAGTCAAATGTTTAGAAATTTGAATGACTTTTATGTACTCAATGACTTCCTCATTATCAGTTCCATTATCTTCACCATCACGGTATTCTTTCGTAGAGTTTGTGAGCATTAGTCTTTTTATCAAGTTATGCAAAAGGCAACATGTGTTATATCCTTATTCTATTTGGGTAGAGGATCTTACATTTGTTTACTTTCACTCAGAATTAATTTTATTAGTTTGGATTGTAAATTATTTATTTGGATGAAAAAAAATAAATAAGTAATAAGAAAAATCTATAAAAAATAATAATAATTAAAATTGTACTAGTATTTAATATATAATTAAAAATTCAATATATAATATATACTTTGTCCTATGTAGTTTTCAACCTAAATTCAAAATTAAAAATATTAATTTTTAATATATATTGCACTATTAAACTACAAAAGGGATTTTCTCCTTCTTAAAAATCTCTCTTATTCCTAAAGACCCTAGATTCAAAGACTCTAATTTAAGTAGTAATATCAATCTAATTCTTTCTTTAAGACCTAATAATTTAATGTAAATACAAATCCTTCAAACCAGAGACCCATAATATATTAAACATATACTAAAATAATCCCAGCCGCCCAATAAAAAAGTAACTGAAGATCAACGACCCATATCAAATAAGATTCACTATAAAAAGGGGGGTATTATTAATTGAAGTGGGATGGAAAAAAATTGAACAATCCAACAAAGAGTGAGCATAAATTGTAAAATTATGAAGGCTAGCAAAAACATTGAGGCAGCATAATTTTGAAGCATTTAAGGAAGGCAAAAGGAATAAGAGAGACAGCCTTCTGCCAAACACCCAGAAAATTATGTACAGGCAGTGACTCAGGAGGAGGAGTTGCTTCCTCCTATCAACAATGTCAAGAATAAAGGGAACTTACAATAACAAGATTATAAGACCTTTACATTTTTCCTTTTCTATCTTTTACATTTTTAAAAATATAATCACACATAAATAATTCAAATTAGGCTCAAAATCACGATCAAGTCTTAAAATAAAATTAAAACTAAATATTGACGACTAAAAGGTCAATCAATGGATACTGTTTCCTCTACCCACAGAGGCATCAGTGATATTATTTAGAGGGGTTTCAATTAATTTGTCCCAATAAAATTGACAAGCAGAAGGCTAAGATTACTTACAAACAAATAATCACAACACACAATCACACACCCAACTACTAAAATTAACTTAATAAACACTTATTTTAAGTTGTGTTGGTATTTCTTCATTCTAGCCAAGACCTCTGCATAGGCTTTCTTTTTTCTTCCTTTCTTTGTGCATGCACATACTAAAAACCAGGGAAAAGAAAAAACAAAAGAACATACCCACAAGAAACACAACAAAAGTAAATGAGGTGAAAAGAACTTCAAAAATCGGGTATTCTGTCCCGAGGCAGCTCGCTGGAGGGTTCTACGCATCGCCAAAGGCTACGTATCGAAAGGAGGCCCAGAAGTACTCGATTTGATGAAACAGCCCAAGGCTCTGGTTGCCACACACATCACCACCGGTCATTGTCACCAATATTGATTGCTTCCTCAAAAACCACTTTCTCCATTTCTGATGGCCACACACCAATTAGAGCGATCGATGGCGACGGCCGTCGTTTCAAAGCTTGACATTGCTGCTCGTTCCGCATCCTCCTACCTGTGCCCCCTTTCCGGCCATGATCACTGCACAACACCAACATCGGCGGAATTAGTAAATGGCAATCTACCTGCTAGTGCCCTTTATGCATCGATTGGAGACTGATGACGTCTCGCTGTTGGTGACCACTGCCCTCTTCATCTCTACCATATCTACTCCAAAAACAACAAAAAACCCATCATATCTTGATTTTCACGCTAGAAATCCTACCCAAGACTCGTGATTGAGGTATTGTCAAAGTTAAAAATGTGAAACATGTGGTCATAAAAAATGGTCGTTATAGAGCGAGAAGCAGTCCTGAATTATTTGGGACGGAGAAACTAAAAGCGAGAGAGAGTCGGGTAGTCCCTTAAGCAAAACCAAAGACACCTTTCTATCGTATTTCTAGTCTTAGAATGCCTTTATATTGAAATACTTAAAACAATAAAAGACTTTAACAACGAAGACCTAACTCAGACAAGTGATTATGTTAAGCGAAGCACCTGAAATTGATGAAATCCTCGTCTCCCTTGCGTCAAGTGAGCTAGGATTAGGAGTTGCTATTAGTTCTTCGAATCTCGACGGGCTTTCCAAAACAATGAAGGGGTCGGTAAGTAAGAACTTAGAGTGAATGCAAAAAAGTTAGAATTATTCAAAAATTGCCATGAGTATCAGAAGAAAAATTGTTCATCAATCATCAAAAAATAAAGGAATAAAAGAAAGAAAGTATATGGCAATGAAGAAGTCGAGGAAAAAAATACTCAAAACTCATACTTGTTGAGTGAGAGTGATGCGCTTTCTGTTGATTTTGTTGAGATTAGATGCTTGATATCTTTTATTCATTGATTCTCGAATGGAATGAGAATAAGATTGACATGAGTAATTATAGAATGACTCATTCCTTGTTCAATGGAATGCGATTCCTAATTTGAAGAGAACAGGAATTACATACCTATCTATTCCCATTTTCATTCCTATCAATACTATTATCCAACCAAATGTTCCCTTAAGATTAATATACAAATAAATCTATAACTTCTCATGTTTTAACAAATATATCATAGCTTTTAAAAAGTAACAATTTAGTAATTATAATTTTTTTTATATAATAAATCTATCATGTCATTAACTTATACAAATAGAAATTGTTAAATCTTACGACATGTCACATGATATGTCATGTGACATTTTCTTTAAATTTAAAAAATAAAAATATAATTAAATAAAAAATACATAAAAACATAGAAATTCTCTCTCCCATCTTTCTCTCCCTCTCTCTCTTTCACTCTCCCTTAATCAATGAAGAAATGCTAACAATTTTTCATGTAGGCTTCTAAGGCATATTCCAATCTATTGGCGCAGGAGCTAAAGTCTCTTTGTGAGATGGCTGAGGCATTAACACACTTTGTCCTAGTCATAGGGTAAAAACACATCGTAGCTTGCCAAAAGCATCTTTTGCACCACCCTCGCATCTTAACTGGATACATGTGGCTTATGAACCTCAGTGGCACACCTTATGTTGCCATAAGGTCTCAAGATTGGACAACTAATCATGACTTGCTTCATTTTAACCATACGAGGGACCAAATCAAGATTAATTGAAAAATGGGAAGACGTCCAATGCATCGAGGAACAATATAGAAATGCTTAGCACATCCTTTAAGATGATTATTCACAAATAAACACCATTGTTAAGAACATAACCTTTTGGCCACACGGCCATTTTGAATTTCAAATGTGACATACACCAGATTTGTCCCCAGTGCTTAGGCTTGGTCTTTTTTTAAGGGAGGAGGGAAACAACCTATCGAGCCCAAAGAGTAGCATTGAGTCGGCCACTCATCCTATTTAGGCCCGACACCAACTCTTTTGGGCCTGGAAGGGTCTAACTTAACTAAAAACTGATGTCATATACTGATCACATCTATACTAGGCCTCATTTGTACAAAACAGTTCAAACATGTATAAATAGGTCAAGCATACACTTATTCTAGGTAATGGTGACCCTTTTTCTCTACTTACTTGTTTGAGAACTTGAACCCCTTATTGACTTGATCGTTGTTATGCTAATATTGAATTCCACCTCTAGCTTTTAGTTATGTGCTCTCTTGTAGGACTTGACCAAAACTCAAATCTTAGACTACTGTATGGATTCAGCCAGATATCATTTAGAAACTAGTACTTTTTAGTGAGAACTCCTTATTAATGTGTATTGCTTTTATTGTTATAACAGTCACATAAATTTGCTCTTATAAAAAAATTTGTGACTAGTGATTAAAGTTAAATTGTAACTAGTGAGTAAAGTTATATATTGTGACAAAATAATTAGAGAAGCTTATAACTAACTAAACTTATCAACAATTTCAAATTATGCATTTCCTTACTTTGTTTGCGCAATAGTTATTGAAATTTTAAATCAACTAAATTGCAAGTATGCTAAGTTGTACTAATTGTCATACCATAATACGGAAAATAATTGGATTAACTAGTAATAAACAAGGCAATAATTAAACAAAAAGAAAAAAGGACAAAGGCTAGAAAGGGGAAATAAACTTTAGTAGAGTATATAAGAGCTTGTCTTATATGCCTCTCATTCTTTATTAGGCTTTTCCTAAGTAGCAAATTGTGAAATCTCTATTATTGGGCCTTTACTTTTCAAAGCCCTATTCTTTTTCTTTTTCTTTTTTGGGTGACAAATTTGACCAATTGAATTTACCTTAAATATTCAAAGTCCAATTTTTTTTGTCTTTTCCAAAATTTTTAAGATTATCAAATAACACTTTAAAATCTTAAATTCACCCCAAAACTTAAACTTATAAGTGAAAATTTCGTAGACATTAGAAATTATATCAAGTCCTCATAATTAACAATATAGGATTTTATATTTTTAAACACATTTTTTTGACATGTTTTAAGCCTACTTAGCACATGTTACAATAAAATTGTATTGAATGAGCCAAATATATATACTTAGCTCTATTAGCATTGAGTTAATTGATTAGATTGAAGATATAGAAAGAGTTAAACTACCAAATAGCAAGCATAGACAATAGAGTGAATCTACTTTTGATATGATGTCAAATAACGCCTTAGAATAAGTCATGTTAAATTTTTATATTTTAGAAATGTGAGAACTTTATACTTCCTAACACTCCTTATTATCTATATTTGTCATTTAGTAGTTTAAACATTTCTCCATTCTTAATTTAATTAACTTAACACATTATTAATGGAACCTAATACATGATTTTGGCTAATTCAATCTAGTTTTATTATGCCACTTGCTAATCAAGCTTAGCATATGTCAAAAAGGTATGTTAAAGAGTATAAAATCTCATATTACTAAAAATAAAGATTTGACATAACTTAAGTTTCCTTACCTATAAGTTTGAGCTCTTAGATAAATTTAAGGTTCTTAGGTGTTATTTGTTATTTAAGATAGTATAAAAGTTTAGTTTATCCTCTTTTCTTCACTTGTCATTCAATGGTGTTAGTTCTTAAGGCAATTTAAGAGGAAGGGTGAGTTAGATCTAGCTAGCTTGGTTACTTAACCCACATTTAATTCCAACTCTAAAGAAAAATAACAAGATAATCAATAATGAATCATAAAGCATGCAATTAAACAACTAAAAATAAAGAGAGAGAAGGGAATAATTTATAGTAGTTTAACTCAAACTGGAAGCCTACATCTACTTTTTGAGATTCCTCTTAATGAGTGAGAATTTATTTGTTTTTTCCTTTTGCATTTAGTTATTTTTAATGAGTTATGTACCTATTTAAGCTAATTAATATATATTTTGGAACTTAGGTATGTTTCGAGGGAAGTTTTCAATAGGTTTTGTACTTATTCTTAATCACCTAGTAGCAATTAACAATAAGAAATTATGAATAGTTTTTGTCTTATTGTTATGAATAAATTAATACAAATTAAACAATCTAAGTTTGTGCAATTGTTACTTGAATTAATCCATTTTCTTAATTTTTAAGGTTGCTAATTTATAATCCTAGAGAGCTTTTCTTAGGGATAAAAGTATTAGAGTCTAAGTAGGGAGTTTGTTTTACTTAGTGAATATCTAAGGGAGAATTCAAGCACTAAAGTATGTTGTTATCTAGGTTTAACAATTCTAACAAAATTGAGACAACGTTATGGATAATTGAAAGTATCTAATATCATAGTTATGAATGAATTTGGAACAAAAATTTTGTTAATTGATATTTCTATAAGTTGTTTTGTTTAATCTTATTGTTTACCTTAGTTGTTATCAAGTTAGAATTCAATGTTAGTCTTTTTGTTCATATTAGTATCTTTAAGTTTTAATTATCTAATATTGAATTGATAACACTCCTCATGGGATTAACCCTTACTCACGTTGTCTATTGTTGCATGATCAAGATTAAGATATTTATATTTTTTTAATAGCCTTGATGACAGTTACCACTTCCCTTAAAAGTTTAACTTTACTATTCCTTTCTTTTCTTTTCTTTCTTTGTTTTTTTTTTTTTTTTTGGTAGGGTGAAGATAACTCTTTATGCTGGGTTACCTTGGCCTTGATCACAACAAAGTTTCTAACAAACCTTAACAAGAACTAACAATTCTTCAACACTTAAAGACTTATACTTTATTGCTTTTTAATAGAGCACTCTTGCTTTTATAAAATCAAGTCGTCTAGTTAATTACATAGGTCGACCGTTTTGAATTTTTTACTAACTTTAAATCCTTACAATTCTTTTTATCTTTCCTTAATATCACTTAAGATCTTATCTAATAAAGTACAAAATTGACACAAGACAAAATCTTTGCACAATTGTTAGCTTCATTTAAAATTCAAATTTTAAATATCTCATTATAAAAAGTTTGAATCAAAATAATATCTTTTCAAATAAAGTATACATGCTTATCAACCAAGATAGTAAAGATATAACTCAAATAAATTGACATTAACAACATCAATCAAACATGAAGAACACATAAAAAATGAAGGAATAATAAATAACACATGATCACAATAAACTTAATAATCTCTTTTTTTTTTTTTTTTATGATGACAACCATGATTGATTAATGGGAAAACCAAATGCAATATCTCCCTATGAATTTATGCTCTCCTTATTGCTAAAGTAATCAAAACAATTGAGCAATTACATTAATCAAATAATGAACTTAACAAGTATCAGAGCTATAAGGCATTAATCATCAATAAATATAATAAGTATCAAAGCAAACATTTAATTATCATCATGATAAGAATAAAAGTATAAAGTAGTTAAGTATCAATTAAGTATAGTCATCTAAAAATAAAATGGTAGCACCAAATAAAATGCATAAAAAATCAATGTCTAAAAGTTCAACAAGGCCATTAATTATCTTTTGCTCCCTTTGTTATCATTAAAAGAAAACAAGAATAGGACTTTAGTGCTTCCTCTTCTTGGAACTTGAATCAGAGGAATTTTCTTTTTGTAATAACCTAAGAATGGATGTTAAGGTTTCTTTTGTTTCCTTCATGTAATCATAAAGCTTAATTGGAATCTTAATAACATCATCATTGTTTGACCCCTAACCAATGGATTGCAAATAAACCTATATCATGTGTTTCTAACGCATGTAACCAAAATCATTCAAACTAAAAGGTCTATTTATAAGATATTCCAATGTTGTTGATGAAATAGATATTAGTAAAGGCGATAGAGATAAAGACATGTCTCCAATGCTTTGGATACTCGAAGAAACTGAGCATAATTTAGTAGCTCTTAGCTTGTTATTCTTTGCTTTGGCATTGGATTTTGGCTCCATGTTGTTAGGCATTATAAGAGTGATGACTAAAATATGTTGATTCTTATAGAGATGTTTAGACATAAGGATATAAGGTTTGAATTTGAAAAAGAAAAGAAATCTTTTGAAAAAAAAGAAAAAAGGAATTTTCGTGTTCTAGAAAAAGGAAAAGGGAAATGGGGCTTTTAAAATACCATTTTTGATTAGTGTAAGCCTTGTAACAATTGTCCACATCAATCGATCTATACTTTCAATCTGATTGACTGATCCCTTTTGTACAAAAATACTTTCATTTTTCAAGTTCAAAATGTCCAAGTTAACATGTAACACATATATTGACATAGGAACATTATAAAGATTATTTCCTATTATTTTATAATTAAAGTTGTTATTTTAATTATTCTAATTTTATAATGTATTTACTTGTTTAGGATATTTTAGCTTAATTAAGAGTTTTAATAACCTAACTTTAAGCTTAAGTCTAGGGAATTTAAAATTGATATTTATTTACTTCCTTATAAGTAAGTGCCTTATAAGATTAAAAGTTATTATAAATAAAATCTCATGTTAGTAATTTAGTTAGAAAAGTTATCCCATTAAATTATCAGTTATCAAATTTATCATATGGATGGTATAAAAATTTTCTTTTGAGAATCATTTATCTTTTTTAATGGATTCCAAAATTCTTATAAAGGATCAATTATGTGTTGGCCTCTAGTTATTCTAATTTTCGTACTTCTATATCGTATTAAGTGGTATCAGAGTAGGTTTGGCCTTTGTTGATGTCGTTTTATAGATTACAAAGTAACCTTTTCAACAATGATGATCATAAATGAAAGGCTCTATCTAGAGTATCCTTTTTAGGATTATGAAGACGAGATCTTGTGCCAGAGATTTTGCTTATAGTCAATTTATTTGTAAATGTATTTCTAAATTCAAAGATATTTTTATCTTTGATAGAAATTTTTTTTGTGAAAGATTTTGTCAAATGGTTAACTAAACTTGATGCTTACTTTAAATACAATGACATTTCGAAGGACCTAAAGATGAAACTTGCATATTCTAAACTTTAAGACGATGCAGTTGATTGGTGGAATGATATTCAATATTATTGATGCAAGTTTGGTAAGCCAAGAATTTGATAATGAATAAATATGAGAAATTGATAGTACTTAAATTCTATGGTGATGATATGTTTGATAAGATTTTAAAATAGATTGAAAAATCATTTAATTCTTATTTTTTACTCATTGAAATTATGGAAACAAGTTTAAAATCTAAAGATATGTTATTTGGTTCCTACATTGAAATTATTAGTTAAGTACCATTTTTTGATTAAGAGGAGATGTGTCAAAAAAAAAAAAAAAGAAAACACTAATTAAAAACCACGTGGTGGTTAAGATAGTTGATTCCTTTTGTATTAGTTGAAAATTTAATAAGGACCAAACACTTATAGTATTGTCTAATAGATTTTATCAAGCTAGAGGATGATCTTATAACCCATAAGTCTCACGATCTTTTTGAGAACACGATAAGGAATCTTTATTTAAGTAGAAAAGTACCTTACATTAGCATTTATAAAGTTGAAAACATGTAAACAATTGGTTTTACATTAAACAAAATTCTCAACAATATATAGAGATTTCTTAGTTAAGTTATACATTACTTGGTTGATTTGTTTGCTTATGTGATGCATAGAGAAATTAGAAAAAGAGGTTGCAATGGTTTTTATATTTTCTATCAGTTGTCCTATGTTAAAGGTGTGACATAGAGGTGAAATGACAACTTTTATGGCAAAGAGACTATAACCATATGAGGTAGTGACATAAGTTTTGCTAGTTAAACAACATGTCTAATAGCAACAGTCTCTGCAATATCTAGTATAAATGATCTAGATAAAGATGTGCTGATAACCAAGATGGTTCCCTTTATGCAATTTCAAAACACCATTCCAAGTCTTGCCTTGTTTGATTTTATGGCAGCATCCATATTAATTTTAAGGGTTAATATACAAATAAATCTGCAACTTTATGTATTTTAATAAATCTAACCTAACTTTTAAAATATAACAATTTGGTAGTTTTATTTTTTATTTTTTTTTGTAACAAATCGTTAACCTGCATTAATGAAAGTTGTTAAATTATATGATGTGAAAAATGGGTATGTGAAAATTTTGTTGTAGATAAAAACAAATGCTAATATTAACAACATTGAACATTCATAGAAATTAATGAAAATTTAAAAAATACAATTGAAAAAAATAAATTAAAGAAATTACTCTCATCATTTTTTTTATCTTTAAAACTAAAAATTAAAAAATCTTCGTTCCTTTCTTCTCTTTTCACTTTTCTTTATCTTTGCATAGATCAACCTATTTTGGTGGTCTTTTCTATCTTAATCAACCACTTCAACTACCTTACAAACTCTTATCTCCTTCTCATCGACCATTTCACCTGTTTTATAACATTGATGAGGCTTGTTAATTCATCATATTTCACCAAAGACCAGTGCTGAGGCTAAAGACCATATTGGAGTTGATGAATTTCAATAGTCTTGTCAACAACGAGTTTCTTAAGGTCATCTTAGTAGAAAATAAAAATCAACTCAAATTTTTTGTATTATTGTGGATTAGTTTTAACTTCCATGGTTGTTTGAACTTGCACAATGGTGATGTTGAAACTTTTGAATTTATATTAAGTTAATTTTTGCAATGCAAGCGAGAATAAGAGAAGGGTAAATTTTTAATTTTTTTTATTTGATTGTATTTTATTTTTCTAAAATTTTAATTAATTTTTACATGGCATTATATGTCATCAATATTAACATTTGTTTTTGTCCACACCAACAATTTTTACACATTAATTTGACATGTCATATAATTTGATAATTCTCGTTAGTGTAGGTTAACAATTGGCTAAATTTGTTACAAAAAAAAATTCTAAAATTACCAAATTGTTACTTTGTAAAAGTTAGGTTAAATTTTTTAAAACATATAAATTATGGATTTATTTGTATATTAATCCTAATTTTAACAATCTCATCCATTGGTGGGACAATAAAGCACATAACTATCTCTGTGGATCCCTTGCTCATCTTAGGTATTAATAAAATCACCATAAAGGCACATGGCTACTTCAATCATTTGCTTATGATCAATGGTTTTCCCTCCATGACTAGTTTGTTTCATGAATGCTAGACTGACCATGCTACCACTACTGATATTTCAGGTGTCTCAAGTTTTGCTTGTTAAGTTAAAGCATTAAACCAATCCATGAAACTCGATGAGGTCATCTCTCATATACGTAGGCAAATAAGGCTTAGAAGCCACATACCTACTACCCCAAGGACACTACAAAAGGGCATGTAAATTGGTTTCATTGGCCTTACTACACCAGGCATAAGTAGTATTAATTTCGACCCCTTTATTGGCCAAATTCATTGTTATGGGTAAAAAATTTCATAAAGCATTCCATAAGAAGTACTTTATTTGGTTAGAAAATTTTATTTTCCTTAATTTTTTCAAGAAACCTATGCCATGAGACATCTTCAATCCTCTCAAAATGAGCTTGAGCTAGCTTATATACACCTTTCATGATATAGTTATCAGTAAGATCATAATGCAAAATTAATCTATCCTTCATCCCTTAGAAATTAAAGAGGATAGAGAGGATCTATTTGCTTTTGCTTGGCATAAATATCTACTTGATCAAGCTTTCTTGCCATCATCTTATGTCATTGCCAATCAAAGTTGATACCTTTTTTGATGTAAAAGGAAAGTGTAGAGATAAAATTCTTTCCTTGTCCCTTACTAATCATTTAAGGCCTTTTTAAATAAGGGGACGAGTTTTAAGAATACTGCACCACATATAGTTTGGTTTGTATTCCAAACTAACCTTTTAAAAATTTATAATGCTGATAATATTATGCCTTTAGTGTCTTGGCTAGTAGAGGGTTTTCATTAGCCAAAAATCTCCATGCTTGCTTGCCTAGTATGGTATGATTAAAAAAATAAGAAATCCTATAAACTAAGTCCATTAGCCCTTTTTCCAAGAGTCGGTCTCACCCATGATATCTAATGAAATTTTATGTTGAATTCAAGCTTTCCCATTAAAATCAATTAGCTAGGTAAGCCATCTCATCACAAAAAGAATAAGGAGGCAAAATATAACTCATGATATACTTAGAGATCATTTGTTTCAATGCTTTGATAAGGACTTCTTTACTAACTTTTGAAAGATTTTTTTCATTCCACTTATTAAGTTTCCTTTTAATTTTGTCAAGCACCATGCTAAAGATTCTTCTTGTTTTTTTTTTTTTTTTGGCTTTTTTGAGTTACCTATAACTATAAGAAGACTAAGGTATTTTGAAGGCATTCTATAACCATGACTCTTAAATAAACTTGTATGGCATTATTTTCCTCAACCCACAAATTACGTCTAAAAGACAACTCCTTTTTCTATAAATTGATTTTTTACTTGAATGCTTACTCATATTGAGAAAAATAGATCTCATTATCTTGTTAAGTCTCTACTTATATTATTTGTTGATTTTCTTATACTGGACAATTAAGTGGAGAAAAATTTTGGTCTGACATCATCATTGGTTAGCGTCATTACTCACGTAATGATGGATAAGAGAAACTATTGGATCTTATTAAAGACACTAATTTATTCTAAGTATTTATTTTTATGACATGAAAGACATTAGTTCTTTATTGTCAATTCAAAGGTGAGTTTTTTAAGTGGAGGGGTTTTATGTAAAACATATTATTTTCTATTATTTTACAATTAATGTATAATTTTATAATTTATTTACTTGTTTAGGATATTATAACTCAATTAAGAGTTTTAGTGGCCTAACTTTGAACTTAAGTTTAAGAATTTTAATATTAATATTTATTTACTTCTTAAAAGTCAAAGTCTTCTAAGATTAAAAATTCTTATAAATAAAATCTTATGTTAGCAATTTAGTCAAAAAGTCATCCTAATATATTATCAATTGTCAAATTTATCATATGAATGATATGAAAATTCTCTTTTGAGAATTAGTGATCTTTTCTAGTAGATTTTAAAATCTAGTAAAGGCTTATTGAGTGTTGACCTTTACTTATTTTATTTTATGCACTTTTATTTTGCATCATATATCAAACATATAAACACATATAATTATACCTTAAATTACATAAAAATATACAAATCATAACAATCACATAATCAATAGATTAGTCCAACTTAATCATGTCCAGTCTTTCTCTAATAGTCATCAACCTATCCTCACTTAAGAGTTTGGTAAAAATATTAGCTTACTAATCATTGGTGTTTGTAAACTTTAAGGACATGTATCCCTTGAACATATAATTCCTTATAAAATGGTATGTAAGGTTAACGTGTTTAGTTTAAGTATGATGTATAGGATTTTTTTCTTATATTAATTACACTTATATTATCACACTTGATAAACACATAGGAGTAATGCAATCTAAAATTCTACAAGGCCTATTTCATATAAAACAATAGAGTATAATAAGCTTTTATTGCCATTTAATCTAGTTCAATTGTAGACCTATTTCATCTAAAACAATTAAGTATAACAAGCTTTTGTTGTCATTTAATCTACTTTAATTATAGAATGAACAATTGAACTTTACTTTCTACTACACTATAAGACTAAGACTCAGCCAACAAATTGATATGCACCTATGGTAATCTTCCTCTTAATTCTATCTTTGAAAAAGTCTAATCTAAGTAACTCACTTAGTCAAAAGTTAATCTTCTAGGATACCTAAGTCCTAAGCTTATGGGTCTCTTAAAATATCCAAGCACTTTCTTAAGAGCAACTAGGTGTAACTTCTTTAGGTTAAATTAAAATCTTGCACACAAATAAATAACAAATATCTAATCTAGTTTACTAATAGTAAAATAAAGAAGACTACTAATCATACCTATTTACTACTTTTCATCCATGACTTTACTATTTACATCACTATCCAACTTTGCAAAAGTAGCCATTATAGTGTCATCAGGTTTGCAATTATTCATGCCAAACTTCTTTAATAGCTCATTTGCATATTTGGCTTAATTGATAAAGATTTCATTTTTTGTTTGCTTGATTTGGTGTCTAAAGAAGAAATTCAATTCTCTTATCATGTTTATCTCAAAATTTTGTTTCCATATCACTAGCAAACTCTTTGCATAATGACTCATTAATAGTATCAGATATGATATCATCAATATAAACTGAACAACAAATTTTTACCGTTTGATTTGATAAAAAGATTAATATCAACATTACCTTTATTATAGCATTTGTCAACCAAGAAAGAGTTTAATTTTTCATACCAAACTCTTTATACTAAACTCTTTATACTTACTTTAACTTATACAAAACTTATTAAAGCTTGCAAATATGATTTAAGGAACTCTTTATTTTCAAAGTTAAGAGATTAATCAATAATGACTTCTTTGATGTAAGAGGACATATCAAAATATAAAAGAATAATATATAACACATAATTCCAATAAACTCAATAATTTTAACAAGTAGTTTGGCCTTTTTCATATCTTTAATCTAATCAATTCAACCCAATAATAATAAGGCCTAGTACCTGGATTTAGCTTATCCATTTCAATTTTTATTATACCATATGCTAATTATGTTTAAGACATGTTAAAAAAGCATGTTAAAAAATATAAAATCTTATATTGTAAGGTATAAAGACCTAACATGATTTATAATAGCTATATGTTTCCCACCTATAAATTTGACTTTTTAAATAGATTTAAGTATTCTGAGGTATTATTTGACATTGTATTAAAGTTTGGTTTATTTTCTTATCTACACTCATCATTCAATAGTTTATCTTTTTCATATTTTTAGTTTAGTCAATTTAGCTCGGTAATAATAATGCGTAATAAAAGAGTTTGACCTTTTCAATTTAATTTCATTATATCACATATTAATTAAATCTAGCACATATTAAAAGGGTGTATAAAAAGAGTATAAAATCTCATATTGCTAAATATGTTAACATGACATGACTTATAATGTCTACAAATTTACTTACATACAAACTTATTATTTTAGATAAATTTAAAGTTTCAACTATGATTTCATAGACATTTAATACAATATTTTTATCTATCAATTATGTTGAAAACTTGCAAATCAATTTTTTAAAAAATTAACTCTCTTTTATAAAAAATAGACACTTCTAAAATAATATATATTCATATTAGATATAACACTTATTTGACACACTTATAATATGTACAGGACATTCCAAGTTTGACAAAGAAAATTAAAATACACATATCAAACATTTTTAATCAATGTATTAAACAATTTAAATACATGTGTCATACATATTTAATATATGTATTGAATTTTTTTGATTAATGTGTTAGTTATCTATCAAATATATATATAAAATTAATTTTCAAATTCTTAAAAATTATATACATAGTTATTTTTTGATAAAAAATTAATAAATAGTTTAATAGTAAAAAAGTAATAATTAACAAAAATTTTTATTTTAAAAATTATATCAACAACTTTAATTTATAATTTCATAAATATTATATTATATTATAATATATCTTCTTAAAATTCTTACTGTAATACTAATTATAATATAAAAATAACATAATAACTCTTATAAATTATATGTTGAAAAAATATTAAATTTATTATATATATACACATAATTATACAGATGCTATATTATATCTTAATTTTTTAAAAATTCATGTGCCTTCGGATCGTGTCTGTATATCGGTATTTGTGTCCATGCATCATAGGCTATTCTCTTTAACACAACTGCCATAATGAACTTTTTGCAGACAAACTGCATAATGAAATAAATAGACCACTCAGATATGTTGCCAAAGAAATTATTCTTGGGCACATTTGACTCAATAAAATTTTATACTATATATAAGATATTTTTAACAATACAAATGATATTTTATATAATATCATACAATTATATAATAATATAATAAATATTAATATAAAATTTTTTTATATTATAAAAATGTCTTCACTGTATTATACCCAAATAAATCAATGCATTGTATGTAAGTAAAAGTCTAATTCCACTTACTATGTTGTAGAACTTTTTCAATTATATTTACTTTTTTTTTAATCTACTCAATATATTAATTTTAGTAATTAAATTCAACTAACATTAGAATATTTTTTATTAAATACAGTCACTTGGTGACCAAACACTTAGCAACCAAACACTACCACTTAATAGATGCATTTCTCCCTCTTGCCACATCGTTAAATTTATTTATATAATATAAATTTTAAATTTAAAAAAATTTTAAAAAAATTAAATATTATAATTATTTTTTCACAACTACTAGCCTAACTATATATGACACATATTTTGTATTGTCATCAAATGAAAAGTCCAAGTGAGAAAAAAAAAATTTATAATATTTAAAAATTTTATTTTAATTTCTTTAATTTTTTAAAAAATTAAAATTTATATTATATTAATAAACTGAATAATAAAACAATAAAATAAAGATATACTTGCTACATGACATGTAAGTGAATGCATTCCATGAAAAGTATTAAATGTGGTTAAATTTAATTAATAAAATTATCGTATTATATAAATTTTAAAAATAAGATAAAAAATTGACATAGTTATAAAATATCTTTAATAGGGTAGATAAAATTAATTTTCTTACTTTGTATGTATGCATAGTTTAACAGTCTGTTTGGTTCGGGGAAAAAACAATGAGAAAGAACATCGTGAGAAAGAAAGTGACTTTAATTAGAATATTCCTTTGTTTGGCTTGTGATCGAGAAAGAAAGAAAATGATTGAAAATTTCGATAAAAATTGGCGTGGGGTCCCACAAATTTATTTATTTATTTATTTTTACCAAAACAGCGAGAAAAACGGCGAACGATAATGGGAGTGGGGTCCCCCCACTCATAATTTCGAGCGAACTAATTAATAATAATTTATTTATTTATTAAATTTTAAAATTTTAAACCTCCGCAAAATGCATGGAGAATTGCGACACTAATATATTACAAATGATTTATAGTCCACACATATGAGCAAATCAAATGGTGATAAACAAGAACTTTCTGAACTGGCTATTCAACCACTGCCACCGCTACCATTGCTCACCACCATGGCTGCAGCTAGAGGTTGGCCAATTCAAGATGCGCGAGAGTCAGAAGAACTGCTATCAGCAGCAGCTGCTTGTTGATGCATCAGATTGTGGTGGCTTCTCCTTAAAGATGTTCCTCTTCGTGCCTTTGGAGCCTTCTGCTAGAAGGCTCGGTGTGTCTAGAATCTACATTTCAATTATTGGAGTCTAAAATATCATTCATTGGACAAAGGAACCAGATCAAGAAGTTCATCAACAGGATGGGACCAAGATGAACTACTGCAACGAATTCAAGCCACTTTGACCCGATTATATATAATATATATACATGTGCACGAGTGTGTGTATCCTATTCCAAAAGTCGTCCGGGAAAATATCCGGACCTGTTTGTGCAACTTATGTTTGTTTCCAATACTCAAATATGGACACATTTCCACCCACATAAAAGTTCCCGATCAGCAATAAAAGCAACAGAAAAATGTAACCGCATTTTATACCTTTAAAACAAGCTCTTCAAAGCACTGTTGTACATTGACACGAGTCTTGGCACTGCATTCAATGAAAAGGCACCCATATTCCCTGGCAAGGTTTATGCCCTCTTTTTTGGTTACTACCCTTTCACTTTCCTGAAAGATGCCAGAATTCATACATGTGAGTTGAGCTCCATAACATCTCACTAAACAAAAAGATGCGGTACAACAAGAAAAATGGTTTAAAATTGTCTAAAAGACAAGTTTTGTAAGCATGGATATAGGAGGGATGGTGACCAACAAACTAGAGTTTGTACCAAATAACTACACAAGCTTATGTCTTACAAATAAGCCAAAAAAATGGAGGAAAGAACTATGTCACAAAGTAGAGAGTTGAGAAATGGACTCTCTATGACATCCAGGCAGGAGTTAAGAAAATGCCCAGAGCAAGAAGTTAAGAAATGCTGAGGCATCTAAGATGAAAATATGTGGCAACTTTTACGTCTTCCTGCTTTAAGAGCAATGAAGCTGTCTCTCATGCACCATGTTTGCACAACACAAGAAGGAAATGGATATTTCCGCCTTTACTAACCAAGAACATAATCATATTGGGCAAAGATACTTGCACAAGAGTGTGACATTCACACAAGTCGCATCATAAGTGCGAAAACTTGAGAAATTTAACAAGTCCAATCCTTGGTTTGTAGCGGTTTTGATACCTATAACCAAATGACCAAGTCCAAGAAGCAAACAGGTGGCAGTATTTCTCTGTGACAAGAACATACTTAGCCTCAAGATAGTATTCATCAGAGTTCTGTCTCTGCAAATAAGTTTAGAATAACTAACTCATACTCAGGCAAAAGAAATAGTTGACCATGAAATTTTCATATCCATATGAGGCATTTGCATGAATTTAATGCTTTAGGTCATAACAAAGAAAGAAAGGGAAAAAAAAAAGAGCAAATATTAAGGAAGAAGGTTTGAAAATTCAGCCTTATCTACCCTCCTCAGATTTAAAATCCTTTGCTTCAATTGTTCATCCAAAAAATGCACTTCAACAATCATGTAGAAAGAGAGAGATTACAAATTTTCCTACAACAGAGCTTTTTTTCTCTGTGGGGTTTGCCTTTCTTTTTGGCTGCTCAGGGGTGGGGGAGGGGGCAGTTTATGTAAACTTACCTTATCAACCTTATTTCCAACAAGCATCTTGATACAGTCTTGATTGGTTGAATACAGGTCAATTTCCCTTGCCCATACATCAGAAAGATTGGTAAACGTCTCTCGCCGAGTTACATCATAAACTGTAACAATTCAATAGAAAATTAGGACTTAAAACTGAAATTGCAAAGTCTTGCAATTCTTCATGAGTTGATTCACCAAAACTTCTAGAGTTGATTTTACACATCATAAGTGTAGAATAAAGTTATGGTGGAAGCAGGATGACAGAATTGTTTTGGACAAACAAACAAAGATAGAGCAAAATAGCAGCACACAAGTTTATATGATTCAGCTTATAGCCTATGTCTATGGGCAAGAGAGAGAAGAAAGCTTTAATACAGGAAAACAGAGGCACTATACTCAAATATACATCAGCACAATTCCATCTGTATATGTAAGAAACAAAATGCATTTGCTTTGGCTTGTGTAATCAACCAAATCCATCATATTAAACCTTATAATTCTGTTGTTTGCAATTCCGCCTTCAAATTTAAATAGTCTTTATCTTTTTCCTTAAACACTTGGCTTACAACTTTCAATTATTAGTCATTTTCTTCTACTAAATCTAACTTGAGGTGTATTATTTTGGCCCCAAAATTTTTTCTTTTTATTTTCAGAATTGCTCGTCATTCATCCCATTGCTGGCCAACAAACAAGCAAAAGGAGAGTGGCTGTCCACAAAATAATGTCATAGCCAGAGAATAATCAGATTTCAGTTAAGTTTTTTCTTATCCATCTTTCTTAACAAAACCAACAAAACCCAATTACCAATTCGATTTAAAAAAATTTAGGCACAATTACAACTGGAGCAAAAATTAGAAATCCTAAATTTTAATTTCTATTCCAGTATACAGCAATAAGAATACAAATGTGGATACAAAGGTTGCTTTTCTGCTTTATGCTTGCCAATGATTTAGTTCCCCTTATTAGAATGTTATCCATAGTTTTAAGGAAATTGCATATTAGAATTCTGTTTCAAAAAAAGACAAGTGATTTGCAAATCTGCGCAGGAAAAGAAGACAATACCCATGATAATCCCTTGGGCACCTCTATAGTATGAACTTGTCAATGTTCTAAATCTCTCCTGACCAGCTGCAAAATAAAGTTTGCCAAATTAGTAAACTAGATTTCAGCACAATCAAATGTTGCAAGACAAGCCAAACTGTAAGACAATGTTTGGCAAAAGAGAAATATAAGCAGGTAAGGAAATTAACTTGTCAAAAGATAATTGCCAACTGCAGATGGAAGAAAGAATAAGAAATGTAGTTCACACAAGCAGGTAATATATTGGACCTTACCTGTATCCCAAATTGCAAGTTTCAGCTTTTTCCCACCAGTATTCACATATTTTACTTTAAAATCAACACCTATGGTAGACAATAAAAACAATAAAGTGTAAGTCTCTTGAAGAGAGTTCACTAGTGTCATCCATAGATTCTCCTTAGAAGCTTGATCGTTAACAAAATTATATCATTTCAACCTTGTATGCTAATAACATTCATTGAGAATTAGTGAGATTTGGTAAACAGGATATAAGAAATTTACATTTTAAATAGTTGACATATGGCCGCAATACATTTTCTAATCAGAATATGAGTGGAAAAATAACGAATGTTGTTAAAGTGACTTATCACTGTATAGATAGATCTGAATCATAGAACTTTCCATCTAATTTTTGCATCAAGAGAATAGTTTCAAGACTGTCATTCAACCAGAATCTGAGTCATTCCGTACTTGTAATGCAATGATAGGGACACCTTGTTAGGAACCAATTGGTTCCAGATTTTTGAGTCTTGGTGGCTTTATCTCACAAAAATATTGGCCTTTAAGCCTCCATTGGTTCTATGTTACAAATATTGGCCTTTAGGACTCCATTGTACCCAAACCCAAAAAATGCAAAAAATTGACAGTCATATGGCAGAGGAGAAAGAAATTATTGATGATATAAGTGGGAGAAGATAGTTTCAATCTTTGAGTCACAAATTTTCAACATCAGCAACCCAAAAAGAAAGGGAAAAATGAAATATTAGTATGAAAGCTAATGCCAATGCATTCCAAGTAAGCTTGGAAGTATACCAAAGTTCCAATGAATAAATGCAACATAATTGGAAAATCTTAACATTAATGCATACACATGAACGGAGGGGTAGAGTATGTGGCAGTGCCACTTACCAATGGTGGGTGAGAGATCTTCAAAGGTATCAGAAGTGAAACTCAACAGGAGACTACTTTTCCCAACGCCAGAATCCCCAATCATCAACAACTTGAACAAATAATCAAACTCGAGCTGACTTGAGTCCATCAAGGATTTTTATGAAACAACGAGCAAAGTCCCGTTCCCTCTAATATCAGAGTGCGCACCAACTGGCCTTACAAGAACCTATGCATATTCCATAAGTGACTTATCAACAAAAGAAAAAAAAAACAAAAAAAGAAAAGAAAAATGAGACTACCTATCAAAACTTAAAGGGGCGTCATACATGCGTTCATTTATGTGGCTATGTATGTATGTATGCACTTCCGAATTCACATCTAACGGGAGCTCAAAAAATAAAATAATGAATCAATGACAGGAAAAAATGAAGAAAGAGATCGTCCTGTAATAAAAAATGCATTGTTTTGTATCTAGTGGCTAGGTTACTTATATAGAACACAAATAAAGACAGACGCAGATTACTCCATATAACCCAGAAATTAACATTCATCAATTAGGTGTTCTGCACTGCAGGTTACATGGGCATAAATGACTGCATACAAGTGAATATAAAGAAAATAGCAGATCAGCAAACCCCAACCCCCCCCTAAAGAAAAAACGAAAAAAAGAAGACAGAGCATCAAAATTTGAATCGATTAGACGACAATCCTGCACAAATTGAAGGGGAGGAAAAAGAATAGGAATTGATTGACAAAATGAAAACCCCATATCCAAATCCTACCATAATCCAATGGGTGACAACTAATAGAAACTTAATCACGAGATCAAACAAAATCCACAACATCTTTCCATAATGTAATTGTGAATAATAAAATAATATGCAGAAACTTGGGTTTCAATAACCCAACAAAAAAAATAAAAAGAAGGAAGAAAAAAACCTGAAAAATCATGAATTTGAAGCAATTGGATATGGAAATCGCTACTGGCCGAGTGGTTTTAGAGAGAAAGAGAGACGGCGCGCGCTAAGAAACATGGAACGCAGCGTGAAAGAGAAGTAAACAGTTAAAAGAATGAAGGCAGGGCAGACATGCCGCGGGATATCAACGTAAAGCGTCACGCGCTTCTCTTTTTATCTATATATGTGTATAATACAACTATTTTTACCAC
This sequence comes from Bruguiera hainesii, assembly GCA_023213295.1. NCBI lineage: Eukaryota > Viridiplantae > Streptophyta > Magnoliopsida > Malpighiales > Rhizophoraceae > Bruguiera > Bruguiera hainesii. The sequence goes on along the minus strand of JAHOYR010000015.1, from coordinate 10,046,521 downwards.
ATGGGAATGTCATGGATCGGCCTTCCCCACTGCTTTCTTGGAGCTTTGTCATTCACCTGCGATGTGCGTTATGCGTAGCATTTTCGTTTAATCCAACAAATATAATTTTATTTTTATTATTTGCTGATGCAAATATCATATTTTTATGCGCAAACACAATTTTTTTTAACAATTTTGTCTATGTAGTACAGGTTAACAAATTGTCTAAAACTACACAATTCAAAATAGAATGATATCTTTGTATTTATAAATCATAAAAAAAGGGCTAATTTTAACCCACTCATATTAATTAACTCCTTCCACAAGACAAATCATAATCATAACTTTTACAGTTTTTGTATATTGCTGACTTTGTACCATAGCATCAATGGAAGGGCAGTAAAAATATGCCATATATGTGTGTGTGTGTTTTGATAGAGATTAGAACAACAAATCCTTTGCTACATCTTAAACTTCTCGTTCCGTTATAATGCGAATATTTAGGCCATTTATGTATCCAAAATTACAACCTTTTGGATTCGTAGGTTTCTGCTTGACCAAATAAAAGCAATTGATGTGTGAGAGTTATTATAAAGTAATATTGGTAAATCCATTTGATTCATCTTCTCACTCTCTTCGGATTCTCGAGTTTTTACTTGACATAATAAAAGTTATTAATGTATGGAAGTTATAAAACAATATTTGAAACCCCATAAATTGTAGCTTATTTTGTTCATTGTCCCACTAACAATTTACTTAGAGTTAACATTCATTAATGAAAACAAATGAAGGAACTTAATGGTTTTAAAGAAAATAAAAAAGTCTTGTGTTCCTTCATTTTCTTACCTTCAAGCTAATGACTTTTGCACTCCCCCCACATTCTAGGTGTATATATTTGCTTACAACTTCTTTGTCTTGGCCCGATAGTGGCTGCCCATAGACATCGTTTGTAACGGTTTAGCTTTGTTAGCATGTCCCTCGGTTGCATTATGTTCAGCTAGCACATCCATACCTAAACTCATATCACAAACAACAGGTTGTCACCCCAGATGGTCGCGTTGCTGGACATTAAAGTACTCATGTTGCAAGCACGTCATGTTGAACATCATCCTTTGTCTTATAAAAACGATGGCACAGTGAGTGGAATTCCAATGAATTATTAGACAGAAATAAAGGCTTTAAGGTATTAGAACAGGTAATAATGCATTTAGCATATTCGAGTGTAGAGCAGATTAAAAAAACTAATTTTCTTCTATGTTTATCTCATTCTTATGACCGACTTCTAACTCTCTTTTAATTCTACCTATGAGTTAATTTTTGCAATTTGACAAGTTATGAAAGGGCACATGGATTCATGATTTAATCCACTTTACCTAACAACAACATTTTAATAATGACATAAGGGTAACTGGGTATTCTTTGGACACTTGAAAGGACACATTGATTAATGTTCTCTTATCTTTGAAAATCCAATTCATTACAATCTTAAACTTCTGATTCAACCATAAATTCTATAATTGTGCATACACATCACTTAGCCCGACGGCTACATTTAGGGAAACCGGAAGATGACATTAAAGCAGGTTATTTTATCTTCTTAAAAGGTGAAATTTCGAGCCAAGTGGGGCAGAGGATCTACAATTGTGCAGTGACAGGCGCACGTGCTTCACGCTACCTAACATTCGGCTTCCTTAGGGGCAAAAAAGCACACATTCCCTCCTGCCAAGGAGTTCTATTGGTTGGTATTGAAGGGTCGCCAATAGCATTGTCTCGCGGCAGCAACGTCATATCCTGCTCCGCAGTGGCTGCCTTCTTTTCTTTAAGAGCCATATCTCTCTCGTGAATAGCAGCATCTCTTTCAGTCACGATGGACATGATATGTTCTATTGAAGGCTGGGACAGCCTCCACTGGAGTAACAATAGATAAAAAATAGATGATTAAAATTAACACTTCCTAGAGAGATTGACAACATCAATCAGATGAATTCATGAATAGCAGGCCATGTTTTGCTAAATTCTGTCATATGCAGAGAGTTTTTTTTTTTTTTTTGAGTTACCTGGTCCTGGGGTTGTCTTGTATTACTTCGCTTTGTGCTTTCCGTTTTTACGATACCGACTTCCATCCATTTTACTCCACGGGAGTCAAATTCAAGAGGTTTCCGTGAGAGAGCTTTAATTAGTAGTTGGATTATGAGATTCTGTTAGATCAAAAGGTTAAAATTATTATTATTTTTTAAGGCCTTTGGAAATTAGTAGTAAATTGATTTATGATGAATTATCTTCTTCTCACAATCGAGATAAAATTACTATATTAGATATCATTTTGTTTTTATGAGAGAGATTTAACTATTGTATCATGAGATTTTGTTAAATCAAAAGGTTAAAATTATAATTACCCTTAAGGACCTCTAGAAGTTAGCAATAAAGTGATTATTGACAATTATCTCTTTCTTACAATTGAAATAATATTATTATATCAAATAACACTTTGTTTACATAACAAAAATCTCTTATTATGAAAATTAATGAAGAATATGTATTTTTTATTTTTCCAAAAAGTAAGAAGTTAACTAGAAGAAAAAAGAACTTTTTGTTTGTTCTTAAAAACATCTTGAAAACTATTTTTATTAATGCAAATAGTTTTTTTTCCTACACATCTTTTATAATGTGTATTTATAAAAAACATCTTGAAAACTATTTTTATTAATGCAAACAGTTTTCTTTCCTACACATCTTTTATAATATGTATTTATAATGAGAGAGAGTTTCAAGTCCCCATAGAGTTTTAAGCCCCTTTAATGTTCCTTTAATGGGTTAGGTTAGCCCATCTTGATGAGTTGACCAAATTTAATAATATTTGCATCTTTTTACTTGCATATAATGGGTTGGAACAACTCCATTATTGATAAAAAATTCTTAACATTTAATTCTTCATAAGTAATTTATATAGACAAATGGATTATATGACTTGCAAGTACACCTACACTTAAAAACATATTCTTTATACCTATTAAGAATACATAATTGTTATGACTTTAAAACAAATGTGAGTTTTATTAAAAATTTGTATCTTACTATACAAGATTGCATCAATTTCAACTTATTGTATCCCTTTTACTCTAAATAAGATTTTGTTTTCCTTATATATATTCATAATTATATTTCATTCAAGATGAATAAAAATAATTAATTAACCAATGAATACACATGAAAGATGTCAAATAACAATAGTCTTCATTTCATATTAATGTTCATTAATTACAATAAAATCACTTTCTTAAACATATTCTTGAAGGTTAAATTATTCTTGACCGTATGTAATCAATTAAAATAATAGTCATTGTATTATAACCTTAGACAAAGTCAAAAGTCACATAAAGTACAATATTTGAGATAATAATACCTTAAGGGACTCACATAATAAAGAAGTAGAAATTGATTCTTCCATTTCATTTATTGGTTAAATATCACATATAGTATAAAACACGTATTATGGTGATCATTCTTCGCGAGGAGCGCATGTCATTCCATTCATTTTCCTTATAATATCACCATACAGATTTTAGTCTAGTCACTTTCAAGCATATAACCTAAGTTCTCTAAGTGACTTCTTTACTTGTGAGTGTCAAATTAAGATCTCACATCTGCCTTTTACTCATTATAGTCTCATCCTGATCTTCACAAGGTAACTATCTCTGTATACATAAAATTTCACTCACATGAGTCTCATCTCTATATGCTCTCTTAACGTTAAAGGCAATTGTCCATATGAGTGAACTAATCTCAACTTGTTTGACATACTTTTACATTTTTTATAAAAGAAACTTGTGCTAAGATTGATCTTATATCAAACTCATTGTGTAACAATCAATACTTATGATGATATTATTATCATTTTATGTGTCAAAATGTACTAGAAAGTCACATCTATTTGTGACACAATATCTCTTACAAAGTTGTACTTGATATAAATGTATTTGGTTTTATAATGATACTCGAGATATTTTGTATATGCAATAGCCATCTCACGATTATAATTCAATATGACTAGTTTTTGTTGATCACTATATACTCTGAAATGTTCCAAAAATCTCTTCAACCAAACAACTTCTTACATTATAGCTAAGCAAGTTACAAATTCTATCTTCATCATTGATAATGCAATATAAGTTTACTTCTTACTACTCCATGATATGGTGCCATCATTTTGCAAAAACATATATCTTGATCTAGATTTACATTCACTTATATCTCCTAATCAACGTCTAAATCATTTCTTTAATAACACAAGAAGTAATTTACAGTGCCTTTGAGATACCAAAGTATTCTTTTTATAACTTACCACATGCTTTTCTTAGGTTTGATTGGTATTAACTCACTAATCCCATGACATAACAAATGTTAAGGCATATGCACATTATAGCATACATTAGACTACCCATTGCATTGGAATATGACACATTCTTCATTTTTTTGTGCTTTTGTCATAATTTTGGACACATTTTAAAGTTTAGGCCATCACCTTTAGCAATTAGAGTGTTAATAGATTTACAACTTTCCATTTTAAATCACTCAAGGATTTTATGAATGTAAGACTTTTGTGATAAAAGTATAAGTTTTTTGAAATGATCCTATGGATCTTTACTTTTAATATGTAAATTGCCTCACCCATGTCCTTTATTTCAAAATTAGAGAACAACCATTCCTTAATGGTAGAAATAACTTCCTTATTGCTTCCAACTAGTAAAATGTCATCTATATATGAAGATAAAACTACAAATTTATTTTCAAATCTTTTTATGTACATACAATAATCCTCATCAATCATTGCAAAGTTATTTGAGATTATTACACAATGGAATTTCAAATACCACTGGATGATTTTTTTAGGCCATAAATTGATCTTTGGAGTTTACAAACTTTGTTCTCTTGGCCTTGAATAATAAAACTTATAGTTTGTTCCATATAGATTTCTTCATCTAGCCTTTCCTTTGAAAAAAGTAATTTTAACATCCATCTGATGTAATTCTGAATCCACATTTGCTATTATAGTTATAATTAGGTAAACTGAAGTAAACCTTACTACTAATGAAAAAGTTTTGTCATAATCTATACTCTTTTATTAAATATAACCTTTTACCACTAAATGTTCCTTATACCTTTTTATGGATACATCGATCTTATGGTTGATTTTGAGAATCCATTTGTTCCTAATGGCTTTGTGTCCTTGGGGAAAATCTACCAAGTTCCAAACTTGGTTAGTTTTTATGGGTTCCATCTCTTCTTTTATTGCCTTTATTTATTATTCCTTAGTAAGGCATGAAAAAGCCTTAGCTATTGCTTTAAGCTCTTCCTCATTACGAGGGACAATCATAAAAACTTTCCCTTTAATCTTAAAATGATGATGTGGAATATTTTTTGCGATTGCTTTTGTATAATATGGATTCTTGCAAACCTTACATGACTTTTGTATGACACTCTTATTTGAATTGATAGCTTAAGGCATTTCCTCATCTATTTGAGTTGGTGGGTTAAATGCATTATAATCATTTGGATTACTCATTTCACAGAGATAAAAATCTTTATCAATATCACCTCTATTAGGAAATTCATTCTTTGAAGATGTGACATCCCATGATTTTGATTTTAAAATACTTCCATAAATTTGTTTACTAATAAACATATACCTTTTAAAATGTTCACAGTATCTTATAAAAATAATTTTTTTTTCTCTGACTTAATTTCCCATATTTATGGAATGAATTATAAATATGAGCTATTAACCCCCTATGGTCATAAATTACTTAAGTTAGGTTTTTATCATAACCATAATTATATGGTGTAGAAGTAACAAATTTAGAAGGTACACGGTTAAGTACATACATAGTCGTTAATAAAGTATCACCCCAATAATATATTGAAAGATTTGCTTGCTTGTGCCATTATAGACCCAATCATCTCTCAAAAGGTTTTGTTTCTTCTCTTTGCAATTCTATTTCATTGTGGAGTTCTAGGAATAGTTAGTTCCTAACCATGCCATTTTCATTACATAATTCCTTAAACTATTCAAAGTGATATTCACATCCTTAGTTAGTTCTTACAATTTTAATTCTTTTATCCAACTGATTCTCTATAATACTTTAATATTTTTTAAAGCATTCTAATTCTTCCAATTTATGGGAGATCAGATAAACATGACTATAACATGTATAATCATCTATGAAAGTAATGAAATATAAGACACTATGCCTTACCCTCACACTTATTGGACCACATATGTCAAAATGGACTAATTATAATGGAAATTTGGCTTTAACATCCTTGCCAAATGGTTTTTTAGTTGCTTTTTTTGCTAGATAGTGTTGGCACGTAAGCAATTCAATTTTGGCTAATAAGCCTAGAAGGCCCTATTTAGCTAGTCTATTTATTCTCTTTTATCTAACATGACCTAGTTTTTAGCACACCAAATATTTACATTTATAACATTATTGTTGGTTGATGCGATAATAAGAAAGCAAATGTTATAGATATTAAACACACTATAATTAATATCCAACACAAACAAATCATTTAATAGATATCCACAACTAACATAAAAAGTATCATCATAAATATTTACAACATGGCCTTCAAAAACAAGTTTATAGCCTAAATATAGAAGAACAGGAACAAAAATAAGATTCCATCGAATTTCAAGTGCATAAAGAACATTGTAAAGATTAAACTATCTCTTATTTTTAATTTGCAAGTGTCAATCCTTTTGACTTCTACCTTCGCGTTGTTCTAAATATTCACTTATCTTAAACCAGCTCTAATTTCATGAAACTTCATATATGCTTCTCAATATTCAATTGCATAGTTTTTAACCCCTAAATCTACAATCCATTAAGGATCAAATTTAGTAAGCAACACCGAGCTAACAACATTAACTAAATAATGTGAAGTAAGAATGAAGGATACCTTTTTAGGTTTAGTGCATTCATGAGCAAAATGACCTAATTTGCCACAGTTGTAGCATGTCATTTTGGTCTTATCCTTTTTCTTTCCACCGCACCTCTTACAATGGTCATTCTTGTTCTTTTTTCATGGTTGTCCATTTCTTTTTCCTTTCTTATAATACTTATAATACCATTTACGTTTCAAACCAAAAACAAATCTTTGAACTAGTCTTAGCTTTAGCCACATTCACTTAACTAGAAGACATAGTAGCCTTAAGGCGCTCTTCTTCCAAAATTAAATAGTGTGAGATTTCTTAAAGGTTTTAATAAGCTTATTGTACATCATATTAATTTTCCTATTCTCTTTGTTTAAAGGAATGAAGTGAAAGATTTCTTGAACTTGCTATTCATTTGCAAAGGTATAACTAGCTACTTTGACCTTTTTGATCATATTAGATATTACTTTTAGGTGTTGTCTCATAATATGATTGCTTTCTATAAATGTCAAAATGACCATTAGCTCCCTTAGCCTAATAGTTGAAGTACTCCTAAACTTGTTTTTCAAAGCTAATCACATTGTCTAGACAACTCATGCTCCTCAAACTCACGAATGAGATCATCCCCCATATTCTTAATTAAAGCAATACGAGCCATATTGTTATTTCTTTTCTAAGATTCAAAGGCCTCTTGGTCTCATCTTTATAGAGTTAAGAAACCCTTCCTAGAGTGCACCCTAACATGGTTGACAACTTCCAACATTTTATATCTTTTGAGGATATACTGAATCTTACAGTACTAGATGTCATAGTTTTCACAGTTCAACTTATCCTCCTTATTAAGCTCATTGATGATATTCTTTGTAGTTATGGTTACAACAACCTTAATATATTTATCAATGATTAGTACTAGTACTTTAACCATTTATTTTGTACCAATATTGAAATAAATTAACAATAATCTAAAATTAGTGATAGAATTGAAAACTCAGAATATTCCTAATTATCTTCTTATATACTAATATTTGATTATTTTTATTTATTTCAATTTATGAAAAATTTAAGTTCTTAGGTGAAGATTCTTAGAATCTAACTTAACAACTTTCACTCTTTAGTTAATTTGTCATGTATGCAAAGTATATATGTTAAGTATTAAAGATAATTATTGAACACACATGAAAACATAATAGACATTTACAGTAAAGTTTTACATACATGACATTAAATATCAAAACATATAACATTAAATATGAAACAATACTACAATAATATCATTCATCACAACTAAGATTTAAACTTTTTTTTTTTAATTTACATATAGTTTAGAAGAGGTAATAAGCTTAAAGTAGAGAAATGCTAATTGTTGAAATCTCATCCTTTTCGACATCTTGGATAACTCTAAGTCCAACTTTCAAAAGCCATGAACTTATCTTCATTTTACTAAAATAAGTGTGCCTTGCAATTTAGAGATTAAGACTTATTGATAACACAACAGAGTACCTTGTAGCATGCTCAATATGATGCTTTTATACTTTCTTGAGGGTGTCCTTTAGGTGATTATACCACTTGATAATGTGCCTAGTGTGCTCCAACTCATAACACATTTTAGCCTTTTAGAAGTCTGTCAATGATTTAAGCATAATATCAATATTTATCTTTTCTTTAAGCTTTTTAGTCATTGAGGTTTTAAGGTGATTGATTAAAAATCTCATATGTTTGATATGTTTGATAAACTCCTTTTTACATTATTTAAAAGCATGGAAAAAATTTCATTAATTACATAAATTTATTAATTGTTTAAGAAGTTCAAAATTTATTCTTCTAAGATGCTCTTTAATGATCCTTTTAGTTGGAGTTTATATTATACAAGTCATATTTTATCTTTAAATAAAATTAAAAGAATATTATAAAATATCAACATAAAATAATATATCACTTTTATAATTTTTCAATTTTTGAAATATAATATCAAAATCTTGTAGAATACAAGAGTAAAAAAATTCTGGTTTAAATTTCATATTTTTCTCATATTTTTATTAATTATTATGAATTTTTTAAAAAACAATTTATTTTACAATAATTAAAAAAATAATATTAAATGAGAAATTCTTATTGGTTAGTATGCAACATGTAATTTTCTTTAAGTTGTCAGCAAAATATAAACTCTAAATAACTTTTTTTTTTTTAAACTTTGGTCAACATTATCACATGGCATCTTCCCAGGTGTTATAGTGTTTTTCTTCATACCAAATTAATCAAATAAACACTCTCTTTCACTTACTTGCTCAGAGAGTGCAATACACTCACCATTATCCAGACATTTGGTAATTGTGAAATTTTGATACATATCATAATTTGACCTCTTTAATTTATTAGTTTGGTTGATTTACAAAAATAATATATAAAAATATGTATTTGAAAAATCATATAAACACATAAAACTAGAGTTTAGAATTAATGTTTTTTCTTAAAATTTTAGATTCAATTTAAAATGTTAAAATTCAAAAACTTTCAATTGGTATATCCAAAAATGACAAATAATATATGGTTGAAAATCTCATAATGAGTAATTTTTATACATATAAATTTTGTGCTATGAAATTGCTTTTTTTAATGTTAATTTCAAAAAATAATATATGATAAAAAAATTATCTTTTTGACATAATATACAACCAAAAAATATAAATTTTTTATATCATGTTACACTCAAATCAATATTTCATCATATGCAAAATTTCATAAAAAAATGATACTCATGAAAATGGAAAAAATCATATAGTTAGATGTGGGTTATCTTTAAAAAGAAAAATCTTTTTAAAGGATATAAAAGAATAGAAAAGTTGCATCGCTGTTGCTTTTGTTATTTTTTTTTTGGTTTTGTATTGTAAATTACAATGAAAAAAGATGGGTGGACAAAGAAAAGAGGCAATAGCAGGGATACTACATAAGTTCTATATATTACAAAATAATTTTTTTCTTGCAATTTAAAATTTCCCTTACAAAAACACACAAAGATGATAGAATGTGCCAGGAGCATGAAACAATGTAAAAACCTTTATTTTTCTCAGATCTTTCAAATTCTGGAAAGAAAACACACAAAACATGCACAATGTGTTTGTTGGAAAATAAATGAATTTAAAATGCTGACTCTTTTTTTATTTTTTCTTTTTGAGCAAGCCGACTTGTTTTTTTTGCTACTTTTGAGATTCTGAGGTACACAATAGCGACCTTGATGACGCGGGGGGGGGGATTGGATTGAGTCTAGAGTTGATAATGGCCCTGGCGGCACCTCCGGCAAGCTGAGTGTTATAGGTTGTTGCTATTTGTTGCTGTACTTGTTAGCTTGGCGGCACCTCCGGCAAGCCAAGTGCTCCCTTCTCCTTTCATTGGTTGTTACTATTTGTTGATGCACTTGTTAGCTGGAAAACTAAGCAAGCAATGATCGTTTACTAACCTTGTGAGGGTGTTCCCGGATCTGAAAAAGTAAATTTCTTGTGATTGTGTGTGCTGCCCTTTTGATAATGTCTCCCACTGGATTGTTTACTAAATAATGTTGAGTTTTCCTCAACTTTTCTGGGTGTCCCATGATAATTGTCTACCAACTCTGAAAAGAGCTTTCTACAAGATGGTTCAACAATTTTGATCGTTCTTCTCAGTTTGTGGTCCCCGAAAATGAGAGCTTTTTTTTTCTTATTCTTTCAGAATCTTGGATGCTTGCTTTCAGTTGAGTTGCTAACATTACGCGAAAAGGTATGTACCAGTTCTTCATGGTTTTGCTATTTTTTTCAGTATAAGGAAGATGTCTCCTTAAACTTGGACAATTGTCTCTCCTGCTTTTGTGGAATCTTCGCTATGAATGGTGACTTTGTTTGCAGAGTGTCTTTATGCTCTCCAATTGCATCCCTTTTTCTAGTCGAAAAACCTAAGCTGCACCACTTTACTGGGACGCGGGGTACATGTACGTGTACCTAAAAATCAACTAATCAGTTTTTTTTTTTTAATAATTAAAAAAGGGTAAAATAGTAAAAAAAATAATATATATATATCATCTCATTTGTTTTTTAAAGACCGAGACTATTAAAAATTGAGATAAATTTTTATATTAGTAGGGTTTAACAAAAATTAATATAAATAAAAATTAATTAGACTAAAAAATAAATAACATTAAAAGAATGTTTATAAAAAAATCAAATATATTTTCCATAAACTTGTATATAGTTATTATATTGTTGAAATTAAAAGACGATGACTACCATATGAATCATAAAAACAATTCATTTACCTTTTAAAATTATATATCCTAATATTGAGACATTATACAATAACTTAATTAGTTGAAAATTTTTATAATAATATTAAAATTTTGATAATTATATATTTTTTATGTCAAATCTAATTTATAAATTATTGTATAATTCTTTCTTTGATATATTATATTTTGTAAAGTGTTGTTTAATTTTATAATAAGTGTTGTTTATGTTTTTATAAGGTGTTTTATAATTTTATTAAAGTGTCTATAAATTTGTTTTCAACATTTTCATTAAAACTTATAATTTAGGGTGAAAGTTAATTAAGAATTTTACAAAAATTTTATTACTTTAATATTTATATGAAAAAAAAAGGTAAGAGACGTGTGAAAATAACATGATATCTCATATCATATATATATTGTTGTATAATTTGATCATGATAATATGAATATGACACATTATGTAAATATATATTTCTATATATATAATATATAAATGATATATACAATAATTATATAATTTAATAATGTTATATAATTAATATTTTATGATATATAATAAAAATATGTTTAAATACAACTTACTATCCAAAAGTTTAAAGTTTTTGTCCAAATATTTTCATCCTATGAAATATTTATTATTCATCAAAAAAATAACTTCTTAACACATAAGTATTTTGCCCAAGTGTAGTTATTCACTAATGAGTTCCTTAGACTTTTCTTTTTGCCAAGTTATTTGATTTCTAATTGCACATTTCAAACTTGTTTCAATCAATTTCTTAATAACATTGTTTCCTGTGCATATTTATGAACAACTTTAAAAATAATGACTAAATATATCTAAAAAGATAAAATTATGGAACAAAATTTAGTATGTTAAAGAATAAAATGGGAATCCCTATTGTCTATTTAAACATATATTGAAAATCTTTACTATAATTATGGATGTTTTCAAAAACAAAAGAAAAAAAAGAATTTTTTGTGTCCTATATAATTAAGATGTGATATGATATAATCAAACTATCATATATTTGCTTTAAGATGCCTTATATCTTTTTTAAAGAGTTGTATATCTTTTATATTACAATTTTATGAGATTACAATTTTTTTTTTTGAGTGTTATGTAATTTTATCAATGTGTTGTGTATGTTTTAGGTAAATACTTATACTTCTATAAATATATTGTATACAATATTTTTAAATGGATTGTATGATAGATTTAATAATTATATGACTCTTGTATTGAATTATATGGTAGGTTTATGACTTATATAATATATCTTTAAATTATATATGACATTATTAAAAGAATTATATTGTAAGTTTAGGAATTATATATGATATTTTTAATTAATTATATAAAAAATTTGAAAATTATATACGACACTTTTAGTGAATTATACAATAGGTTTTGAAATTATATATAACACTCTTAATTAAATTATATGATGGATTTGAGAATTATATACAATACTTTTATGGAATCATATGACATATTTAAAAATTATATATGATACTTTTATTAAATTATACGACAAGTTTAGAAATAAAAGTTTGGACTATAATTTAATAAAAGAGTCATATATAATTAACAAGTCTAGATTATATTTTAATAAAAATGTCATATATAATTCACAGGTATAGACTATATTTCAATAAAAGTGTCATATATCTTTATCATATTGTTAATCTTAATTATAAGGGGATTGCTTGATACTGTGAGTTTTACCTTCTCCATTTACAATGCATTCAAGATACTTTATACAACATCAAGCAAACTTACCAAAGGTGAAGTAAGTTTGATATGGACACTTAAAGAGCTAAGTTATAACATAGTTAAACTTTTCGAATCTTATAATTTAGAATTATATGAGTGTAGTAAGATCTCATAATTGATGAATTTATTTTCTTTACTTATATTTGATTTAGTCCTTTATTATTGTTAGTACTATATATAATCTATAATAATAATGATTGATAAATTCAAAATGTTCAATTGATATTTTTGATTAAGATATACAAAACAAATTTGTCCTAAATCTTTATTAATTTTTATAATTGGGTTTTAAATTGTTTACCATTTTCAATTAAGTCATATACCTTCTAAATTTATTTTAAATTGTTCCTTTTAAAACAAAAAAAAGTCAAAATCGTTAGAAATCATACATTGATTAAATAAAAATCATTAAGAGTTTGACCACTTTTCGTCCAAAAATGACTAATTATGAACAAATTTAAAAGGAATAAGACTTAATTAAAAATGCAAAAAGGTTGAAAACTCAATTATAAAAATTTAAAACTAATTTTTTGCATATCCTATTTTTGTGTATTCTTCTATCCTTCAAAGGATTGAACTTAGTGAAGTACTTTGTAAAGACATATGTATAACAAAAGGAGTTTATTTAGTTACTTCATGCTTATTACAACTAGTTGTGTTGGCTTTTATTGATGACTATAATTATAACTTCAATTCTTTTTATTTATATGAGTTAGACAAAATTTATTTGAAAGTCATTGAAATGAATAAATCTTGATAAGAAAAATATATTCTTTTGCAGTATTCCATCTATTTTGTAGTTCCTTACTATATCAACTTTTAATTGTTGGATATTGAGATTTCTAAGCAATAAGGATTGATATTTATGTATATGTCTAAAATATTATGTAACCTTATAATTTTACCAATGTGAAGTAAATATCAATAATATTGCATAGCTTTAGTAAACTATCTTAACAATGTCATATAATTTCAAGTTGAGTGTCGTATATAACTTTCATTATGTCATATAATTTTTTAAAGATACTTATTATGTTACTTTATAATTGGTCAAACCATAATATAAATATCGACAAAATGCTATAAGTTGTGGGCTTTCTTTATCTCCATTTTATGTCATAATTGGTAATACTATGACCATTCAACTTAATAGATTTATATGTTATCTCTAATTTATTGCCAAAATAGCAACAACAAACTATTGCCATGGCATCCAAGTATATTGATAGGATTTCCACTTAGTATGGAGCTAGGTTCATTTATTGGCTTTGCTATCAGTATAAATTAATCTATACAATTAAATTCACAACTGTAAGCATGAACAAAAGCCTAAAAAATTAAGAGGTTAGAATGTTTATATCAATTCCCATTTGTAGCTCCTTAAAAAATTAGATATTTATATCTTTTTCCTTTTTATACAACATTATTTGATGCAACTTCTCAAACAATCTCATTCTACATAGTATGGTAGAAAAAAAAAAAGATATGCTATTATCACTTTAATTATCATCGATAATATAAGATGAATAAAAACAAATGAACCTTATATTTGTAACAATTTTCCTAAGTTATGCATAAAGAAAAATTGTAGACTTCTCCCAAGTCCTTTTAATCCTCTTTATCATCTTTAATGCTTACCAACTCAAGGATCTTGCTTAGATTTTCATTTAAGTCATACTTAACAACTTAAAGGGCTACATATCATGTTATTATGGATGCCTTTGTTTACAAGTGAAATTCATTTAGTTTTTTTTTTCATTTATTCAATTTTAGACATAATTTAAGCAAAAGGTTAAAAATAACTATAGCTAGAATAAAGTTCATGAAGTGAATTGTCCATTCCAAAGCTCAATCACTAATAGGCAATCATGATTACCATAAGTTAGGGAGATATAATATAATTATGTTTTGTTTTATGGGAAGCTTTTATTTATTAAAACTTTGGCAGAGCAACTTTAAAAGTTAGTTCTCAACATAAGAAATACTATATACAAGTTGCTTGGGAAAGTTTTTGTGACTTACTTATTGCTTTGAGTAGGGAAACCCTTTGGTGCCATAAGATCCTAGTTAATAAAGTCAAGGTCAAAAAAAGGGTTTAAAACAATCAAGTAGTTATATATGTGACTGACCTACTCGAACAAAAAATAAAGGAGCATTTCCAAAGTGTATGCAAATCTCAAATCAAATCCTCTTTATTTAATAAAATGCACCATAATTGCAAAATTTGTTCTTTAATAAATCTAAAAACAAGAATCAAATCAAACTACAAGTTAGGGATTTTTGGAATATAACCATCATTTCCTTGACTCTTTCCACGTACAATAAGTTGAGACCATTCATGGAATTGAATATATTAACATTTTAATCATGAATTTTGACCTATATCATTTACCAGTGATTGTTATGCTGAATTAGGAAAAAAATTGCAAGCAAGCAATTGGGTATTAGAAGTTTTTTGTGACCATAGTCAATTGTAGCAAACCATAATATAACAATAAATCTACATGTAAACTTGTAGAACATTGAAAAAAATCATTTATGTTTTATTTACATGAGTACACTGATCCATATGTACGTTTTCACCAAGTCAATCTTGAAAATAAGTGGCCTATTTAGAGGTAAAAAACTCCTCCCTAATTGTCTATAGTTCTTATATCATTGGCTTACCATTCCTTTTTTATTTTGAACATAAAGTATCCTTAGTGGCCTTTATAGCTTGACTAGTTTGCATATGGAGGAATGAAGGATAATAGTAAATGAGATAAAAAATTGCCATTGTATAATGGCATGTTGAGTTTAATACAAACATATATAATCAATAAGCTAATACTTTAATTATTGCTTAGAATAATGAGTGCATAACTTAGTAGGGTTTAGACTATTCCTTAGACGTTAAAAGTCAATCCTTTATTAAGAGCCAAACTATCATAATAATGAACTACACAAAAGAAAAAAAAAAAAAAGAAAAATAAAATAATAAGGCATTTGTAATACACTATAATAATATAAAAAAGAAAATTGTAACAAATGATTTGATCTAACTAGTTACGTATGAACCCTTACATCCACTTTCCCCCTAGGTTTAACAACTTTACAAATTTGTGGCCTTGTCACAGACCTCTTGCTTATGATCATAAATTTATTAAAGTCATCACTGTAAGCCATAAGCCAAAGGAAACAAAAGACATCAAATGTGTTAGATGGGAAAAAAAATATGGATTTATTGGGATTTTTAATGAACTTATTTGATCCTTGAAGAATTACTACCTTTACGAATGACTTTCAAAATTTTGTTATCATTCTGACTAATCTTTTCATTCTTTAAGGTCAATGTCTTCTTAAAAGGAGATTTCAAACATTTTCCACATTTAGGCACATGCTTAAAGTAACTATACACACAAGTATGCTCTCTTGAGAGGTCCAAATAAAGGGTGGGTGGTTTGGCTACCAAGCCTTGTCCATTAACTAATAAAACTTAGCTCTCCTTTAAAGTAGATATGTCCTTATTATGTGCTTCAAAGGCATAAGTGAACTCTATTGGCATTATGTCATGTGATGATGACTAGCCAGTACTATGCCATTAAAACCCACTTTGGTGCCAAGATAATTAGGAAAGAACACAATACAAAAATTGTCTTGATGTAGGTTGTAACATAAGGATGCTTGCAACGACAAAGGTATATTAACTTTCATGGTCTTACCTTTGTGGAGGAGGGACTTGTCAAGTCAACTATGCCTTAGTTGCCATCTCCTAAATCATGCCCAAAGGAGGAGATGACATTTATGTCAATAAGAGTTTCATCTATTGGCCCATTAACTTTAAAGGTAGCTTCATGGGTCAAGGGAATTTTCACTTGTTGTTTATGATGGGACTAAACATTCAACCTACTACAACCTTGATTCAACCAAGATGATGTATCCTTTAGTTTGCTTTTCTTGGACTAAACACTTTGTTTCCATAGAATGCAAAGTTAAAAATTCAAATTGATGTAATATAGATGACTTTATTAAGGGTTAAATAAGTTGTTTAGGCTTAACCTGTTAGTATTTTTATCTTAACATGAAGATGATTTGGCTTCTGTTGCCCCTATACTTCCTTCCATTTAATCCCATTATAAAATAAATGTTGTTTTCTGTAAGAGATCTTTATAACCTAAAATAAAAGTTAATAATTAAAACATATTATTGGTTATATATGCATTATAACTCTATTAATTGCAAGGAAATATAGGCAAAGGCATTATATGGGCATCACCAAACTCTATTAGATTGGACTTATCCTCCTTGATGGCTAATGCTATTGATGCACTGTCCCAAGCCCTTTTTCCAACTACAACATTCTAGCAAATTAATCAACTAATATCAATATGGTCTAGATAAAAGAACTATATACCTTAAATATTAAATCAATTAACATGGCATAAATGACAACATAAAATAAACAAAAATTATAATTATTATGGTAAGAATCTTTCAATGTCTTACTAGGAGGATGAATATGCATCCCCTAACAACTAAAGCTTTTCAATCATTTGACTTAGTAGCGTGATATCATTTGGCAACTTTTTTAAACCACTTAAACACATAAGACCCCCAATCATACCTAGTAATTGTCATCAAGGTTACAAAAAAATATAAATACCTTACTTTGATCATGCAATGGTAGATAGTGTGAGTAAAAGTCAATTCCATAAAGAGAATTATCAATTTAATACTAGATAATTAAAAATTAAAAACATTAATATAAATGAGGGGGTAATGTTGAATTCTAACTTTTTAACAACTAAGTTAAATAACTTGATTAAACAAAATAACTTAACTAATTAACAAAATTTCAGTTTTAAGTTCATTTGCAACTATGATATTTGATACTTTCAATTATCCATAATATTGTCTCAATTATGTTAGAATTATTAACCCTAAATAACAACAAACTCTATTATCTAAATTCTCCTTTAAATATTCATTGAGTAAAACAAGCTCTCCACTCAGATTCTAACCCTTTTATCCTTAGAACAAACTTTTTAAAGTTATAAACTGGTAGCCTTAAGAATTAGAAAAATATGTTAATTCAAATAACAATCATATAAACTTAGATTATTTAGCTTATGTTGAATTATTTATTACAATGAGAAGAAAACTTACTCATAATCCTTTATTATTAATTGTTACTTGGTGATTAGGAATAGGATAAATATAGGTCATAATCCCTAACTCTATTAATTGACCATTATTTAATCAAATCAACAAGTTTAAACAAATAAATTAAAACAACAATCATTCAACAATTTAATTAGAATAACTAAAACAATCTAATAGAAAAGAAAACAACTTGATTGAATAATCTACTTCATTAAAATACCGAACATTTTGACATCCCTTAAAACTATTGAAAAACCTTAGCTATTTATACTAAAAAACTAAATGCTTACTAAAGTTATATTTGTTGCCCTCCTTATGTGTCCTTACCCTCTTTGTTCTAACAGCTAAAAAAAAAGTTTGTATTTATATCTTAGAGAACTTACATAATAAGACCAAGAAAACTTTGGGGCACCTAAAAAAAATCTCCTATATTCTCAAGGTTATAATAAACTCATTTTGTCAATTGTGACAAAATTCATATAATGAGTTCCAAGTTAATTCCTGAAAAGATATAGTCTAAATTAGGGTTTACCTTTTTCATCAAATTTGTAGTCCTCTTTTTTAATTTTCCAACGCATCTAGTCTTGCCCAAAACAAAGGTCCAAATCCCAAGTTATGAGTTAAAAATTGAGACTAACTAAGCCTAACTTACAATAGATTATGTAGCGACTTCTCACTTATTTTTGGACCATTAAACAACTAACTTGGCTTGAGTGTCTTCATAAAAGTTCTAGGTTTGAATGTCAACTTTAATTTAAACTTTTAAGTCATTCAATTTAAATGTTTGAAACTCAAATTATGTCCATTTAAATACTTAGTATTGATAAGAATTTATCTAATTAGGATATGGACTTTAGTTTTCCACCTTGTCTTTAAAGTAAAGTCTCAAGACCTAAACAAACTTGAATTTAGACTTACAATCCCAATCTGAAAAATTTGAGATGTCTACTACAACTTCATTAAAGATCATTTTTCTGTTTAAAACTCTAAAGTTAGTAAACCTAAAATAAGTAACAAAAGTTAGAATGATGAAATACTAAAATTTGGCCTACTAAAAGCACAATTTCTCAAACTTTTCCCAAAACATACTTAAGTTATAGAACATATACTGATAAACTTTAATAGATATAAAACTTAATAAAAACAACTAAAGATAAAAGAAAATAAATAAATAAATTCTTACTCATCAAAATTCTCCCACACTTAACTTTTACACATCCTTAGATATAACAACATTAACTCAAAAGAATAGTAAACTATACACTAGTTATACCTCAAAACACAATTGTTATGTATAAGCTCATTATATTCAATTCTCAATCAACATATGCATATAACTTAAAAATGTAGCAATGTCAAATAAAATAATAGCAAGCATACTTATTTTTCTTCCTTTTTATTCATAATTGCTCAAAATTAGTTAACACAAGTCTTGCACCTAATATAACTAAGTCATGTATTATTCATTGATCAATTGTTCCTCTTTACTACTATAAATCAAGTAGCAAACTAAGGTCTCCCTTATTATAGTAGAAAAGAAAATTCAATATTTTTCGTTAAGACTTACCTAAAAAATCAAGAAATATACATCAAGGTGCTTTGCATACTCATGTTTAAGTTACCATTTGACGTGAATGTTAACACTTTGGGTAAAGTATTCCTAGTTACTTAGTAATTTTAATAGCAGAGCAAAATTAAAATTTTTGCATTTTTGCCCTTTTCTTTTTCAACACTCTATTTATTTAGACCTAAGTTTAAAACTAACCTAAGAAAAACAATTTAATGACAAACCATACATTGCTTAATCATATTTCATTACAAAATACACATAACGTCTCAAGAAACATTGTTTCAATTGAATATTAAAAAGTTAAGCACACTTACTATTATTTTACAAAACATTACTAACATCCTAAGTCAAGTAATATATTATAAAAATAACCCAATTTCATATTTATGTATCATAAAGCATTCTAAAGTATAAGTAATATATGATCACTATCTCATGAAAACTAAAAGAAAACTTAAAAAAAAAAAATCCTACCGAAACCTCTCCCCCACACTTAAAATTTACATTGTCCCTAATGTAATGTCAAATGTGATGAAAAGTTATTTGAAATATAAATAAAAAGAAAGGGTAAAGAAATCAAATCTAAATTATGCTTGGGTTGCCTCCTAAGTAGTGCCTTTATTTAACATCATTAGCCCAACAACATGCTTTCTTAGTCAACATAGATGAGATTATTTAACTCTATTACCTAACATTCTACACTTAAAAACCTTTATAAAAAAGTTTGAGCTTATGACCATTCACCTTAAATACCTTATTGCTTGTAAACTCTTTATTTTAACTACATTATAACCAAAAATATTAATAATTACAAAAAAAAAATTGACCCACTTACATCGAAACTTACTTAGAAACATTTTAAGATTTGAAGGGTAAAGAAGGACTTTTTATTCAACAATAAAGTTTTTCCTTCATATCCTTTTATCATAAAAGGCTTTCATTTTCTCTTTGTAAATTCTGAAGCTCTTATATGCATCATTTCTTATCTCTTCAAGCTCTTGTTGTTGTAGCTTCCTTTGTTCACTTGCTTCATGCATCTTTATGTTGTATTGTTTGATTGCCCAATAAGCTTTATATTTTAACTCCATTAGAAGATGACATGGCTTACCATAAACTTACCAATAAGATAACATTCTTATAAGTGCACAATGCATTGTCTAGCTATAAAATACAATCCCTTTGATTTGGATTAACTATTTTTTCAAGGATGGATTTAACCTCTCTATTTGACATTTCAGCTTGACCACTTGTTTGGGGGTGGTAGGTTATGAAAATTTTATGTGTGACTTGATACTTTCGTAGTAATGCTTTTACTGTTCTATTACAAAAATAGGTGCCTTTGTCACTGACCATGACCTTTGGCGTTTCAAACTAAAAATGTTTGTTTTCACAAAATTTGCAATAATCATAGAATCATCAATCATGGTGGCTTTAACTTTCACCCATTTTAAAACATAATTGACAACTAGAAGAATATAAATATTACCAAAAGAAATTGTAAATGGTCCTATGAAATCAATACCCTAAATATAAAAAATATCAACAATCAAAATAGGGGTTTATGGCATCTAATCTCTATGTGAAATATTACCTATCTGTCGACACAAGACTTATAGAACACATAAACATCCTTGAACAAAGTTGGCTAATAGAGTTCACAATCTAAAATCTTACAAACTATACTCTTAGGTTTAAAATGACCCCTATAAGCATAAGAATGACAAAAAGTTAAGATTAATAAAAATTTATTTTCAAGTACACACTTTCTTATAAACTAATCAACACAAAATCTCCACAAATATGAGTCATCCCACATATAATATTTCACATCATACTTAAAATTATCCTTTTGAACTTTAGAAAAGTTATTAAGAAATTCTTTATTAAGTAATTGACAATGTGTGCATATTAAGGTAATACCTTATCCATAGAAAATAGTTGCTCATCAAGAAAGATTCTTGTAAAGGTAGCATATGCTGCTTACGCACCAATTTACTTAAATGAATTGTTATAAAGTTTTATGCTTTTTTTTTTTTTATCTTGAATCTTTAAGTAAACTTATATAATAATAAAATCCATTTAATAAGTCACAATTTCACCTCCTTCTTTGAAAATAGATACTTGAGGGCTATATGATCATAATAAATTATCACTTTAGTGTCAAGCAAATAAGACCAAAATTTCTCTAAAGTAAAAAAATAGATAAAAGTTCTTTTTCAGTCGTGGAATAATTGATTTAGGCTACATTTAGAGTCCTCAAGGCATAGCAAATGGCATAATGTCCTTGCTTTCTTTCTATCCTAAAATAGCTCCTACAATATAATTGCTTGCATGACATATAATTTTAAATGGCAACTCATAATTTAATGGCTTTATTACTGATGTGGGGTCAAGAGCTTCTTTAACTTATCAAATGCATCCTGACCTTCCTCATCAAAATGAAATGACATATTCTTTTACAACAGTTTACTTAAGGGCAAAGTTATCTTCAAAAAATCCTTGATAAATTTATAATAAAAATTGTATGGCTAAGAAAAGATCAAATGTCCCACATATTTATAAGGTAAGGTAAAGGAGAAATAATATTTATCTTAAACTTATCTACCTCTATTCCTTTAACTAAAATAACATATTCTAAAACCATAACTTGCTCTATCATGAAATGACATTTTTTCTAATTTAGAACTAGGTTAGTTTCTAAACACTTCTTTAAAATTAGTGTAAAGTTATCCAAACATCTATAAAAAAAATCACTATAAACAATAAGTCATCTATAGATACCTCTATGATATTCTTTATACAATCAGAAAATATACTAACCATAAACCTTTGAAATATGTTTGAAGCGGTGTGAAGTCCAAATGGCATTCGTCGATAAGCAAACATCCCAAATGGACATGTGAAATCACGATCTTATTATAACATGAAAAACCACTAAGAAAGTAATAATAAGTATGACCAATTAATCTTTCTAACATCTAAATAATAAAAGGAAGAGGGAAATGATCTTTGAAAGTAGTAGAATTCAACTTCTTGTAATCAATACACATTCTCTACCATATTTACACACATATAAGTACCAACTCATTGTTATCATTTGGAACCACTACAACACCAAATTTCTTTGGGACCACCTGTACTATACTCACTTGCTTGCTATCCAAGATTAGATATATGATCCCAACATCAAAGAGCTTTAGAATCTCCTTGTTCCAAGTAAGGGTCAATCTCACAAGTAATACTATCAATTTAATACTAGATAATTAAAACCTAAGGACATTAATATAAATGAAGGGGTAACATGGATTTTTAACTTTATAACAACTAAGGTAAACAACTTGATTAAACAAAACCACTTATATAAATACCAATTAAATAAAATTTCATTCTAAATTCATTCACAACTATGATATTTGATACTTTTAATTATCACAAGGTTGTCTCAATTTTGTTGGAATTATTAACGCTAAACAATAATAACTTCTATTACTTATATTCTCCCTTAAATATTCACTAAGTAGAACAAGTTCTCCACTTAGACTCTAACCCTTTTAGCCTTAAAACAAGCTCTATAAAGTTATAAACTAGTAGTCTTAAGAATTAGGAAAATAGGTTAATTCAAATAATAATCACACAAGTTCAAATTGTTTAATTTATGTTGAGTTATTCATAAAAATAAGAACAAAAATTGTTCATAACTCTTTATTATTAATTGCTACTTAGTGATTAGAAGTAGGATAAACATAGGTCATAATTCTTAACTTTAGCAATCAATTGTTATTTAATCAATTCAATAGGCTTAAATGATTAAATTAAAACAACAATCACTCAACAATTTAATTAGAATAAATCAAATAATTACAATAGAAAAGAAAACAACCTATCAAAATAATCTACTCCATTAAAATACCAAAAAATTTAAAATTTCCTAAAATTGTTGAAAGACCCTTACTACTCATACAAAAAAAAAAAAAAAAAGAAGTTGAATGCTATGTTTATTTCCCTCCTTATGTGTCTATCCCCTCTTTATTTTAGCAGTTAAAAAAAGTCCTTATTTATATCCCTAAGAACATATATAGTAAGCATAAGAAAACCTTAGGACACTTCAAAAAAATCTCATAAGTTCTTAAAATTATAATAAACTAATTTCCTTAATTGTGACAAAATTCCTGTAACGAGTTATAGTTTGAATTAGTGTTTACCTTCTTCATTAAAGGTATAGTCCTCTTTTTTAGCCTTTCAACACATTTAGTCTTGCCTAAAAGAAAGGTCCAAAGCCTATGTTATAAGTTAAGAACTGAGACTGACTTAGCCATGACAAATTCTTTAACAACTTCTTAATTATTTTTGGACCATTATACAATTGATTTAAACTTGGGTGTCTTTATAACAATTGTAAACTTGAATGTAAACTTTAATTTAGGCTTTCCAATCACCCAATTTAAATGTTTGAAATTCGAGTTATTTCTATTTAAATACTCAAGGTTTGGACAAAAATTTTAATCCATTTAGGATTTAGGCTTTAGTTTCCCACCCTATTTTTGAAGCAATGTCTCAAAGCTCAAACAAACTTAGATTTGAACTCCTAAACCCAATATGAAAAATTTTAGATATCTATTACAACTTCCTTGAAAGTTATTTTTCCAATCTAGACTTTTAAATTAGTGAAAAATCTAAAATAAACGATAAAGGTTAGAATGATGAAATATTAGAATTTTGCCTACTAAAAGCACAATTTCTTAAAATTTTTGCAAAATATACCTAAGTTATAAAACATATATTAATCAACTTAAATAGATATAAAATTTCTTAAAAACAAATAAATACAAAAAAATAAAATAAATAAATTCTCACTCATTAATACTATTTATTTTCTATACTTTAACTATAACTGGCAAATGGGCCTTTGTAATTATTAGGCTTAGAGTGGGGCAAAAATATACTCCACGTATAAACAATGAAAACATCCTTTTGATTTATTCCTTTATCATGTCAACATTTACTATATAAATCAGAACATGGTCATACACATGCCTTTTGGCCCTAAATAATTCCTTAAATTCTAGTACTTGTCCTTTCATAAAATGTGAAGGAACAGTTTCATCGCCTATTGATACCATGATTATCTAGCCAGTAATTTTTGCATTTTTGGTCCTCTGTAAGTTTTATCGAACTTCCATCATTCTTGACTTTAGCTTAAACCTTGCAAGCAACCACTATACTAAGTGCTTATCAACCTATATATGATACATAGTCAAAATATCCTAAAAACTTAGTTCAATAACCCATTATCTTTATTGTTTAATCAAATGATCCATAACAAACAAGACCCTCTTGTTGGAGGAGTCGATATTTGGAAATTTCAAGAAAGAATCCATGGATTCCTTTAATAAACATGTAAAACTAAAATTCTCAATAAATTCACAAGTAATCATAAAGAAAAGTGCATAACTTAATAGCCTTAGATCTAGATATGTATGACAAATTATGCATATTTAAAAGAAAAACACTAAAAGCATTTAGTGCACATAAATGAGTAAACCTTTATATGTTTTAGGCAAATAGTAAACATTAAGTCATTTAGTACAACTTGAACACATGACATAACTTGAAAACTTTGTGGAATTATTAGGTACAAGCTTTTAGACACCTAAAACATGGACTCTCGCTTTGTGAACCATCAAAGTTTTTGAGAAATTATATATTCATACTTATGTAGCAACCTATTTGGTGATCTGCTATAATTGAGAACAAACATATATCCATTAATTCTATTTGATAACCTTAGGATTTCTTATTGTCTTAACTTGATAAGATAATAACATTTTACTAAGCAATTAGCTAATAGTAGCTGCATAATCTTTGTCTTATTTTTTACCTTTATTTTTGTTTTGCATATTTAATTAACTAAGAGTATTCTTATCAAGTAATCAACTATGACTAATTAAGCAATTCCTCCTTATGTGTGTTCTTTCATATTCACTAAAACAAAATGAATAGATTATTACTTACTAATAGTACATGATACCACTGGTCTATTTTTGTGACGTAGCATTCATTATACGTTACTTACCTCATTTGTCACCTTTAGTTGGCTCCTATATGCATGGGTTTAGAGGTTGATTAAGTTGTATCTCACAATGATTTCCCATCACCATCAACAATGGATGGATGTTTGGACATTTTGGAGGTAGACATGCATAATATAGATAAATCAAAGCCAAAAAAAATTAGATTCAATCCAATACTCACTAACCTAACTTAAAACAAACAATGAGAATTGAAAATAATATTATTTGCCAATCACATAAACAAATTCAAGAACTAGCTCAAAAATCCTAGCTTCCAATCACTAATAATAGGCTTTTACATTTTAGCCAAAAAATACAAGTAAAAAAACAAGAAAGATTTGATCTTTAAGCTTTTTTTAAGCAAACCTAATAAATGAATATAATGAAGGATGTAAGATAACTTTGCAGTAGAAGAGATCACAATGGTCTAAATCCAAAAAAGCAAAAAAGACCAAGTTCTAGATATGTCAATAAATCCTTCAAAATGCCTTTGTTTAGATTGTCGAATTTCAATTTTCACAATATAAATAAATAAATAAATACAAAAGAATTTTTTTTCTTGAACCTTAGTTAGAAAATAGAAAACGACCCAACAATGCCAGTGTCAATCATGGCATGCCAATGTTTATTAGTAGTGTTATTTGGTTGGAAGGATTTTGACAATTATCAAGAAATAATCATACAGAAAAAGCTTTTAAAAATACCATCTTTGATGGTCACCAAAAAATTTGCATCAAATTAAATGAAAAAATAACATTGAACAAAATTGGTTAAACCATTTTTGACTTTTAGTTTCCTCTAATCAAATTATCCAAAACCCTAACCGTTTTCCTTTCTTTACCCTAAAATTTTCGCAGCAATCAGGTAAAGAATCTCAATTAGCTGAAATCAAACTAGTCCTCCCATTTTAGTAGGTCCTACTAGGGTTAGTAGACGACTGGTACGCCCTCATACATAGTTTTGTCTTCCCACAGACGCAAATGGTAGACATCTTATTAATGTGCAAAGGCAAAGAGCAAGGCAGTGGTGGTTGCAAGGAAAAGGTTACGGGTTTTGTGAGTAGAGACCCCATTATTTCTTCCCATAAATTCGTGGCTAGAAAAGGACTGTAAAGACATTGTATACAACAAAAAAAAAACGTTAAATACTACTTTATTACAATTTTATAAAACGTACATGGATTTCACTGATCAGCAATTGACTTTTTTATGGTCCTACAAATAGTAATTCATATCTTCTCACAAATAATCTTTGACATAAATGTAATTCTGCATCACTCACTCATAAATAATCATAAATAATTCTGCATCACTGCAAATATATAATTTTATACAATATTTTGAATATTGTCGAAGGATTTCATAAGCAAAGTTTCATTATACCTTTACACGTTGTATATAAATGGATTATAACGGAATAAATTATAGTAATGGAATAAGTGTGTTTTATTTCTAGACGTAGCCAAAAAGGTCATGGGCATTGAATAAGTGACACTATGAACAAAAAATATTTCCTTACACAAAAACCCTTAGCCACTTTATACTTGAGGACGTGGAATGAGGAGTGGGAACATGTTCCCTATTATCTTGCCTTTGTAGTAACTTATATACGCGCATTGGAACTAATGTGGACAATGCTTAATCCTTTCAGTTAACTCAACAGTGGGGTAGCGGGAGTTTATGCAAAACCGTTGGTTAGGAGTGGAGCTGCTGACCCAGATAATGCACTATTTATATCACGGATTCCATTTGGTTTTACAATTTTGCCGGCAAGCATAAGCATAGTTGTGTGTTCAATTCTTTTCACGTGCACAGGTCTCTGGCGATATTGCCTAAGAAATCTAGCCTTTAACGGACTTAATGCATGATTTAAATCGTCATTGTCCTTTGTTATTTTCCATTCCCATTTGCCTTGTTGACACAAACACTTTCTATGCACTGTACTCGACTGCTAGGCCTCAGTTTCAACTTGTTATTTCCCCTGTTTTTGTGAGAACGAGCATGAACACATAAAAAAAAGTTTGATACTTTGCCTCCTTATCGTCCCCTCTTTGTACCCCTTGCTTCACAATACTAAATCCCCTTAACTTGATATATTTTTGGTAAAACTTAAAAGCATCCTTTATACACTCAAATTTCATCCCTATATCTGGTTCCCCCTCTATCAACTCTCTTGACAACTCTGTTGCATCAATCCACATGGAAAGCAGTTGCTATGACATTAACAAATTAAACATGAATATCTATATCTTTGTATAAATTCTATTTATACAAAACCAAATACTGCCTGTGTGGTATAAAATATCTTCCATGTATTACTACATGCCCTTTTCTAAGCTCTCTACATAGAAATCCACCTAATATGGACCATTAGATTTTATGGACAAACAAACTAGATTATATAAAACCAACCTGTGATTTTTTTTATACCTCCTTTCTTAACATTCGGACCTCCTATTCATCTGTTCCCAAACTTGCAAAACATTTTCTCTCCATTTCATATTAAACTGCCCCACTTACTATAAAAAGAAATCAGTCACCTCTCCATTTTTGCCACCATTACACAAACAAGCTCAAATTTTCGTCTATAACTTGCCTATGCAATTTAAAGGAGCAATGATTTGTATTATTTACGGATTTCCTCTGTAGCTCAAAATATCTTGCACCAAGCCCCAATTTCAGCTGGTTGCCAAATGCAGGTCAATCTGAGATAGG
Organism: Bruguiera hainesii; assembly: GCA_023213295.1. Classification (NCBI taxonomy): domain Eukaryota; kingdom Viridiplantae; phylum Streptophyta; class Magnoliopsida; order Malpighiales; family Rhizophoraceae; genus Bruguiera; species Bruguiera hainesii. The sequence goes on along the minus strand of JAHOYR010000015.1, from coordinate 10,018,085 downwards.
TCTTATGATTATATGTACTAAACTTAATGATTCCCAATTCTTTTCCAAGTCACCACCTTGTCTCCCGTCACAAATCACGAGTTGTGTCTCCAAATGTAGTTCAATCTAACCCAAATATGACCTAAAGGCCACCAAAAACTTACCAATTTCCAACTTCCCAACAGTATGGTATGGACAATCTTCTTTCCGGCTACTTCCTTCTTACTTGGGGTTTCTAAATCTCTCTCTTTTCCTTTTCTGGTAAAATGAAAGTTGTAACTTTGTCAAATATTGAGGTGCATTCTTCATTTTATCCCTTCTTTTTATTACTATTCAATTTATTTCTCTCTTTTTTTTCCCTTTCTCTTACGTAGCTTTCTTTTCTTATTATATTGTCACTATTCCTTATTTTAAGAATTGGGGTCACTTAAGGCCACCATTTTGGTGTCTACCTAATAGTTTCCATTAAATAAATATACCAGTCTAGCTTTATTAGTCTCAACTTTTGATTATAATTTTCTTTTCTATTTTTTTCCATTTTTATTTTTATTTTACTAATTTTGTTAGAAATTATAAGGATATTTATTGAATAATATATAACAAAAATAGAGATTAAAAATTTTAATTCTTAAAAGTATATAGATTATTTGTTAAATATAATGATAATATACCCTAAAAGATAAAATTATTATAGGGATAATCTTTAATTATTTTTCTCTTTCAAATTAATTGGTAAGTTGTCACAAATCACCACTATCTGAGCGTCCTACCTTTATTAGTAATTCATACATACAAAAGGGAAACAACTCTTATAATATAAAATTTTTTTTAAGAGAGAGGGAGGAGGGAGACTAGTAATTATAATGTGCTAGGTATGTAATAACTGACCATATAGTAGGTATTTATGAGGATTATGATTTTAGAAATCTATTTAGGTTATTTTTATCAAATTTTAGTAAATTTCACTTTAATCTCTATATTTTCAAATATAACATATTTGACTCTAAAAGTTTTTTAAACTTTCATTAAAGTCTAGCTTAATCTCTATTTTATATTTTCTCAATTGTCTTCATGTGATGACCTATTAAAATCCTAATATGTTGATAATAAATATGAATTATAATTTCAAAAAATTAGATAAAGTAAATCCCTTTAATTTATCATTAATTTTTTAATTAATTAATTTATATTCATATATCGAGGTTAACACCAACCACGTATTACGATTGTCCAAATATTAAAATTGTTAAAAGTAGTTTGACTAATCCTTTTAGTATATAGTCTTTCAAAGTAATTCAATACTTATCATATTAATGTAAAGAAAAACTAGAGATTGAAAATAAGAAAATTATAGAAATAGAGATATAAGGGATTAATCTTAGATGATGAGAAACTAGTGAAGAGAAATAAGAAAATTGCAAAAATAGAAACATAAGGGGTTGATCTCTTCAAAGAGATTAACATTCAATGATTGTTTCATAGGGATTGACCTCCAATAAGTTAAAATTTTTGATTTATTTTATTAATTGAATGAAAAAATTATAAGACATTACATATATATTAACTCAAGAGTTTGACTTGACAATCCATTAACACAGAAGTAATTATACCTATTAATCTAAAAATAATAAAAGATAATTTTTAAATCTCATAAATTAAGGAAATCATATCATTCCACTACTCTCTAAAATAGCTTTGTCCTCAAGGCTAACTAGCAATAAATTCCTAAAATTACTTTGCAAAAAATTGATAGAACTCTTATGTAGCATCCTTCATAAGAAGATTAGTCCACTAAATAAGAATCTAAGTGACAAATTGATTTTCATATTTAAAAATGCATAAATTTAAGATAGCTTACAGCTGAATATTAACCTCTCAAGTGGAAGTAATATTGGGTAGCTGGCTTTATACAACCACATTTTCAATTTCCTCTTCAAGTAAGAGACATAAAAGATAGGATGTATCTTAAACCCTAGTGATAAGTTAAGACAATAAGCAACTAGACTAATGTGTTCGAGAATTTTGTATGACTTAAAGAAGTGAGGAAATAATTTCATTAATAAGCAAACAATGATAGTTAATTATCTATATAGTTGAAGTCTACAATAAACCCAATCTTCCATTAAAAACTAATGTTTAGTATGGTGTGTATCAATGTGTTGCTTCAAATGAACTTGGGCTATAATAAGATTTTCTTTTAGAAGTTGCAGCAACTTACCTTTGTCTTATAAGTTTTTATTAACTTAGTCCATATGAGAATACCTTGCAAGAGTAAGTAGGGCTCGACCATAAACAACTTCACATAAGGACATCTTTGTCAAAGAGTGATAAGTGGTATTATACCACCACTTAGCCTAAGGAAGACATTTTACCTAATCCTTTAGTTTGTCACTCGTAAAACAACGAAGGTAGTTCTCCAAGTACCTATTAACTACATTAATTTATCCATCCTTCTATGAATGATAAATAGTGCTTATCTTCAACTGTATCCTTATAAATGAAACAACTCATATAAATTAATAATGAAGACTTTATCTCAATCATTAATAATATATTTAGGAACATTATGTAACTTTACAATATTTTCAAGAAAAACTCAAACAATATGAGGAGTAGTATAAGAATGACTAATAATACAAAAATGAGCATATTTAATTAAACACTCTAAGACAACAAAAATAGTAATTTTATCTTAGGACAATGGAAGTCTCTTAATAAAATCTATAAAGATATTTATCTAAACTTTTTTTGAAATAGGAAAAGGTTAAATAAGACCTATATATGTTTCAGATTCACTTTTGTGACATTGGCAAACACCATATTTATTTACAAATTGTTTTATTTCACTCTTTATACCCTTCTAATAAAATTCATGACAAATACGCTTGTAGACACAAATAAATCTCATGTGTCTAGCAATTAAATATGCATGAAACTCATGTAAGATTATTTCCTTGTAATAAGAATTAAGAACAAGCATCATCTTGCCTTTGTAATACAAGTTTGTACAATCGCAAGTATAATTGGTAATTAAATTAAAATCTTCTTGTAATTTCTCAATGATTTCCCAAGTTTCGAGATCATCCCATCACTCATTTTTAACTTGTGCAAAGGTATTACAGGTAGAAATAGAGATTGCCAATAACTCAACATGCTCCAGAATGTGAGATAATGTATCAACTATAAGATTCTTGCTTCCCTTTTTTATAAATAATCTTATAATCATATCCCAATAATTTAAAGATCTATTGTTGCTACTCCATAGAAGAGATCCATTATTCTAATGAATATTTCAAACTTTTATGATCAATTTAAATTTGAAAAATACTTTTTAATCAAACAAGGATGTCATTTTATAACTACATGAATCACAACTAACATCTCCTTATTATAGATAAACATACTGAGATATTTTGGTGATAAAATCTTACTAGTAAAGGCTATGAGAACTCCAAAAGTATTAAATTCAATAATAAATATCTTACTAAAGTCAAATAAAGTAAGAACTAATTTAGTGGTCATAGATGAACAAATGCTTCCTTTATTTTGCCACTTAATTTCAATGAATTTTTCTTTAAAAGAGTTGTTAAATCAACACTAATTTTCCTATAATCATGGACAAACTTGCAAGAATAGTTAATCAATTTTTATAAGCCACGTAATGCCTTAATTATTTTTGGAATTGACCAATTTAAAATCACTTAAATTTAAGAAGGATTAATTGCCACACCTTCCATGGAAACAACTTGATCAAGATATTCCACAATTTAGTTAGCAAAACTGCATTTTGACTTCTTAACAAACCAAAAATTCTCACATGTCATACAAATTACCCCCCAATAAAGCTATCAATTGCATATCAAAACCCGTAATGAAGAACAATGTGATTTCTGACAATATCATAAGCCCCTTAATAAGACATTCACATAACCATCACGATTAAAGTCATCCTCAGCATCTAAATGGAAGTTAATAGCTTTTGAGCCATTACAACCTTCAACATGGGTTTATTTCTTAATTTTGGGTACACCCTCAAATAGGCATTTTCAAAACAAAAGGTGTCATAGTGCAAATACCCATAAGTTAGACAAAATAATGGTCCAAAAGGATATTTGTTTATTCCTTTATGCTAAAGCAATTCACAAATAAGGATAGTTATTATATTTCTATTTTGTTTGCTTTATTTACTCACTCTCACACAGGATTAATTTTGTGAACTTGAATCCAAATTGCTTATTGAAACATGAAAAAGTAAGAAAAAAATGAAAAATAAAAATAATAATTTAATTAATGTCAACATTTATTATATAATTAAAAGTCTAATGTACAATTTATATCATGCCCTTAAATGAGAGAGACAACATCTTATGTGGTCCTCATACTAAATTCAAAGTTCAAAATATTACTCTTTGGTATAAATCACATCATTAAATTAGAAAGGGAGCCCTCCCTTTCTTAAAAACCCTAGATTAAGTAATAACATCAATTCAATCCTCTCTTCTAGGTCTAATTACTCAAAATAAGTGTAAATCTTACAAGTTAAACACTCACAAAATATTAAATATATGCAAAAGTAATCTCAACAATCCATTAAAAAGGCAACCAAGGATTAATGGCCCATATCAATTAGAATGTCGTATTAAAAAAACATGGGGCAGCATTAATTAAAAAAAGGAGGTTAGGTAGAGAGAGAAAATTAGATAATCTAGTAGAGAGTGAGACAAAGTGTTTATTGTAATTATGAGACAGTGGTAACAATTTAGCCAACAAAATCATAGATCTTCGTTTTTGGAGCATTTAAGGAAGATAAAAAGAATAAAAAAGGGCTTTCCACCAAACACCCCAAAATATGCATAGATAGCAATGCAAGTAAAAGAGATCCTCCCTTAATTTAGCAATACTAGGAATAAAAGTACCCACAATAAGACTATGAGACCTTTACATATCTCTTCCCACTTTCTTTGCACTTTTAAGGACATAATTACACATAAATGATCAGATTAAACTCAAAATCACAATTTGGTCAGTAAAATAACATTTTAACCAAATATTAATGACAAGAGGTCCAATCAATCGACACTGCATCTCTAGTGATTATTAAGTGGGCATTCATGATTAACTTGACATCCAAAAAATGGGTAGTAACCACTTGACAAAAAGCAGATTACCCAGAAAAAAAGAAAATTTTAGCACCCCACCAAATATAAAATCACAAAATTGGTTAGAAAATACTTATCTTGAGTTGTGGAGTCCACTTGGTCACTAATCTATCCCGATATAAACAAGAAGGTAAAAAGTTAGCATATTTTACTGCTATATAAAAATAAAAAAGTATCAATAAAAAATACAAAAAGTTGTCAAAGAGGTGAAAAAAAGGAAAACCCAAAATCGGGTATTTTGTCCTTTAAGGGGTTTGTTAGAAACTTCCCTCTAGCCACCACCCAAAAACGTAATGGAGGCACCTGCGGAGTCCTTTTAGTTAAAGACTGGCTGGCATTTGTTGCCCTGCAAGTCATCGATCAATGTCGCACCAGCCTGAAACCACTACCGTTCGACATGTGGGGAGCCAACTTGTCGATTAGTGCCCACCACGCACCAAACGGGGCCTTGTATGGTGGCAACGATAAGCCCAAAGCTCAACATCGCCACTACTTCCCCTCCTTCATGCGCTGATTATGGCCATCATCGCCACTCGTGACTAGCATCAGTGAACTCAGTGGGCTCCAACCTACCCAATGGCACCCTCCATGCACCGAACAGAGACCAGCAACTCCTTTACCACCGACAGTCGATGCCCTTACCCATAACAATACCTAGTCTGAAAATCAGCCAAAAACACTACTCTTGAGGCCAAATCTTGGCTTCTCACACTAGAAATCCTATCCATAACTCGTGATTGGGGTATTTCTGAGATAAAAAAAGAAAAAAAAAACGTCCCAAAATAATTATTTGGGACAAAGAAATTGAAAGTGTGGGGGGGGGCTGCTTGGCATAGGACCAAGAAAGGAAACAAAAAGAAGAAAGAAAGAGAAGAAAAGAAAAAGAAAGAAAGGGACTACGAAAAAGCATAAAGGAAAGAGGAAAAAGAAAACAAAAAAAACATAAAAAGGGAACTTAGAGTCCCTGATGGCAGTACCAATTTGGAATGCCCTAAGTGAACCTATAGGCACGAAATTACTAACAATAAAAATGATTTAAAAAAAAGAGAGAGAAAAATAAATAAATAAAATATCAATAGAAAAAATATAAATAAGCGGAAATCATGACACCATTATTTGTAACAAGCATTTGAGTTGGCTGCAGATTTCATTTAATATATTCATATTCCAAACTCAAAAAAAATCATTGTAAAGTAAATCAAATTACTTATAATATTTTAATCACATTTGAGATAATTAGTGATAACTCTTAATTTAACATATACACAATACAATGCACACCTCCCTCACACATCTATGTCCACTAAACTTCTATTTTTTTTAAATCTTAATATTTAAGTGGTCATAATATGTCACTGAATATCAATCATAATTTATAATTAATTATTAATAAATAAATAAATAATAAATTAAAATAATTTAATTTATCTAATTTTTTAATATTATAATTTGTATTAATATTTAATATATTAGGATTTTATAGGATCATATACATAAAAAAAAAATTGTGAAAATATAAAGTTGAGATTAAGTTACATTTGATTAAAAGGTTTAAAAACAACTTTTAAGGTGAAATATCGCATATTTCAAATTTAAAAACTAAGTATAATTTATAAATAAAAAAAAGAAATATATCTTTACATTAAAGTTCATAAATCAAAATCCCTATATTCATCTCTCTATATAACTAGTTAGAAGAAACTAAGTTTAATGCAATAAGATTGGCTTCTACTTACTCTCTTTTTAGAAGAGTTTAAAGAATTATTTTTAATTGTTTGTATAAATTATCATTAGAGTCAAAACATTTAAATAGTAGTGATTTACAATAACCCACCAAATAGCTTAAAGAAGAAAAATAAAAAATATTTCAATCAAAATTATATTTTCTAGACTAATTTTGTAATCACATATGACAAGTAATCCATCTATTTCTAAAAATCATATTTTAAAATCTCTCTTTTATTTCATAAATATTTTTATAATTTTTAACAATGGTATTAAAGTTTAGGTTTGTTTGTTAAATATAATTCAATTACATGTTTGTTTTTATTGATAATAAAAATAATTGATTTATATGTTGACTTGATATTTTCAATCAAATAATTATTTTCAAAAATTGTTTTGGCCAAAACAAATCAAATAAAAGTTATTTGAAAACAAAAAATTTTAGGGATCCAATTTTATGTATTTAGAATATCCACAGGCTTGCATAGCACAATGCAAACATATATGATATTTTTGCAAGTTTATGAAGAACTAAAAAGAAAATTGTCGCGGCTTAGCACAAATTGTGTGGCCGTTTGGAATTACATGTGCTGCCAAGTGCACCAAACGTTGTGCAAATGTTGAACACATGCATGGGGCATAAATCCGATGAAATTTTAGATGTTTAAAAATATAAAAACTAAGGTGTAATGTATAAGAAATTGATCCATATCTCTGCATGTGCTCTTCTCATAAGAATTTAAAGAGTTATTTTCAATTGTCTATATAGATTATCATTAGTGTCTAGACATTTACATGATGATAATTTGTGACAACTCGTCAAAAAAGCTAAAAGAAGATGAATCAAGAATACTTTAATAATAATTTTATCTTCTAAACTAATTTATAAATGATATATAACAAATAACTAATTAATTATAAGAATCAAATTTTATAATTTTTACTTATATTTTTTATTTATTTATTAAATATTTTTATAATCTCTAACATTAATATAAAAATTTGAGTTCACTTTCACTTTTTAAATATGATTCAATTACATGTTTAATGATATTGGTATTTATATGTTTATTTGAAGTTTTTCAATTAAATAACTATTTTTAAAAATTATGTTGATTTAAATAAAGTCAAATAAAAGTTATTTGAAATCAAAACGATTTCGAGTGTTTGGAACATGTACTGCGTGCGTAAGACGCACAAAAACAAGGTAGCACAATGAGTTTATGAAGGATTAAAAAATTTATAAAAAAAAAGAAAAAAAAGAAAAAAAAAAACAATTGCCACTGCCTATCACAAATTGTGCTGCTGTTGAGCAACACTTTGTGCGGCCATTTTTCGCAGCACATCGATGCCTTTTGGGCAGCACGTGTGGGCTACCAGGCGTGGTAGCCGCCTCACGAACAGTATATGACAGTAAGGAGCAGTAAATCCGCTGTGGTGTGTGTGATCTGCTGTAAAATCCGGTTATCCTGTATTTCCGTTGTCTCCCCATCTCACCGAATTGTTTGAAAATTATTCTTAACAGTTGGGAAAATTTTAGAAGCATCTCAATTTGCTAATTCAATTTGGTTGACTTCCGAAAGCAATGCTACTTATCGGTACACAAGGTTGCAATTATAGCAGTAAATGGGGAATACACATATGGACTTCTGAGAGCACAAACATTGATTGTTAGGGCAAAAAGGCATTTTGCCAACCTAAACTTGAGTTTGCTCCATTTGGACATCCTTGGGGGGCGTCTTTAAGGGACCATAGTACCAGGCATAAACCTCGAGATGCTCTGATAAGGCGGGCTTGTCAATAGTTTCGCGGTGATAAGCTTTGCAGACGAAGTAGAGGACTGTTTGGAAGACGAGAGAGATGAGAATCAGCAGTAACAGCGTGAACAAGCACCCAATACCAATCACAAGACTGATTCCCGGATAAAATGGCCACCCACGCACCACAAATAGCTCGAAAACGAATTGAATTCCTCCAAAAAATAATCCAAGCGTGATGAAGAAAGCAACAGCAACCCCCATCTTTCCCTTCATCAGGCTCTTGCTCTTGATTAAGGCTTTAATCCCATAAGTCTCTTCCAGAACTGAAACCACGCTAGCCAGATGCAAAACTATGGTAATATACAATAAGCCCGAGATGTAGAACACCAAGAAAACCACAACAATTAGTATTTCAACAGCACTAGAAACCCGTCCAAGCAAAACACCCAGGAAGATGAACAAAACTCCAGCAACCAAGTTGTAAACGAAAAGAATAGCAGAGCTCCAGAGGAACGTGACCAAAAGTCTCTTCCAGACCTTTGGCACCACGCTCATGACCTTCCTGAAAGAGATTTCTTTTGCCGTGTAGATGCACGCTATGGTGTAAACAACTGCAGCAGTGGAAAGAAGCGAAAAGATGAGAAGGAAAACAAAGTAGGCGATCTTGAAGAGCCAATAGGCAGCCCATTTTGAGGTGCCAATGTGGGAGAGCTTGAGTTGACCCGTAGCACCAATCGGGGTGCCCTCAAAGACAACCGGGTAACCAAGGACCCTGGCAAAAAGGATCTGTGTGATTTGGATGTGAGACAAGAAAATAAAAGAGAGTGGAAGAACTAGAGCCAATGCTATTTGGCTGAAGATTTTTCTCCATGAGAAAATGATCTTGAAAGATTCTCTGAAAATGCCAAAGAACCCAAGTCGCTGAAGATCCGCTTGTTCTCTGTCCATCATTTTTTTTCTTTCCAATTTCTTAATCTGAATTAAGACAAGAATGAGTGATGGAAGGGGAGTTTTGGGGGCCTAATTATAGGCGTGGGGGTAGGGAGGGTAGCGCCGGGGTGTTCATTTGATAATGATACGTTTTCGCCGATGTAACGATCCAAGAATATGCCAAGAAATGCCGTATTACATAGGCTTCCTGTCAATTTCCCGTGAAAATTTAGAAAGGTGACGGAAATTGGAGGATTGCCAAGGCAACATATTATATCTTTTCAGCATTATATTTTTAGTTAGCATCGCCCCAAACCCTCTGCCAAGCACTCTATTAGTTATTTTATTTATTTATTTATTTATTTTCGATAACGCCAAGCACCCTTTCAAAATATTCCGGTTGTGACATTCCTGAGGTGGACAATGATATTAGACAATACCTAAGTGAATACAGGCTTTGGGGAGGGGGGGAGGAGGATAGAGTAACTATCGGAAGCACAGATGGGGTTTTGGTTTGCATGATCTCAGCTGAAATGCATTCCTTAGAGATCTTTTCCAAAACTAATGAGGACCTTTGCCATAGGTTAACGTTTATTTTAAAGAATTTGAAGTCTTCAGGTTCTGTGACTCCTTGGTTTCCACGTCATTTCCAAGTCTCCCTTCTTGGTGCGGGATCCGATGGGGTGAATAATGTTAAGCGTATGATCTAGTTATGTTCATATTTTAATATTTTATGTATGTAATTGATCGGTTAAAGGGATTTTTTATTTCTAATAATATTTATATATACAATATGATTATCAATAAATTTTTAAAATAAATTATAAATATTCTATTAAAATAATTATAATGAAATCATAATAATAAAATATTTATTATATAATGGATTACTTATCATATTTTTTTTGTTAAAAAAAAGGTCAAATTCACATATTCAAGTATGAAAATATTTCAACAAATATGTGTATATTTATTAAATAAGTAAATTTATTAAATTGATCCGTTGTGATAATTATTAAATAATATATTACTTATTTACTTAAAAATTTTCTTATGTGATAATTGCATAAGTTAACTTTTATATTTAAAATCATAAAAATATCTTATATAATAATTAGTTTTAATCTCACTTCTTGATTATCCTAATCAATAATTACTTACAAGAGTGTGTGTTAAGCATATTATAAAAAATGTAGAAATTGTCAAGTGATTAATAAAGATTTCATTACTCTTAAATAGAGGTGTTTATAAACTGTCTAACCACCAAAAATTATTCATTTTAATCTATTAAAATAGGAGAATAAAAAAAAGAAAACCTAGATGGTTTTAAATTTTTCTAAAAGGCCAAAGGTGGATTGGCTGCAAATTTGGAATTCTAAAAATCATCAAAAATTGATCTGATCTGTCATAACTAAATAACTAAAAACATATTTATATAAAGTAAAGTGACGTCATTTACATTAAAATAATGTGATTTTTTGTAAATTATTTAAAACTAAATTAGACGTGGCTATTTATACCTAAAATACAAATACTGTTCCTTTATGATACACTCACCGATAACCTAACTAATCGCTTCCGCGAATGTCTCCAGCTCTACATTCACCGTCAAACAAGTTTCATTCTTTTTCTTTTGTTTTTTCCTTGTCTTGATTTTTTTCTTTTTATTCTTTTTCCTTTTTCGCTAATAATGGCTTCACTTTTGCCTCCAAGGGGATGACCTTTGTTGTGTTTTCAATTACGTGCTTTTTAATATGGATATTGACAATTGAACCTGAATTTTCTCTTGGAAGTGGGCAGGGAAACCTCAATGAAATGTTACATTTTGGGAAAAAAGTTTCTTGGGAAATTACTTCAGTCTTCTCATATCATTGATCATTGACAGAAACTATAAGGTAATTTTTCAATTAATTGGCTCTTTTTCTTTGATACTAAAGTTTAATTGTGAATTGTAATTTTATTTTTTTTATTTAATTTCAACTGAAATTAATTAGAAAAGAGTAAGATTTTTACATATTGATTTGCCCTCTCGGTGTGATTGGTTTCTTTATTACCCAGTTTTTGATAGATAAATAGACTGGAATTGTATAGGTTCTCTAGCAGCTTCTTTGCTATCCTCTCCGCTCGCACAAGCAAAGGAAGCAACGGAATCAGGAAATATGCTGAAGAATAAGGGAAAGGGAGGAAAGAATAGGAAGAGGGGAAAGAATGAAGCGGATGATGAAAAGCGAGAGCTTGTCTTTAAGGAAGACGAGCAGGAATATGCGAAAGTGCTTCGCATGCTGGGCAACGGCCGTTGTGAAGCCATGTGCATCAATGGCACCAAGCGCCTATACCGCATCCGTGGGAAGATGCACGAGAAGGTCTGGATTGCAGCTGGTGACATAATAATTGTTGGGCTTCATGACTATCAGGATGACAAGGCTGATGTTATCTTGAAGTTCATGCCAGATGAGGCCAAGCTTCTGAGGGCATATGGTGAACTTCCAAAGAGTACATGTCTCAATGAGGGCATTGCCAGTGGTGGTCTTGGTAAGGAGGATGAAGGCTGTGGTGATGATTACATTGAGTTTGAGGGACAAAGGTATTGATACGATATAGTGTTTGAGAAATCACTCTTGTTTTGTTTTAAAAAAAAGTCATAAAGATGGTTGATGACAATGAATGCCGGTATCAGAGCCGATTTGATCTGGAAGTCACCATCAAAACTGAGAATCATGTAAGAGCCAGCCACCATGGAAAAATTTTTCTGAAACAATAGCTCATCCGGTAATTATATCAGAGTGGAGTTTTTGATCCGGATTGAGAGGAAAAGTATAAGTCTCACTGGAGCTGCCACAGAGTAATCGGAGCCACCACAGGCGTTGTCGGAGTCACAGGAATTGCCAAACTGTTAATTTTCGTCGCCAGAACCATCGTTTGCTGCCACCAAATTATCGCCACCAACCACCCCACATCGCTACATGCGCCATCAGAAGTCGTGGCTTGCCTTGCCGAAAGTTGCCCCCCGCACTTCAACCTCCACGCACCCAGAAAGTTGTTGAAACGCCGCCAATCTAAAGAAATTCGACGGCCAAGCCACCAATTTTCACCGCACAATATGCCTTTTCAAGTCGTCGCTAGAGCACTAAACCACTATCATTCAGCTTTCCAGTTACTAGTCTACCTCCTCCACCTAGTCACATGCCAGTATATTCACCAATTGTTGTCGGAGTCAACACCGGTGGTAAAGAGGAGAAGTAGAAAAAAATTGGGGCCAAAATCGCAAAAACCTCAAAGTAAAAGGTACAAATCAAACAATAATAAAAGTTTAGGTACTAAATCAAAAGTAAGAAAAATTGGAGACCAAATTCAACAATAAGAAAAATTGGGAGTTAGATTAGAAAAATGAGAGGAGATAACAATGGAGCAATTTTAAAAACAAGAGATTTGAAGAAGAATTCAAGAGTTGAATTAAAATTTAAAACTATAAGGTATCAAGTTAGTAAGATATACAAAGAATTGTATTAAATAGGAAACTTATAAAACTCAATATAAGAATTTATAGATCTAATAGTGAAAAAACAAAACTCAAAATTATAAATTTATTAAATTAAAAATTAAAACTATCTCAGTTGAATTTCTCATATAAGATGAAAAACAAGAATACCAAGTATTTATATAATAATACTTTAGAGATATCACATATTATAAAATATCTTAGGCAATGATGTCCTAAATCTTATTATTAAAAGTGGTATGTCATAAGTTCCTTGAAATGAAGTAGAAATTGACTAAAATTAGTTAATAAAAATGGTCAAAAAAAATTTTGATAATTTTATTAATATTGTTGATAATGATTTTAAGAATAAATCATTGAAAATTTAAAAGATAATGTCAAATTGAAATAAATGTTGTAAATGACTATATGATTGAATCAAGATTAAGAAGAGATGTTGAAATCAATATAAATTTATTACAAATTAAAAATTAGTATTCTAATAAAATTTAAATAATTAAATTTTATTTATTATGATTTTTGTATTAAATTAATAATAAATGTTATTATTGTCTAGTATATAGAGATTAAAGTGTCCTAATTATTATATAACTGGTGGTTAATGTTTTATATTTATATTATATATGTATATTTCTTTTATTAAGTGTGTAGCATTTTATCAAATTAATAAAAGAAAGAATTATCATATAATTGTTTAATATTGAGTAACTAAAATTTTTATTATCAAAGTGTAACACCTAAGAGGAGGAGAAAGATATATTAGAAGATTGTTAAAATTTTAGTTATTTTATATCCTATTTACATAAATGATATTGGTCTAAAAAATTATGGATGATGAAACAACTATTCTAAGCAATGATATTAGCCTTAAAAATTATAAGAAAACAAAAAAAACCTTTGAAATGGCATTGTGCTCGTCGCATAACCTAGGGATCACTCTAAATCCATATGTCCATATGCATATCTGTGTATATATATTAATATTTTATATGTGTATATATTAGTATAATAAAAATAAAGAGAAATTCAGTGGTTTTAGACAATTTTTTAAGTGAAAAGCTTATGGATGACATTTTTTAATTTAATTTTAATATTTTATATTAATTTAATTGTTAATTTATAATTTTATATTAATAAAATTAAAATTTTAATATTCATTCAATTTTTTATATTATAACCTTATGGCTTGCTCAAAAAATAATTTTACAAGAGCAATAATTATAATTAAAAATTTAATTTCAATTCATCACTTAATTTTAATTAATTCATTTAATTGTTTCATCTTAACCATACTAATTTTAAAATAATAATATTTAATAAAAAATTAATCAAGTAAAATAATATTTAATTAATTATTATTATTAAAAATTAGAATGAAATAATAAAATAAAAAATATAAAAAAATACTCAATAGTTGACAAGATTCCTAATTTAATTAAGATTTGAATTTTAATTTGCTAACTTGCCTTTAAAGTAACGTGTCAAGATTTAAATGAACTTGAATTTAGATTCATAACTCCAATTTAAAAAATTTAAGATATCTATTGTAATTTTATTAAAAATAATTTTTCCAATTTGGACCTTTAAGTTCCTTAAAATCTTAAAATAAGTGACAAAGGTATGATAAAATGTTGGAATTTCGCCTATAAAAGTACAATTTCTCAAATTTTTTTCCAAAATAGACCTAAATCATAAAAACATATATTAATCAGCTTAAATAAGTATAAAATTTATTAAAAATAATTAAATATAAAAAAATAAATTTTACTTATCAACACTACTTATTTTTCTACACTTCAACCATAGTTGGTAAATAGGTCTTTGTAATTCTTAAGTTCAAAATGGGGCAAAGGTATGCTCTAAGTATAAACAATAAAAACATCCATTTAAATTGTTCCTTCATTGTGTCAGCATTTCTTATATAAATCAAAACATGATCATCCACATAAATTTTAACTCCAAATAATTCCTCAAAATGTAGTGCTTATCCTTTCACAAAATCTAAAGGAACAATTTCATTACCTATTAGAATCTTGAGTATCTAGCCAATAATTTCTACATTTATGGTCCTCCTCAAGTTTTGTCGAAATTCCATCATTCTTGACTTAGGTTCAAACCTCACAAGCAACCACTATACTAAGTGCTTATCAATCTATATATAATGCATAGTCAAAATATCTTAATAACTAAGCTTAACAACCCATTTTTTTGTTGTTCAATCAAATAATCCATAACAAACAAAGCCTTATTAGTGAAGGACTAAATATTTGGAAATTTCAAGAGCAAATCCATGAATTCCATCAATAAACATGTAAAATTAAAATTCTTAATAAATTCTTGAGTAATCATAAAGAAAAAAATGCATAACTTAATAACTGTACATCTAGACATGTATGACAAATTATGCATATTTAAAAGAAAACAACTAAAAGCTTATAATGCATATATATGAGTAAACCTTTATAGGTTTTAAGCAAATAGTAAACATTAAGTCATTTAGTACAAGTTAAGCACATCATACAACTTGAGAACTTTGTAGAATTATTAGGTACAGGCTTTTAGACACCCAAAACATGGACTCTGACTTTGTAAACCATCAAAGTTTTTTAGGAACTTTAAATTCATGCCTATGTAGCAATAATTAAGAACAAAATTATATCTATTAATTTTATTTGATGACCTCAAGATTTATTATGGTCTTATCTCTATAAGAAAATAACATTATACTAAGTAATTTGCTAATAATAGCTATATACTTTTTGTCTCATTTTTTACCTCCTTTTTTGGTTTCATATTTAATTAACTAAAAGTATTCTTATCAAATAATCCATTATGACTAATCAAACAATTCTTCCTGATGGGCATTCCTTCATAATGGTTGAAAACAAAATGAATATATTACTACTTATCAATATTACCTTGTACCATTGGTTTGCATTACTTACCCCGTGTATCACCTTCAGCTAGCTTCTGTATGCATCAGTTTAAAGGTTGATTAAGTTGTATCTCGCGTTGCTTTCCCATCACCTTCCATGATGGATGGATGTTTGGGCATTTTTGAGGTAAACATGCATAATACATATAAGTCAAAACCAAAACAATTAGATTCAATCCAACACCCATTAACCTAACTCAAAATAGGCAAATACCTATACAAAAAAGACTATAAAAGTAACACATAATGAGAATTGAAAAGGATATTACATACCAATTACATAAGCAAAATCAAAAACTAGCTCAAAGATCCTAACTTTCAATCACTAACAATAGGTACATAGATTTTAGCCAAAAAAAAAATACAAGTAAAAAAACAAACAAAAAAAAATTGAATTTAAGCTTTTTTTAAGGAAACCTAATAAATGAAAATAATGAAAGATGTGAGATAATTTTATAATGGAAGATATTACAAAGACCTAAACCCAAAAAAGGCCAAGTTTTAGACATGTTAATAAATCCTTCAAAAAGCCCTTATTCAAATTGTCAAATTTCAAATTTTACAAAATAAATAAATAAATACAAAAAAAAAATTATCCCTCCAAATAAGCTTGTCCTCAAGGCTAACTATCAATAAATTCCTAAAATTACTCTACAAAAGAATGATAAAACTCTTATATAGCATCTTTCATAAGAAGATTAGTCCACTAAATAAGAATCTGAGTGACAAATTAATTTCCATGCTTAAAAATACATCAATTTAGGATAGCTTACAACTGAACATTAACCTCTCCAATGAAAGTAATATTAGGTAGCTAGCTTTATGCAACCACATTCTCAATTTCCTCTTCAAGCAAGAGACATAAAAGATAAGATGTATTTTAGACTCTACTAGTAAGTCAAGACAATAAACAACAAGATTAATATGTTCAAGAACTTTGTACGACCCAAAGAAGTAAGGAAATAATTTCATTGATAAGCCAACAATGACAGATAACTATTTATATGGTTGAAGCCTACAATAAACTTATTTTCCCCCTAAAAACTCATGTTTAGCATAGTATATATCAATATTTTACTTTATACGAATTTAGGCTATAATAAGATTTTCTTTTAGAAGTTGCAACAACTTGTCCTTGTCTTGTGAGTTTTTATCAACTTAGTCTATGTGAGAATATCTTGCAAAAGTAGGTGAGGTTCAACCATAAACAACTTCAAATAAGGACATCTTTGTCAAAAAGTGATAAATGGTATTATACTACCACTTAGTCTAAGGAAGACATTTTACCCAACCCTTCAACTTGTCATTCATAAAATAGTAAAGGTAGTTCTTTAAGTACCTATTAACTACTTTAATCTATCCATTTTTCTACGAGTGGCAAAATTATATCTTTATAAATGAAACAACTCATGAAAACTTTATCTCAATCATTAACAATATATTTAGGAACATTATGCAACTTTACAATATTTAAAAAAAAAAGACAATAAAAATAGTAATTTTACCTTAGGACAATGGAAGTCTCTTAATAAAATCCATAAATATATTTTTCTAAACTTCTTTTGAAATAAGGAAAGGCTAAATAAGGCCTAAATATGCTATAAATTCACTTTTGTAACATTGGCAAATACCATATTTAGTTACAAATTGTTTTATTTCACTCTTTATACCCTTCCAATGAAATTCATGACAAATGTGCTTGTAGATACAAAAAATCTCAACTTTCTAGCAATCAAACATGCATGAAATTCCTGCATGATTATTTCCTTGTAATGAGAATTAGGAACAAGCACCATCCTACTTTTGTAATACAAGTTTGTATAATTGCAAGTGTAATATCTAATCAAATTAGGATCTTCTTATAATTTCTCAATGATCTCCTGCATTTTTTGATCATCCTATCACTCATTTTTAACTTGCACAAAGGTGTCACAAGTAGAAATAGAGATTGTCACTAGATCAATATACTCTAAAATGCGAGAAAATGTATCAACTATAAGATTTATGCTTCCCTTTTTATAAACAATCTTATATCATATCTTAATAATATAAAAATCTACTTTTGCTACTTCATAAAAGAGATCCACTATTCTAATGTCTATTTCAAACTTTTGTGATCAGTTTGAATTTAAAAACACTTTTTAATCAAATAAAGATGTCATTTTATAACTACGTAAACTATAACTAACACCTCCTTGTCGTAGACAAATATACTAAAATGTTTTAGTGATAAAATTTTACTAATGAAGGCTATGAGAACTCCAAAAGCATTAGATTCAATAATAAATATCTTACTAAAATCAAGTAAAGTAAGAACTGATTTAGTGGTCATAGCATGCTCGAGATGAACAAATGCTTACTTTATTTTGTCACTCAATTTGAATGAATCTTTCTTTAAGAGAACTATTAAATCCGCACTAATTTTCCTATAATCATGGACAAACTTACAATAATAGTTAATCAATTTTTATGAGCCACATAATGCCTTGATTGTTTTTGGAATTAGCCAATCTAGCATCATTTGAACTTGAGAAGGATCAATTGCCATCATTTAAACTTAAGAAGAATCAATTGCCATACCTTTCTTGGAAACAACATGGTTAAGATATTTCATAATTTGGTTAGCAAAACTACATTTTGACTTCTTAACAAACCACAAAATTCTTACATGTCATACAAATTACCCCCAGTAGCGTTATCAATTGCGTATCAAAACCCTTAATGGAGAAATATGTGATTTTTGACACTATCGTAAGCCCCTTAATAAGACATTCACATAACCATCATGACTAACTTAGCATCCAAATGGTAATTAATTACTTTTGAGCCATTATAACCCTCAACATGGGTTTATTCCCTAATTTTGGATACACCCTCGACTAGGCATTTTCAAAACAAAGGTGCCATAGTGCAAATACCCATAAGTCAAACAAAATAAGGGTCCAAATGATCTTTGTTCATTCTTTTGTGTTAAAGCAATTCACAAATAAAAACAATTATTGTACTCTTATTTTGTCTACTCTATTTACTCACTCTCACACAAGATTAATTTTACAAACTTGAATCCAAATTACTTATTCAGACATGAAAAAGTAAAAAAAGAATGAAAAATAAAAATAATAATTCAATTAATGCCAATGTTTAATATATAATTAAAAGTCTAATATATAATTTATATCATGCCCTTAAATAAGAGAGTAAGCAACCTATGTGGTCCTTATACTAAATCCAAAGTTGAAAATGTTACTTTTTGGTATAAATCACATCATTGAACCACAAAGGGGCCCTCCCCTTCTTAAAAACCCTAAATTAAGTAATAATATCAATTTAGTCCTCTCTTATAGGTCTGATTACCAAATATAAGTATAAATTTTACAAGTCAAAAACTCACAAAATATTAAATATATGCCAAAGTAATCTCAACGGTCCATAAAAAGGGTAACCAAAGATCAATGACCCATATCAATTAAAATCCCTTATAAAAAGAGTGGGGTAGCATTAATTAAAAAGAGGAGTTTAAGTAGAGAGAGAAAATTAAATAATCCAGAGTAGACAGTGAGAGCATTTATTGTAATTATGAGACAGAGAGAAATGGTATCAATCTTGAAGGCCCCAACAAAATCATAGATCCTCGTTTTTAGAGCATTTAAGGAAGATAAAAGGAATTAGAAAAAAAAGAAAAAAGGCTTTCCACCAAACACCCCAAAATATGCATAGATAAGTAGAAGAGATCCTTCCTCAAGTAAGCAATGTTAGGATTAAAAGTACCAATAATAAAACCATGAGACCTTTACATATCTCTTCCCACTTTCTTTGCACTTTTAAGGATATAATTATACATAAATGATCAAATTAAACTCAAAACCACAATCTAATCAATAAAATAACATTTTAACCAAATATTAATGACAAGAGATCCAATCAATCACCACTATATCACTAGTGATTATTAAGTGGGCATTCATAATTAACTTGCATCCAAAAAGAGGATAGTAACCACTTAACAAAAAGTAGATTACCCAAAAACAAGAAAATTTTAGCACACCACCACACATAAAATCACAAAATTGGTTAGAAAATATTTATCTTGAGTCGTGGAGTCCACTTGGTCACTAATCTACCCTTGTATAAACAAGAAGGTAAAAAGTTAGCATATTCACTGTTATATTTTTCTGTTTCTTTCCTTTTTGTGCACAAACATATACTTGAAATATAAAAAAAAAATAAAAAAGTATCAGTAAAAAATACAAAAAGTAGTCAAAGAGTTAAAAAGAAAAATACCCAAAATAGGGTATTTTGTCCTCGGGGGGTTTGTTAGAAACTTGCCACTAGCCACCACCAAAAAATGTAATGGAGGCACCTACGAAATACTTTTAGTTAAAGACTGGCTGGCATTTGTTACCCCACAAGTCATCGATCAACGTCGCACCACCTGAAACCACCACCGTTTGACATGCGGGGAGCCAACCTATTAATCAGTGCCTACCACGCACCAAACAGGGCCTTGTATGGCGGCAACGATAAGCCCAAAGCTCAACATTGCCACTGCTTCCCCTCCTCCACGCGCTGATTATGGCCATCATCGCCACTCGTGACTAGCATCAGTGAACTTAGTGGGCTCCAATCTACCCAGTGGCACCCTCCATGCACTGAACAGAGACTGGCAACTCCTTTACCACCGGCAGTCGACACCCTCACCCATAACAATACCTAGTCTAAAAATTGGCCAAAAACACTACTCTCGAGGCCAAATCTTGGCTTCTCACACTAGAAATCCTATCCATAACTCGTGATTGGGGTATTTCTGAGATCAAAAATATGAAAATGGCTATAAAAATTGTCTGTTTAGAGAGAGCCAAAGTTTTTGGGTTCAAAATAATTGTTTGGGACATAGAAATTGAAAGTGGGGGGTTGCCTGGCACAGGGAAAAGAAATGAAAGAAAAAGAAAAGAAAGAAAAAAGAAAAGGAAAGGGAAAAGGAAAAAGAAAGGGACTCTAGAAAAGGAAAGAGGTAAATAAGAAAAACATAAAAAAGGAACCTGGAGTCCCTGATTGCAGTACTAATTTGGAATGCCCTTGGTGAACCTATAGGCGTGGAATGACTAAAAGTAAAACTGATTAAAAAAATTAAAGATAAATCAATAAAATATCAATAAAAAAAAAAGTATAAAACAAGTGAATTACAATACCATCATTTATAATAAGGGTTTGGGTTGACTATAGTTTTCGTTTAATGTAACCATACTCTGAACTCTAAAAATTTATGATAAAATAAATCATGTCACTTATAATATCTTAATCATACTTAAAATGATTGATGACAACTTCTAATTCAACATATGCACGATACAACGCACACCTCCCTCACACTTTTGTATCCATTGAACTCTCTTCTCTTCTACAGGCTCACTGCGACACATGTATATGTCAAAACCATCTTTCGAGATTAAGTTATATTTGATCAAAAGATTTAAAAAAACTTTTAAGGTCAAATATTGCATATTTCAAATTTAAAATCTAAGTATAATTTATAAAAAAATTGGCATATATCTTTACATTAAAGTTCATAAATCAAAATTCCTATATTTATCTCTCTATATAACTAGTTAAAAAAAACTAAGTCTAATATAATAACATTGGCTTCTACTTACTCTCTTTTTAGAAGAATTTAGAGAATTATTTTCAATTGTTTATATAAATTATTGTTAGAGTCAAAACAGCTGAAAGAAGAAAAATAAAAAATACTTCAATAAAAATTATATTTTCTAAACTAATTTTGTAATCCCATATAACAAGTAATCCATCTATTTCTAAAAATCAAATTTTAAAATCCTTCTTTTATTTGATAAATATCTTTATAATTTATATGATATTAGAGTTTAGGCTTGTTTGTTAAATATGATTCAATTACATGTTTGATTTTATTGATAATCAAAATAATTGATTTATATTTTGACTTGATATTTTAAATCAAATAATTATTTTCAAAATTTGTTTTAGCCCAAAACAAAATCAAATAAAAGTTATTTGAAAACAAACGATTTTAGGGATTCAATTTTAGGTATTTAGAATATCCACAAGCTTGCATGGCACAACGCAAACATATATGATATTTTTGCAAGTTTATGAAGGATTAAAAAGAAAATTGTCGCGGCTTTAGCACAAATTGTGTTGCCGTTTGGAATTACATGTGCTGCCATGTGCACCAACCGTTGTGCAAGTGTTGAACACCTGCATGGAGCAGTAAATACAATGAAATTTTAAATGTTTAAAAATATAAAAACTAAAGTGTAATGTATAAGAAATTGATCCATATCTCTGCATGTGCTCTTCTCATGAGAATTTAAAGAGTTATTTTCAATTGTCTATATAGATTATCATTAGTGTCTAGACATTTACATGATGATAATTTGTAACAACTTGTCAAAAAAACTAAAAAAAAAAAAAGAATTAAAAATACTTTAATAATAATTTTATCTTTTAATCTAATTTATAAATTATATATAACAAACAACTAATTAATTTTAAGAATCAAATTATAAAATTTTTACTTATATTTTGTATTTATTTGATAAATATTTTTATAATTTCTAACACTAATATGAAAATTTGAGTTCACTTTCGCTTTTAAAATGTGATTTAATTGCATTTTTATTGTAATTGATAATCAAAATGATTGATTTATATGTTTATTTGAAGTTTTTTTAATTAAATAGATACTTTTAAAAATTATGTTGATCTAAATAAAGACAAATAAAAGTTATTTGAAATCAAAACGATTTTTGAGATCAAATTTCGAGTGTTTGGAACATCTACAGCGTGCGTAAGACGCACAAAAACAAGGTAGCACAATGAGTTTATGATGGATTAAAAAATTAAAAATTAAAAAATTAAAAAATAAATAAATAAACAAATAAACAATTGCCACTGCCTATCACAAATTGTGCTGCATTTTTCGCAGCACATCGATGCCTTTGGGGCAGCACGTGTGGGCTACCAGGCGCGGTAGCCGTCTCGCGAACAGTATATGACTGCAAGGAGCAGTAAATCCGCTGTGGTGTGTGTGATCTGCTGTAAAATCCGGTTATCCTGTATTTCGGTTGTCTCCCCATCTCACCGAATTGTTTGAAAATTATGCTTAAACAGTTCGGAAAATGTTAGAAGCATCTCAATTTGGTTGAGTTATTTCTTATTTAGGGAATATTAAATTGGAATTCCTTAAGCGAGAAGATTTTAGTTTTATTTTCATAAGGAATATTGTCTTGTATTAAGAATAAAGTGTTATAATTTGAATTGAATTATAAAATTAAGAAAAATATTTCACTTAATTCTCTCGTACAGAAGATTATTTTTCATATTAGGATTTTAATTAAATTTACTATTTCTTAA
Source organism: Bruguiera hainesii (assembly GCA_023213295.1). NCBI lineage: Eukaryota > Viridiplantae > Streptophyta > Magnoliopsida > Malpighiales > Rhizophoraceae > Bruguiera > Bruguiera hainesii. The sequence goes on along the minus strand of JAHOYR010000015.1, from coordinate 9,994,709 downwards.
TTAGATTAGAATAATTATAAAATTAATAACTAATTTCCTTAGAATTCTTATTTTGATAAATAACATCATATTAACTTAATTTAATGATTTTAATTATTACTACTAATAATTAGAATTAAGTATGTGTTTCTTTTTCTTTTTTGCACATAAATATGATTATGATGACTTGATGAATGGTTACAGACCCAATAGACCAATGCGATTGTATTGATGAATAAATGGACCAAAATTGTCTATAAATTCACAGATTGATTTGTTGAGCCACTCAAAATTACCTAACTTGAACATGTTTAACACTGTGATTGGGGCATACACCTACCGACTTCCGAAAGCAATGCTACTTATCTGTACACACGGTTGCAATTATAGCAGTATATGGGGAATACACATATGGACTTCTGAAAGCACAAACATTGATTGTTAGGGCAAAAGGGCATTTTGCCAACTTAAGCTTGAGTTTGCTCCATTTGGACATCCTTGGGGGGCGTCTTTAAGGGACCATAGTACCAGGCATAAACCTCAAGCTGCTCTGATAAGGCGGGCTTGTCAATAGTTTCGCGGTGATAAGCTTTGCAGGCGAAGTAGAGGACTGTTTGGAAGACGAGGCAGATGAGAATCAGCAGTAACAGTGTGAACAAGCACCCAATACCAATCACAAGACTGATTCCCGGATAAAATGGCCACCCAGGCACCACAAATAGCTCGAAAACGAATTGAATTCCTCCAAAAGATAATCCAAGCGTGATGAAGAAAGCAACAGCAACCCCCATCTTTCCCTTCATCAGGCTCTTGCTCTTGATTAAGGCTTTAATCCCATATATCTCTTCCAGAACTGAAACCACGCTAGCCAGATTCCAAACTATGGTAATATACAATAAGCCCGAGATGTAGAACACCAAGAAAACCACAACAATTAGTATTTCAACAGCACTAGAAACCCGTCCAAGCAAAACACCCAGAAAGATGAACAAAACTCCAGCGATCAAGTTGTAAACCAAAAGAATAGCAGAACTCCAGAGGAACGTGACCAAAAGTCTCTTCCAGATCTTTGGCACCGCGCCCACGACCTTCCTGAAAGAGATTACTTTTTCTGTGTAGATGCATGCTATGGTGTAAACAACTGCAGCGTTGGAAAGAAGCGAAAAGATGAGAAGGAAAACAAAGTAGGTGATCTCGAAGAGCCAATAGGCAGCCCATTTTGAGGTGTCAATGTGAGAGAGATTGAGTTGACTCGTAGCACCAAGCGGGGTGCCCTCCAAGGCAACCCGGTCACCAAGGACCCTGGCAAAAAGGATCTGTGCGATTTGGATGTGAGCCAAGAAAATGAAAGAGGGAGGAAGAACAAGAGCCAATGCTATTTGGCTGAAGATTTTTCTCGACGAGAAAATGATCTTGAAAGATTCTCTGAAAATGCCAAAGAACCCAAGTCGCTGAAGATCCGCTTGTTCTCTGTCCATCATCTTTTTCTTTCCAATTTCTTAATCTGAATTCACACAAGAATGAGTGATGGAGGGGAAGTTTTGGGGGCCTAATTATAGGCGTGGGGGTAGGGGGGGTGTTCATTTGATAATGATACGTTTTCGCCGATGTTCCGATCCAACAATATGCCAAGAAATGCCTTATTACATAGGCTGCCTGTCAATTTCCCGTGAAAATTTAGAAAGGTGACAGAAATTTAGGAGGGCAACATATTATATCTTTTCAGCTTTATATTTTTAGTTAGCCCCTAACCCTCTGCCAAGCACTCTATTAGTTTTTTTTTTTTTTTTTGATAACGCCAAGCACCCTTTCAAATATATGCCGGTTGTGACATTCCTGAGGTGGACAATGATATTAGACAATACCCAAGTTAACACAGGCTGGGGGGGATAGACTAACTATCGGAAGCACAGATGGGATTTTGGTTTGCATTATCTCAGCTGAAATGCATCCCTTAGATCTTTAGTAAAGCTAATGAGGACCTCTGCTATAGGGTAACGTTTATTTTAAAGAACTTGGAGTTTTCAAGTTCTGTGACTCCTTGTTTTCACGTCATTTCCGAGTCTCCTTTGCTGCGGGATTCGATGGGGTGAATAATGTTAAGCATATGATCTAGTTATGTTCATATTTTAATATTTTATGTATGCAATTGATCGGTTAAAGAGATTTTTTATTTTTAATAATATTTATATATACAATATAATTATCAATACATTTTTAAGATAAATTATAAATATTTTGTAGAAATATTGTAAGCAACAGGGGGAGGAGGAGGAAGACATATTAGGAGACTATGGACGACGAAACAAACTATTGTAAGCAACAGATACGCCAATTCTCATTCCAGAATGCTTGCTTCCTAATTGATAACAATAAGTTCTCTAATATTGTAATCGATTAAAGAAGGGTTTTCAGGATAAATACAAGTTGAGACTAGTGAAGGCTTACGTTGTTAAAATGAGATAACTTGTACTTTACACTTATAGTTGAAATCAATATCCTTTTATTACATAACATGATTTTGATTGATATGATAGGTTGTAGTTAATTTTGCTATCTTTTATATATTTCAATCTGCCACAAACCATCCGCAGCCGCTATGACACTTTGGATAGATTAGGATGGTTGATGGATTGACTGTGGATTAAGGTTTAAAGAAACTATCATTGGCAATTTGAATGTGGTTTGTACTACAAAATCGCTCAGACGGACTCGCGGACCCTCCTAGAGAACGCTTCAATTATTCCCAATTAGCATTGATATAGAAAATCCTTAACAAAGGTAGAATTAGGATGATTATTTAAAAACAAACATAATTAAATAATAAAAAACAAACACAATTTTTATACTTTATATTTAATTGAAACATAAAAAAAAGATAAATTACGCTGGTAGACCAGGCCGCAACTTTTAGCACATACCCGTTTGAACAAGGCATTATCGTGATATATTATCATTCGGAATTATATCTACTTGAAAAATAAAAATTCTTCCAGAAAAAAAAAAATAATAATTAAAAAAAAGAAAGAGGTAACTGCCGAGTCTCCCTTTCTTTTGTTTTTTTTTTTTATTCCAAGTAACAATCGGAATGCTCCCCGTCGTTGCAGCTTTTAGCACATAAACGCTTGAAATTTGATGATAACATTAATTACAACGTAGAACACAACAGGATCAAATGCAGATGTTTGCTATTAAAAGGACATACAAGCAAGAAGCTCCTCCCAGCTGTTAATTTCTCAACACTAGGAAAAAGGAGGGTTCAACACATAATGCAGATACGGGGACTATGCGGACCGAACAAACAGGGGAGGAACAATAAGAGAGATAAGTGTCTGGAACCATTCATAACAAGACTAGATCCAACCTGTCAAGCCTAACTTGTCAGCAACCCTGTACATGAGCAGTTTATTCCATACGGTGCCAAAAACACGCTCCCCTCCTATGGCAAATGTCAATGCCCACGAACCAAGAAGCGCTGTGAATGCCATGAACCCAACTGCAGATCTAAAAACATCTGCGCGAAGAAAATTTCATTAGGAAATATAAGGACTCATCCCCTCGTCAATCAAAATGCGAGTAGTAAGAAGCAGAATACTGAGCAAGAAAATGTAATTTGGGACCAACAAGCAAAAAGCATCCCAGAGCACAAAATCTATGTAGTAGGCCTCACACCATTTCAAAGGCTGTCATACTACATTAGAAAACAGCTGCAACTTCACAGACAATCCATCACAGCCATTCTTCTAATAAATGTCCCAAAGAGAAGTGAGAGTGAGTGCATAGCTCATAATCCCCAAATTCAGAAAGCTCAAAAAAAGGGAAGAACCATTCTTTCTTTCTTTTCTTTAACAAAAAAAAAAATAGAAAAAAAAAAGAATCCTTTACTAACATTGACGGTGTGAAGCATGTATCATCAGTGTTATTCAAACAAAATTCTGATTCCCAACTCATCTGAAACACACTTGTGAACAACAGGCAAACTTGACGATGAAGATGATGCCCAAGCGGGGACAATAACCATCTGATCAAGACTGCCAAGCAAATAAATTCCTTTTAATTGAAGCGAGGATAATCATCTTCTCCAGATGATTGTGATGTGCAATAATTGTGATATGGATTTGAAGAGCCCAAGCCCATATAAGTCCCACAATGTGGGATTGCAATCACGATCCCAACAAATTTAGGCCAATCAAAATTCAAAAATCAAAAATAGAACGAGACAGCGCAAAAACAAGGCGAACAATAACAACTGAGTAAATAGATCATGAATTCCTACAGGGTCGGATGCGAGGGAAGGAGCGGGAGTGGAGGAGGACTGGCCAGAAATAGAAGCAGTTGACGGCCCAGAGCCACGGCAGCAGAGCATAGCCGAACTTGTAGAATCTACGCGCGTAGCTCAGCGACTCGTCCTCCGTCAGACCCAGCGGGCCGTCGATCGTAGGCCAGAGAGGCGTTGCTTGTATTACGGAATTGTCGCTAGGGTTAGGGTTTGGATTGACGGCGGTCTGCGACTGCGAGGCTTCCATTTCGTGCGCGAAGCCCAATTACAACCACGAATGACCACCACTGCTGAGAATTGGATGAAAAACCTTCAAAACGGCGCCGTGCCCCGCCTGAACCCAGGGATCACCATAAATAAATCCATATCTCCCTATGCATATCTATGTGTGTTATATTAGTATTTTATATGTGTATATATTAGTATAGTAAAAATGGAGAGAAATTCAGTGATTTTAGATAATTTTTTAATTAAATACCTTCTGTATGGTATTTTTTTAATTTAATTTTAATTTTTTAATATTAATTTAATCATTAATTTATAATTTTATATTAATAAAATTAAAATTTTAACATTCATTCATTTTTTTTATATTATAACCTTATGTCTTGCTCAAAAAAAAATTTAAATAGTATAGATCAAAAAGAAAAAAAAATTAATCAAGTATAATTTTATCTAACTAATTAATTTTTATTAAAATTTTACATAAAAAATTTTACAAGAATAATAATTATAGTTAAAATTTTAATTTCAATCCACTACTTAATTTTAATTAATTCATTTAATCACTTTGACTCAGTCATACTAATTTTCAAATAATAATATTTAGTAAAAAATTAATTAAATAAAATAATAGTTATCTAATTAATTATTATAAAAATTAGAATAACATAATATAATAGAAAAATATAAACTAAAAAGAATTAACATTGTATGTTATTATTATTTTTAATTATTTAGTTTACTAATATTTAATATTAATTTAAAAATACAATAAAATTATAATTTAATTTATATAAATATTAAAGAATTATATATAAAACTCGTGTATTATGCAAGTTCTATATTAATATATATTAGCATTATTAAAATTGAGAAAAGATTAATTATTATGAGCAATTTGTTTAGATAAAAAAATGCCTATTTGACTATATTAATTTAATTTTAAAAAATTTTTAACTAACTTTTACCGTTTATAATGTTTCACATTAATTTAATAATTAATTTATAAATTTTAATATTTTAACAAAATTAATAGTCTAATATATATTTAATTTTTTTATAATATAAAATTAAATATATTTAATTTATATTATTATTTCTTTATTTTCTTTTTATCAATTTTTTTTTACTCAAATAATTTTCTTTCAAAGTTAATGCTTATATAATAATATTTTTCATTAAAGTTTTGATTATAAATTTAATTATAATTAACACATAATAATAAAATTTAATTTACTTTTTCATTAATAACTCAATTTTAATTTCATTCAATCCCTTTAATATAATTTTAAATTTAAAAACTCCTAAATTAACTAAAATACCAATCATGTTTAATAATCAAATCAATTTTAATTTTCTTAATTATTTTTAAATTTAAATTAAAATAATTAATTTAATTGATTATTATTACAAGTTTGAGTCAAATTATATTATTTTAATAATCCTTATTAGACATCTAGTACTCATGCAATATATACACTTAAACCTAATATATATCTAAATTTATTTAATTATATACTATTGAAATTGACAAAAAATTAATAAAATATTTATAAGATAATATTTGTTTAATTATAAGAATATCTAAATATTTGATTAAATTTTAATTTTTCAATAAACTTTTATGGTTTATAATATTTAATATTAATTTAAAAATTAGTTTGTGGTATTTTTAATATATTAATAAAATTAAGATTTTAATATGCATATAATTTATTCAATTATTTAATAATGATATGATATGAATTATAATTTACCTAATTCATATTAATAATTATTTACATATATTTAAATTTTAAGGAATACAAATACTTATAATTTAAAAATAAAAAATAAAAAAGATAATTTTTTAAAAAAAATAATTTTAAATTTATCTTTTTATTTTCTCGAGAAAAAAACATATTTCTCAAATTATCATTTTTTCTTAAAAAGAAAAAAAATTATAATTTATTTTTTTTACTTAAAATATAATAAAAATATTTTCTAAATAAATATATTGAACTCATGTACCACATAAGTCTAATACTTTTATAAGTATATATATTTAGTGATTTGCTTACATGATAACATTTGTTTTACTTTAAAAATGTTTAAGTATTTGACTCAAATTTTATTTTTTTTAGTTGACTTTTACAATTTGTAACAATTGATATTAATTTGTAATTATAGTATTTTAACAAAAATTAAAATTTTAACATTCATCTGATATACTTAATTATGATCTAATATGTATTATAATTTATTTAATTAATAATACTAATTATTCACACATATATAAAATTCTTACAAGATAAATACTCATAAGTAAAGAAAATAAAAGAAAAAAGTATTCTTAAATTTTTTTTCTTTAATTTTTTTAGGGAGAGAAGAAAGAGAAAAATATATCTAATTTTAATAAAAAAATTATAATTTATTTTTTTTAATTTTTTTCTTAATAAATTAAAAAAACCCTAAAGTTCTTTTTATATTTGTATATAAAAAATATTCATAATTTAAATTTTTTATTTTTCTCTTTTAAATAAAATATAAGTAAAAATATATTTCTCAATAAATATGATAAATTTGTATATCACATAAATTTAACATCAGTATAAATATAAAGGAAATGAAATACTTATATAGAGATATTTTCTTAATTTTATGAATATTTAAACATTTGATTTAAATTCTAATTTTGTTAATAAATTTTCATGGTTTATAATATCTAATATTAATTTAATCATTGATTTGTAATCTTATTAATATTTTAATATATCTTTAATTTACAAAATTATAATTTGATATATATTACAATTTACCTATCCATGTTAATAATTTTCACTTGTCTAAAACTTGTACAACATAAAGATTCATAATTAAGGGAAATAAAAAAATGAAAAAATAAATTTTAAGAAAACAAAAATTCTAAATATCTCTTTTGATTTTTTTGAGAAAAAATATATTTAAATTGATATATATATTAAATAATCATAATTTATTTTTTTCTCCTTTTATTTGCTTAAAAATAGAAAAACATTATTCTCAATTGTATTTTTTATTTTTTTAAAAAAAAATTCATAATTTAATTCTCTTTTTATTTTTCTCTTTTAAATAAAAAATAAATTCACTTTTAATAAATATAATAAATTTATATATTTTACAAATTTAATATTAATTTGATATTAATATTATTAAAATTAAGAAAAAGTAGATACAACACTTATGTTATAACATTTACTTAATTTTAAAAAAATTAAAATATTTTATTCAAATTCTAATTTTCTTATTACACTTATATAATTTGTAGTGCCTAGTACTAAATTAATAAATAATTTATAATATTTCTTAAAATTTTAATAAAATAAGAATTTCAACATGAATTAAATTCATTCAATTTAATGAATTATAATATAACATATATTATAACTTACTCTATTTATATTAATAATTTTTAAGTATATTTTAAATTATTGTAATATGAATACTCTTAATTAAGAAAAAATAATTTTAAATTTTTCGTTTTATTTTTTTAAAGAAACAATTTGAAATTCACCTTTCTATTTTAATAAAATAGTTATATCAAATATTTTCTATTTTCCGACAGTCACACTGGGAAACCATAACAACGCTTGGAAATTGACATTAATTTTATCGAAAGGAAATCGTCAGGCTAAAAAGGCTCCAACCTTTATATATTTGACTCAGTTTTGAGTTTTGATTTGCATTGTAACTTAGAGAGCATTTCGTCTAAGAACCTAACGAGGCAAATAAAACAGCAATGCCTGGGGGTGTTTTGTTTGTACAACAGAATTTGCAGACAATTCCGACTTCTGCTGCCATCTTAACCTGAACTAGAGAGAGCTCCATGCTTGCCCGTCGGTGCCCGATAAAAATACAAGCAGAACATTCAAGCATTGCAACGGCACGAACCCAATGTCATGAACTTAACTTCGGCCATGTGAGCATCCTCGCTACACGGTGTGCCAGCAGGACTATCTCTCCCGCATTTTGGCTCTGGCAAAAAATACTCCCGCTAACAGACCTACAAAAAGCAACTCGTCTTTATTGATTTAAAGAAAGAATTTTTTTTTAAAAAAAAACACTGTTTAAACCTTTGTTCTGCAGAGATTTTCTGGAATCCAAGCACCACAGCAAGCATTTACAGTATCTAAGCATGCATGCCACTGCAAAACAAGTTAAAAAGGAGAGTACGGACCAAAGAAGATGCTGGCAGAGTTTTCCAAACTTGTAGGCACTTTGAACAGAAGGATGCCGGCAACGGACAGGGGAATCTTATTTAGCGATCCAACAAGACTGCAGATTGCAAATTAGTTATTGAAAATGCTCGTGACAAATGTTTCGGTAATCAGCCAAAATTTGATTTCAATCTTACCTGTACGTGGTAGCCCCTGTTTGATGGAGAAACCACATAGAAGTGAAGCTGATTGCCAGACCCAAAAATCCACTTAACGTCATTACCAACCAGAAATCAGGTAACCTCAAAAGTGGCCTGCCAAGTTGTTTCAAGATTCATGGGATTCAATAAGATGAACATGACATAGAAAGACAATCTGGTATCCAACTACCCATAACTTTGATGAGAACCACATCAAACTTGCAATGTTAAATGTTTCTTCTCCCTCAGGAAAGAGAAAATGAAATACCAACAAGGCCCTCATATAGTAAAATTGTTTTAATTTGTTATGAAACCCAACAAAAATAACATATGAAGTTTATATTAGGGGTTTTGACTTAAAAAAAAAATCGTCCTCCTGCTTGATATTTGATTCTAAACCCCTATTGTAGCATTTCAGCACCAACTGAGAGGTTGATTGAGAAAATACATTAATGTCAACCACAAGTATGTTTCTTGCCATAATTCAATGTTATTTCAAGTCTAATAGCTGCTATAATCAAACCATATCACTTTGGATGACATAAATGACATGGAAAACTTTAAGAACAATTAAGTTAAAGCAACGAAAGTTAAGTAAACTTTTTTCTCGTTTCATCCTCCCTATTTGCAATCTTAGGATACAACAAAGTTTTTCTTTCATTCAAATAAAAAGTGAAGGTATTGGGATTCCAACCAAACTTGAGTACACCATGGAGCCCAATAAATCAAAGAACAATCATTCTAGGGGGATGTTTCAAATTGAGCTTTAGATTAAGGAGGCTCTAATACATTTTTTACTAGAAAAACACCATCACTACATGTTGCAGAGACTTGGAACATAGGGTCTCTGTGCTTTTTAAAGTATGAAACCCTTGATCGTGGAATGCAAACCTCTATAGCAAGCATAGCAGACAGGCCCTAAAGATGTGAACAGATAAAAGAAACAGCAAAGAAAGTAAAACCAAAGAGTTCAGCAGAGAAGATAAACATTTGAAAGCAACTGTTAAGTGGACAAGATAAACATCCCAAATTTTGAATCTAACAATAGAGTCAAACATGGAGGAAATTGAGAGAGAGGTGGGAGGAGGGGGAAGGAGAAGGCACTGGAACTCACGTTCTGGACAGATAATCCACCTCATTGAAAATGATAATAAGTACTGCTCCCAAAGGCAATGAGAGGGTGTTGTTCAGTAAGACCATTGAAAACTCATTCAAATTTCCAGATTTGGTTACTTGCTTTGCAGTATCCATTATCCTGCGTAAAGTCAACTACAAAAACAAAATTTGATAGAGAATAAAATCCATCAGCTACAGTTAAGAAGCTCAACAGAGACAGCTGGCAAACAAACTATTAAATAATTGCTAATTTAAAGGCTGAATTTGCTTCCCACTATAACAAGCAATCGCCAATAAAAACCTGCTATACTAGGCCTTAAAGTAGAAAGTGGGCTCCTGAAGGACACCTGATTACAATACAGGTCCAGCTATTGCTCTTGAAAATAAGTATTTCATTCCCATAGTCACCCACAGAACTTGATCATTTGTATCCATCATTTATCATCCCACTAACAACTTTCTGACAATGTTCACACTATTTATACCTTTAAGCACTGATGTAACATGGCAGAATGTTGAGGTCTGAAATATTACAGAGATCAAGTAAATTTCAGATCATGACTAAGAAATCCGACAATTTCTCTTTGCTTTTTCAGTTTTTTTTTTCTTTTATTTTTTTTTGTTTTTGGCAACTTCTGGCGCAGAAAAGTTTCTACAAACCAGAGAATGAAGCCAATCAAGGAAAACGGTCACAAAATTTTAACATGCTACAAGTTTATTTGCACCACATTTGCCTCAACAGTACAGTAAAAGCCAATATAAGGATTTCACACTTTGGCCATAGATTTTGAAATCCTAAATTTCAACTGCTCAAACTTTAAACAGAAACATCAAATCATTAATCATGCTTAATCTTTTACAACAAATGCTATGACCCAAATTAGTATACCAAACTCTTTGAATGCTCCTACATGACATTGAACATTAGAACCTTATAGCACAGAAAACATTAATTTTACTTCATTACAGAATGAACCAGCCTTTAAAACAAAGCTTCTTTTTTGAGGATTGGTTGTTCAATCCCAGCATCTAATGTTTGCTTTCCAAACTTGAGCACAATGAGTGCCCACTGATTATACAACTAGTAATAAGTAAGCCTCATGCTCTTCATTGAAAGATATCCATCATTGAACAACCTGCCAGCTCTAGAAAAGATGTCTTTGAAGAGATTATGCTAGCAGGGGCATAGGCAACCAGTCTCATACAAAGATTGTTTGTTAAGCACATCATGCCATAGTTCATCCTTGCACATCAAACACTAGAGCACAGGTAGATATACATATGTAAAAAGAATTTGGACCTATATGGAACCTTTTTTTTTAAAAGTTGAAATCAGAACCTGAAAATGTACTTACAGAATATGATGCTGTTAGAAAACAATTTAGAATCTGCCATGCATAGCCAACTGCATGGAAGGAAAGATCAGTGATCCCTCCAGAAATTGCTGAAATAATCTGCACAAGACAAAGAAACAACCTCTTTTTACACTCAGTAATGGGGTTCCTAATATTTTTACTCTTCATATTTGCATGTGTTACATTCTTACCTAAAAATGGCAATAACAATGGAGGAGAATGAGGACAACACTGGTGAAGATAAATTTTCACAAATCACTTACTTATTTTTAAACTTAAATCCCGGGTTAATCATCTCTACAACTGTGGTTATAAAATTCTGTTTTGAACATTTTATAAGTTTCTTAAACTGATCTTGGTCACACACAACTTGGCTGGCATCTCTTGCTCTGGCATATATTTACAAATAACATCCAAAAGTACCCACACTCATGCTTCTACCAGCGAAGACCACCTTCGATCAAATATCAGAATGTTGGACTTCTTTTTTTTTTTTCTAAAAAAGATTTGCCATGGCCTCCAGCTCACAGATTGTACTCAACTAATTATTTGCAGTCACAGAAACAATGTCTCTATAAAAACAACGGCAAGGTTGTGTACATCTAACTCTTACTCTTGCATTTTTATTTGCAATTTCCTAAAAGCACCCAGATAGATAGACTAAAACATCTCTCTCTCTCTCTCTCACCCCCCCACCATTCCAACCACCTCGTCTCTAGATTATAGTTGAATAAATATTACTAACTGCTCACTTCTGAATTTTATTGTGCATCATGTGCCTGCCTTCCCCCTCTCTTCTCTATGATATAGCCTCCCTTTGTGACCTTCACCCTATCAGTCAATCTTTTCCCCAGAAAAATAGATGGGATACTGGGATGCTATTAAGTGCAGCAAATAAGGCTAGTATTAATTCACCAGGTGTGCTTACATTATCTAAAATCCCCATGTCTCATTGCTCAAATAACTCAAATTCAAGAATGGTCTTTGCAACAACTTCACATACCATTAAGAACAGAGCAGCCCATACTCTGTTATCATGGTGTTTATTGAATAGATACATTTCACCAACTGCAGTAATAACGTTAGTGACATTCTTCAGTACTGTGACCATGGCAACATTGATGTATTTCAAACTGCAGATAGATACAAAAACAAATTTCAGCAAGATGAAGAAAATCGAGCATTCATCATGATGGGCTGCATCAGTAGTTTCTTTAAAGAAAAGGAATCAAGAAAGCTCTTAGCGTGAAATGCTTGGGGTCATCTAACTTGCATAGAGGTGATTTTTTGAAGCTATAGTTGATAAGCGGTACTTTTCAAACCAAATACACATGCGCACACAAGCTCAAAATTAGTGTAGCAAGAGAATACCATAACAGCCAGTAATGAATTACCACGACAGTTTCCCAGTGACCTAGTTGTGCCAAATATTATAATCCCTCCAAACATTTATCTTATTGGTATTGTAATACACAAAAGTTAAATCGATAACAACAAGAGAAGAACACTAAAACCATATTCCACTGCAATATGAAATTTAAGAAAACAAAAGGAGGAACACAAGAATGGAAATAAAAAAGGTAATTGTATAAAAAATGAGAAGAATGATGACATTTTCCAGTTGATGCAGAAGAAATAGCTAATAAATGTCTGACACTAAATCTAGTTGTACCTAATAAAAGAATTAGCATGCCAACATCACAAACATCATGAGAATGCATTTTTTATGGTACAATACTGGTAGACAAACAAAGCAATAAAGTTTTAGCTTTTAGATGCATTTCTGAGACTAAGTTTGTGCAGAAATAACTCCACTAGGACAAAAAAGCAGAAAGAATGTCATACCTAAACATGCTCGTAATGAGCATCCCAACAAATATAGCATTCACAGGCAACCAGACCTTAATCAATCTCCAGGTTAGTGGTTCAATTGAGATGACACCAAGACTACTCAACATTGAGACAATAATCACTGAGATGAGATTCTGCATCCAAATAATGTATAATCCAGTCGTTAGATATCAAAGTCTGCTTTCAGATACTAAAATGGAACAGTATCTACTCAAACCAAATAAAATCATTTGCAAAGAAAATAGTGCATGTCCTGCAACCATAGAAAATTACTTGGTAGAGCATCAAAGATATCCCTGCATTGAAGTCATAGCTGGAAAGCACAAACTTGTTCACCAGTATCATGCTGCAGGAGGAAATGCAATATGCAAGGCCAGATAATAAGGCCTGATTGTGTATTTTAGCTGCTGGATTACTGCGCATAGTTTTATTGCTGTCCTCTTCCAACTTGCCACCTTCCAGGTCAGTTTCATCCATTTCGTGGGACTTCATTGAAAAAGATGACCTGTATGCAATTAAAAGCAGACCATACCATGGCCAATGATTCACAGCTCAGGTTTATATACCAATACAACGTTCACGAGACAAAACTGCTGATGGAGGCATGGATGGGAAGGAAAGGTAGAGAAGATATATGAACAACTTCAGGTTTGACAACACAGGTTTGACAACACAGGTGTGGATACCCAGAGTCAGGATTCAACCAGATCAAAGACTTAAGTAAATCTAAGGTCCACAGGAGCCTCAGAGAGGTCCAAGTGATGTTGGAACATTTATTGCACAACTAAAAATCAAATTAACTATCAACTATTGTGCCTGTCAAAGAAATACAATAAAGAATATTAAATAAATTCATAATATCACGTATACCACAAGAACCATGAAAAGCAATAAATTCACAATGGCGTTGAGATTTTTTCTTACTTTTTCTCTAATTTCTTAAATCAAAAGCCATCATAATTACATTTGATTGTTTTATATATGAACTGTGACAAAATATATGAAACAAGCCAAAACAGTGGGCAATCAAGCTTAGAAAGTCCAAATTCAGGTCCAAGTTCCACCACTCTCTCTATAGTTTTTGCCAAAACATTCAAGAAACTTGTGTATTTAAAGCACTTTGTCCCAAAAACTGTTTTACCTGGTTTTCTACATCATACCTCACATGTACCACATTTATGGAAGAAAGTGCTCTAAGTCAAACCTATGTCACAAATCCTTCAATCCTGAAACTTGGCTAATGTAAGTACCAAAATGAAATATAATTGTGTAGTTAGGACAATTAAACAAGGACAAAAAGTGCAATGACAGCAATGAAACTAAATCCACGACGCATCCCTCATATAAACTTTTAAGTTGGCAAGATTACAAAACAATCTGTAAACCTTAGGCAAAGCAAAACAACAATTCTTTCATCAAGAAAGGGGTATTGCAAAAGCATCCTAGCAAGTTATTTCAGGGAAAAGAGCTGAACCAAAAAGAAGAGACCTCAGAAAGTAGTATGGCATGTGAAAATTTACATTTTACAGCAAAAGGTTTTTGTTGATATGAGGAGACTTCTTGTGCGGTCCTCTCAACAAAAGTCTATAATTTGGCTATGTCTCAAAGGCAATGAATTTTGTTTTAAAGTCTTCAGCAAATAATGCCAACATCTGTCACATATCCTCGGTCAACTTATAAAGATAGTTGTAACAATTAACTACCTCCCCTAAGACCTCCACACCTATCAAAAAACAACAGCTTCACTTCACTCTGCACATGCAGCGATAAAAATCTTATAAACAACATAAATAACATATTTCTTAACTATTCTGAAAAAAAAGTAGATGTTCTGGCGGTGGACCACATTTGAAGATTGTCCTTCCAGTTGTAGCCAAATGAGATAACCCAAAGACCATATGATCTTGACTGTGTCACATGTTAAAATGAATACAGCCAATTGAATTATGTGAGGATCATCAGAGTGAGAAAGAAGTTAAAATATAACAAGAAAAGGCAAGAACCATGCATCATCAGATAGACAATAATGTCACTAAGCACACACATAAAATTATGTAAAAATAAAAAATAAAAATAAAAATAAGAAAAGCATCAAGGATATTGGACAGCAAGAGAAAATTACTCAAGAGTCAGCATGCCTGTTAACTACTTCTCTTCTTAATGGACTGGATATCTTCTCCACCCCATTGGACTCATGATGTCTGAGGCCTCTTTCCCCACTTCTGCTAGCCTTGTTTGTATCGTCTATGATATTCCTTTCATATGCAGAATTGGGAGAATCTAAGGGCAGAGGCCTTCATAAAATGAAATATAAGAATCGGTCCCATGTCTCAGGTAGCAATGAAAATGATGAAGGAAGGTTGCCATAGGCTGGTAGCTAATGTAAAAGTAGTTAAACTCTTTATTATGGGAATCTATAGCAGGCAACCAAAAAATGGAAGCTTGCATGTGTACGCATTCTACAAGATATTGAACACAAATGCGTTTGCAAATTTTGTCTGAAAGAGATATCTATGAACAAAGTATTCTCCATCAAATTATAGCAAGCAAAGTGCACTTCAACTCGAAAGTTTGACTGACCACTAAGAAACAGGTTGAACGAAACAAAACAAAAAAAAAAAACAATGAGACAAAGAACAGGAAAACACATCCAAAGGCGGTTCAACAAAACATTTTTTTCTCAAATATTCTTACTGGGCCATGGCCTATACAGAGATCAACACCTCCCTGTCCTCTATGACAATATAGTAAAATAGTGTCTCATCACTTGAGAAACGCAAATACTGGGAACTAATTACTAAGCTTTTTTTAATTTTTTTCTGATTGATTAGCAGACGAAGAGAGACTTCCGTCAGTTCATGAATCCTTCATACGAACAACAGCGCCCCCCAACAGAATTTAAAAATGACATATTATCAGCGAGTTGCAGTCTCAAGATCTAAGGCGGGTGATGACCTGGAAAGTCACAGCAACTGCATATACTATGAACAAAATCTATCATATAGAAGAAGCGATTCTGAAGAAGGGAAAGCAAAAACAGCATCATTTCAGGCCCCAAATACAGCTGATCAGCGACAGAATTTTTTTTTTTAATAATAATTAAAAAAAAAAAAAAAGCAAACCAAAAACCAAAAGCCAAAAACCAAAGTTATAAATTAATTTTAACTAAAGAAGCTAACTTTGCCTAATTCAAAAGCCATCAACTAAAATCCATTTACCTTTCATCACGACATATCAAAATAGAAAGAAAAAAAAAAGGACGGAGAAAAAGTTACCTCGAACCCATCAAAGCCAATAACTCAAAAGCCCCATACTCGAAGAACTCTTCGAATCACAACAAACAAAAACACACATGCCAGTCAGCACCCGCGACCAATTAACGGTGAGCCAGAAAGGGAAAGATAGAGGGAAAGTGAAGTGAAGAAAAGAAGAAGATTCGAACCAGTATTTTAATTTCGATTAAACCCAACCGGCTGACTTCTTCTTCGGACGGTGGGGGGGGTGGAGGCTACTTGATTTTTTTTTGTTTCCAAATGCAAAGCCACGCCGAAAGGGCTGCGCACCATAGCAACTGTGAAGCCGAGAAAGAAACCAGCCACTTTGACTTTTGCCTTTTTCTATATATTCTTATTTATTTAATTGTATAATAATAATAAAATTTATATTTCTTTTCATTTTCAAATTAATTTACAAGAAACCCTCACAACATTATACCTTCAATAATCACTTTCATTGCACACCATGAGGCATTTTTATTTTCTCTTTTTTCTTTTTCGAGTTCCTTTTCTTCATCTTTAAATAAATATACTAATTCAATATATTTTTTATATTATCTTTTTCTTATATATATAGATATATTGCGCTATAATCACCCTAGCGAAGTATAAGATTATAAAGACTCGTTGCCACTAGACCAAAGGCTTCTTTAATAATAAATAATCATTTCACTATATATAATTATTCCTTGGCCATTAAAAAAGCAAAATTCCTAGGACAATTTCTTCCCCCCCAAAAAAAATCATTCATTTCTATAAAAGATAAAATATATTAACTTAATTTCTTAAATTAGATTATTTATTTATTAATATTTTCATCTTTATGAAATAAAAATATATAAATTAAAATTTTTAATTTATTTAAATTAAATTACTTATATTTATCAATACCTTATATTAATTAATTTTAATATATATTAAATTACTTTGTTCTTAATTACCTACTTTTATACAATATATTAATTAATATTTTCACATTATCACATGTTAAATTATAAATTACATATAATTAAATTTTTAAATATAGTATTATAATATATAATACTAATATTTTATATATTATTACATTTTATCTATTAATATTTCTATATAATGCATATTAATATTATAGTTTTTATATAGTTAATATTAAATATTAATTTTATTATTTTAATTTTAATTTTAATTAAATTAGTTAAGTTAATTAGGTTTTTAATTTTTGAATTTATCAATTCAATGACCAAGTTAGTTCTTAAAATCTTGTATTATACATTATTTTAAAAATTCAAAAATTAAAAATCTTTGTCATATAAATAAGATAATGATTTTTGTAGTAACAAATTTGTAATGATCTAAAAGCTATAAGTTATGAAATTGAAGACTAAAGTAAGTACAAATACAAAGTATTTTCTTAAAATAAAATAGAGAGAAAAGTATACATTTGTTTACTCTAAATAAATTTTCTATATATTTGAATTTTATTTCCAAATAATTATGTTTTTTCAGATAAAAAATATTTTTTTTGAGCAACTTTCCACTAAAAATTTTAGTTTTTAAAATGTATTTTCTAAAATTCTAATTTTGTTGTCAAATAATTAGGGATTTTTTTAGGAAACAATTTGCCATTTTTGAAATTTTTTTAGATTTTCTTCTTTTTTTTTTTTTGAGCAAACCTTTTTTTGAATTGTTGACAAATAAATTTCTTTTGGGTTCTTGCTTTTTGTTTGAGAAAATAAGATTTAAGTTCAGAATATGTTCAGTAGCATGTTAAAATAAGATGCACAACAATTTTTTTTTCTTTGTAAATAAAGTTTTCATTAGCGTGAACTAAATTTCATTGGCATTGTCCGACGTTGATGAACGGATTTCGTCTAATTTTGTATAAAACAATTTCATAGATGCAAATAGATATAAAACAATTTTATAATATATACAAAATATTTTATATCACGCTAATAACATTTTATATAAAATACATTAAATTTACAGTATAATTTACTAATTTTATACTATTTTGCTATAAATCTTTTATAAGTTATATAAAATATTATTCATATAATATAAAATTATTTTATATTTATTTATAATTTTTAAAAGATTTGTTTATTATTTGAATAAAAAGAATTAAGTAGTAATACTTAAGAAATAATATAATAACAATAAGACATATATGCTAAATATATCTTATTTAATTTTATAAATAAATAAAGTTAAATAAAAAAATTACTTCTTTGGTTTTTTTTTTTTTTATTAAAAGGTCAATACTTATTATGTATTTATTATTACGTAACGATGCTCAATTTGAATTCTTTCCTGGAGGACAGGTGGCGCGCGCAGCCCAGCCCCTCCCGTAGTTGAGCTCTAACAAACAAAAGAAGGAACTCGGGAGTTGAAATCTAGACTCAGTGCTACCGTCCCAGCTCTCTTGCAAACTGCTGGAGTTGGATGCGGAATACTCGCCATTTTCCAGTATCCTCTTAGTGGGTGCTGGCAGATGCCCATTAGTATCCCCAACTGGATAGCCTACCGTCACACCTGTGACTGTGGGTCAGCTCGTATCCTTTTCGTGTCTTGGGCTAACAATGCACTCCCTGATCGACGGCAGAGGTGCAGGCCGGGGTTGCTTGGTGGGCAGCACCGTAGGGTCCAATTGCATAATGTACGGTGAAATTAAGTAAAATATGTAATAATTTATATAAAAATATATTACACGTTATATAACATTTATTACACATTTTATAATACTTGTTACATATCTTACATTATTTTTTTTTTTCAAAATAAATAACAAAGATAAATTTTGCACGCAAGGCATGAAAGCCCCCGCGTTTATGGCTAAGGCTTTGATTAATGTATTGCCATCACCGTTAAAACAGCACACCCCAACTTGGTTTGACTATTATTTATTTGCCTTTTATTTATTTATTTGTCCTTTACCCATAATTCATTGAGGACCGTGTGATTGCGTTAGATGCTATTTATAGATCTTAATAATCTACGGTTGTGCATAATTATGCAAATCTATTTTGTTTTTCTTTTTCTGGACAGAAGAAAATCCATTTTGATTCATTCATAAGTAAACAATGCACAGGAACGCGAAATACGAGATAGAGATAAAATTCCCAATCCAATAGAAATTTCAGGCTAGTAATACAGCCGAGATAACTTGAGAGAAGTCACGAGCAAATACGCACAGGGAAGGAAAATGAGTAGAAATAAAATGAGAGGAATGACAACCAGAAGAGAAGAAAGACTTTTTCTTTCTCTCTATGTAATTAGAAATAGATAATGTGAGAGAGAGAGAGAGAAAAAAAAAAAAAAACTACAAATTCTCTATTTGAAAAAAGGCTGAAAAGCAAAATGAAGGAATGTTATACATATTGTTCCCTCATAATTTGTGTATTATTCTTTTCTCATTAAATTAATTTGACAAGAATCATTAATTTTTTATCATTTAATTAAAATAACTTAAATATTATCAGTTTCAGAATAAAGTAAAAATGATACATTAATTTTAGAATGCATAATATTATAAATAAAAATGACTAGAAAAGGTAGAATTGTACATTTAAAAATTGGAGTTAAGGAAATCACTTATTTTCCACTTAAAAGTGGGAAGACTGAAACCCAGAAGAAGGGATAGAAACAAAAGAAAGAAGAAACCCACCCCACGTGAAGTGAAGAGAAAGAAAGGCAATCAAATCCAAGGAAATACCAGAAAAACTCTACTGTTGGCAGATACAATTACAAGGAAAAGAAAATCGCTAGAAGGAAGCTCTTGCCTCCTCGAGGGCTGCGGCCTACTAGTCCTGGGGTTGCTCTCTCTCGATTCTTTCTCTCTCTGAGGCCTGCAGCAGCCCCAGCAGAGGAGCTGTGGTTAGAAAGATCTGAGAGAGAGTGCCCCCGCGCCGCGGGGGGGGGTGGTTAGAGAGAGGCCGCAACCCACAGTTTCTGAGTAATTATGTAAACCTATTCGGAGATGAAAGAGTACTGACAAATGTGCAATAAAAGTAGACATTCATTACTTTCAGGAGTATATCTATACAAATAGAGGCATATGTGTTTAATGCCAATTCGGAAAAGGCGTAACCAGAAACCATTATTTACCCAAAAAGGAAAAAAGGGAAAAAAGACTCAGCACTCCACTTTGATTTGATCAGTGTCCAGCACAGGAAGAGAGAATGAAAAAACATGAGCTCAAGCATGGCTTTGGTTTATGTAGCTGGATTGTTTGGCTTTTATGTAGTCCATTATGCTAGATCCACTACCATGCTTGACAACTCTCCCTTTTTCCATGTAGAATGCACCATCTGCATACTCCAGTTCTTCCAATCGATGAGTGACCCATAAAGCCGTAACTTCATCAGACACATTCAAGGAATTCTTGACTGCTGTGATCACTCCAATCTAGCCACCAATGTCAAACCAACTTGTTCAGAATATGCTGATCTAGATCTTATGCTAAATTCTGAAGATCTATGGGTCTGTATTTATCTAGTGAAACTAGTTCTTAAAACTAACTTCTGGGCTCTGACAATGAGGTTTACTCATTCATTTGTTTTTTGTTAGCATATTTTTCAACTTCAGATGAATATGATGAGAACACGAACCACGAGAAAGTGTTTGTGATCATCATACCTGATTCAATACATATAACATAGGATTTCTGAAACAACCAAAAAGAAAAAAAGAAAAAATCTTTACCTAAAATTAGGGAAATGGAGGCAGAGAAGCAAGAGAGGAAGAAAGATAGTTTGCTTAGTTTAAACACAGGAGCAGGAGGGATGCTCTGACAGTATTAAACTAGTCTTTCCAGATAGCAGCTCTCTAAATTCATTTCATATTACCGCTCAATACAATAATTCTTGTATAAAAAGCTATCACACAAAAGTTAGATGCATGTCAAGAATAACTGTAGTTGACAACAGCAGAAACTAGCTTATATTGTTGTTTATACATATATCAACTCAGTGTAATTTCTTAAATCACTACCACCATATACCTGTATTGGTAAAAAATTTGAATGCAGTTACCAAAATAACTTACCTGATCGTTTTCATCTAAAAATGTAGTAAGCTCATCCAATAAAAGAACTTTACATGCTTCGGCTAAAGCACCAGCTATGGCAACCCTTTGTTTCTGACCACCGCTGAGAGTTTGAACTGACCTCTGAAAAGCACAGAAGTAAATTATGGGAAACCCGTGTAATTAGAAGTTATACTAAAACTATTTGGGACATAACATACTCTTATGTAGGGAGACATGCCTACAGCTTCCAAAGATCTTGATACTCTGTTCCTAACTTCATCCTCTGTCAAGTTAAACTTACCAAGGCCGAATGATATATCAGCTTCAACAGTGGGCATCACAACCTGCAACAAAATAATATTACCTTTATTTCTGCCACCTTCCAGTAGACAAGATGATTTGTAATTATTCTGCATGCATACATGCCTCAGGAGGTTCATCCGCATGAATAAGTGATGCAGAAGTGTTTTTGTTATTTTGTTTTATTTTAATTAAATGCCATGTGATTAGTTGGTAATTATTTAATAGATAAATTATCAAAATTAAATAGAATTTATTTTATCAAAAGTTGAGATTTAATTTCATCATAATTGTAGTATAAATGAATCTGGTTGCCACACAAGCAAAAGTGGTTTTCTCTAAACCCTAACCACCATAATTCTCTTGTTCTAATTTCAATTTTCTACCTAAATTCAATTTTTATTTTAGTTTCTCTACACCAAACTTGATATCAAGACCCAATATATCTGATTGTT
Source organism: Bruguiera hainesii (assembly GCA_023213295.1). Classification (NCBI taxonomy): domain Eukaryota; kingdom Viridiplantae; phylum Streptophyta; class Magnoliopsida; order Malpighiales; family Rhizophoraceae; genus Bruguiera; species Bruguiera hainesii. The sequence goes on along the minus strand of JAHOYR010000015.1, from coordinate 9,972,495 downwards.
CTGTTAAAATTTTGTTTTCTCTCTCATAATAGAGGAGACACAAGTCAACAAACTGAATTGGCTAATTTATGGCATATGATTGAAGATTTATAGTAAGTTGTTCAAGTTTTGTAGCAACAAGAACCAATGGGAATTTGAATGGATTCCAAAAAGCGAACACAAAGCACTGGATACACTGAAAAGTGATTCACAGTAAGAAGTGACCTAGAAGCGAGGTTGATATGTGTTCTTAATTTGAACTGTAATGAAATCAAGGTACAAGTTATTGATTTTTGTATGAAAATGTATGCTGAAGATTATTTTGATTTAGAAACACTAGGAGACCTTCTGTAAAACAAATATATTGATAAAAAAGAAAATATTGATGTGTACCTAATAGAAGGAGAATTCTTAGTACTATGAAGAGTAATGACTGTCACAACCAAAGAAGAGGAGAAAAATTGGAGGCAACATAGCATTTTTTGAACTCATGTTTTTTGTAGTAATAAAACATGTGATTTGATTATTAATAGAGAAAGTATGGAGAATGTAATTTAAAAAATGCAACAGAAAAGTTGAAATTTTCTACTCAAAAGCACCCATAACCTATAAAATTCAATGATTTAAAAAGACTAATAAAATACCTATTATTTCTCCTTATTTGATTAAATTTACTGTAGAAGCTAATTTGAATAATGTATATCTTGCATCCTTTTGAAGAAAAAGCTAAGGAGGTGGTTCCATCATCTATACAAAGTAGGGTTAATAACTTTGCATCAACAACAAAATTTGAAATTGAGTGTGATGAATTAGAGATCATTTATGCCTTAATTGGTAAAATGGTAAAGCTGTCCAAGTTAAAAAGGACTGTAAATATGCTCCAAAAGTGCAACAATTGCTAAAAAAATTTGCGGAATTGATTAATGATGATTTACCTTAGGGTTTACCGCTTATGAAAAGTATCCAACATGTTATTGATTTGGTTGGAGCATCTTTACCAAACCAACCAGTATATAAGATACAACCTATGTAATGAGTAGAGATGCAAAAGCAAGTTGAAGAGTTGCAAGAGGCCTAGTCCATGTGTTTGTCCAACTTTACTGACCCCAAAAGATGGTTCACAGAGAATATGTGTTGACAATTGTGCTATCGATAAAATCACCATCAAGTATCATTTTCTTATTTCATAATTAGAGGATATGTTTGATTAATTGATTGGGTTTATGGTGTTTTCTAAAATTGATTTAAGGAGTAATTATCATCATATCAGATTGAAAGTTAGTAACGAATGAAAAACATCTTTTGAGACACTGGATGGACTCTATAAATACCTAATAAAGTCATTTGAACTTTATAATATACCAAGTACATTTATGCAAATAATGACAAAGGTACTAAAACTTTTCTTGAAATTCTTTGTTGTCGTTTATTTTTATGATATTCTAATATATAACAACAAAAAGCAAGAGCGTCTAATTCACTTGTGACAACTTTTGAAGTGCTCTATAAAGAACAACTTTATGTCAACTTGAAAAAATGTATGTTCTTGTACTCCAAGATTGTGTTCCTTAACTTTATTGTCTCTAAGGAGAGATTAAAGCCAAATTTTGAGAAAGTCTATGCAATCAAAGATTGGTCAACACTTAAATCCATCACAGAAGTTTGACACTTTCATTAGCTAGCCTTATTTTATTGAAAGTTTGTGAGGAATTTTAACTTTATTATAAATTCTGTAGCTGAATGCTTGAAAAAAGATGAATTTAAGTGGTCAAATTCAACATAAAAAGCTTTTATAAGTGTGAAAACTTTTTTCCCAAAATATCCTATTCTTGCACTCCTAGATTGATCCTAAAAAGAGTAATTGGATTGCAGAAAATAAGTTGAAGAGAATTGATCTTAATGTTTATGATGAAGCTCTTAAAGTTTTCACGTCCAAGAAAAACTTCTTTTCCACATGGAGAGAATGACGCAATAATATCTTTGCTATTTTATTATTTTGTTTTATTTTAATTATTTGTTTTAATTAGAAGTCATGTGATTGACATATGATTATTTTAATAGATAAATGACTAAAATTAAATAAAATTTTATTTATCAAGAGTTGATATTTAATCTCATTATAACTCTAGTATAAATAAATTTTGGTGTTAGACAAATTTTATAAATTTATTATTTTATTGAAATATCAACATCTATTGGCCTTAGTAGTTTTTTTTAAACCCTAACCCTAATTCTCTTGTTTTAGCTCCAATTTTCTACTTAAATTCAACTCCTATTTCAGTTTTTCCATACTAATAAGATTGTATATTATAATAACCAAAGATACTCATTATTCAATTTCACATCCATCAACTAATTTCAATGAAGTCTGGTGTCATTGGGAACAAATTGCCTGGGTGAGGGTACTTTCACATCGTATATACATATCCCCAAGTCTGGAGTAGACTGAGTAGAGAAGGATTATAATTAATATTTCCTTTTTCATGCTCATTGGTTATTTGTCTCAACATGCATACTTGTGCTTAATAAAGAAAAATTATCAAAATAAAGAACAATATATCATATCAAAGGCATGTTGAAAGCATTTTGATGTGGAGACCTTTAGCAATAAGTTGTTAATTAGAAAAGTAAATTGTAAACTACTCCAACCAGGAATAAGCAAGAAAAAGCAGACGAGGTATGTGGAAGTTAATGTTTTCTCCTTGTGAGATTTGCCTACATGACCATTGGCTTGTAGAATTTCATGTCAGGGAGAGCCTCACTTAAATTATATCCTCAATCTAGTGTGATTAACCTGATCTAACAACTTGTGCTTGAGTGCTATTATTAAATGAACCTTACAACACATGAGTAAAAACTATATAAACCAAACAGATAACCAAGAGGAAAAAAATGTAAATTGACACCTATGTGTAAGTCACTAAAATTTAATAACACCATATCCAACATGACAAATCAGAAGAAAATACTGACCAGTGAACACAAAGGTAAAGACAATCATCAACTAAAAATCCTTGCAGCTCTTGGAGTAAACTGAATCAGACCAAATTTCCCCACAGCATTCCTATCATAAATATTTCTCATTCACATGGTGTCATCCCTTTCCCTAATCATGAAAGTTACTGCTCATAAACATACAAGCCTCAAACCGCAAGACCATGCTATAAAGTATTTGAATAAATGTCTGTGTGCATTTTGTGTGTGTGTGTGTGTTAAGTGCATGGAAGATGTCCAGAGAAACAGAAGCCACAAAAAATATGCATGTCAAGCATTTCCTTAGCACTAGATTCCGAGATCCTGAAAAATGACATAATCCTCTGTTATACCGGATGCATCCTCAGTTTTACTTAGCACACAGTGAAGATAAATAAGCTCTAGACCAAAGAAAATGGAACATTAAAATGGATGGGAAAGTAACCTGATGGTCTGGATTTTGGAAAACAAAGCTCTTTGGCCTCTTCACATCCAAGGTCCCATTGGTTGGTTTTAAAAGACCTGCCAGGATCTGTCTCATGGACAAGACCACAATTCCAAAACCAGTTTGCTCTTATTTTCATACATGAACTGAAAATGACATTCAATCATAAAAGCAAGCAATTTGCAGAGTGGCTTTCTGATACATTGACAATGACAAATTATGGAAAACAATTTGTTTGAAAACCAGAAAGCCATATTCTCAAACCAACCTAAATTAAAAAATGAGCATTATGATTAACAATCTCACTTCTCTAGGACTTAAAAGGCATCATGGGTCTTTTGTGTTTGTGCTCACATACTATAAAATAGTGAAGTTAGAGAGTATAACCTTCAAAAGAGTAGATTTTCCACAACCATTGGGTCCAAGAAGCATCCATAACTGTCCGGAGGGGACCCGAAGAGAGCAATGCTCAAGAATGGGAAACCAATTGCCCTGCCTTGTTCTGATTGAGAAGTTGAGATTCTGAGCTTCAATGGCAATGTTCTCAGCCACATCACTACTCCTGCTGCAAGCACAGAGTAACCGAACAGGTAAATTGAAAGAAAGCCTAGACTGAAACCAATAGCTATCTGAAGAAATGCCTAGTAGGCAAGAAGTAGCGAGGGAGAGTTAAAATTGAACCTGGTGGAAGCAATGGAGCAAAGAGGTGGCAGACAAGTAGATGATCCACAAAGTGCAGAGAAATTCATAGCAAGATGCCCACAAGCACTACAGAGGGAGAGTTCACATTAGAGGAATTATATGCATGTAATGCATACTTTACTTATTAAAAATAAAATGATTCATAAAAAGAATGACTTCCTTATTTTCAACTTAGGATTTGAATCATGCTATACCATTTAAGAACAGTCTCTTTTTGAGACTTAACTTCTTGGGGTTCATTTTCTTCTTTCCTCCTTTCTTTCTTCTTCTTCTTCTTCTTCTTCTTCTTGTTTTTTTTTTTTTGTATTTTGATTAATTAGGAGAAGGTTATTTGACCACATAGGGACTCATCTTACAGCTGATCGAATTGAATGGTTTCAAAGATATTCCACATCTAAACTGTCTTTGGCTGTTTCTCTAATCACCAATTGCAATCAAACCATGAAGCTTCCCAAATGGGCTATGGCTTCATGGCAGTTTATTTGACCACCAATTGCAATAAAAAAGAAGAAGGCCAATTGCAACCAAACCATGAACCTTCCTAAACTGCCCAAACTGACACCTTGCAGGCGGCTTGCGGCAATTTACTATGTTTCTGTCGTAAACTTATATTTCTGGCATAAAGTCCAAACTATCTGCGAACAAGTAGTAAAAAATAACACAGAAGAAAAGCAATGAGTTAATCATCAATTAATTTAATGAGAGGGAATACATAATGCTCAATTTCATCTTCCTGTATTATTACTGAAAATCCTTCCCAGTATTGGCCCATTTTGGCCAGGAAAATGATGATGATTTTAGGACCAATCAGTCAAAAGCCCACATCCCAAAATCGAGCAAAATAATAAATATATGGGACGGGTGCGGTCAAAGAGATTGGGACCTGGGAAACTGAAGGAGGCGGAGAAGAAGATTGAAAGGCGCGCTTCGGTTAAGATGCCAATGTCGCTGAGACGCTCAAGACACCCAGTGGTCTGCTCCAACAACTGCCGTGCGAGAGATGTGAAGTGCTGTGATGGATCAAAACTAGTTATAAAGGATATATGGGAATCCCTTCTTATGCTTTTTGGGGGATGTTCTCCATTGGGTTGGGTCTTCTACTAATCTGTGATGTCTTTAACCAAGGTTTCAGACGAAGGAAGCAGCTGGGCGGCTTTCCGTATGCCAGACGTTTGTGAAAACAGCAACCCGGGGAAGCGCGAAATCAAAATGAGAGTGGGTGCCACTGAGCCATGGTTTTAATAACCCAATGGGATCATCCAATCAAAAAACTCTGGAGAACTAAGATTTAATTGATTTAGTCCATTTAACTATAATTTAATTGATAAATTTGATATTTAATGTATAAAATATAATTTTATACAAAATATAAATATTTTATCAACACACACACACTAGGAATATTTTTTCGGTGGAGACGGTTGGGTTTCCCACTTTAAACTGCAGCTGCAGTTGCGTTCAAAAAGCAGAGGCACTCGGAAATTTCAGCCATGGATAGGGCACCATTTTGTCATCAAGATCATTTGCTAAAAGGTATTAGATTTTTTTAACAAATTTATTATTATAAATATTAATTTTTAAAATTTTAAAATTAAATATATTTATATAAATAATATTATAAATAACATATCTAAATTTATAAAAATTAAAATTATTAATACATTTAAAGAATTTATTTTATTTTAATAACTAATTTTTTATTTTAATTTTTACTATAATCACATATATTTAGGTGAAATTTTCATAAGTGGTAAAAAAAACTATATATATATATATATATATGTACATTAAATTAAGTATGCCCATTATTACTAATGTATATAATTATTTTTTATTAATTAGATCACATTATAATTAAATTTTTAATAAAAATGTTGTTGAAAAATATTCTAATATTATTTATTAGAAAATTCTAACATTCTCTTGTTTAATCTGATTAAAATTTATTATATTAATTATTATGTACAAATGATAATAATAATAATTTTTTATAACTTTATCATAATGTTATAATATGATAAACTTTTAAATGTGAGTTATATTAGTTAATACTATATTTATTCATAATACTTCTTTCTATATATTACACAATTTATAATTTATCATACAAGACTTATAAGATATATATAATTTTATAATAGTTCACAATAATATCTTATAAAGATTTTCTTATTAAAAATAATAATGTGTATAAAATTATAATATAATAAGAAATATATAATATATACTAGAAATACGTTAGTGAGTTTATTGTGTCATTATATTATATATTATATATCATCAACCATCATTAGTGCAATTATAACTTATTTTGAGAATACTTTCTCTACGTAATGTTGGTTGTAAATTTTTATATTGATTTACAATTATAGGATTAATTAGTATTTTATAAATACTTTTTATTTCTAAACTTTTTCTTTAATAATAAAATAGTTTAATTTTCATAAGTTTGGTATTATTTAAATATTTATTGTTCTTAGGGAAAAATATTGTTGGAAAATTATCATATAAATTTTAATTATTTAATAATGGTGTCAATAACCTCAAGTCCTAAAATGAAATTCCATAGTCATAATACACGAATTATAACTTTTAAATCATATTTCAAAATCTACTTTTATAATGGACGAAGTAATGATAGATAATTTTTTATTATTTTACAAAATTACTCATTTTCTTAATAGGAATAAATAATTAAAAGTAGATTTCTGATATCAATACATCCAAAAAAATCTAAATTCGAATATCCAATCATATTTAAGGGGTTGGATTTTCTATATATAAGCATGTAATTATTTGTTTCTTAAGTTACCTTAATACATTATTTCTAGTTTTCTAATGATTTATTATAAGATAATTTTTATATTTTCCTAACATTTCAATCATGAAATTGATATCTAATATAGCATAAACTAGCAAATATATTAAGATACAAATAATATAAGCATGTGAATTGACTCCATTTCCTTATATTCACATCGTTATTAGAATATTATTTGAAACTAAATTTATCATTATTTTATATGGGAATAACCCTAAGTGAATATTTAATTATATGGAATTTTTCCAAAATTTTTTGATATAGTTATTTTTAGACAATTATTATTTATTATGATTTGTTACTAAATATTTTTATTTTTACCACAAATAATATCTTTCTCACATCTTTCATTATATAATTTTTTTAAAAAATTCTTTAATTTATGTAATATACTTAAAATATTAGCAGTAAGCAACATATAAGATTAGAAAATAAATTTATTTCCACTAATCTTTTGGTATATAATATTAATTAATGGTTTTTTTTAATCCAAAATATGTCATGATATCATTGAACTTAATATATCATTGTACGGAAAGTTGTTTCAATTCATATTTATCTTTTAATTTACATACAATTTAATCTTCACTTTCAATGAAAGAACCTTTAGGTTCATCTATGTAAATTTCCTCTTCAAGATCTCCATTAAGAAATATGATTTTCACATTCATCTAATATAACTTTAAGTTATACTGAGTCACTAATACATAATCAAATTTAATACTTTTATATTTGTGAAAATAAAATTAGAGCTTTATTGATTTTAATATTAAAATTTATTTTTTATAAATAAAACATATAATCATCCGAAATAGTTAATCTCCTTTTCTTTAAGATCTCTTAATACTATCCCTGTAGTTTATTTAAATTAATTAGTTATGAATTAGTTTCTTGAAAGAGTGTTTCTTCATCCAAATGTTTTTCAATTTCTAAAACAATATTTCGTGTTGTAGTGGATAAAAGAATTATTATAATTAAAGAAATTTACCCAAATTTCTTTTATGTCTACATTTTGACATTTATTACTTTTTATAATTTCATTATTCTTAATGAATTTTACATTAATAGTTCCATAATTTTTAAACTATAGTAATTTCCTTTAAACTTCTCTAAGTAATCAATAAAGTAACCATTAATTATTTGAGACTTTAATTTCTTTTCATATGGATTCTTGTTTTTGCTAAGTAACATTAAACATTCAAGTACTTTCAACTAAATTTCCTTCACATCCATAATTCAATAAAAGCAATCTAAACTATTTTGTTAAAAAACCCTCCTTAACAAATAATGTATACTTCCACAAAAATTTGGATAAGGAGAAATTCATTATACTTTTGACTATATTAGTTAATGTCCAATTATATTTTTTTATCACATCTTTTGCTAAGATGTGCCTAATATAATTTACTATACACATATGTCATGACATTTGAGGAATTTCATAAATAAGATTGGACATCGCCATAAATCATTATATATTTTTATAATATTCACCGTTTAAAAATTTCACCTTTTTGTTTGATTGCTTTTGACCTTTTTTATATATACCTTAAGGATATCCAATGATTGAATTTTCATAAAGCATATAGATGTAATTATAACATAAGAAACATTTATAGAGGTGATGAAATATAATTCTTTATTAAGATTTAAAACATCAAAAAGTTTACAAATATTAGTGTGTATACTTTTAAGAAGTTGGGTGCTTTTTATGGCTTCTTCCATATTAGATTTGATTTACTTACACTTAATGCAATCTATACACATTCTGAGATTAACAAAATATAGATTCGAAAAGGAATCTCATTACTAATTTTGCTAATTTTTGTTTGAATATATGATTCAAATATTTATGGTATAAGTAAGCAAAATTTTCATTTATCATGCTATGTTTAATTCTAATATTATGATGCATGATAAGTAAGGATTTTTTTAAATTTTGTCATATTTCAGTTGACATAAAATATTAATACAAATACATTAGAAAAATATTTGTATTTTTATATCAATTAAAATAATCAAATCATAATAAATCCTTATATTATTATAAATATATAGATTGTAGTATTAGAATCAAGCTACCAAGTATTATGAGAAAATTTTTCCCCCTTTCTTAATTTGTTGACTTTTACGCTTATTCCTTTTCTAGCTTTTTTGTCCATAAGATTAATGAAGTGATTGACTTAATTTTTCTATCTTATATCCTCCTAAACAAGTATACTAGTTAATTCATTAACTTTTCACTTTTTCTTTATAGTGTTGTAATGAATATGAAATGACTCATACTCAAGAGATAATAAGTTCAAAATAAACTTCACTAGAAAATAGTCATCAATCATTAATCTTAAGATCTTAAACTTTGCTGCAAAATTAGTCATCTTAATAATGTCCTCTTGTATAGTTCACAACTTAGTAAATTTCATGGTCATAAGTTCTGTCATAAGAGTACTAATGAATGACTTGTCCTTAAAGTGGAACCATATTTTCACAAATTGTAAATATTCTTTTACACTTTTTATTTGTAAAATAATTTTCCTATTGTTATTAGTAACAATCACTTTCAAAAATATAAAATTCAATATGTTATTTTGAAGTTCCCAACTTCACCCTAAGATCTACTAGTTTGTGATACTGAGAGGGGGGTGAATCAGTATCACCACAATTCGTAATTTGCAGGAAAGTGAACAATTTCAATCTCTTCTTAAAAGCGAACTCTTTTTCAGATTCGACTAAGGTAGATCTATTGCTACCTACTAATCACAATAATCCCCAAAGTCACCTTTCAGACACCTTGTCTAATAGACAATTTGGATGTTCTTGTTTAGGTCTTCGTTAGGTTATGGGTTGGCTGATACTTTAACTGCGTTTACAACTCAATTCAAAACACAGAACGTAAAGCAAATTAAGGACACACGAGATTTACATGGTTCTGTCAACGTGACGTACATCCACGGTAGTAAGGACTCTCCCTTACCGAGATTATCCACTATACTTGAGAATTCCAGTTACAATGGATGTCTTAATCTTCTGCTCCTTTCATTATTGCAATTACTAAGCAAGTACAATACAAAGAGTGTCACTTACTGTGTCTACCCTTCCTCTAGCTTGTCTTGCCTCTGTTGAATTGAAAGGCTACTCTACTACTGCTTAGAAGTTCATCGCAACGCTTTCTAACCTCTCTTGAAGAAATCTAGAAATATGTTGAGTTCTTTCCGATGCTTCGCTGAATTCCTTCTCTAGGTTGTTTCACACAACTCCTGCTTTCACCGTCTTACGGTTTCACAGCTTGTACTCAAGCTTCTGGTCTATTGTTTCACGTCTCACGGCCTGCCCTACGCTTCTGATCAATCACGCCGTTGCATGTTCTGGTCTCACGCTTTGGTCTGCTGTTTCACGTCTCTTGGCCTGCCTCACGCTTCTAGTCTGCTGTCTTCTCTTCCGGATGGTCTCACGAATACCAGGTCTGCTGTCTTCTCTTTCGGGTGGTCTGTTTCTTATTTCTCCTCTTGCTAGTTGTGCGTTTCTGGTTTGCTTGCAGGATGTATTTCTGGTTTGCTTGCGGTAGGCGTTTCTGGTTTGCTTGCAGGATGTGTTTCTGGTTTGCTTGCAGGAGGCATTTCTGGTTTACTTGTAGGACGTGTTTCTGGTTTGCTTTCCCGGTGGTGACGTTTCTGGTTTGCTCTCTTAGTGGTGTCGTTTATGATCTCTTGTCATTCTGCTTTCTCTTCCTTTTGACTGGTTGCTGTAGGGTTGTTGTTTATTCAATTGTGTTGGCCCTCTACCCTAGTTTTATCTTCCAAGACCTTTATATTCTCTCTTCCATGAAACCCTAATAGGGCTTACATGGTGGATTTACGTTCTTGCCCTTACACGACATATTTACTTTCTTGCTCTTCAATGTGGCTTTACTTTCTTGCCCTTCCATGTGACTTTACTTTCTTGCACACTTAACCCTAGTTGACAATAATTACAACCCATACAAGGCTGTGGGAACAACAATCTCCCCCTTTGTAATTGTTGGCAACACTCATAACAAAAGCCATTATGCAGCAGTCCTTCATAATCTTCTTAGAGTAATAATCCACAAGTATATGGATTACAACTCCCCCTAAATATGCACTCCCCCTTCCTTAACAGCTCCCCCTGCACTATTGCTTCTCTCCCCTTTTGCCAATCAATTACAAATCTGAAAAACTCGCAAAGTAGAGATGGAGAATTCACCTGATTTTTAAGCTTGAGGAGGCATTCGTACAGACAGACTCATTATGTGCTTTTCAAACAGCTTTGTGGACAAAGATTTAGTTAGATCTTGTGAAGCCTTTTTAATAGATTTAGGTTCAACTTGTGAGAGTAAAGCAGTAGCTCCCACAATTCTTCTTCTTGTTGTAACTTTTATTGATGGGTCACCTATTATCTGATTTCCTTAATGAGCACTGGTCCATGTCTTCTTTATCTTTCTCTCTTGTACAATCTTAGTTGCAAGAGAATCTCCTTCTTCATCTTCAGACTCACTCTTCTCTGAGTCTGAACTTACTTCTTTTCCCACTTCTTCATGTTGGTTAGATTCTTCATCTATCTTGAAGTCATCTTCTTCACTATCCTTAGCTTCTCCATTATGCGTTGTTTTCTAGTTTTCATCTATTCTCACATCACTAGAAGTGACCACCTTTCCTAGTTTATGTAGAAAAACTCTATAACCTTTTGTCTTTGCTGAGTATCCCACAAAGATGCCTTCATCTGACCTAGCATGAAATTTTCCCAAATTTTGCTCCTTGTTCTTCACAAAACATGGGCTGCCAAAGATTCTATGATACTTGGCTGTTGTCTTCTTCCTACTTCATAGCTCATATGGAGTTTTATCAGTATTGGGACTTAGTGAAACTTTGTTTAATAGGTGTATGACTGTAAATGTTGTTTCTGTCCAAAATCTTGTATGAATCTTGGATTCTAGCAATAGAGTTCTTGCCATTTCAACCACAGCTCTATTTTTCCTCTCTACCACCCCATTCTGTTGAGGAGTTCTTGCTGCTGCCATCTGATGGTGAATTCCATGCTTCTCAAGGTAATCTTCAAAAGCTTCATTTGTGAATTCAGTGCCTTGATCTGACCTCAATACTTTGATCTTCTTTCTACTCTCATTTTCAGCCAATCCTCTGTATCTCTTAAAGCCTTTCAAAACTTTTGACTTATGTGTGAGGTGCATGATGCAGGTCCTTCTAGAATAATCATCAACAAACAAGATGAAGTACCTCTCACCATTCAACCCTTTTGTTCTCATCGGCCCACATAAATCAGTATGTACAATGTCAAGCGTTGTTTCAGAACTGACCTCTTTGTTCTTATACTGCTTTCTGACCTGTTTTCGTTTAGAGCATGCTAAGCAGACATACTCCCTCTCTCTCTTAAGGTCTGTAATGTCTCTGATTGTATGAGTAATGGTCAGCTTCCTTATGTTCTTCTGTGTTAAGTGTCCCAGCCTCCTATGCCAGAGTTGATTTTCTTCTTCTTTTGTAAGTAAACAGCTGTTTGTCTTGTCCTCATCAATTACATATAAATTTCTAGCTATTCTTTTCCCAGCTGCAACAGTATTGCCTTCTTTGCTCTTTACTTGGTAACCTGTTTTTGTGAATATTACTATAGTCTTCATTGCATAGTTGGCTGACATATGCTAGATTATATCTGAGTCCTTCAACATGCAGAACATCTTTCAGCTTTCTTTTTCCAATATTTACTAACCCTTGACCACTGATGTTGAGTGAATCATTATTGCCAAACTTGACTCTGCTTTCTCTTGACTTGTTTAACTTTGACAATTTACTCTTGTCTCCCGTCATGTGTGAAATGCATCCACTGTCAATGATCCACTGCTTATCCTTGTAGTCAGTTTTGAGTGCAATTTTAGCTATATTAGCCATCTCCCTTTTAACTTTATATTCCTCCTTTTGAATTGACTAGAAGATAGCTTTCTCATTTTTCTCAGCTTTGACTACACCGCTTGTTTTCACTATGCCATTGAGTTTCTTCTCTTGCTCAGGGAGAAGTGTCATGCATCTTTTAGCATTATGGCCATCCTGCCCGCACCTTTCACACTGTTCCAAGTGTCATAATATAGCAAACTTGTTCTTTGAAACCATTGGTTTGGGCTTCCACCAACAATCCTTGTCAGTGTGTCCTTGCTTTTTATAGTATGTGCAAGAACTCATGACAGGTGTTCTCCTCTGAATTTTGTATTGTCTCCCCCTATATACAACATCGTATCTTCTCAAGTTGGAGACATATACTGGCCTTCTCCACCAGCAGTTACTTGCCTTATGATCCCAAACTCCACAATAAAGACAGTGACCTTGAAACTGCCTCTTCTTAGGTCTAATCACAGCTTGTTTTCTTTTGTTCATTACTTGCTGTGTAGGCAATGTGGCTGGCTTCTTTGCTTGTATGGCTTTCATTTCATCCACCTTTTTCTCCTTCTTCTGTTCAGCCGTAGCCCTTTGCTGGCTGACCTTCTTTTCTTCATTTTTGTTTGCCACCCTAGGTTGCTTCTTCAAATCCTCTTTATTCTCAGCTATCTTCTCCTGAGTCACAACCTTCTTTTTCAACTTTTGTGGCACATTCTTATTATCTTTAGGCAATGCAGTCTCAGATTGCTGCACTTTCTCTTCATTCTTCTTTTCTCTTGCAGAACTTGTTTCTCCTATCATTTCAAGCTTCTACACGTTCTCTTCACTCCTTTTGAGTTGTTGCTAAAGTTTCAGCAACTCTTTCTCCATTCCTTCAATTTTTGAAGTCCTTGAGCCAAACTCCATTGTAAGGTCTTCACATATTTTGATATGTTCTTCAAATCTTCTTTTCAAGTCAATATGTTCAGCCCTTATGTCATCCTTTTGACTTTCAGCTTCCTTAGACTTTGCTTCAACTTGTTTTATGTGGGTCTCCAACCTTCTTATGGTTCTGCCCCTTCTAATTATCTCCTTTGAAGCTGCTTCCAACTCAGCTTCAAGATCTGGTTCTTCTTCATCAACCTCCTCTTCCTCTTCAGAAGTTGAACTACCACCTTGAGCTGATGCCATAAAGGCATGCTCATATGATGAGTCCATATCTTCCTCCTCATCGGCTTCTTTTATCTGCCTTATATAACTCTTGAATAAGCCTCTCTTCTTCTTCTGTGGGCTAGCAGTCTTCTTGCTGGACTTCCTTGACTTGAAAGATGGTCTTATCCATTTTGAATTATGCTCATCATCACCATCTTTATCTTCATCATCAAGTTTCACTTTGCACTGAGAAGCAAAGTGTCCAGTCTGTCCACAACGATAACATCTCACCTTTTCCTTTCTTAGACCCCCTTTTGAATTTCCTTGTGAAGTATGCCAACACTTCACCTTTACTTTCTTCCTCATCATCATCATCATCCTCACTGGATGATTCTTCCTATTCTTTTATCTTCAAGTGTTTCATGGCTTTGAAAGCTGCCTCCTTTGATACCTTGGACGTTGAGGAGCTCTCAGTGGACTTTATTCTCATCTCATATGCAATGAGATTGCACTGGAGATCATGTAGAGACATAGAATTAAGATCTCTACTCTCCTCTATGGTTGCCACCTTTGAGGCAAACCTCTCAAGAAGAATTATCAGAATTTTCTTCACAATAGATGAGTCCTTCTTGTTCTTCCCATGACTTTTAAGATCGTTTACAGCATCAATAACCTTGGTGAAGAACTCTTGGATTGTCTCATTTTTTTGCATTCTGAGAGATTCATATCTCTCCTTGAAAACTTGAAGCTTGGCCTCCTTCATTCTGTCATCACCTTCATAGACTTTCTGCAATTTGTCCCATATCTCCTTGGCAGATTTACAGTCCATGACTTTAGCATATTCAGAATCTGTTAATGCTAAAATGATGACATTTGAGGCCTTCCTATTTATCTCAAACTGTCTTAATTCCTCTGGGGTTGGATCTTTACCTTCTTTTGGAGGCTCAAAACCCTCATGTACAGATTTCACCACGTTTATGCCCATGGTTGCAAATACCACCTGCATTCTCGCTCTCTACATATGGTAGTTGGTTCCGTTGAAGATTGGAACCTTCTTGCTGTAAGTAGTGTTGGTGCTAGTACCGACATCCATTTCTTAGTATGCTGAATAAGTTAAAACTTCTGGAGCTCTTCAAATTAGTACACCAAGCTGTTAAGCTTTATCCTGGTGAAACTGTGCTCTAATACCAATTGAAGTTCCCAATTTCACCTTAGGATCTACTAGTTTGTGATACTGAGAGGGGGGTGAATCAGTATCACCACAATTCGCAATTCGCAGGAAAGTGAACAACTTTAATCTCTTCTTAAAAGCGAACTCTTTCTCAGATTCAACTAAGGTAGATTTATTGCTACCTACTAATCACAATAGTCCCCAAAGTCACTTTTCAGACGTCTTACCTAATAGACAATTTGGATGTTCTTATTTAGGTCTTCGTTAGGTTATGAGTTGGCTGATACTTTATCTGCATTCACAACTCAATTCAAAACATAGAACGTAAAGCAAATTAAGGACACACGAGATTTACGTGGTTCCGTTAACGTGACGTACATCCACGGTGATAGGGACTCTCCCTTACCAAGACTACCATTATACTTGAGAATTTCAGTTACAATGAATGTCTTAATTTTCTACTTCTTTCACTATTACAATTACTAAGTAAGTACAATACAAAGAGTGTCACTTACTGTGTTTACCCTTCTTCTAGCTTGTCTTGCCTCTGTTGAATTGAAAGTTGCTCTACTGCCGTTTAAAAGTTCACCGCAACGCTCTCTAACATCTCTTGAAGAAATCTGGAAATACGTTGAGTTCTTTTTTATGCTTCGCTGAATTCCTTCTCTTGGTTGTTTCACACAACTCCTGCTTTCACCGTCTCACGGTTTCACAGCTTGCACTCAAGTTTCTGGTCTGCCGTTTCACATCTCACGGCCTGCCCCATGCTTCTGATCAGGCACGTTGTTGCACATTTTGGTCTCACGCTTTGGTCTGCTGTTTCACGTCTCTTGACTTGCCTCACGCTTCTAGTCTGCTGTCTTCTCTTCCGGATGGTCTCACGGATACCAGGTCTATTGTCTTCTCTTCTGGGTGGTTTGTTTCTTATTTCTCCTCTTGCTGGTTGTGCGTTTCTGCTTTGCTTGCAGGATGTGTTTTTGGTTTGCTTGTAGGAGTCGTTTCTGGTTTGCTTGTAGGATGTATTTCTGGTTTGCTTTCCCGGTGGTGACATTTCTGGTTTGCTTTCCCAGTGGTGTCATTTTTTATCTCTTGTCGTTCTGCTCTCTCTTCCTTTTGGCCGGTTATTGTAGGGTTGCTGTTTATTCAATTGTGTTAGCCCTCTACCCTAGTTTTGTCTTCCAAGACCTTTATATACTCTCTTCCATAAAACCCTAATAGGGCTTACATGGCGTATTTATGTTCTTGTCCTTACATGACATATTTACTTTCTTGCCCTTCAATGTGACTTTACTTTCTTGCCCTTCCATGTGAATTTACTTTCTTGCACACTTAACCTTAGTTGACAACAATTACAACCCATATAAGACTGTGAGAACAACATATTTCATTCCTAAACTTACTAAAGTAACTTCTTTTACTCATTAATAGTACAAGTCAATATTTATAATACTTAAATAAATACTGATTTATTCATGTTATTTTGAAAAGTTCAATCCTTTAACAACAAAATAATTGAAACATGCAAGTAAATTATAATAGTTGTATAATCATAAATGCTTATAATTAATCATAAGTCAGATAAAACAATTAAAGTATATTATAGTTCTCCTTTCAGAAATCTTACAATATACTATCATAAATAATACTATTAACTTTAATAATAATTAAATATTTTCAATAAAATATATGTGATATTTTTAAATAAATAAATATATTTAATCAAAATCTTAATATACCTCAATTATATTATTAATAAAGGGATAATAATTTACCTTTAGGTAAATCCTAAAATTTTAATAATTAATAACATCAATTTATCCAATCATTTTTTTATTCATAAGTATTTTATTAAAATCATTAATAAATGACCTATTTATACGTGCCATTAAATATAATAGTTTGATTACTTCAGTGACTAACAAATTATAACAATAATGCACGTATGTTGGTTTAAACATTTTGGTTTGCTCATTTAAGTGACAATTAAACTATAATCATAATATATGTATGACATTAAATATACTAGTTTGATTAATTTTGTAACTAATAAATTATAATAAAAATACATACATATAAAAATCATTCATTATTTATTAACATTAAAAATCATTACATATAGGTTTATGAGTCATTATTATCTTAAATTAATATGATGAGATTCAACTTAGTAATTTTGCATCATTATTTCCCATGAAATGACCCAAACTTAATTCTTATTAAATACATTTTTTTGCCTATATTTTTATAACAATACTTATAATTCCTAAAGGGCTAATGACCTTATAGAAAGCAATGAGGAATCAAAAATTCTTTTTCTTAATATGTGATTTTTTTTAATATATTAATATCATAATGGTTGTAACTTAAATCAACATAATTGGTTTGCCACAATAATAACTTTTAGTGTTAAAAGGAAATTAAAATTCCTTAAAAGCATATTGACTATTGCTTCACAAGAAAACACTTTACAACAACCTATAAGCAAAAATTTTCTTTTTTTTCTTAATATATCATATAGTTGTTGTTACACTTGTTATAGCCATTGTCCTTATGACTTAGTAATTGTAAATTCCTTATGGCCAAATCATTTTTATGGCAAGAAAGCTTTTTTTTTTAAATGTTATTAATACATCATATAAGAGTCGAATAATAACTTAAAACCTTATTATTTTCATAAGATAAAAAACCAGTCATTAAATAGGTATATAAGTTTTTTTATCATATACAAAAAATATTCAATTTTAAAACACATACTCTGATACCACTTGTTAGATTCTTTAATAAATCTATCATTATAAATGTTAATTTTTCAAATCTTAACACTGAATATATTTATATAAATAATATTATAAATGACATACCTAAATTTGTAAAAACCAAAACTATTGATGTGTTTAGAGAATTGCCTTAACCTAATAACTGATTTCTCTCCCCTAGCTTTTACTATAATCACATGCTTTTAAATGGAATTTTTATGTGTGTTAATAAGAGAGAGGATTGGTCATATATAAATATATATACACAATTGTGTACATTAAATTAGGTATGTTTATCAATGCCTAAATCACATCAATATTATTATTCTTAACAATGCAATAATGTACATAGTTATTCTTTACTAATTGGACCGCATTATGATTAAGGTTTTAATAAAAATATTGTTCAAAAATATTTTAATATTATTAATGACAAAATTCTAACAAAAAGATTTTGGATACAAAATTTGTGCTCGAGCAGATGGTAGCAGTAATAGATAGGGGAAGTCTTGTTAGGTAACATTTTAAAGGTATGTTGTGCTTAGTTTTATTATATGTTAGATTGATATAAAGTAAGAAGTAATTTGATTTTTCAAAATGAAATGAAATTTAATAGTTGGGGCATGTCATGTTTAGCAATGCATGTAGGATAAGTTTAATTTATTGATGTGTTTTGAGAGGAATAGAAATGCTTTGGTTTCAAAGTTGTAGGTCATATGAAATAAGAGTATACAATAAATTTTATTGTTAATAGTCATGATGATACAAATATGGATGAAGTGTTTTCAATTCAGAAGATTAATTATTTACATCTTGACTAGTAATTTTTATGCCTTTAGTGCATTATTGCTCCATTGAAATGTTAGAATAGTTCTAAAATTACATAAATGATATTAATTCTAATTGATAAAAATTTAACAAGAATATCACATGGTTGGAGTTTTAATTGTTTTAAAAGAATGCAAAAGAAACATCGTTGTTTTAGAAGTTCTTACCTTGAAATTGAGAATTAAGAATTAGTTTCCATATATTAAAAATTCAAATTAATTGGCTAAGTTTTTTCATTTATTGCTTTATGGGTGAAATTTTCCATGTGATGTGTATAGGTAATGTAGGTTTTGTTGGTTTGTAATGAGTTATTAGGTGTAGTTATTTGGAAATACAAAGCTAGTTCATATATATTATTGGTTGCTTGGTTTATGCTTATGGGTTTATGGGTGAATAAGTTATTAGGACGTGTAAAATTTGGATTTGTGGAGACATTTTAGACTATTAGTGGTTCTTTAGGTGGTTTGAATATGTTATAAAGAGAGATGTTATCCAAAAAATTTGACCACTAAAGACTACTTTTTACCTATTCATAATTCCATTTTAATGATTGATTTTATTTAGACTTATTATGGGTTAGGATAGTTAATTTACTTTGATGTGTAAATGTAGACACAATGATGTAGTGGTTTTATGGCTTGGTGTTTAGATTAGCACTTATGGTTGTGGTTGATAGGCGAAATTTGTGTTATTTTCCTAAGCATGCATTGGCAATATGTTGTGGAATATATGTACAATAATGCAGGAAGAATTTAGTGTTTCATCTGAGTTTTCACTATAACAATAATTTTTTCCATAAGAATAGTGGTTGGTCCATTTCAGGGTAGGAGGAATAAATTGATATTGGAGGAAAAAACCTAAATAGATGGAAATATTTTTTGTAACTTGATATAGATTACAATTTAGACTCATCTCATTTTGTTGTCATATGAGTTATCATGTTATTTGGAGTTAGGCCATTCATCGTTGAAATGAAAATGTGATATGATTAGTAATTAATTAGTTATATTGGCTTGTAATCTATTTCAAAATATATAGATAATGGTCAACATGTTAAATATGACAAGTATAAAGAATTAAAGATTAGGTTAAATGACTTTATACACCCTTGTCGACAATGTTAGTAATATATCAATAGTGCCTATGTTAACATTATAGGCAGATTTCATGTATTTGTTGCATTGTTTACATTGGTTTTTTTGGGAAGTATTGGCCAGTGTTGGTATATTGAGTGGAACCACGTAATAGGGTATATAAGTTTATGACTAAATCATTTATTTGAAGGAATATATTAAGAAATTATGCCCTTGGTATAAAATGTTATTTTTTAAGGACAACTGATCCTTTTTATTCATTGGTAGTGTCAATATATGATTTTAACTCTTGTATATGTTTATTGTTTTAAGTGGCAATGTGGTTCCTAATTTAGTGACTGCTTACTACATTCATTTTATTATGTACATGTTTTCTATTATTTAACAAGTCAAATAATTTAGAACATTAATTTACATAACAAAATGAATCTTTAATATTACATGTCATTATTTGATTATTGTGATCTTTAATATTGGGCTTCTAGTGATTAGTACTGTGTAAAGGCTAGATAATGCCATGTTTAGATTCTAATTTTGTAGTTAGTTTAAAGAAGGATGATGGGTAGAGCAGTGGTTAATTAGATATGGTAGCAAGTAGATTTGGTCATAGTTTTCAACACTATTTGAGGTTGTTAAAGGGAAGGAATTGATTGATGAGCAAAAGAAAGAAAAATATGATTACATATAATTGCTTCTTTTAAATAAGGTTTACTAGTTTAGTTTTATTTCTATGTATTTTTGCATTTTATGTTGTTCTAATTTGGTTGTGAACAAAAGGTAGTATATAGTAGAAAATAATGAAATGGAAAAAAGAGAAGAAGTTGGGCATCACAACTATAAACTTGTGTAAGTTTATTAGGCCTTTATTTTAAAATAATTAATAGGTGTTGTTAACTTTATTTGATGTTTGTAGACTAAAATTGGGAAGACATGAAAGGAGTTAGATCAATGTTAAAGGAAAAGATTATGGAACAAATCTTTAATTATTAATGGCAAAAAGGGTGATAGTGGGAAAATGATTGCAAAGGCAATAAGGCTCTTTAGATTGGTTGGTTAGTGTTTTGTTTTGTTACTAGTTGTATTGTCTTTAATACATAGAAAGTTCTTACATAGCTTTGTTTGGTTAATTATGTTATATCATTTTATAGATAGTGGGAATCTTCATTTCTCTTAATGTAAGAATATAAATAAGTTTAGAGCCTTGCAAATAAGTATAACATATAAGGATAGGTTTAGTTGCCAATGTCAATTTGTAACAATGCAAAATTTATTAGTGATCATAACAATCTTTTTATGTAGGTTGCATATTATACAAGTTGCATCCCTTAGCAAATTATTTGTTGTTTTGCTCAGATAGATGAACAAAACCCATTGTGTAGTCTTATTTGGGAAATGGAATTTTATGCAATATGGCATGTTAACTATAAGAACATGCCAACATGATAAGATTCATAAAGGTGCTGATGCATATAATACTTTTGAGGATCCATCAAGTATTCAAGAAGGTCAATGACATATTCTGAAGCTAAAATGATAAAAAAGGCACTTAAGGAGTTGATTAAAGACATATAGGTTAAGAAAGCTAATTCAAGTGTATAGAGTAACAAAGTATATCTTAATATAGACTAAGACTTTATTAATTGTATAAGTATATTAAATTGGTCTAACTTAAGTGATTGTGAAGAGTTAAAGTAACAAAGTTTGAAAAATAGAGGATAAGGAATGAATCAATCATAAAACCAGTTATAGAACTAGTTTGTTGTTAGAAAGTTGGACTAGCACTTATGATGAGCCTGTTGGTGAACTAGTTTAATGCTAAACATGTGGCTCTGCAAATCTGACCAAATTGAATATGACTAAACCAATCTTAATTCGTTTGTTGTTAGTTTATTTAGGAAGTTTTTCTTATTTCCAGGGTTCGCATTATCACTTTGGCCTATAAATAGGCTTGATTTCATTGTTAAAGGATATAAATCATTAGTAAAAAAAAAAAAAGTGAGAATTTTCTTTTTTGATTCTTCATTGAACTTTGAGAACTTATCAAGATTATTGTCTTGTGGCATTCTGACCTGACTTATGACACCCAAATCCCTTTTTTCTAGAGCATGACATCCTTATCATTCTTTATATCTTTAGTTCATGTTTTTTTGAACATTTGGTCTATGTTTATATTTTAAATTCATGTTCCTTTTAATATTGGGTCCAAATTTTATTCTTATTAAATTTAATTTAATGTTCTTGGGGTTTTGAATTTCTTATTTTACTTATGAGTTTCATTGTATTATTTGGGATTCATATTAGTTAGTATTAAAGTTTTATGGTTTAAATCAGGTTCGCTTATTTAAATTTAAGTTTTTCTCTTATTTTTCCTCTTAACTACCTTTTATAACCTTCTTTTTCTTTAAATTTACTAAACAATAGTTTATCCTTTCTTGCCTTTAAATTTGTGAAAAAAAAAAGAACAAAACAAAAAAAGAAAAAAAAAAGAGCAATAAAAAAAAGACAAAAAAAAAATCCTCTTTAAGGCAATAGTTCAATAGTTTGGTTAAATTAACCACAATAATGATCTAGTCCTCTAACTTGGCTTTACTTCAATGATCTATTTTCTTATTATATTGTCCAATTACCTTTTTCCTTTAAGTTTACTTCCTTTAATTGATTTTTCCTAACATCCCTTTTCCATTTTCTAATTTTTTTTCCATTAGGTCAATTTTGTCCTATTTATTTTATTTTATGAGCTGGCCCACTTAAGATTAATTTTCTCGATTAAGCTTGTTTAGTTCCTTAAAGAGTAGGGAAGTTAAAAGTGGTAAAAGGAAAGAGTGTGAACTCATTATAAATAAAGCCATTAAAGAGAAGTAAACACAATAGTTAAGTAACAATAATTGAGAGATACATATGAGGGAGTGTATGTAAGGTTATTTTTAACATTTTTGGTGTAGATTAGCAACATGACTTTGAAAGATAAAAGAGTGAGTGAGGAAGGTAGGAAGGATGATTTGTTCATACTATAAGTTATACAATAATAATTTGAGTGTATAAATGGTTATGTTTGGTGAGATAAGAGATCGAATAGAGAGGCAAGATGTTATTATAGCTAATTTGTAAAATGAATAAACACGAGAATTTCCTAATGCATGAAGGTAAAGGAGGCATAATTATTATGATGACAATAATGATGATAGAGATAATGATGTTAATTTTGATGATCTAGTTACTTTAGTTTGAATCACTAGTAAAAGAAATAGTCAGGGAGATATTAGGAAGTAAGACTCTTATGACCATGATTTTGAGGGGAAAATGATCTTAAAACCTATCTAGAATGGAAGAAGAAGGTTGAGTTGATTCTTAATTGTCATAACTACTTTAGAGAGAAAAACATAAAACTTGCTATTATTGAGTTTACTAATTATACTATTATTTAGTGAAATTAACTAATTTTTAACTAAGAGAAGGAATCATGAGAGACCTATTGATACATGAGAGGAGATGAAGGCTATTATGAGGAAAAGGTTTATCCCCAAACACTATTATAATAATTTGTACCAAAGACATAAAGGTTCACTTAAGATATTAAAAGAGTGATAAACTACTACAAAGAGATAAAGATTGCCATGATTCATGCTAATATGGAAGAGGATAAAGAAATGACCATGACTTGATTCTTATAAGGGCTTAATCAAGGCATTGCCAATATCATTGAATTACAACATTATATAGAGTTAGAGGACATGGTGCATATTGCAATGAAAGTTGAGAAGCAACTTAGATGAAAATGGTCTACATGGTTTGGAAAGAATTTGGGTTCCACTTCATCTTGAAAACCTAATTAGAGTAAAAGGGAAGAGAACATTAATTACCATGTCATATTAAAGATAAGGTATGTAGCATGATCATTAATGGATAGTTGTATAAATTTAATTAATACTAATTTTGTAGAAAAGTTTAATTTATTTACCATGAAACACCTTAAGCTATATACACTTTGATGATTCAATGAACATAGAAAGGTTAAAGTAAATAAGCAAGTGTTAGTATCATTTACTATTTAAAAATATACTTATGAGGTCTTGTGTGACATAATACCTATGCATGTTGAGCATATTTTGTTTGGAAGACCATGACGATATAATTAGCAAGGCATAATGGGTTTAAGAATAAATACTCATTTGTAATAAATGATATATTTATTGCTTTTGTATCATTGACATCTTAACAAATTTATGAAGATCAATTAAGAATTAAAAAAGAAAGTGAGAGAAAAACAAGAATTGAGGTCGAGAGGAGAAAAGAGAAACAAATAAGAGAGAAAAAAAGATAAGAATAAGAGAAAAGAAAAAAGAGGGTAAGAAAGAAAATTTGAGAGTTTGTATGCAAAACAGAGCGATTTTAAGAGAGTTTTCTATCCAAAATAGCTTATGATTATATTTTTGTACAAAAAGGCTTGCTTTAGTAGTAACAAACTTAATCCCTCTTTACCCAGTGTTGTTGTTTCTCTTTTGCAAAAGTTTGATGATATTTTTCTTGAAGAACCAAGTAGTTTGCCATCACTGAGGGAAATAAAATATCATATTGAATTCATCCTTAGTGCAACAATTCCAAATTGATTGACCAATAGAAGTAATTTTAAAGAGATAAAGGAGTTTCAAAACAATTCCAAATTGATTGACCAATATAAGTAATTTTAAAGAGATAAAGGAGTTTCAAATGTAAGTTGAGAAGCTTGAGGCAAAGGGTTATATAAGGAAGAGCATCAATTCATATGCAATTCCAATATTACTTATGCCTAAGAAAGATGGGCATAGAGGATGTGCATTGACTATTGAGTAGTCAATAAAATCATTGTAAAGTATCGTCATCTCATACTTAGATTAGATGATGTGTTAGATGAAATGCATAGTTCATATGTCTTTTCTAAAATTGATTTGAAAAGTGGATAACATTAAATTAAGATAAGAAAGAGAGACGAGTGGAAAATAACTTTCAAAACTAAATATGGTTTGTATAAATGAAAAGTTATGTCATTTGGTCTCATTAATGCACTAAGTACTTTTATGATGATATTTATAGTTTTGTATTTTGATGATATTTTGGTCTATAGTTAAAACTTAATTAAGCATCTTAATCATTTATATGTTATTTTAAGTGTTTTATGTTTTAAGAAATTGCATGCTAACTTTAAGAAATCTTCTTTTTACAATAATTAAGTGATATTTCTTGATAATGTTATGAGTACTAAAGTCATTAAGGTTAATAAGGAAAAGGTTAGGGCAATTTGTGACTAGTTTACACCTAAGTTAGTTAGTGATGTGCATAGTTTCATGGTCTATCTAGTTTTTATAGATACTTTGTTAGAGACTTAAGCACCATTACTATACTCTTAATTGGGGTTGTTAAAAAGAATAAGGATTTTAAGTGGGGTAGTGATCAAGACAAGATTTTTAATTTGATTAAGGAAAAATTAAGTTATATATGCTTACTTGCATTACTTGACTTTACTAAAACCTTTCAGGTTGAATGTGATGCTTTAAGTATTGACATTATAGTTATTTCAATGCAAAAAAGGTGACTAATTGCTTACTTTAGTAAAAGTTAAACGACTGATAAGGAGATGTATGCATTAGTACGGGTTTTGGAGACATGACAACATTATCTCTGGTCCAAGGAATTTGTCATTTATATTGACCAAAAATTATTGAAACACTTAAAGGGGCAAGGGGAGTTGAACAAAGACATGCCAAGTTAGTTAAATTCATTAAGACCTTTATTTATGTCATTAAATATAAATAAGGTAAAAATAATATAGGGGTTGATGCTTTATCTCAAAGGTATACCCTTATTTCTACTTTAAATGCAAAATTATTAGGATTTGAGTACATTAGAGGCTTATATGTTAATGGTCTTAATTTTACCAATGTTTACAAAACTTATGAGAAAATGACTTTTAGGAAATTTTATAGGTATAAAGGTTATTTGTTTAGAGAACATAAATTGTGTATGGCCAAAAGGAATGCTTAACTAAGACATATAGGGTTTTCTTAACTACAAAATGACTCATTAGACCACTCTCATAAACCTTACATACAAGTAGTTTTGGGCATATGGGAAGTGTATAATATGCAAATAGGTCAAATTTAGAGTTTTATCCTATAATTTGTACACTTTTTTACTTATACCTAGTCAATTTTGAGTTGATTTATCTATAAACTTTGTATCAGGGCTACTATGATAAAAAAAAAAAGATAAAGATTCTATATTTGTTGTTGTTGATAAGTTTTCAAAGATAACACAATTCATCTTATGGAAAGATAAAGAGAGATAAATATGGAAGATTCAGAGATAAACATGAAAATGAGAGAGAGAGATAATGGAAAAGAGAGAGTGGGAGAAAGTGAGGCATATAAAAAAATAAAAATGGAAGAGAAAGAGAAAAGATAGATGAAGATAGATAAATAGAGAAGATAATGGTAGAAAGATAAAAATGAAAGAGATAAAGAAAGAGATAGTTGAAAATAAAGATAGAGAGAGAGAATAAAGAGATATAAATAAAAAAAAAGAGAGAGAGAGATGAAGAGATAGAAGATAGATAGAGAAATAACGGTGAGAAGAAGCGATGTAAGAAGAGATAGGGATGAGAGGTTGAAGGGAATTGAAATAAAGAGAGAGAGAAAGAAATTAAATAGATAAATAAAGATTTAAGAGAGAGATAGAGAATAAAGATGCAAAGATGAAAGAGAGAGAAAGAGATAAATAAAAGAAGAAAGAGGCAAATAATATCATTGTCCAAGAAGTCATTATAATTTTACCTTTTCAATTGCAATGGATGGTTACCTTTTTTTATGTTTATTTTATATAATTTTGACAAATTTGGGTAACCTTTAAAAATTTAATTTAATTGGTATTTTATATAATTAACCAAAATTTAAAAGATTTATAAAGATTAAAATTACTAAAAGGTAAAATAAAATAATTTTGATACTTAATTTTATTTATTTGTTATAAAAAAGTCAAAATAAATAATAAAAATAAGTTAAATTCTTTATAAGAATGATAAAGTTATTTTAACACACTATACTAACTAATTATTTTTTATTGTTAAATGTTATTTAAATACAATATATGATAATGGTTTAATTTATTATATGCTCATGCCCTTACTAATTACCAACCATTGTACACATAATGGGTTGATAGTGAATGGTATCAGACAGCTATACCATCCCCAACTTTTACACGTATGCTAAAAAGGGGTGCCCCTTAGCATTTAATATATTTTACAACTCGTTGTGCAAACTCGGTGACCAATCAAGCCTTGTTTCTAAAGCAGTCTCTTTTGTCTCTGAAAGGAAATGCACTTTTTTGGTATATGGCAATTCCTCCTTGCTCTATCTTAGATTATTCTTTTATATATTGTCTTATTCTATATAGTTTAATTTGCATAACAAACACATCCTATTTACATAGTGGATAGAATTGTGTGTTGCTGTATTAAGCATAATATGTATGTAAAATTTAAAGGTGTTCAATTAAAGTGATGAGAAAATTTATCATATGTGGACATAAGACTTAGAAAGGTTTAATGTGATATATATTTTTCTTAAATTTTGATCTCAAATTAACATTATTATTGTTACTTAAGTTCAACTTTATTCATTTTTTTATATTTTTATTTTCTTTTGTAAGAGAGAAGCACATTAAATATTTAAAGTCAATTATGGGCCATAAAAAAGAAGAATATTGATGAAGGAGCAAAAAGAAAATAAGAGAATCGAGAAGATAGACTCCTTTCAAATTTGAACATTTACTTGAGAAATTCTATTCCAATTAGAAAAATCAAAGTCAACTAAAATTATATTCCATTACTAATTGAATATTGTTAAATATATTGGATATAGTTTTGCTACATACATCTAATTTAAGTAATTCTTATGACCCAAGAAAGTTGAGCGACAAATTTACAACTTTTTAGCTTGTGTATATAAGTCACAAATTATAAATTTTTTAGATGTTAATTAGAGATATGAAACCTTAGTCAACAAGGTGGGACATTAAAATATAAAAGAGATATGAAAGAAAGCAAAAATATATAAAAGGGTAGAAAAATCAAACGAGTAATAACATCTTTAAGTGATCCCCTAATATTTAGGATGAAGTTTCAATGTAAAGAGGAAAATATTCTAGACTACTGAATGCAAAGGTAGAGCAAGAAGAATCATTAGGTTAAGTACTTGGTGAAATGGAAAAATACTCTAGACGGTAAGGCTAGTTAAGAAAGAGATGTGACTTTATGGCAATTCAAAAAGCATATTCAAGGCTACTTATTAACCCCACTAATAAGGACGTTACCTTTAACTAGTGGGGTAGTTTGTTAGTCCCTTGATCTTATTGATTTTAGAATGCAGGCAAATTGATGAAACTTTACACCAATTCTTGCATAAGGATTTGGGTGTGGACATTCAAGTAAACCAAGTAAGGTAAGAATATGTGTATTTTAGTACATTAATGAAGGTAAAATCGTTATAGTCAAATGGGAAGGAAGTTGGGTTATGGGTTAGTGCAGTAGCATTCACCAGTGACGTGACAACGTACACTAATGTGCTATTGGCAACAAAGTGACCATTCAAGCATAACAATATCTCTTCCTACCAAATGGTTAGATTCCTTAATACTCTTTAAGAGGGTAGTGCATATCTTATACCAAAAATAGCAAACATTAGTGCATGAACTTGAATTTGAGTTGATGCTATGAGAGCTTGTTGCAATTGACTATGACATTAATGGGCCATTGGTGCATGGGCTTCAAGCTCAAACTAATGCAATATGTGTTTGATTGTAAGCAAGTTAATAAGGTAAGGACTTAAAGTGTAAACAAGTCAAATAGTGTTCCACACCCTACAAAATAAAGGGAATATAGGGTTGTGTTACCCTAAAATGTGGGCACTCATATTAGTGGTAGAAATGGCAAATCAACTAGAGTCTTATTTGAAGCGATATGTTTGTGTGCTCTCCTTAAGAAAAGGAGAACATGAGTGGGCAAAAGGGAGTGATTGATTAAGGCCTTAACGAGGTGTTAAGTTTTTCTCCAATATAGTTGCATGTTTTAACCAAGGAAGTGGGGGGACTCCTAGGAAAGAGGAGCACCATTATGCATGATTGGCTTGGTAGCCAAGTCATTCATATTCCTAGGTAGTTAAGGGTGTCAACCATAACTCCTATATAAAGGTGTAATGTGACAACTAAGGTTTCATACGAAATTGTGCAAAGAAAAACTAGTGTAAGGCATTTGGAAAATTTTTTTTACTTTGTGAGAAAATAATAAGAGTTGAGAAGTGATTCCTATAAGAGATTTTATAACTCATATGTGTTAAAGTGGCTGAAGTTAAGTATAATTTAGTACCATTACAAAGTTAAATTTTGAGTGAAAGGATTAGCCTTGTGACACCTCACATGATAAACATTGGTGTCACTCTAAATCAACAGGTCCCTATGTAGACATTTTGCTTAATAAACATCATATAATGTTATTCCTTGTACATAAAGTGAATTATGTTTACACATAATTTGGTTTGCTATAATCACAAGAGTCAATTACAGAGATAGTTTATTTAGTTCAAGTTTTAAGCTAGAAATTGATCATTATAGGTCAACATTTATAACATAAACTTAAATAGAAATACTTAACTATCATATCCAAATGACACTTTTACGCATGCCAATAAACCAAAATTATATTTTTAATCCTTAATTTAATGTCCATTCAATCTTATATTGAAAAGTAATTGAATTGGAAAGAAAAAAAGTAAAATAAAAGATGTATTCTTAAATGCCAGTCATTTTAGTTTTTCATTTAATTTTATCTAAAAAGATTTTATATCAAATTAAATGAATTGAAATAATATATAAATTCATTTTTGTAATAATAAATTAAAAGGCAACCTTTAATCTTTGTATAAGACCTTTTTTATGAAAAAGTTGAAATTTATGACTTTTTAAAAGTGTCCTTATAGAGTGCAATCACTAATATTTCAACCCTTTAGGTTGTATTGTTTGCAATACAATCTTTTGGTTCTTTATCCCATAAAGAAAACAAAAATTATGTTATCTTGAATAAAGTTACACAAACGAGGACAAAGAGAGGTATGGGATACGATGATAGTATGCCCTAGTGATTAAAATATTCTTTTTCCAATGTTAAAGTTTCTTGCTAAAAATTATATAATGTACAGACAAGGAAGAATGAGCATACAAATATCATATCATATTATATCATATATATGCACACATCTATCAAAAAATGCATTTCACATTTGGATGCACAGTGTATGATTTTTATTCACACTTTAACCATACTTGTCTGCATATCATATGTTACTGGTAAAAACTTTAACTTTCTTTAAAAAAAAATAATGAAATTATACTTAAGGCCCATTGTCATATCAATCCAATCCCTTTTGCCCTTATCTAAGTATTTGGCTATGAATATTTATATATGAAAAGGTTAAAAAGATAGAAATTGGTAGGTAGGATAAGATAGAATGTGCAAACAAGTAAAATATGTAAATAAGTATTACATAAAAAGTGTTAATTGTACATTATATGATACTTATTTGAACATTATACTTGTCTTATTTGTGTATCTTATGTTTTTCAAAACCAAATTATATAAAAAAAATCTTTTTAGTCATGGAGTCTACAAGCCCCATATGCTTTTTGT
The DNA here is from genome assembly GCA_023213295.1 of Bruguiera hainesii. NCBI lineage: Eukaryota > Viridiplantae > Streptophyta > Magnoliopsida > Malpighiales > Rhizophoraceae > Bruguiera > Bruguiera hainesii. The sequence continues at coordinate 9,941,984 of JAHOYR010000015.1, read as the reverse complement.
CTTTCCACCCTTATCCACCTAACTAAGCTTATTTATATATTCCCTAATTCTTTCTCTTATTTTCAATTGATATCTTTGACCAAGTTTTTTAGAAGGACCTTTAACATGTGTGAATAATTACTAATAGGAATATTGGTCAATCAAATAATATAAAATGGTAAATAGAATAACATCTTATAAAAATTGAAAGTAAAGTGTCAAAATGCTTACTAATATTAACTTTATTTAAAAAATTAATTTCAAAAATTAGATAACTAAATAAGAACAAATACAATCTAAATAGAAAAATAAATTACTAAACACAACAAGATTTAACTAAGAAGAGTATATTAGGGTTTTTGGCTCATCTCACTAAGATTACATAGAATTTTTAACTAAGTTGCTACCAAGAAAAGGATATATTCATGTGATTGAGAAATTTTCAATATTATTCAATACTCTTCTTAAAATTATGTTGAATAGACCTTTACCTATTAACCTACAATATATTTATGTAAATTTAAATAGATCAAAGTACATTAGATTTTACAAAAAAATCTACTAAAATTATATTGAAACTATCTTTACCTTTTAACCTACTATATGTTTATGTAAATTTAAATAAATAAAAATACGTTAGATTTTACAAAAAAAATCTAATTTAAGTACAAATATTTAAAATTTACCCATTAATATTACATGAATCATGTTTATATATCTTTGTATTTCAATCAATTTATGATATTTATTATTTAATTTAATACAAAAAATCTTTTATTGATCATAATCATAAATATCAAATCAATTTAAAAGGTAATCAAACTTTTAAAAATATTAAGCATAATAATACATATTTTCCATAAAAAAATTCTTTAAATAAAATAAAAAAGTATATAATTATGGTTAAGATGCACCATAACTATAACCAAGAAAATTAGTTTATCATAAAAATAATAAAAAACAAATTAATCATTGAAGATAATATGTGCAAACACAATTTCACTCTATGAATAGGGAATAGCATTATTTGATGTTTATTAAGCAAAATGTCCACATGAGGACTTGTTTATTCATAGTGATAGGAGAGTTTATAATACGAGGATAGAAGGGTCTTTCAAAAAAAAAAAAAAAAAAACTGAATTGGAGATATCAATTGGGAATAAGAGAAAGAATTAAGGCATATACGAAGGAGCTTAGTTAGGTGGATGGAATGGGAGAGACAAGGAGCAGACAAGGCTTGTGGGCCCCACATCATGAATTTTCTTTTGAAAAATACAAAATGTGCAAACAAATAAAGGTAGAATGTGAAAATAATTATCATATAATATGTAATCAACACATTTTAATAAATGGTCATCGGTTGCATGTTATATAAGATGTTTGTTGATGATGATTAAAGATTGTCTTTTAATTTATTATTATAACTGTGAATTTATATATTATTTTGAAATTGAACAAAAAAATTGAAAAGACTGTATTTAAAAATACATTTTTATTTCATTTTTTTTTCTTTCAAGTTCAACTACATTTTCAATCTACATTAAATTTAAGGATCAAAGATACTATTTTAGTTTATTGCCATGCATAGAAGTGTCATTTGGATGTGGCAGACATGCATTCATATTTAATTTTATGTTATAAACGTTGATTTATGATGATCAATTTCTGGCTCAAAACTTAAACCTAATAAACCATCTCTGCAACCACCCCCCATGATCATAGCAAACCAAACTATGTACAAACACAGTTCACTTTGTGCACAGTGAATATTTATATATTTAAATTATGTGTTGTATTAAACAAAATATGTACATAGGAACGTAGCATGAGTGGTGTAGCCGTATACAGAAATTCAAGTTTGCTTTTCCAAATTTCAATATCAATGGGAATTCTTTTGTTTTTTTATAAATATTTTGCGTCTTTCAATTCGATGTATAATTTTCCATTTGGAATTGAACAGAAAAAACAAAAAGACTGCCATTCAAGAATACATATTTTATTTGAAATTATTTTCTTTTTTTTTTCGTATCATCTATTTTGCATTATCATGTTGAACGAAAATTACAATTAAGTATTCAAGATATAATTTCATGTTCATTTCCATGCACGTTAGTGTTAGCTTGACAGGGAAGTCATCTGTTTTTTTTTTAAGTTGTATTATAAGACTTGACTTATCATGATCACTTTTGAAGTAAGCATGTAATTAATAGACCACCTCTGCAAGGTACTGTTGTAAGAATCTCAAAACAAACTATGCGCAAACCATGTTCACTGCGTGCGTAGGGGACAACGATATGTGTAGCTGCATTAAGTGAAATGTGTATGTAGGGTTTAAAGTTGTTTATTTAGTGTGATGGAAGAGTGAAGCATATGAATGCATGTCTGCCACATCCAAATATATCAATCAATATTTTGAAAATCGAATTAAAAATATTAAAAATTTAAAATTTAATTAATTCTATTAATTTAAATTAATTTGAACTGATCAAATTAATTTTTAATTGAAATATATAAAATATATAATATTTATATATATTATATAAGAATAATAATGTGTAAAGTAAATAGAAGTGTTATAAATAAATAAATAAATATATATATATATATATATTATAATATTATATTTAATAAATTTAGTTGTATATATTTTATAATTTAGTGATAAGATTAAAAATTAGTTAATGTAATGTATTAATTGGTATAAATAATTTAAGTTAAATATATAATATATTGTAATTTATATAATTTTATTTTCAAATAATTCATTTATTTTTTTAAAGAAGATAATATATATATATATATATATATATATGGATTTGGAATAAGAATTTGCGCGGCCGCACCTAGTCTAGGGGTGAGTAGGCCTCTATGTTTCCTACGCTTCGCGTGGTCGAGGGTTGCCTATCTTTTAGTATATTTTTAAGAATTTTTAATTTAATTCTCTTTAAAGGAAGAGTTAAATTAATTTAAATATTTTAAATAATTATTTAAAATAATTTTTTATTTCAATATATTTTTTTATTTTTAAATTTTGAGTAATTGGTTATATAAATTAAAAAAATTATATAAAAAAATTTTAAATTTAGATAATATTAAATTTTATTTTAATATTTATTTAGATCAAATAATTTTTTATTCTAATATAACTTATTTTATATTTTTTTTAAAATTTATTATTTAAATTATATGAATTGAGAGAAAAATTTAAATAATAAAAAATTTTATTTAAACATTTACTTGACAAAAAGAATAATAATATTAAAGGGTCAATTTAATTTTTGAAATAAATTATAAATTTATTAATGTGCACTAAAATAAGAGTAAATTTATTATTATTTTTTTATTTTACCTACTTATTTGATAGTCTTATTTTTTAAAAAGAGTTTCTTATATTTATATTTTTTAAGAATAAAATTAATCGGCACTTTTTCCCAAATTTCATAGTGACGCAGCATCTCTATCAGCAAATCGACTCCAATTCACTAGTTTTTGGTTGAATAAGCTACTTTTTCAATTTTTAAATTAGTTCAAATTGTTTGATTTTTGTTATAACGAAATTGAACTTTGAACTGGTTCCTAATTTTTTTTTTGGCTAAACCAACTTATCCGGTCCAATTTTAAAAATCTTATACTAATTAAATAGTATTACCAATAGCTTCACATTGATCTATGATAATGGCTTCCGGATGTTTTCTTCTCATACATCTTAACGAATTCTCAAATAACTACATTAATTTCTTTTTGATTTCATTATTTAGAAGAACACATCCAAGCAAAATCAAATGATCATGGTGATTGACCTCAACCAACACCGCACAAGGCATGTTATACTTATCCATGAGATATGTCGTGTTGAAGGTAAGGACTTCACCGAGCCCTTCATATGCACCTTGCCACCTAGCATCTGCCCAAAATGCATGTTTTAAGTGGCCCTTCTTGTCCAATTTTATCAAATAGAAAAGAGTTCTATCTGCATACAGCAACCTTACAAGCATCTCGTGCACTACTTTAAGCATCACCTCCTGCCACCTTTATTTTACAAGGCTTGTTCACGTGATTCTTCAAATCAACACTCAAATAGGCATCTCCTCGTGCCTATATGATTAGAATACCAATTAAATCACATTTTGAGTTGGTCGTATACTAGCCATATCATCTGCGTCTAATTGTCTCTTCATATAGACATCTATAACTCAACGTTACCTAATGAATCAAGCTTCCGATGGTGACACCTCATGATTTTGCCCTAACACAACCCTTGTAATTATCCATAAACCCTCTCTCCTTGCACAACATACCTAAGCCTTGTAACTAGATCTTCTACTAGGCCTCCGAGGCAACAAACTAGTATCATTTGGCAATGTGCTCCCTCCCTTTGTTGTACACGATCGTCTACCACTTATGTTGCCTACTAAGATCATCCTTTCTTACACCCTGCTTTATAATTCCAAACCCAACTGATCTTGCATATCTCTTGTAAAAGTCATACAACTCCTCAGTATTTTTAAGTATCATTCTAATTGTAGGGGCCTCCATTTCAGCCTGATTAGTATCTACACCATTGTTAGGCTCTGTCGGCATCCCATTGTCATTGTTACTATTACTGCCTACCTCCTTACCATAAGATCCTTCGTCTCTAACATCATCCTCCATTACTTGATTACACACGTGTCCCTTGCCATAAATCATAATTTATTAATATCAACAAGCATCGACTTACAAATTGAGAATCACACTACTACTGTCTAATATTACAAGATCAATCACTTAAATAACAACCTATTCAATTCTTCTAACTTATGAGCCCACAAAAACACCAATCATCAAATATAGAGCATACCTTAAATTCTTATTGACTATGTGTCAAAAAATTGTGTGCTCGTATTATTCAAACGTTTTTCCCTACCTTTTTATCCCAACCCGTTCTTCCACTTTGAGAGTCTATAACTTTGGAAAAATTGCACTCGAATCACTCACCCTCAGCAATTAATGTTAACCTTTGCTTATTATATAGATAAGTGGGTAAATTTGCTTCAAATTAGGATGCTAATAACTAAAACAACAACATTTTCAATTGAGAATCAAATCTTATAGTCATTTCGAGATAGATTTCCATCTTGTTATATACTGTCATTACTAATGCTCTTAAAATGCAACTAAAATTCCGTTGAAAATTGAATCCCTTACTCCATTTTCCCTCATGGATTCCAAAAAATTAGGACCACTTGCACACATAATCAACACGTAGAACAGGTAAAAGGTAACCCCATCTAAAATTCATCTTCAAAAAATTTCCTGCACAAGACCGCTTCTTTCTGCTACTAGGCAATGCTCATAATAGAATTTCCTCAATCCAATCAACTTTCATGAACATCTATACTTTTCAGTTTCAAACTTTGCTTATCACCTTAATAATGTCTGTTGGCATATTTAGGTAAGGTCTTTTATCATATAACTATAGTGACAAAACATGAAAATTCAAAGACAACTTTGTCTAAGAGCAAATCTACACTAAGCACACTTTTGAGTGGGGAAAGCTGGTTGGTTGAGCTGGAGAATCAAGAGGGGAATTTTCATGTCCATGGTTAACCAACGGTGAAGCAGTCGTTTGAGAGGAAAGGAAAACAATGCAATTCTTTTGAAGGCTACAAAATTGCAAAATTGATGATCGAGCTAAATTGAACAAATTTTTTGATCTGGATTTGAAATTTCCATCATAGAAGCACATTGATTGAATAATGGCTCTAGATACAACTTAGAAAAGCTACAGTTTAAGGAGTGATTAGTGTTCAAGGAGTGGGTGGTAGTAGGCATATTAAATGGAGTGAGACAAGAGTTTTGGCTACAATTGAAAGCAGGATTGTAGCGGTCAAGGTTGAAGCAAGCAAGTAAGATGTCTGGTCTACTAAATCTTGCTAAACATACTCTTCAATATCTTAATGTAGGTTGTGGGTGTCTGGAAGACTCCGATTCTTTTGCATTGTTTTGGACTGTTGGTGCGAGATTATTGTGTTGATTTGCTAAACATACCCTCTGTAGGGGCTCTATTAAGTCAGTTTTGTTGGGGTGCAAAGAAACCGACGAATGATGTTGGCTTTCTATTGTTTTATAGGGATGTGATTGTTAAATAGTGCACTAAGAAGGTATTGAAGGAGTTGCAATGCAGTAGATAGATTGCATTAAGGTAACTGGGATGATGTTACTTGTTGATAATAGTTGTGAATATTTGAGAATCATAGATATGTAGGTAAATTTATATGTCGCATAGCATTGTAGAACATGTCAACATTAATATAAACTTCAAATACTAAAATGTATTTATAGTTTCCAACCTTAATTTGGTGTTAGGTTTGGATCCATTTGGTTCCTAACAAATGCTCCGAATGATACTTCGATGTGTTGGATTCAACTATTTCAGCAATGTTATAACTTGCGTTTCAACACCAAATCGTCCTACTTTTAAGCATTTGTACTCTAAAATTAACACTAAATAATTTATTGCTTTTAGATATTATAAATGGTAGACAATGAAATACAATTTTGATTGCGAGATATTAAAAAAAATGAGGTTTTAAACGTGTATTAAACTAAGAAGTGAATATATATATTGCAATAATATAGTTGTTATTGCAGTTTAAGAATTCTTTAGAAATAGGACTTGGCTTATTCAGAAAATAGTGAGCCTTTGTCCCTGCAAACCTACAAAGTAATGAAGATGATTGTTTTGACATATTGCCAAAAATAAAACATGCCAAGGACAACTAGTTGTAAAATCATTCAAAACTATCTTTTGGTAGTCTCAATACAAGAAAATTCAAAACTATCAAAATAACTTCTGGCAGTTTTTCAAGAAAGGATGCGCGTGACTGCTAGCTTTAGAAAATAACAAAACAACTTTCGATGGAAAAGAGAGACAAAGTGCTTGTGACTATTAACTTTACAAAAAGTTAAAAGTTTCTTTACAAAAGGGAGATTCCAACTTTACAAAAAGGAGATTTCATCTACTTACTTCAAGCACTCGGCTCCTTAGCTATATAAGGAGATTTCGACGTTAGTTTGAAGCAAGACTTTTAAACAGAAGATTTTGGACTCCCATTCTGAATTCTCCCATCTTGCTCTCTTGTAATCTTCCCTCTTCTCTCCATCTATTAATCTTCTCCTCCTCTATACTTAAAGTTTTCTATAAAATTTTAAGTTTTTACAATGTTCTGCCCCTAGTTGGTATTAGAGCCAAACTCGAAGTATTTTCATTGCATTGGAACATAAGTACATTTTATATGTTTATTGATTCATATTCTTTTATTGTGGCATAAAGCACATTCTTGCATTATAGTGTCAAGACATTATACTTTTGAGTGTGTTATGCTTAAAGTTCATTGGTCATTTGTTGTTCTTTAGATGTGTGTGAGTTGTTAAGATGTTGTGAGACTGTTAAAGAGCTGGTGTATTGTAGGAAGTCTCTTGTGCCTAAACCTTAATTCTTAAATGTGCCTAAAACCTTAATTCTTGAGTGTGAGTAAAACTCCAATTCTTTAGTATGAACCCAATACTCTATAGAACTACTTCCTATTCCAATATTGTTTTGCATACAATTCCAAAATGACTATTACAAACAAGACTACATCTTTCATCCAAAATCAATATTTTCAAATTAGGACCTTTTTTATTCTTGTTGAAAATATGCATTATATGGTAATCCTCAGAATACCATTCATAAATCTCATCACCCTATATGTTATCAATTATGATGGTATAACTTTCAAAACAAAATTTCAAAAATCGCATTGTCCTTTTCTTAAAGCCTTAAAGATTAGGAATTTGAATCTCATCAAAGTCTATTCCATTTATGAAAACAAAATCTATACTCTTGTCCAAGTAAAAGAACAAGATCTTCCTTATTTACAAAAAAAATCTTTCTCTTCAAAGAGTTCAAATCACCCCATATGTTGTCAATTATGATGGTATAACTTTCAAAATAAAATTTCAAAAAATCTCATTTTCCTTTTCTTGAAGCCCTAAAGACTAAGAATTTGAATCTCATCAAAGTCTATTCCATTTATGAAAACAAAATCTATACTATTGTCTAAGCAAAAGAATAAGATCTTCCTTATTTACAAAAAAAATCTTTTTCTTCAAAGAGTTCAAAGTTAGTTACAAGACCCTATAATTTTACAAAAAATTTCTATTTTCAAAAAAACTATTCAAAGTGAACTTTTTTATGATCTTTTAAATGCTTTTGAAATAGTAAACAACATATAGTTGATTTACCTTATGAGCTAGAATTCAATGAACAACAAATCCTTACAAAAGTTCAACCCATTTGAATAAATGTAGAAGTAGAAAGTTATTGCAAAAAAGGAATTCAAGATTTGGAATCCAAAAAACTTATTTCTAAATCTTGATCATCTTGGTCATATGCAACTTTCTATGTCAACAAGTTAGCTGAACTTGAAAGTGATACCCCTAAGTTATCCATCAACTATAAATCTCTCAATAAAGCCCTTAAGTGGATTAAGTATCATATTCCTAATAAAAAAGTTTTGTTATAAAAACTCCACTCTATCTGTATTTTCTCCCAATTTGACATGAAATATATATTTTAACAAATTTAAATTGATCTAAAAGATAGATACAAATTGCCTTCATTATTTTATTTGGATAGTATGAATGGAATGTGATGTCATTTAGTTTGAAAATGCACTTTTAGAATTTCAAAGAATTATGAATGAAAATTTTTAATCATATTCAAAATTTTTTCTTCTTTATATTGATGATTTTTTAATTTTTTTCAAATTTTGTTAAACAACATTTTAAACACTTACAAACATTTTTCTACGTTGTTAAAAATGATAGAGTTATGTTATCTCAATCTAAGATATCTTTATTCTAAATTAGAGTAAGATTCCTTAGACATTACATTTCTTAAGGAACCCTTACTCCTTTTGAAAGAACTCTTTCTTTCGTGGATAAATTTCCTAACAAAATCATTGAAAAACCCCAATTTCAAAAATTTTTAGGTAGTCTCAATTATGTTTTGCATTTCATTCCATACATAAATCTTATTGCAAAACTCCTATATGACTGTCTCAAGAAAAATCTTACTCCTTGGACTCCTCTACATATTGCTCTAGTCCAATAAATCAAAACTATGGTTAAAGAAATCCCTTGCATTCATCTTCCTGATCCTTCACTTCCAAAAATAGTTGAAATTGATGCCTTTGAACTCAAATATAGAGGTATTCTCAAACAAGTCAGGGAGGGAAAGGAACAAATTATATAATTTGCTTTTACATAATAGAATGATTATCAACATAATCATTTCAATATCAAAATAAGAAATTTTATCCATTATCATATGAATTACAAAATTTCAAAGTGATTTACTTAATCAATAATTTTTTTTATGCATTGAGTGTAAGTTTATAAAAAGATATTTAGAACATTACATCAAAGTAGATTTTTGCACATTTGTAAGTTATTCTTTTTGCATTTAATTTTCAAATTGAGTACATAAAAGGAGAAAAAAACTCTATTTCTAATTTCCTTACTTATGAATTTCTTTGAAATACACCCAAAGATGCCTTGGAAATCAAAGAATAAGGGCAAAACTCTTGTTCAAATCCTAAAGGAAAGCTCATCCTCTACTCCAAAACAAGTCCAAAGCAAAACAAAAACTAGTCTAAAACCCATCTCAAGTTTACCAATAAGAACTAGTATTGAACAATTAACCAACCAAGAAGGTCAATCTTATAAAAAAAGCTCCCTAAAACTTGACTAAGAAGCTTAGTCTTCTAAAAGTCTTGAAAACCAACTCCAAATTTAGAAATGTATAATGGAAAATCTTTACAAAACTTTAGATGTTCTTACAACACTTTAGGGTTTATTTACCTTACAAAAATCACACAAAAAAATGATACAAGTAAAGTATTAACTTTATCTTCAAAATCTTTTCCAAAATATTTTGACAAAAATCATTTTCAAAATATATATCATAAAACCAAATTTCTGTGAGAAAAATTCTTTTCACACCATCCAAAAAATCTTTCCATTAGGATGGTATTTTAAATCACAAGATCTCTCCAAACCCCAAGCCTATTATATGTTCATCCTCGAAACAATAAAGTCAGTGAAATTTAAACACTTTTACCTTAATAAAGCCTATATTCACCCTCCTTAAAAATGAGGAATAAACCTTTCAAAACTTAAAACTTTCCTAGTTTCTTTAAAAACCAAAGCAAGTCACTCCTAAACCTTTTTATACTGGGACTATCAACAAGTTTAGTATAGTACCTTTTTTTTTATCCAAAACCAGAAGTGTAGCCATTCATGGTTAATTTGCTTTGACAAAAAAATTAACCCTACCAAAATTCTAAATTGGTTTAAATACTAGTGGAATTATTTTAGTTCTACCCCATATATTTTGGTTTCATAAGTCTAAAAAAGTTATGAACTATTCAAAACCAAGTATGAACCTTTTGCTAATAAGAAAAGGCTTTCACCATTATTCCTTTTCTCTACAAAATTCTTCCTCTTATGGGTATTAGTTTGGTACTTTGATTATCATATCCAAGATGATATTGTTGTCCTTATTGGAAAATTTAAAATTAAATGATAGGACTCATTCAAAATCCTTGAAAATTTATTAAAACCTAGCATACATACATGGTTAGATAATATAAATGAACCCATATTAGTCCAGCCACTACAAACCGAGGTCCTAAATACCACATTTTTGGCACAAAAATCCCATATAGTAGCCGTCTTAACTATGATCTAAATTGAAGAATATTTTGCAATAATACAATAGTTATTGCAATCTAAGAATTCTTTAAAATGGGACTCGACCTATTACGAAAACAGTAATCCTTTGTCCCTACAAAGCCTATAAAGTAATAAAGATGACTGCTTCAACATACTACCAAAAATAAAGCATGCCAAGGATAACTAGCTGTAAAACCATTCAAAACCATCTTTGGTGGTCTTAAGATAAGAAAATTCAAGACTACCAAAGTAACTTTTGGCAGTTTTAAAAAAAGGAAGCATATGCAAGTTTTGGAAAATGACATAACAACTTTCAATAGAAAAGAGAGACAAAGTGCATGTAACTACCAGCTTTACAAAAAGTTAAAAATTGCTTTACAAAAGGGAGATTCCATATGCTTGCATTAAGCACTCGTCTATATAAGGAGACTTTTACACTAGTTGGAAGCAAGACTTTTAAATAGAAGATTTTGGACCCTTATTTTGAATTCTCTCATCTCTCTCTCTTGTAATCTTCCCCTCTCTCTCCATTTGTAAATCTCTTCATTCTTTGTACTTAAAGTTTTCAATAAAATCTTACGTTTTTACAATGTTGTGCTCTCACTTGGTATCAAAGCCAAACTCGAAGTGTTTTCATTGCATTGGAACATAAGACATATTCTATATATTTATTGATTTATATTCTTGCATTATGGTGTAAAACACATTTTTGCATTATGGTGTAAAGAATATTTTTGCATTGTGGTGTAAACATATTCTTGCATCGTGGTGTCAAGCCATTATACTTTTAAGTGTGTCAAGCCTAAAACTCATTAGTCATTTGTTGTTCGTCAAACATGCGTGAATCACTAGGACATTGTAAGACCATTAAAGAGTTGGTGGATTGTAGGAAGTCTATTATGCCTAAACCTTAATTCCTCAGTATGCCTAAAAATCTCAATTCTTTGGTATGTGTAAAACTCCAATTCTTTAATAGGAACCCAATACTTTATAGAACTACTTCTTATTCCAATACTTATATCTCTAAGAAGTCTAAAAACAAAAGAATAACCAACACTGAGAAAATCACTTTAGAATATTTCAATAGAGGTATTGACGATTAGGAAATTTTGAAAGTCCAAAAAGATTCCATTTACAAAATTTCCAATTTTAATGTTTTCAAAAATGATTTTATAATCAAAATCAAGGAAAGAGATATTCAACTTTTAAAACTTTTTGAAACTATCAAAATTATTTACAAAATTACAAAAAAAAATGTTACAAATACATTTATATTACTCCAGTACAAGTAGGTGTCAAACCACTTATAAAAGAAGAATTAAACAATTCCATTTTAATTGTCTTTAGGGATACTAGATTTTCAAATTTTCAAGACTTTCTTCTTTCTTTAATAAAGTCTTGTCTTTGTTTTGGACCTATTTCTTTCAACTACTATCCAAACCTCACAGTTTTGTTATCTAACAAAAATATTTTACAAAGTATAGTTTTAAAAATCAAAACCCTCAATTACAATATGCTGGAAGGTTCCATTTTAGTTTTATTGATTTATAAAATCTATTATAAAATAATGATTTTTGCATTTACATCCAAACACAAATCTCAATCCCAAAAAGGAAAAATCCTTCTCTTATAAATAGACTTATCCTATTCAAACACTATTATCCCTAAATTCATTCAATGGAAGAACATTACCCTTATTGATGATTAAATACTTAAAGGAGCAATAAAACCTCAACCTCCAAAATGACTTGAACCAAATACAAAAATTTCCAAAATAGATCAATTCCAAGACAAAAAAGTTGTCCTAACCTTCAATAGGAAATTTACAAGTTTTAGATCTTCATCAAAAGATCAAGCTTCTAATTCCTTTACAATAAATGTAGGTAATGTTTCTAACATCCCTTTTACCATAAATTTATCTATAAAATGTCCAAAATTCTCAATTTTAGACATTCTAAGTACTTCTTTCCAAATTGTCCACATAAACATTCCTTATCCTATCTATACAAACCCTAAAAAACAATTAACTCTAACCTCTCTAACACCTTCTATTGTCAAATTTAAAGATAGTGGAATTTTGTAAAGTGCTAGAAGCTTTTGGGGTGTAACATTATAAAAACTTAGAATTTTATTGAAAACTTTAAGTACGGAGGATGAGGAGATTTACAGATGTAGAGATAGGGGAAGATTACAAGAGAGAGAGATGGAAGAATCTAAAATGGGAGTCCAAAAGCTTCTATTTAAAAGTCTTACTTCAAACTCAACAAGCACTTATGAGGTAGAAAAATGGAATCTCCTTTTTATAAAGTTGAAATCTCCCTTTATAAAGCAACTTCTAACTTTTTGTAAAGCCACCAAAAGTTGTTTTGTCGTTTTTTAGAGCTAGCAATCATATGCTTCCTTTCTTGAAAACTACCAAAGCTACTTTTGTGAAATTTCTTTTGTAAAATTGGTGGATTGGAATATATTCTTTTAAGGCCATTGAATGTTGTTTTGGAGTTTTGTAGACATCACCCTTTCATGGCATTCTCTAGGTTGGCCTATCCTTCATCACCAAATAGATTTTCTAGATCATTGATGTCTATAGGATCATAATGATCTTCTAGTTCATTTAGAGAATCTAGTAGGTCATCATCAAGAGGTTCTTCTTGAAAATTTATGTAGAATTGGACCGATTCGCTGTACTGAGTATTGATGCTGAAATTTACCTAATGTCTGAAGTATCTTTCCATGAAGATTTTTTGAATGGCATCTTTTATAGCTAACGTGAGCATCTCTTAATACCTAATATAACAATTGTTGGCTAATGTTTTGGACTTCCAATTTTGTATTTGTTGAATTAATGGAACTGACTAGTCCCAAATATCTTGTCTAGGAAGATTAGGCTTATAGCAAAATTAACCATGCATGACGATCATATGTTTTGTTGGTTTAATTTCATTTATGTATTTTAGAGGTGAAGATTCTATTTATAGATGGATATAGTGATCTCCATTAGCCATCAGTTGAAATCCAAACAATGTTATCTTTTTGCCCACTTAGTCAAACTGATTTGGATCATTGAAGATAATGTTTAAAAGCATTTCATGGTCCATGAGTAATTATGTCTTCAAATTTATAAGGTTTGTAAAACTTTAAATCAATATTGGCTTTATAGATTGAGAAATCCAATCAGCAGGAACATGTTGTCCTTTCCAATGGAATCTGCATATATGTTTAGAGTTGTTGATGATAGGTTGATCCTTCTCCTCAATTAGAAAGAAGAAAGATGATGAATGAAAAAGAATTTTTAAAACAAAATATGATTTATATAAATGGTTAATTATGTCAATTGGATTAACTAATGTGCTTAACACTTTCATAGGATTAATGAACCATGTTTTACGTGTTTTCATAAGTAGATATATGGTTGTTTATTTTCATAATATTCTAATCTATATTAAGAACTTAAATGATCATATTAAGTATTTGTGAAGTGTGCTAGATGTTTTAAGAAAAGAAAGATTATTTGCTAACTTTAAGAAATGTTCCTTTTGCATGAATCAAATTGTACTTTTAGGCTATGTAGTTTAGCTAAAGGAATAGTAATGATGAGGGGAAGGTTAAGTGATGTGATTCGTGGTGATATAGTAGTTACTTAAGATTATATAACTCATAGTTTTAAGCCAATTACTTATTCTAGGGCCAAAAATCCTCAAATAGCCTTGAAATTGCTTATTTGGAAGAATATAACATATAGGGAGAGTCTAGAGGTTAAAGTAAAAATGTTAAAGTTTACATTGGTCATATTATTCACTTTCTTATTTTTATTTATTTAGTGGCGAATCAACAATTAATTCTTATCACTCTTTTTTTGTTTATCTAAATTTATAGTGAATCAGACTTGTTTCTTCTTATCAAACAAAGGGTTATTAACTTTTCTTTTTTTTTTCATTGATCATAAATTACCTTAAATAAAACAATTATTGCTTAAAATTTCCCTAAACACAAATACAAATAAGTCTTTATTTTGAAGCATATCATATTGGTATTAAAGCACAAGGTTATGTGTGCTTGTGATATTGAGTGAAGCATATGAGCGAGTTCTTAAGAGAAACACGTGAGTTAAATGATTTCTATTCAAACCAACCATATCTAAATCATGATAGGAGAAAATGTACCAATAGGACAAATTATTAAAAAAAATGGTTGTGTAATAACTCCTATGGTAACGTGAGCCTTAAGCATTAAGAAGGGTTGTCCATGATGATATGGTAGATAGAGACAAAGCCTAAAATAGACAATCATGTGAAAGGACAACCTTAGTGAAAGAGGTAATAATAAAATTCAAGAAACAATATAAAAATGAAAATTTTACCATTTAAAGAACTAGTTTACCCAAAAAATATTTGTAATGGATTTAATGAGTGGAAAACATATTCAAATGCCAAAATTATACTAAGATAAAAAAAAAACAAAAAACAAAAAACAAATTTACTACTCTTGAATTCACAAATTATACTAACTTATAGTGGGAGAGTAAAAAGCGTAGAAAATAAGAGATGGTGAAAATGATATTAGAAGTTGGAAAATTATGGAGAGATTAATCAAAAAATGTTTTGTCCCTAAATATTATAGGTAGTAATTATACATTAGGTTGAAAAGTCTTAGGTAAGGGGGTATATGCATTAAAGATTATGTTCAGGAATTTGAAATGTTGATGATAAAATGTGAATTATAAGAACCTTGAGAACAAACTATTGTAAGGTTCTCAAAAAGGCTAAACAAAGAGATCACAAATATGGTTGAGTTATAATCTTTTGCCTTTTTGCTGTTAATATAAAGAGACAACTTAAGTGTGGTATAAATAAGTAAAGTATGTCACAACAAATTGGCAATAATGCAACAAACTCAAGTTCCACACTTATATGGTCTAATTCTAATTAAAATGCAAAGCAAATAGAAAAGGGGTCCCTCTAGTAAACAACTAGATGATTTGGTTAAGAAAAAAAGAGAAAATATGTAATCCAAAACCTCTAAAAAAGCTTGAAACATTAAATGCTTTAAATGTCTTAGTTATAAGCATATTTGTTTTGAGTATCCAAATAAGAGGGTAATGAATATTTAGGAATCACAAGCAAAAGTAACAAGTGAAGATGAGGTAACATTAGAAGAAGAAGAAAATGAGTATTGGGAGGGAGATAATGTACAGTATACCAATAAAGGAGAATCACAATTATATAAGGATAAGCGGATGTATGATGTGATTCTAATGAGTGTAAGCCACTTGCTTTTAGGAAAACTATGACAATATAATAGGAGGGTTATACATAATGGATTAAAAAACACTTATTCTTTTGTTAAGGATGAGAAAAGCATAGTCTTAGCACCTCTTAGTCCTTAAAAAGTGCAAAGAGACTAACTTTGGGTTAAGAAAGGAAAGAGAGAAAACATGTTTGTGAGCAAAAGAGAAATAAAGCAAATGTTGTCCATTTTCATTCTAGTTCTAATATTAGTGAAGAAAGTGATGCCAAATGAGAAAACTTCCTTTCCACCACAAATTCAAAAGATTTTAGAAGAGTTTATTGATGTGTTTTCAAGAGAGTTACCAAAAGGGTTGCCACCAATTAAAGGGATTGAACGTCAAATTGATCTTATGTTAAGGGTTATCTTACCTAATAAGTCAGCCTATAAGAGTAATCTAGAGGAGGTGAAGGAGTTGCAACAACAAATAATTGAGTTGTTGGAGAATGATTATATAAGTGAATCATAAGCCCTTATTTGGTACCAACCTTGTTAAGGTCAAAAAAGGATAGGACAATTAAAATGCATATGAATAATTGGGCAATAAATAAAATAACAATGAAGTATCATTATTTTATTCCTAGGTAGGATGATAATCTTGATAAGTTGCATGGCTTTGAAGTGTTTTTAAAGGTAAATTTAAAAACAACATAATTCTGAAGTGATATTCTTGATGATTTACTAGTTAGAAAATATGGCTAATAACAAGAAGCTCTGTGATATCTGGTATAAATGATATGGACAAAGTTGTGCTATTAACCAAGATGGCTTCCCTTATGGAATTTGGAAACATCATTCTAAGTCTTGCCTTATCCAATTTTATGGTAGCATTCATATTAATTTTAAAGGTTTTATACAAATAAATATATAACTTTATCTAATTTAAGAAATCTAACTTGACTTTTAAAAAGTAACAATTTGGTAATCTTAGCATTTTTTTTTTTTGGTAAAAAATTTAGGCAACTATTAACCAACACTAGTGAAAACTATCAAATTATATGACATGGAAAGTTAGTGTGTGAAAATTATTTTCATAAATAAAAATAAATGCTAATATTAAAAACATTGAACATTATTTGGAAATTAATTAAAATTTAAAAATACAATTCAAAAATAAACTAAAGAAAATTACTCTCATCATTTTCTTTTTTTATATTTAAAACTAAAAATTAAAAAATATTCTTTCCCTTCTTCTCTCTTCGCTCTTTCCTTCTTTATCTTTGCATAAATCAACATATTTAGGTGGTCTCTTTATCTTAATCAACCACTTCAATCACCCCACAAACTTCTATCTCCTCTTCATCTTCAACAAAATTAGCAATATCAAGGCTCTTAATTGTTATTGCATCATGTTCAGTGTTCCATTTATCATCTCTCAGCTCAGGTCAACAACGTTGTCATCGGTGTCAACCACATCATCTTTAATGATGCCACCCCCTTTCTCCATCAATAAATCTTAATCCTTTTCCTCTTTTAAGTTCTCTTTTTTACTCTAAAGACCTATATGTTAATTTGAGTTAAGAGAAATCAAATAGGACAAGATTAAGAGAGAGAGATGCACTGAAATCTTTTACTTGTTGGCATACCCATCTCAAATTTGACTTTTAAAGTAAAAATCCATCATGTAATTTGCCAAATGTTTAAGGTAAGCATGCTTTTTTGTCAAATTTAAGATAGGCTTGCTCTTTTAAGTGGAAAATGCTGATGATGTATGTTATTTCATCATATTTCACCAAGTCTTTGATCTTGGCTAAAGACTAGTGTTGAGGCTAAAAACTATATTGGAGTTGAGAAACTTTAATAGGCTTATCAACAATGAGTTTTTTTAGGTCATCTTAGAAATCAACACAAATTCTTTACGTTATTGTGGATTAGTTTTAAGTTCCATGGTTGTTTAAACTTGCAAAATGGTGATGCCAAAACTTTCAAATTTATATTGATTTGATTTTACAGGGTAAAGCAAGAGAAAGAGAGAAAAGAGAATAAGAAGAAAGTATATTTTTAATTTTTTATTTGATTGTATTTTATTTTTTAAAAATTCTAATTAATTTTTACATAAAATTTTAAGTTAATAGTAGCACTTGTTTTTGTTCAAATTAGCAATTTTTACACATTAATTTGACAAATCATATAATTTGATAGTTTTTGTTAGTGTAAGTTAACAATTGGCTAAATTTGTTATAAAAAATTCTAAGATTACCAAATTGTTACTTTTTAAAAATTAGGTTAGATTTATGAAAACACACAAAATTGTGGATTTATTTGTATATTAACCCTAATTTTAACAATTCCATTTACTGGTGGTGCCTAATAAAGTAAATTACCATCTTTATGGCTCCCTTGCTTGTCTTAGGTTTTAATAAAATCACCATAAAGGCACATGGCTACTTTAATCCTTTGTCTAGGATCAATGGTTTTCCCTTCATGACCAGTTTGTTTCATCAATGCCAAATTGACCATGCTACCATTAATGCCATTTTAGGGACCTTATGCTTTGCTTGTTGAGTTAATGCATTAAACCAATCCATAAAACTCAATCGGGTTATCTCTTGTGTATGTAGACTAAGAGGGCTTAAAAGCCACATACCTATTGTCTAAGGACACTACAAAAGGGCATGTAAACTGGTTTAATTAGCCTCACTGCATTAGGTATAAGATGTGTCAATTTTGACCCCCTTATTGGCCAAATTTGTTGCCATGGGTAAAAAATCTCATAGAGCATACCGCAAGAAGTACTTAATTTGGTTGGACACATTTAGTTTTCATAGTTTTTTCTAAAAACCTATGCCATAAGGCATCTACATTCCTCCTAAAATGAGCTTGAGCCAACTTATATACACTTTCCACAATATAATTACCAATAAGATTATAATGCAAAATTAATCTATCATTCATCCCTCAAAAGCTAAAAAGGATAGAAAGGATTTGTTTACCTTCACTTGGCATAAATATCTACTTGATCAAGCTTTCTCACCATCATCTTATGTCATCACCAATCAAAGTTGATACCTTTCTTGATATGGAAAGAGAATGTGGAGATAAAACTTTAAAATCATTTTGATTAAGCAATCATGAATCCTTTGATATATCAATTTTTTCCTTGTCCCTCACCAACCATCAAAGGCCTCGTTAAATAAGGGGGCGAGCTTCAAGAATATTGTACCATATATAACTTGGTTTGTATCCTAAGCTAGCTTTTAAAAAATTGTCTTGCTAATAATATCATGTCTTTAGTATCTTGGCTAGTAGAGAGTTTTCATTAGCCAACAATCTCTATGCTTGCTTGCCCAACATGGCATGATTAAAAAAATTTGAAATCCTAGAAATCAAGTCTATTAACCTTTTTTTCCAAGAGTTAGCCTTGCCTATGATGTAGAATGAATTTTTGTTGCTAAATTTGAGCTTCCCCACTAAAAGCAATTAGTTAGGCAAGCCACCTTATCACAGAAAGATTGAGGAAGCAAAAAACAACTCATGATATATGTGGGGATCATTTGTATCAATACTTTGATAAAGACTTTTTTACCAACTCTCGAAACATTTTTCTCATTCCACCTATTAAGTTTCCTTTTAATTTTATCAAGCACCATGCTGAAAAAAAAAAAAAAGGAGTTACCCATAGCCACAAGAAGACTAAGGTATTTTTTAGGGCATTTTACAATCGTGACTCCCAAATAAACTTGTATGGCATTTTGTTCCTCAACCTATATATAATGACTAAAAGATAACTCCCTCTTCTATAAATTGATTTTGTGCCCAAATGCTTGCTCATATTAAGAAAGATAAGTCTCATTATCTTGTTAATTCTCTAATTATGGTATTTGTTGATTTTCTTGGAGAGGACAATTAAGTAGAGGAAAATTTTAGTTTAACATCATTATTGGTTAACGTCATTGTTCACATGATGGTTGATAAGAGAAATAGTTGGGTCCTACAAAAGACATTAATTCATTCTAAGTATTTGTTTCTATGACGTGAAAGACATGAGTTCCTTATTGTCAATTCAAAGGTGAGTTTTTTAGGTGAAGGGTTCTTATGTAGAACATATTATTTTCTATTCTTTTACAATTAATGTTTATAATTTTAATAATTCAAATTTTATAATTTATTTACTTGTTTAGGATATGTTAGTTTAATTTTAGAGTTTTAATGGCCTAACTTTAAGCTCAAGTTTAGGTATTTTAATAATGATATTTATTTACTTTCTTATTAATTAGTGTCTTTTAGTAGTAAAAATTATTATAAATAAAATCTTATATTAACAATCTAGTCAAAAAAAAAAGTCATCTTAATAAATTATTAATTGTTAAATTTATCATATGAATGGTATGAAAATTCTCTTTTAAGAATTATTTATCTTTTCTAATAAATTGTAGAAATCTAGTAAAGGCTTAATTAAATGTTAACCTTCAGTTATTTTATCTTCTACATTTCTATTTTACGTCATATATCAAACATATAAACACATATAATCATATCTTAAATTACATAAATCATAACAATCACATAAATAACAGATTAATCCAACTCAAATCATATTTGAATGCTAAACCCATTTAATCATATTTTTTTAAAGTGGGTATTTTTTACTAATACTAGGATTGTTTGCTATGAAAATGTATTAAGGATAAATTCTTAGACCATCAATGCTAAGCTCAAATAGTAATTTTTTGATAAGTTAATTTCATTATTAATCGATTTACCTTAGACATATATATGTAGTTCAAATTGACTTCATTTTGCATCAAATATGATATTTTAATTTGCTAACCCAACAAGATCATCCCTTGTAGTATAATAATAAGTTTATGTTATATATTTTTCTTTATATATAGTATATAATAATAGTTAGGCTACAATAGTAAGATTACTAATAAAGATAGGTATACTTGTTTTTTTATAAGTCAACTCATAAGGTAATCTTGTCAAACCAAATAATGAAAAATGTGGACATAAGTCTTACGTGGTAGAATATTGAATTATATATAAGCACACAATTGTATTGCCCTTACTAACATACTTTTATCCTTTGTACTAAAGATAAACAATTTTATACAATACAAGAAAGTTTGTACTTTTACACTACAATTAGAATGAGATGTTGTATATAAAATATGGCTAAGGATATAAAATGCTTTCAAAATAAATTTATTAAATGTTTGTTTTGAATATTACCACATATAAAAGTAAAATCCAACATTTCAAAATTTTTCCTAATATTAAATGTTTGTTTTAATAATGTCACACATAAAATTAAAGTACAATATTTCAAAACTTTTCTTAATAATGTTTCATACTAATATCAATAGGAAATCTTTTTCTATTGTATGAAATGTTACAATTGTTGCTTAAAATTTTTCTTATGTTGTAAAAGCATTATTATGTTTAAATGAATTCATGAGACTGTGTAACAATTATGTTGATCTAGCAGTATTGGGGGCAAGGGAGAAAAAGATATCCATAGAAAAAGTGTCATCTATATGGTTAATATATATAATGTCTAAAAGATGAAAATATCATATGGGAAAAAGGAAGCAAATGCCTATAAGTTTGGGAAGGTAAATTTAAAGAATGGTTATTATTAAATTTGGTTAAAAGAAAGGGATAAATGAAAAACTACATTCAATAAAAAGCATGGATTGTATAAGTGGCTAGCCATAAAATTTGGCTTATTTAATGCACAAAGTACTTTCATGTAATTAATGAATCGTGTGCTTCATAAGTTTATTAATAGATTTATTGTGGGTTATTTTAACAACATTTTAACTTATAGCAAGAATCATAAGGAGTATGTGGAGCACCTTATGGAAGTCTTTGAAGTATTATAATAAGAGAAATTGTTTAACAACTTAAAGAAGTGTCAATTCTACCAAGATTAAATCATCTTTCTCAATTATGTAATTTCGCAACTTAAGGTTGATGTGAGTATTGATTTCATACTTAGGTTGCCAAGGACACAAAAAGGGAAGGATTTGATTATAGTAGTTATTGATAAATTTGTAAAGATGTCTCATTTTGTACCTTGTCACAAAAACAATAATACTTCTTATATGGTAGATTTATTCTTCTAAAAAATTATAAGATTGCATGGAATACCAAATAGTATAATGTTTCATCAAGAAGTCAAGTTCTTGAGTTACTTTTAAAAGACCTTGTTGAAGAAGTTTGGCATGAAACTGCTCTTTTAGCACAACATATCATCTACAGACAAATAGGCAAACTAAATTGGTAGACCATTCACTTTCTTCTTTACCTAAAACTATTGTTAAAGAATTAGTATAATTGTCTAACTCTTATTGAATTTGCATATAATAAAAGTATACATTCTGCAACTAAATAATCTAATTTTGAGGTGGTCTATGGATTCGGTCTCATTACCCCATTTGATTTACCACCACTTCTAACTAGTGACTAAGTATATTTGGACGAGAAAAAGAAGGTCGAATTAATGAAAAATTTGTATAAGAGTATCAAACAACAAATTAAAAAAAAAATGAAATGCAGCCAATGAGAGTAAACAAATTTAGTTTATTCAAAGTGATTTTGCGTGAATCATCTTCAAAAAGAGAGATTTCTAAGTAAAAGGAAGTCCAAATTTATACCTTGAGCAAATGGTCCTATCGAAGTACTAAAAAAGGTGAATGATAATGCATACAAGACCACAAATCATTTTTATAGATCCAGATCAATTTGACCATGTGAGTAGAAAAATAACGTCACTTTGATTACAACTAATGGCTGATGGAGAACTTTGTGTTCATCTAAATATAGAATCTTCACCTTTAGATTTCATTAATGGAATTGAACAAACAAGATATGTGATCACTATGTATGGTCAAAGTTGCTGACTCGAGGGCAACGGAGAAAGTCTGTGCCTATGCTAGTGGCAAGTTCCCTGTAATCAAATTCACAATTGATGCAGAGATACATGCTTGTATGGAAGCATTATCCGCTCTTAAGATTCATTACTTGGACAAGGAAGAAATTACGATTAGGACAGACTGTCAAGCCATAATCTCGTTCTACAACAAATCAAGTCAAAACAAACCGTCAAGGGTAAGATGGTTGAGTTTCACTGACTTTGTTACAGGAACAGGGATTAAGGTCAACTTTGAGCATATCGATGGTAAGCTCAATGTCCTTGCGGATTCACTTTCAAGACTAGTAGCAACCTTGGTCTAACAAAATCCCATATCGGTGGATGGGATAGAGGAGCTGGCAGGAGCACTCATAGAAGTAGCAGAGCAACCATTCAAAAACGATGGAGAGTCCCGACCGACACCCGGTCTGGACAACAATAACGAAGAGTCCCGGCCGACACCCGGTCTGGACGAACCCATATGGGACCACTATCCTGACAGTGACACTGACCTATCAATAGGCAATATGGAAGGTGGTGGGATAGCAGCCTCAGTTTTCACAATTTTCAGAATCCAACAGAGGCAGCATTTGTAATAGAAGAGGATGAGCTGACAAGCCTAGAATATCCTCAATTAAAGAAAATGGAGGAAAAATTCAAGGTCTTATCCTCCTCAGCAGTCACCAGCCAGTACAGGCCACCACCAATGGACCCTGTACTTAACCCACAACCGGGTTACACTCTGGCCCATAGAAACATTGGGGGCTACGGCCCAACAACCGAATGGTATAACCAGTCACTCGTATAATCCTTGTGGTGTTATGAACGCCGTCCATGGGATTAATGCCTCCTCCATCATCACTTGATGAAAGCTTGACTTTAGGTCAAACTTCGAGTATATTTTACTTTCGGTTATGGACTTGATGATGGTATTGATGTAAAATCAAGGGAAACGGCGACAAGAAACGCATAATTAACCTAGAAAAGGGTCGAGTGGAGATGATTCAAACAGGAGCATAACTTGCTCCGTTTTCCCTGGCTAGTCCATTTGTGCTAATGATCGGCTGACAGCAACAAAATTTTTTTTCCCTTTTATGTTGATCAGCGGTATTTTTCCTACTCTTTTATGTTAAATCAGTGGAGTTTTAAGTGAACTAGTACGGACAAATGAGTTATGCCTTGAGTATTCAGAAGCCTGTATAAAGCTGTGCCAGGAAATGGGTGTGGAGGTGATTGACCTTTTTTCTGCATTTCAATGAGTCCTACAATACAAGTCCCAAAAACCAAAAAACCAGAGAGAAGTCCTACTGACCGCTTGCTAGGGTTCTTAAGGGTTTTGCACGCCTCTCTCCTTCCGGGTGACAATGACGAAATTCAGGAAGCTAGGTCGACCCACAGGTCACCGCATGTCCATGCTCAGGTCTTCATTACCGGGGGAGGTTAGCGGCGTCGCTCCGAGGCACGCTATCCGCCCGCCGGGGAGGCCGGCGGCGTGGCTCGGGAGCATCGCGGCAGCCCGTGGGGGAGGCCGGCGGCGCCGCTCTGTAGCATCTCGGCAGCCCGCCGGGGAGGTTATCGGCGCCGTCTTTTCGAGACAATTTCACACTTATGCTGGTCGGCCGTATCTTACTAATGCGAATTGCGGATTAGGTGAGGTTGGTTAGAAGATGAGAGCTTGCGTGGAGACCCGCACGTAGTGCCCACGTGTAAAATTGTTTAGTATATTTTCAAAATGGACAGAGAAAAAAGAGGAAAGAAGTTATACATAGAAAAGAAACAAGATTTTTAAAAGACTTATAACTTGAAGCGATTCTGTTGGGATTGTTTGCATACTTGAAGGTATTCCCCTGCTCAAGCGTCAAAATGCTGATTTATGTTCTTCGCGGGGTTGAGTTCCATGAGTTGTGAATTGTTCCATTTTTTGTTAGTAAATTGTTCAATGCTATTACCGATGGTTTTTTTAAAAGAAAAAAAAAATCAAATCATTATTAATTTTCATGTAATGTATTGCATGCAAACCAATTTATTAATGCGAGGTAAATTTTCAATTACCGTATGATGTTCTTTATATCTCTTTTGCCATTCATCGTCCAGACCAGATATACATTATCCAATTCCTGTCAGGACAACACCACAAGGATTCACCATCATCTGCACCAAAACATGAAGCCAGGTCATATTTCCTGATCTTTAGAAGGCCCCATATATCTGTTTTATATATGGTTGGATTGGGTTTTTTTGTGAATTATAAGAGTAGATTTTTCTTTAGAGCCAAGGCCTATTACTTTTGGTAATTTTCTACTCTCTCATCTGTAGCAGAATTGATAAATCATGTGCATGAATATTAATTTGTGGTCTGATTAAACTGAAATTTGGACAATTGGTAGGGATATCTCTCTTTTATGAAGTCCATCCCCACTGCCTTGGAAAAACCATAACCCTAGTTTTTTTTTTGTGTTTTGTGGCGACCCTTCAAGACGATGCAGCAGCAGCAGAGGCTAAGACAACAGGCCATGTATCCTCTTTCCCATCCCACTCTTTTGGATTTGTTGTAGAACGAGATTATAACTTGGCAGTCTGTCATAATCGTAATTTCTTCCTTGTGCAAGTAATGAATCTTAAGGGCGGATAATGCTTCCATGCAAGCATGTATCTCTGCGTCAATTGTGGATTTGATCACAGGGAACTTGCCACAAACTCTAGGAAAATTTCTATCTTATATAAAGTATAATCTTATCTCTAATCACTTTTCCTTTTTTTTTTTCCTACATAGTTTAATACGTAGTTAGTGCTTTTCGGTACAGATTTCTTTTTCGGCTTGTCATTGTTGGACAAAAAGGTTGGTTTTATTTGGCACTCCACATGTGGATAAGCTGGGAGAGGAGGAGAAACCGCAAGGACATTGAGCTTACCATCGATATGCTCAAAGTTGACCTTAATCCCTGTTCCTGTAACAAAGTCAGTGAAACTTAACCATCTTACCCTTGACGGTTTGTTTTGACTTGATTTGTTGTAATAGAAGAGGATGAGCTGGCAAGCCTAGAATATCCTCAATTAAAGAAAATGGAGGAAAAATTCAAGGCCTTATCCTCCTCAGCAGTCACCAGCCAGTACAGGCCACCAATGGACCCTGTACCTAACCCACAACCGGGTTACACTCCGGCCCATGGAAACATTGGGGGCTACGGCCCAACAACCAATATTGACACCTATATATCCAGAAAAGGGCAACGATTCCTTGGGGGCCATAATGATGAACAATGGACCCTGCCATCAGCCCAACAAGTCACAGGTGCAATTCTAGTCCTACCAGATGAGATAGGACTATACCCAGACGTGTTTGCCAAATGGGAGTCAATCACTCTCAAAGTCTGCGGTGACAGAATCTAGAACGATTCTCAGACCAAAATGAACTTCATCGAAAACCTACTTGGAGAAGTAGAAAAGAAGACTTGGCAACAGTGGAGGATGTCCTACCTAAACGACTATAACGAGATGATTATGGTCGAAGACAACACGCAGAACATACTATCTCAAATCAGAAGGGTCTTCATCCTTGAAGATCCGTATCAAGGGCAGTCCTACGAACAAGAACAGGCATACCAAGACCTGGAAAGGTTAAGCTGCGACAACATCAAAGATGTCGTAAGCTACATGAACGATTTCAAGATCTTGGCAACAAAATCAGGCAGAATGTACGCCTCAGCTGAATTATCGGAAAAACTATTCCGAAAAATGCCACCCATTCTGGGAAATAAGTTGCAAGAAGCGTTTGTGGCAAAGCATCCTGACAACAACATCGGGGTACTTCCCAGAATCTATTTTTCATACTTGAAGGAATGTGCAAAGAAGCCGCCTTGCAAAAGGGAGTAAGGGATCTCTCATTCTGTTCAAAGATACCCATCCCAGGGTATTACAAATCCCACAAGAAGTTCGAAATGAGAAAGGCTAAAACCTACAGAGGAAAGCCGCACGACTCGCATGCACGAGTCTTCAAAAGGAAACACTCCGGGAAAATAGCAAAGTGTAAATGCTATATCTACGGAGATGAAGGTCATTTTGCCCGAGAATACAAAAGGAAGAACGGGAACATTGCAAGGGCAACAATGATGGACAACTTGAATCTCCCCTCAGACTACGACTTAGTATCTGTAGATCTGAACGAGCCAGACAGTGATGCAATTTGTAGCATTTCAGAAGGAGAAATGGGTGAAACGTCATTCATGGCAAAAGCCCTAACAAGCTCAACACCTTGGGAAGAAACTGCAAACATGCTGGGAGAACATAAAGGAGGTTGGCGACAAGCCATAAAAGTACCAGAGGAGCAGTTGCGATGTCAACATCAATGGCAGGAAGAAGGCAACATTAACGAGCAATTCGTCAAATGTGTGGCATGCAAAACCCGAACTGAAGATGGCCTAAGGATACATTGCCAACTGTGCCACATCACCTCATGCATTTTATGCTCAAGGTACTATTTTGATAGGGCCATAAAGCCCAAAAATAAGATAAGGCCCGTATTAGGAAATAAAGACTCGCTGATCAACGAACTACTAGACTACATCAGTTATCTCAGGAAGGAAAACGAAAGGTTGCAGGCCTTACTAGAAGAAAACCTGAAGAAAGAATTCGAAGAGATCAGCCCATCAGACCCAATACCACACCAAATGGAGCCAGGAGAAAGCTCCATGACAATCTTGGAAAGGCAAGTGTTGACCACCACTGTAGGAAGGAAAATGGTCAACAGACTTTACAACATGAAGGTCGCTTTCAAAATACCTGGGGTAAGCACTTTCAGTAATCAAGCCATACTGGATAAGGGAGCCATGACATGCTGTATCAGCAGGGCAGCAGTCCCAAAAGAAGCACTCGAACAACTAAGCTACACGATGGAATTCAGTAGCATCAATGCCCGACAGCAGGCTACCCACATGCTAAGGGAAGGGAAAATGATTATCGAAGATAATCTCTTCAGAATTCCCTTCACCTACGTACTCAAAATGAAGATACAGGATGGCATCCAGATGCTCATCGGCTGTAACTTTATACGAAGCATGCAAGGAGGAGTACGTATAGAAGGTAACACTATAACCTTCTACAAGGAGCTCACACAAATCCAGACCACAACAGACATGGAGGTCCACAAAGCAACACTGGAGGAACTGGATCTGGAACTTGATGAGTTCCAAGAAATCAGAGAAGCAACCTACATGGCCAAAGAGATGCCTAATAATAGCTTCAAGAAAAGATTCGGGCAGACAATAAGCCTGTTAAAGGAATTGGGCTTCATTGGAGACAATCCACTGGCCCATTGGGCTAAAAATCGGATAAGGTGCAAGCTGGACATAATCAACCCAGACCTGACAATTGAGGATAAGCCTCTCAAACACGTCACTCCAACAGTAAAGGAAAGTTTCGAAAGGCACCTAAAGGCCTTACTGGACATCGGAGTAATCAGGCCCAGCAACAGCAGGCACAGGACAATGGCCTTCATAGTCCAATCGAGATCATATGTGGACGAAAGGACCGGAAGGGAAGTCAAAGGAAAAGAGAGAATGGTCTTCAACTACAGGTCATTGAACGACAATACGTATAAAGACCAGTATTCTCTACCAGGCATCAATACCATCATCAAGTCCATAACCAGAAGCAAAATATACTCGAAGTTTGACCTAAAGTCAGGCTTTCATCAAGTGATGATGGAGGAGGCATCAATCCCATGGACGGCGTTCATAACACCACAAGGATTATACGAGTGGCTAGTTATGCCATTCGGAATCAAGAATGCCCCGGCAATTTTTCAAAGAAAAATGGACAACTGCTTCAAAGGGACAGAAAAGTTCATCGTAGTATACATCGATGACATCCTCGTCTTCTCCAAAAACGAGGAAGAACATGAAAGGCACCTGCAGAAAATGGTGCAAATTTGCAGAGAAAACGGCCTGGTACTGTCTGCAAACAAGATGAAGGTAGCACAGACAGAAATAGAATTCCTTGGGGCAATAATCGGCCAAAGCAAAATCAAGCTGCAACCTCACATCATAAAGAGGATTGTAGAATTCAAGGAAGAAGAACTGAAGGAGAAGAAAGGCATGAGGGCGTGGTTAAGGACACTAAACTACGCCAGGAGTTACATCCCAAACCTCGGGACACTGCTAGGACCGTTATACTCAAAAACGGCACCGCATGGGGACAGCAGGATGAAGAAAGGAGATTGGGAGCTGGTACGAAAGATAAAGGAGCTGGTTCAGCAGCTCCCAGACATGGAGATTGCACCTCCAAAAGCATACATCGTCATCGAAACAGACGGATGCATGGAAGGATGGGGAGGTGTTTGTAAATGGAAAAGGGCAAAGTTTGACTCAAGGGCAACGGAGAAAGTCTGCACCTATGCTAGTGGCAAGTTTCCTGTGATCAAATCCACAATTGATGCAGAGATACATGCTTGCATGGAAGCATTATCCGCCCTTAAGATTCATTACTTGGACAAGGAAGAAATTACGATTAGGACAGACTGCCAAGCCATAATCTCGTTCTACAACAAATCAAGTCAAAACAAACCGTCAAGGGTAAGGTGGTTAAGTTTCACTGACTTTGTTATAGGAACAGGAATTAAGGTCAATTTCGAGCACATCGATGGCAAACTTAATGTCCTTGCGGATTCGCTATCAAGATTGGTGGCAACCTTGATCCAACAGAATCCTATATCGGTAGATGGGATAGAGGAGCTGGCAGGAGCACTCATAGAAGTAGCGGAGCAACCATTCAACCTGGACCCAAGGCAACCACAATGTTCTCTGCTCACAAATACAATAAAGAGGCTCTGCACCGATATAGGAGGGGCTCGACCCAAAGAGTCAGGGAAGAGGCCGACATGGCGGCCTTCCTGATCCAACAGGCTGAAGCATATTTGGGCCTTTTTAGCCTCAAGTATGATCAAACGGTGGAAGACCAACACCGATGTATGAACCCGGCCCATGATGATCTGCATAAGACCAATCGCCTACAAGCTGGCACCCACATCCAAGAGGCGGCAAAGGTTCTGCAACAAATCAAGGACCTGTCAGAAAGGTCCCAAGTCCTAGAGGTTTAGGACCACTAGGCGGTATCCTGGTATTGTAAAAGGTGCCCATGGTTTTGGCGCACCTGGTATTGTAAAAGGTGCCCATGGTTTTGGCACCTGGTATTGTAAAGTACCCACAGTTTTGGGTACTATTAGGAGCGTGGTGGGCAGCTAGAAAGCAAAAAGGTGTCAATGGGGCCCAATGAGTACCCAACCTTTGGCATTCCACAGCCTATATAAAGAGTCACTCGATAGAGATGCAGGACACGTTTAGATCAAGCAAGTTCTACTCTCTCTCTAGAATTTGTAATAGCACTCTGAGCAATAAAACACCTACATTTTCATATTTTCGCATTCAAATCCAATATTTGGGGCAAAAACGATCATCCTCTTCTATTACGAATGCTGCCTCTGTTGGATTCTGAAAGTTGTGAAAATTGAGGCTGCTATCCCCACCACCTTCCGTACTGCCTATTGATAGGTCAGTGTCACTGTCAGGGTAGTGGTCCCATATGGGTTCGTCCAAATCGGGTGTCGGCCGGGACTCTTCGTTATTGTTGTCCAGACCGGGTGTCGGTCGGGACTCTCCATTGTTTTTGTCCAGACCAGGTGTCGGCCGGAACTCTCCATTGTTTCTCCTGAGAGGCGGATATTCCATTTCGTATTCTTCTGGGGTAGAGTCGTGATGATCTTCCTCTGCAAATTCATCACCCCATCCTGATGGTTCTCCTACCTCGTAGTTTGGTGGGGCAGTATATCTGACCAGATAGTCAAATTTCCCTGATGGTTGCCCCAAGGTATCCCATTCTGTTGGGACGTGCTCTTCTTGTGGCCAAGCTGGCCATACCTGTTCGTCTTCTTCGTCCTCTATGGGTTCCGCTATTGGATCTGCATAGATTTCCCAATTGTCGATGAATAGGAGAGCAAGTTCTCCTTCATCGCTGTCTTCTTCTTGGTGCTGTGGGGTCAGAAGTAGTGTGAGAATCTTACCGATATGGATCGGTCTCCCATTGTTGAGATCGAGGCTCTTTGGGGTTCTACAGGTCTGGTGACCTGGGTTGGCAGAATACTCCATCTTCTGCCCTGAAGTTCCTCGGTTGAGTATGTCGTTCCTAGGATTATCATAATCCCGTTACTACTCATGTACTCCACCACATTCTGTACATTGTAGCGGAATCCTGTTGAGCTTCTGTTGGTTAGCCTTCCGACCATGGATCGGGTGATTAGCAAGTTTGCTTCACCTCCCGTCCAGTTCTCGTAGCCCCTCGTTTGTATTCCCACTTGGATATGGTTATACATGTCCCCTATTGTCATCATGAAGTTAGGGACAAGGTAGACTAGTTGTGTCCCTGTTGAGAGGTCTACCTCCATCAGGCCAATGATTGACCTGTCGTCGTTCCACCTGGTGTCTCACACCACTATCATTGCGTTGGTGCCTGCGTCTCTCCTGTGCAATGCGTGTATACGGATCATAAGGATCCCCAGGTGTATGTAGCGTAGCCCTTCCCTTCTTAGGGCTCTGTAGCTTTGTTCGGATATGAATGTCATATCCCTTTGTTGGTTTTCGCCGGTTACCCTGATTTCGTGCTCCGAGTAGTGTTGGAAGACTCGGTTGACCGGTTTCGACCATCTTGCCAAGTAGAGTACTTCGGCTGGTAGAAGGTTTGCCCTTCTACTTCTAGAGAGCTCAAGTTCTCGCTCTGGGTCTATACTGGATTCTATCTGCCTGGTTATGCTGGCAGATCTGGACTTGAATCTCCTTTTGAGTTCGTAATTGGCCCTTGCGATTCTCCTGTAGCTCCGGATCTGATCATCTATAATGGGAGCTGAGGGGGTAACCGTCGTGGTTTCCGTCCTAGTCTGGTGGGACGGCCTAGCCATGTTTTCTGGCCTTCTCCTTTTCTTCGGCTAGGATTTTGTATGGGTCTCTGAAAGCATGAGTGGTGAGATTAGCTTAGGCTTGGGCTTCTCCTGCCCCAAGCGACAAGTTGTCGATCTTTCTTTCTATCTCAGCAAGAGACTCGGGAACTCCTTCCCCGATTTTCTCTTTTCCCTTGGTGAGAAGTTAAGCCTTGAGGAGCTCTATGTCCTCTCTGCACTTTTGGATTTCTTTGGATTGCTGGACCACTAGCTGGATGAGAGTGTTGTTTTGTTTGATGATGGCAGCTAGTGTGTTTGGTACGAGTTGTTTGTACTACTGTGGCTTAATGAATCCCAAGGCTGGTGATTCAATGTTATCAGTGGCCTCAAGTGCGTCGATGTAGATAGGTTCCTGCGAGGTAATGAGGTAGCTCATAAGCCAAAACTTTGGCCCACCTTTTGTACTAGCTCGTGGATTTCCTGAATCTGGGCCTCAAGCATCTGTGTTAGGCTGAGTGCCTGTTGCTCAACTAGTTTGGGCTGCCTGGCAATTTCCGTAACCAGGCCTTTTACCTCTGTTGAGGTAAGAGGTTAGTGAGTGAATAACTCCCTCTGGATCTCCTTTGTTACCTTCAGATGTCGTTTCTGATCCAAGGTAAGGATTTCCAGTTTTTGAAGGATCTCCTGGTGTTGTTCCTTCTGGGTTTCTTGAATCTGATGGAAGTGTTTGAGTGAGACTCTGGTGAATAGTGACAATCAGTCGTAGATGACGGCCAAATTGTTTGCGAGGTCTG
This sequence comes from Bruguiera hainesii, assembly GCA_023213295.1. NCBI lineage: Eukaryota > Viridiplantae > Streptophyta > Magnoliopsida > Malpighiales > Rhizophoraceae > Bruguiera > Bruguiera hainesii. The sequence goes on along the minus strand of JAHOYR010000015.1, from coordinate 9,909,385 downwards.
AAGACTTAGGTTTAGGGATCTCAGCAAGATCTAAGTATTCCATACTAGCCGTACGAGAGTGATCGTATCACTCCTGAACAGATTGTTCGAATCTTATGGACATATATGAGTGGAGCGGCGGCTCGCCCTTCTCCACCGATATTGAGGTATAATGCTCAGCGAATTCCTCCGCCATGGATTCTCACTCCGGATTGACGAATCTTAGTGGCCTCTTCTTGGGCGCTCGTCAAGATCTTGACCGGGACTTTTGAATCGTGGCTTTACGTGACGCAATTTGCAGGATACCTCCCACTTAAATTCAGGAATTAGTACGGAACACTAGGCAGTTAAAGGAAAACTTCTCATAAAAATTCTTATAACTACTGGAGAAGTTTTCAAAATCTCATTGGCACCATTTTTTAGTTTTAATTAAGAATAAGAAGATGATAGAATACACGCATATAGTAAAATTCAAAATTTTCATAGTTCAACTTCAAAACTACAAGACCATATTAATGGTCAAGATACAAGAGTTCAAAGTCGGCATGGGAAAACTTCGAGGAGAGTTACTAGGGACCTTAGATGTGAAGGATTTATTGTCTTACTTGAAGGATATTAAGGAGTTGTATTTAAGGGCAAATCCTATTCAACCTAGGGAAGATGACATGATCCATGGTGATATAAGGGTTGTCCAAGATTGTATGATTCATAATTTTAGGCCAATTACCAATTCTAGGGTCAAGAATCTTCAAACAACCTTGAAATTGCTTCGTAAGGAGAATACAACATATATGGAGAGTCTAGAGGTCAAAGCAAAGGAGTTAAAGCCCATATTGATCCTATTGCTTACTTGCTTGAAGGATTAGGTATGAATAGGCCTACTTGGATTAGAGTGACTGTGAGAGTTTGTTTTCAACTTATTTTTCTTATTTTAATTAGTTTATGTTATTTTGGGTTCTTAATTAATAAGGAAATAAAACTCAGCTCATATGTATTTATTTCTTATGTTTTAAATTTTATTCTATGGTTTATTTTATAGCTAATTAGTAACAATCCTACTTTTCTTATTTTATAGTTGACTTAACTACATTTTAGCATTGTTCTTTATTTAAGGAATTGAGAAACATTTCAAAAGGAGAGTTTTAGAGAATATATTATTAAAAGCGAAACTTACATTTCACCTAAATTTTTATCTAGGCAATTTATTTGTTTAGTAGTGAATTAACAACTAATTTTTATCACTCTTCTTTCTTCTATCTAGTTTCTTCTTATTTGTGGCAAATTTTTTTATAAAAAATGCTATTAGCTTTTCTTTTTATTTTTTTTCTTTTCCTTGAATCATAAAGTATCTTAAACAAAATAGTTGTTACTTTAAAATTTCCTAAATACAAATAGAGCAAGTCTTTGATTCTTGGATACATCATTAAGGCAATTAAAGAATGGTAGACACCTAAAAATATTTCTAAGGTGCAAAGTTTTCATAGTTTGGTTAGTTTTTATAGGAGATTTACCATGAATTGTTAGATAATTGTCGCACCATTGACTGAAATTGTGAAGAAAAGTGTAGGTTTTGTGTGGGAAAATGAATGAGAGAGTGCATTTAATCTGATTAAAGAAAAATTAAATTTTGCTTTATTACTTACTTAACTTGACTTTGCTAAAACTTTTAAAATTAAGTGTAATACTTCAAGTATTGGTGCAGGGGTTGTTTTAATGTAAGAGCAATTACCTGTTTCATTCTTCAATGAAAAATTCAATAAGGTAGTGCCTAATTATCCAACTTATGATAAGAAGTTATAAGTATTGACAAAGGTCATAAAGATATAATAACACTACCTTTGGCCTAAAGAGTTCATAATCCATACTAAGATAAGTCCTTAAGTATTTAAGAGGACAAGGTAAGTTGAATAAACAACATGCTAAATGGGTGGAATTCCTTAAGATGTTTTCTTATGTGATGAAGTATAAGTAAGGTATGGAAAATGTTATGGCTAACACATTATCTCAAAGGTATACACTTATCTCTACTTTAAATGCAACTTTGATAAGATATAAGCACATTAAAGATTTATTGAAGTTATTTGGGCTAAAACCAATGCATAAAAAAAAGAGCAAAGTTTGGAGAAACATCAAAATTTAATAAACTTCATACAAGTTCAAGGACAACTTACTTAAAGAGTTTAAATTGAATTCTAGATTTGGTTGTTTACCTTGTTTCTTTGAGGGGATCATGTATGTTATCTAGTTATTTTATAATTATAATGGTCTAAACAATGTTTTAATCTAATCTCAATCTATTTAATTCTTTATTTAGTAGTTTGTTAAGTGAGTTTGTTGTTTCTTATTCTATTTTAGATTTATTATTCTATTTTGAATTATATATAGACGTATAACTCTTTTTTGTAAGTGCAGCCTTATTGATTTCTAATAAATTTTAGAAATTCTTATTTGTGATTCTTTTGATAACCTTGAAACTTATAAAATTACTCTTATAGCGTTTTAATTCTAATTTATACTTTTAAGTTTGTGTTTTCTTAATAAATATTAGGTTAAAAATTTTTTTAACTCTTATTAAACTTAATTTATCTTTTTTGAAATTTTAAATTTTTTATTTTACTTGTAAGTTTCATTGTACTTTTTAAAATATGCATCATTTAATATAGGTAATAATAGATAATCAAGTTGAGAAGAAATTTCCAATATGTTCAAAAAGATGTCCAAGTGGAAACTTGCCAACAAATCTAAAACTTCCAATAGCAAAGAAAATATTTTTCAAAATTTTGTCTTTTCAAAATTTCTTCAACAAAATCCAAAATTATTGAATAGGAAAATTAGTAAATAAAATGATAAGACATAAATAAATTTTGGAAAGGGATTAAATACATAGACCAAAATTTTAATTGACTAAAATGAACTTTAAAAGAATTTTATATATACATAAAGTATTCTACACTATATAAATAATATTTTATACAATTAAAAAATAATTTAAATTAATATCTATTATTTTACCATCAATCTATAGTATATTATATAAAATATTATTCATATAATAAAAATTTATTTTGAGTTTATTTGAATCCATGAGATTTGAGTTTGTGTAAGAAAATATTAAATTATATAGTTAAATTTGCCAACAATAACATATTTCTCTTTATAGCGGAATTTGAGTTTTTTTTTTAATAATATTGAATATTACTCATCTTACCAAATTTAATTTAAAAGATTATCATAGTCAAGTCATTATAAGTTATTTTTAAAAGAATTTTATAGAACTTATTTTTTTTCTTAACTTTATTAGCTTAAAATTTACTCATTTAATATGAAAACCACATTTAAGATTAGATTGTAAATATTAAAATCATCTCATTAATATTAATTAAGAAAATGTAATTTACTTTTATATCACATTGGGTCATTTGAACCACATTGATGATTTTTTATATTACATTAACCCTATTTTACTACATAAATTATGCACAACATATATTCTCGTTCTCTCTCTCAACTTTTTGTATCACATTGATGTCCTTTTATTCTGCATCGATGACTTTTTATAACCTATTAGTTACTCTTGAACATAAGGCTTCAATACAATGTAGATCATATTCTATACTACATTGATGACCTTAAAAGATAGCAAATAATTAACGATTATATTTAGTAGTGCTAATAATTGTAAAAGCATTGACGATGAAGAGAATTCGGAAAATAATCGAGCAACATAAATTTTGGTTAAACCCATGAGCACTGAAGTAACCTTGTATAAAATTAGAATTCCTGGACTATTTTCTTAAGTATAAGAAATCGTAACTTCAAAATTCACATTTATCTCCAATTCTCATATTTTTACTCCATGAATTACTATGTGAAGACTTGGTTAACATAGTTCTAATTAGTGTCACGACTTCTAAGAAGTTGACATAACTCAGAACAAAATCAGTATTTTAACCTTGCAGGTTAGAGTCAACAAAGAACTACAAGTTTTCCTGTAATCGTCCAACCCTAAATGCATTCATGATGTACTTGAAGGTTCAATACAAGAGTTTAAAAAGGACCACTTGGGGATTATATTATATATTAATTGACCGATTGATTTTCAAGCAACATAGATGAATTGATACATTTGATGATACGTGAATAACCCTTTATGCTACATCTTAGCCTCTTTTCACAATATGGATGCATTTTTATAATACATTGATGATTATACTATACATAAGTATTTGGTACTAAATATAAGTTTTATTTATTGCATGGATTTGCTTTTATATACATGTTGGGGTCATAAAACAATTAATGGTCTTTTATACTATACATAAGCCTTGTTATATAAAGACTGTCTTTTATATTATACTGATGATCATTTGTATATTATTAATAACTTTGTATTCTACAGATAGGCATTTTATACGACATGGATCATTCATTTTCCTACATCGAATATATTTCATACTACATCCAGGCCTATTGATAATGCATCCCAAAATCCAACTCTGGCCTAAAAAACCAATCATCTAGACGGATGTTTCATTCGCTCACCATCCTAAATATCTGCGAACGAGCATCATTCGATATGTGTTTTAACACCCACAGACAGAGTCTCTTCCACGCCATGGTCCGCAATACTGACTTGAGTCAAACATATAAAAGAAAGGGAAGTACGGGTATCCTCCAAAGAGGTTTTTGATCCTACGTAGAAATCCCATTTTGCGTGACCAAGAGCACATGAATTCCACAGTCATGGCTGCAAGAGGCAAACAAAAAGATATTTCATACATACTTAATTTGCAAATTAGTCATCTAATCTATGCCAAGCTGATCTAAAATGTCAAGGGAACAAAGCAACTCACATGTTGTTCTGTACGGGGAATAGACATAGGGGGGAAAATGACTGGCCAGGTGATGATATCAGCATTAAAAGTCGGTGCCAATTCCCGAAACAGGTCACTGATTGGTGGTAGTTGGGAAAATGAGCAAAGATCAATACTGTTAAATTTCATTGATATATTTCTGGAGTCAGTGATAGTCAATGATTAGATTTACAGAAATTTTTGTAAACTATTTTTGCTTATGATCATATGTAGCACTTTTTGTACATGATCCGACCCTAATTTATTCTGGGTATCGGCAAAAAGAAGATTTTGTTCACGCAAAGTCATACAAAGCCAGCTCCAGTGTTCTATAAACAGAATTGGCAGGATGAACTGTACACAGCAAGAACACAAAATAGAAGTGCCAACCTTGAAAGAAGCACTTTCAATATGGTTTAAAAAGCACAGCAAAACATTGGAAATGAAGGATTGGGATATCCATTGCACGTATGACTGCAATGAAGGATGTTGATTTCCTCACCAACAAAGTTAATTAGCTTGGTTGCCCACTGCCTCACAGGTGTCTTTAGCTGATGCTCCTTTTTCTAGGTGATTTATAAATGTTGATCATACCGTACTATCGACACAAGTATAGCAATAATAGGATTTACATAGAGCAAATGGTAGTTGAACTTGCACAATAAGGCTGAAATAATGTCATCTTGGCAAAACTTCAATATGAAGGGGAGAAGGGCAGAGCACGCAACAACACCAAAGCAACTAACCAAAAATGATGGGTCAATATATTAGTGCGGCAGATATGGTACAGTCTTCCATTCATTCACGAGGAGCGAGAACGTTATTCTAACAAACTGCCAAAATGAAGAAACAGAGAGTTTTATAAAAAGTTAGCAAGCAGGCAATAATCTTGCAAGCAAAGGGGAAGGTTTATGGGGATAAGTTGTACGTAGATTAGGACTTGCACATGGTTGCTCAATTTCTCTCGAGCAAGAAGACATTGATAAACGTCAAACTTTGAGACCCACCAGTAAAACAATCCAAGGGTGTAAGATTCAAAGACAGATCGGAGTCAGACATGTAGGCTTCAGCATATTATTATTTTGTTTGGGAACATTACTTTGCAAACCGTAACAGCAGCTCGTTAGTCTTATTGCTTCTCTGCCTTTTTAGGCAACCTCTCGAAACACCTCGTGGCGGACCTGAAAAGACAATAGACAACTTTAATTACGTCAAATGTGGTATTTGGGAATAGTTAATAACAAATATAATACTCATATTATATAATTTAAAATTTATTTATATAATTTAAAATTTATTTATTGAAAATATAAAATATTTATCAAAAAAATATTAAAATCAAGAATAAATTAATTTTGATATTATTTATTATAAAATTATTTTTTTTTTAAAAAATAACTTATAATGTTTATAAAATAAAAAATTTCTCTCTTTCTATTTTATGTAAAATATATAAATTAAATTGTAATTACGGAGATATAATCCATTTGTATTTGAGATATAATCAGTTTGTAACAAACGCTTCTTTATACACCCACGGAGTTTCCTCCAAACGTGGCTAGTTTTCTATCCTGTGGATGTTGTTGCCCATAGATGGATGTTGTTGCCCATAGATGACGTTAAGAAGGTACCTGTAACATGTGAAGCATATCCGAAATAATGAAATACTTTACCAACAAACAAATGTCAGCAAAGAAGTTGTCATTTTCCCGTACCTTGCCTTCACCAAATTGTTTTTCCACCCTTCGTCAAGAGGGCCTTTTTGGTAAACATCATCCCATGTCATGATGCGAGCGAAATCGTCCTACTTTACAGCACGTTCAATTATCGATCCGATCAAGATAAAACAATTGCAATTTAGCTAAAGAAGAATAGTGAAAAAACAATATGCTCTAAAAATAGCAAAATGCTCTATACTTTAAAACCACTCATAGATGCCAGAAATCATATTTCATACCATTAAAACGACTAACACACCCCCGTCGCACCAACTGCCTTTGGTCTTGAGTTGTTGTACTTTCGTGCTTGGGGGCCCAACCATTCAAGGACGTATGCTCCCCAATCGTACTTCGGCCCGTCAGGCTAGCCACAAGGAATCCTTGGGAATCTACCCTGCAATTGTCGAATCAACCAACTCCTTAACAACCCCTAGCCTGTTTTGTACGCGGATCAAATTGCTGCATCGACCAAGAGTTGTTGTAATTTCCGATTTGATTAGAAATTGCTCGTACATAGCAATGCAATGCAATGAATCCTATGCGGCCAGCCCATTCTCGCTTCTGATCATTTAAAGTCGCCACAACCCCCAAGAATTCGATCCGAACAACACTAAATAAATTGGCACCTACGAAAAATCCTTCAAAGATTAGCTTAGCAAACATAATTAAATTTGTACCAAATTGCAACTACACCAAACGCTATTTTATATTATGATAACTTAGAAATAAAGCTCATTTAATGTACTTCTTTTTCTTTTTTTTTTTTTTTACAAACTTAGAGGAATATTATTTGCCCAACAATTTTACATGAAAATTGCAATTCTTAAATTTTAAATTCTCGACTCCGCGGACCACTTTCGCCCTTATCCTCACGCCGGCCACTTTGGTTCACACCTCCCTCTTCCACGTGTGTTTCCTTTGGTAGACGCTTCTTTCACGCCTTTTTCCTTGCCAACAACTCCGGCCTTCCCACGTTTCCTGACACGTTCAGTTATGTCACTAACTTTGAAAGTTTATTTACTTGGAAAGGCTCACAAGCCAATGGTACAATTAGAAAAGGCGACATTTTATATATTCTATTAAATGAGACCACACGGTGTGCACACCCCGCCACCGCCCCATTGGTGTCATTTCAACCCCCCACGCATCTCGTCTCCCTCCTTTCCCCGAAAATAGAACTTCTAATTGTGTTTTCTCGTTTTAAGAAATTTTAGCTGTGTCATTTTCACTATAAGACACAAATTAGGAAAATATGCGCGTTTGTACTCAGGCCCTTTTTTTTCTCTTTCATATTTTTTCATTTTTCGATGCATATTTGAGAGTTTTTAATTCTATCAAATTAACTAACCAATTCATCCCAATAAAAGACCTGCATGCAATAAAAACCAAAATTTTGTAACTCTTTTAGAAAGTCCAAAAAAATTGCTGGTATTGGCAAGTTGGCTTTAGACAATTTCAAGGAACAATCGAACCAACCGGCTGAACAAACATTAATCGTCGAACAGCTTTCGAGAAGCGAACATGGACATAACGACTTGAACCTTCCGTTGGCATTAATTGCTGTGAGAAAATTCCATTGGAATTATCAAAAGACCACACAAGTGATGGTCAACCATCACATTTTGTGTTCGTGGATGTCTAGTGTCAAATTCCCACGAGGTCACTAACCTTCAACCGTCTGCATATCAGCCTCCAGTTGGTGGTCCCCTTCCCGCTATTTCTACATTCTACTTGAACAATAAATTGGGGTCTATACATCGCCGGAGGCTTGTAGAATGTGAATGATATTATATTACTAAACATTGGAAGGAACCCTATCGCTGAGAATTTGAAGGCCCCAAACTACTACATATTGTTAGTATAAGCCAAGGATCTCATACAATGAAATGGACGGATTTCACATACAACAATCAACTAGTGATTTACAATAGCTAAGAAAAGACCCCTTGAGGATCAAGAAGTATAAAATCTTTCTATCACATCAAAAGCTTCTTTGCAGCCCCCCCAAACCTGAATGCTTCCTTGTTGGATGTCCCGTCGAGAAAATATGCGCCAAGCTTTGATCAAGAGGTAACCAAAATTTATGACCAAGTTCTTCGAATGAGCAATGACAAAAGAATCATGCCACTGCAATTCCAGTGTCTCGCATCCTGGGAATCTATAATTAATGACTTTTTGGCTGGTATCTACACTCTTTCAAATGGGTCTTGTTCTTGGCGATACACAGGGTGCTTGGACCTTTGGCAAAGAGGTCTCAAAGATGGATCTTGAGTGTACTTTGTGTTTGGCATTACTGGATACAATGAGTAGTCACTTAAGTTATAACCACTTTGTCCAGCCAAAGCATATGCTGAGTGAGGAGGGGAAAGAAAACAACTATTGTGGGCTGGTCCATATTGTCGTAGTGGGCTAGAACAACGAGACACGGGCAAAGAGGTTATCATTCTAACATCATCCCTGCATATGACAACATAAAAATCCCTTTAATATTGAAATAACTTTCACGCACAGCCAGATACATGGATGGCAAGATGCCATTACCTCTTCAGTACCCTCATATTAGTCATGAATGGGTTCACTGCATGGTCTCCATCGCTTGAATTACTCTTTGTTACAATGGGGTGAAGATCTAATGCAGGCTGCTCAGAAAGTAAAATAATTAAGCAATCAGTCGGCATCCAACTTTCTCAAATGGTAAAATTAAAGTCTACCTATGTTGACTTGCAGAAAATGCCACATCAATGAAAATCTGTATACTGCATTCCTATGTACAAGAGCAAGAGGACATGTACATATAAAAATGCTTGATGGAAGTTACCAAAGGTACAATATGCAAGCAAAATGAGTCTAGGAAAGGAACTCTATGATTTACAGTACCCAAATAAATTCAAGTGCAACATGTGAAAGTTGTAGTCTAGTATTGCTCTGTAGCCCTCTCCCACTATAAACTTTCCCCTTTAATTTCATTCGTTTTTTATAGACATGATACAGCATTATCAAGCCAAAATGAATAGACAGCATAGCTGGGCCAGAGGTACATCTTTGTTCAGCCTCTCAGACATGCATAATTTCTTTGCTTATAGAACTAAGGGCCAATAAGGTCATTCTAAAGAAATGAAAAACATATTTTCCTATGTACCTTAAAAAGAGACGGAAAAACAATTTAATAAAGGATACAAAAGCAAAACACAATTCTTAGTGTGTATAATTCACTAATTGGACAAGAAAACTAATATAGTAAGACAGTCATCCCACTATTTTCTTTATGACCAAGTCATTTCTTGCAATAATCAAATTTTCTTTTAATTTCATGATCACAAAATAAGAACTTGACTGGTGCTTTAAAGAATGATAAACAAAAGCCATTTAAAATTCAAAGAACTACTTGATTAAGCATCTTGAGATGTATACCGGTGTACGGCTTCCATCAAAGGAAAATCCATCCCTAGCTATGTTGAAGCCGGCAACTCTTGTTGTTGGTTGATCCTGAATGAAAGGGTGCTCTAACAATTGTGATGCCGTAGGCCGTGCTGATGGATCCCGTTGCAAACATAGCTTTATGAAACTCTTTGCATCATTAGAAAGATGAATGGGTATATCAGGCATATCTTTGCTGTTACCAATTTTAAAAATTGCAGCCACCTGTTAAATCAACGCAATGGAACATATAATGAGTTTTTTCAAAAAAGGGAAAAAATAATAAAGCTGGTCATAGAAAAGGATAAATCCGTTAATGTTGCATGGTATTCGCAAAAGCGCACCCCTTCATACTGGCTCCATGGTGGTTTTGATGTAGCCATTTCAAGAATTGTGCATCCCAAGCTCCATATATCTACTGCAAGGTTGTATCCATTTGTATTCATTACAACCTGGGACCAAAATTTTCACAAAAAGTTAACGTTAGTGGAATATATTTTGATGAATACTGGTCCTTAGGAAAACAAGGAAACAAAGAAAAAATGGAAAATACAACAGGGATTCTGAATGAAAATGAGGGTGCTGGATTCTTTTCTTTTATGTTTTCTTTTTTCTTTTGTGGGAGGAAGGTAGGAAGTGGATCAAGAAGAGAGAAAGAGAGAGAGAAAGAGAGAGAGAGAGAGAGAGATAAGAAGATAGAGATATGAAGTACCTCAGGTGCCATCCAATAGGGACTTCCCTTGAAAGAAAGCATTGATGAACAGGCAGTAATCTGAGTCACAAAAACATAAATGGAAAAAGCTATTAATAACAAACCAAAATGGGAAGACATGGAAAACAAGTATTTAATGCTGTTATAAGCTTCTATCAGCCAGAACACTTATAATGACTTGACAACTTTTTACATGCTGTAAATATAATCTGATTGGCCGCCTAAGAAATTGAAAAAAAATAGAAAAGAGAATTTTAACAACCAGTTTGGGCTCAAGGATTGGAACCATTACAAAACTGGTCTAGAGAGAAAAAAAAGGCTGAATATAGGATGTGACTCTAAGTTGTAGCTGAGGTGATGGATTTATACTAGGGTTACAATGAGAAGTTAATCTCCACCCTTGTTTACATAAAGTCCTTCATCCAACTTAAGTAAAAACAGTCAAATGCTAGTCACATGGCCATTTATTAAAACTAATAACTAAAGAAATAGTTAAAAGAGAATAAAATAACAAACCACAAATAACCAGATAAGAGATAATTATGAGGGATGTTCTTGCGTCAAAAACATTCTAGTTTACCATGTCATCTTTAACAAGCCAAGGAAGCATCATCTACGTAGAGGTTATTTCTTACTCTCTGCTACATTGATATGTAATAGTGGTGTAAATTAGTTTATTAAATGAACTCTTGTACAAATTCTCCAATTTGCAGAAACTATGCTATATTGGAAAAAAAATTAGATGTACATGTTTAGCCATGCCAAAGTCCGCCAACTTTATTTCCCCATTAGGATCTACTAATATGTTGGCACCTTTGATATCCCTGCCAGCAAAAGAAAAATGCACATGTTAGGCTAATCCCAAAGCTGACTCTCCCAGACACCACTACTACCCATAACAATAACACTCAGATACCTGTGGACAGTACTTCTTCCATGTAAGTAGGCAAGCCCAGAGAGAATCTGCCTGGTATAATTTTGGATAACCGGTTCCTTGAAGGGCCCATAATCTTGAACTAATTTGTGAATTGACCCACCAGAGACATACTCTAAATAAACTGAAAGTGTTTCTTCACTCTGAAGAAATGGAAAACGTAATAATTACCAAACCAGTGCCCAAAATTCATAACCAATCACTTGGTTGAACAGAGCAGAAGTGCTTAACTTGCAAAACAAAAGGAATTCAATAATTTCTGTTTAATAAATGTGCAACTGCCTCTACAATTGTGGGTGTCAATGGTCAAGGCCCTTAAGTGAAAAAGTAACTCATACCAGTTCACTTCCATAATATCGAACAATATTTGCATGTGAAAGCTGACTGAGCAAATTTATCTCCTGTTGACAAGAAAAAGAAGCACAGAAATACATCACAAACAGCAAAGCATCCAAGGAACAGAATGGGAATGCTTACTTTAGAGTACACTAGATAGAGCACGAATGTTAAAGCCTTGCCTATTAGTTGATCTCAATACCACATATGGATTACCTGGTTTAGTTGCTTGAGACTCTCTTTTGATGCCTGATCATCAGAAACAACCCTGACTTCCTTTATTGCACACATCTGCCCACTCTCACTATTTTAAGAAGCAATAGAGATCTTAGAAGAGTACTGAGAAAGACCAGAAAAAAAAGGCATAAAGAAACTGCAGTTACTTAATCCCATTCTTGGCTCTTTTTCCTTCTCTTAAATATCCACTTCTGTATTACAATTGATAAAAATCAATTTTTCCTGTCGAAGGAAACCAACTACCTTGAGCAAGATGGTTGCCAAATATAATAGTGTGTTTGTCACTGATATATTTTTTTAAAGAGATACTGATTAGATCTTAATCATTTTGCATGGGCCGATTCCCCTCACCTGTTAAATCCAAGGTAAACGTGTCCAAATGTTCCCCTTCCAAGAAGCTTTCCTTTCTTCCACTTTGAGAGCATGGCGGGTGTGTTTTCAGTTGTTCCGTTAATTCTAGTACTTGCCAAGGAAGATGGGCTAGTGGGAGAACCTGGTGGAAGAGGCAGTGGATGACATTGGTTCCTCCCATCTTCCGGCCTCCCCGATGGAGAATCAAGACTTGTACCACACAACCGTGGATGCAGAGGAGATGTTGGCCTGCTCGTCCCTCTTGAGCCAGGAACAGGGCTTCTTGACCCGGGAGCAGGACTTCTTGACCCTGGACAGGGACTTCTTGAACCTGGAGCAGTGCCTCTTGATCCAATATTAAACTTGATTTCACCATTAGTTCTGGTGTCAATAAACGAACTGGGTTTCAGTCAGCGGTTCCACTCGAGAATCACACTGGAACTATTAATGTGATGTTTTATACGGACTAATCAAATTGAGTAGGACATAGACAAATCTCAATGGTAAAAAAAATCCCAAGATATTGCCAATAGAGAAAAGAAGCAAAAATTACAAACAGGTAGGGAACTAGTATCTAGCCAGAAAAAGCTCTATTTCCCGAGCAAATTTTTTTTCCTTTTCTTCTTGTTTTTTTTTTTTTTTATTTAAAAAAAGGACAAATTACTTTGTAGTTGTTATTTTCAAGCGTAAAACCAAATAGGGAAATACTTATTAAGTGAAGAGACAGTAAATGCTATAGGTTCAAAGAAGTGAGTAAGAAAAAGACTAATAATAGACTCGAAAAACCAGAATAAAGATTAGTCCCACATCCCTCGAGTTTGTATAGAAAAAGTGAAGAAAAACTCCAATTCAAAGCAATCAAATTCTTTTCCCACACACACACACACACACACACACACACACAAAAAAAAAAGGAAGGAAAAAAAAAATGTGTAGGATAGAGGGCGGCAGTGAGGGAGAGAGAAGGGGGAGGGGAGGATAGGGTTGGTGGCAACGGAAGAATTTAATTTTACAGTTGAATTCTCAAAATCAAACGAAGGAATCCCGAGATGACTTTTTGAGCAATCAAATAATTCGACTTTCTATGACAATCCCTTCCCCGCCTTCCCACAACAACCAGGCCTACAAACCCAACCCGACGGAAGGAAGAAAAGAGAGAGGGGATGGATCTATGTACAAACAGAGAGACCCGGCCCCACCTGCAACCACCAAAAAAATGACTAGCGTGATGATCAGGATGATCATCCCCAGATGACCCAGAAGAACTGACGCTGGAAACGGAACCCGAAGCTGACCCGGATCCGGATCCGAACCCAGCACCGCGATCACTCAGCGACGGCCTAGGCAGCGGCAGCGTTCTCCTCTCGGCGGAATCGGAATAGAAGCCCGAGAACCCGGACAAAAAATCCTTGTGGCAAATCTGATTGCGAGGCATCAGACTCAGAGCCACCGCCTCGTCAAAGCTCTTGTTCTTGCCTTTCTCTTTGTCTTTACTGCTGCCGCCGCTGCTGCTGCCGCTGCTCTTTTTCCTGACAACATGGTTCTTCTTCCCATGTGAATTAATCTCGTCTTGCTTCTGCAGCTGCAGCTGCTGGCTCTCCTCTTTGTTCGTGCTGCTGCTGCTGCCGCCGCTGCCCCTTTTACCAAACCAACCAGGCATGGAAACCGAGCCTCTCTTTTTTCCCTTTTCAGCTTTCGGGAAAGGAAAAGATTAAAATCCCACTCGAGAAGAAATAGATAGAGAGAGAGAGAGAGGACTCTGGCTGTGGTTCCGGGTGGGTACAGCACATTGACCGACAAAAACGAAGAGAGAAGCTTGGAGTTGGCTTTTGCTTTCAGACTTTATATGGAGATGAAATTGAGAGGAAATGAGCAGACGGATTGAAATTAGCAAGAGAGAGAGAGGGCGGGGGTGGGCCCCCCAGAGCCTACAGTTAAAAACAGCTCAGCCATCTTAGGAGCGAGTGATTTTTGGTTGGGACGCCTCTCGGCAGCAGTAGTTGGATAAAAAGAAGCTGCAATGCCGAGGGGTTTGTGCATTATTTTGTATTTATTCCGTACTGAATATTATTTTATTCTTTTTTTTTATTATTATTATATTGAGAGCGGGGCGGGGGGGCAATGTAACACAATTAGTTAAAATATTTTTATTAAATTTTTTTATTTTTATTTTCTTCTTTTATCTTTTAGAGCTTTTCTTATATTCTAACCAGAAGAAGAAGAAGAAAAAAAAAAAAGAGAAAAAAAGAGAACAATTCACTTGGGTGATTGTGCATTTTTTTTTTGTTACGGTAAAAAAAAGTGAAATGTTAACGCTGCGTGAGTTTTCTTTTTTCTTTTTTTTTTTAAGTTTAGTATTATCTCTTAAAAAAAACACTATGAACACGAAAAATGATAGATAAAAGCAGACATAATTGATACAATAATGATTACTTATTATAACATTAGAAAAGGTGAATTAATCAAAAGAAAAAAGAAAACAAACTTTATTTTATTTTATCATTTAATTTATCTGAAACTTTTTAAGTCCGTGCAATTATTTGTTATATTTTATTACTACCATAATCAATTAATATGTAATTATGATTATTAATAGGAATCATAGTTCTGTAATTAAAGATATAACAGTATTATCGCACTCATTTTTGTCAAGAGCTGGTTAAAGAAAATAAGAAAAATCTATTAGAAGGAAGATTTGAGGAAAAAGAAGCAGGAAAAGTCTGTAGAAGCGTGTGGGTGGGGTAGTGATTCTATTTATAATAGAAGAAAGTTACATATTTAAGTATAAAATCATTAAAATATAGGTTAAGTATAAAGAAAGTTACATATTTAAGTATAATGATTCTTTTTTTTTATTATTATAAAAAAAATTATAATTTTCTTTCGTTATCTAGTTGGGTGGAGTAATTCTGTGCGGGTGGGACTAGAGCAGGTCTTTTTTGTGCGTACATGTTTGCGTCAATCTCCACGTCAGCCATGATGCTTTAATTTTTTTGTTCACCCAAGCTCCTTTTTTAATTCATCGGAAAATCACCCCATGCTTCTCCGCCAAGTCGAGTTTCATTACCGACAAAAAGTACAGATATGTGATGACTGATTGGTAAATTTGGAGTGTACTCTCACTGTGTTTTCAACCGTAACCTGGGTATGATTTTATTATTTACTAATGTTTGTAATTTTTTTCTTTTTTTTTTTTTTATTATTAAGAGATCTCTTTTAGTTAATTTCTTTTAGTCTATGAAATATTTAATGAGATAATTTCTTTTAATTTTATAAATTTTATATTTTTTTAAAGATCATAATTAAAATCTTTAAAATAAAAATTTTAATTTTTAATTATTATATTAGTGATGTCTTTGCCTATAATATGGTTTTACGAAAATTCAATAAATTGTAGTTATAGCTTGTATAATTATTTTCTTATTTTTCTTTTAAATTTCTTGTTTCTAAAGGGATGGCATGTGCATGAGTTTTGAACTACACCACTGTTTTTTTTTTTTTTCTATTTCTTTTTATGGGTAATAGTCACGTGGGTATGGGCTTTTGTATGCATTTTGGTTTTAGTCTTTGCTTGGGTTTAAAGTAGGGTGTAAAAAAAATCTATGAAAGGAAAATTGTGGGAAAAATAAAGAGAAAGAAAATAAAATTTTTTATGATTATTTAGATATATTATAAATAAGTAAGAATGAGAATGAAAGAAAATTATTATTTTTTTAAATATCGTGAAAAATTAAAGAAAAATTTTGATATTTATGAAATGACAACTTATGCCCTCATGCAGAAATCCATATATAATATGATTATTGCTTTTGGTGCATTAAAGTGAGAAAGTAACTAAAGGCAGCCTGATTGAAAAAAATATATATAATCAAAAAATAAAAATTACAAAAAAAAAAAATCAATCAAGTGAAAAATGGGTCAACCTATGTCTCCAATGGGATAAAAGTAAAACAAATTAGGGGCATAAAATATAAGGGCAAATCAGTCATTTAATTTAAAAAATTAGTTGTTCGGATTAGTACTGTTTATTTTTTTTCTGGTGAGACAATGAACAATGCCATGAGTAAGAAATGCTTCCATCAAATTTTCACTCACTTTCTTTCTCATGGATATTCCAAACAAGAGAAATTAACTTTCTTTCTTTCTTACTCTTTTCTTTCCTTCCTTTTTCTTATAAACCGAGTAATCAACAGATTGCTATTGGTCTATCTTTCTTTTTTTTTTTTTTTTTTGTGAAAAAAATGTTACTTACAATTTTTTTCTATTAAAAAACCTACATATTCCCCACTTTCTTCGCAAAAGGATTTGAATTTGTATCTTTTAAGCACCATAGGAATTGCAAGACTGATTATCTTATGACCTTGAAAATAAATTTTCTCGAACGAACGATTACATTTCATATGTCAGGTAATTAAAATAAACAATTAATCATCATCATCATCATCATTATAAACAAATATTTATACATAAAATTTTAGAGCGAGACGACATGGCTGATGTTTAGATAATAACAATGAGTTATACACTAAAGTGGTAGTTTGTGGTTAAATTAATCGTGTGATAAATTAATAAAAATGTAACAATATAATTTATTATTATTTTTTTAAGAGACGTGTGATTTTGCAATCCTTTGTGCATTCTTAAGGTTGCCAACTACTTTTCTGAAAATTTTATTATAACCCCAGTGAAGCAAGCTGCTGCCAGTTTTATAATGACCCTCCCGAAAGGTTTCTTCTTCATTCTTTTTTTGTTATTTTCGGTCGTCTCCCACAACCTTTTTTTATAGCACTTGGCAATGGTACAGTTATATTACGCCTTGTGTTGTAGTTATTGTTTCAAGACCCATCAAGGTTTTTTTTTTTTTTTTTTCTCGGAACGATGTTTCCCAGAGATTGGTTACGACCAAGCATTTGGTCATAATAAGTAGGGGCTTACGAAAAACACAAGAAAATCGAGTCACTGAACCAAATCATTCAAATTGAATTGTAATTATCTGGCATTTGATGAGGTTTAATGAAAAGTTAGTTAGCTTGAGCTTTAAGTTGTCTATGTCTTAGGCATTTTTTTTTTGTTGTAATAATACCGGATGTTGACAGTATTCGTATATGTTACATATCAAATAAAGCTATTGAATTAGTTGTCTTAATTAATCAAGTATCAAAAAATATATGTTAATTATATCGCGAAAAACTTATATGTCGTGCGTAATCCAAAATGACAAAAAATATATACGGAATGGAATGGTATTTTCTTCGTGATCAGTAATCTCAGGGAGATATTGGCATATAACTTAAATAAAAGAGATATTGAGCAAATAATTGTTACGAATAAAAGGAAAAATAAAACATTTGAGAAATATGATTGAATGTCGGAACCTTTTTTGAATGACGAGTCTTTGGGCACAATTAACCAGATTATTGAACGTACTAACGAAGATCTTGCAGTTGGCTGAGGCGTTTGGAATGACTCTTTAACTTTCTAAGCATGTGATGTCTATCCAACTTGGACATGATTCAGCTTGCTTAAGCAACTTTATTTAATGAACCCGTTTGTTGAGCAATTTTAGCATATTTGTTGAAAATTTGTTTATATGAATTTAGTTGCATAATGAAACCGATGTAAACAATTCAATTTAGTTCTTGAGAAGTTTTATTCAGAGTACAAAAGACAGCACCTGAATTTTAAATTGCGTTTGATGTTCAATTACAAATGATTCCATTAGTTCAATTGCTCCTGCATTCATGAAATCCATTTCTCCTATACCATTGGCTTGTTCATGTTTTATATTGCAAAATGCAAGTGGGACTGATTCATTATTAGAATCAGCAAAATTCTACAAATGCCAAAGTTGAATCGGACAGATGTACCTAAACAAACAAATGCCAGAGTGGATATACCTATAATGCGAAGTTACAGATCTAGGATTGTAGACGAGAATGGATAAGTAGTTAATTTTAGTTGACCGGACCTGTATCCTCCAAACTTAGTCCATGCTATTAGTATCAAAAATTTCACCCTTGTTACCCTTGCAAAGGCATGCACTGCACATTTTAAAACCCCAAAATTGATTAATTTGATGCATAATTAAATCTCACACTTCTTGGGTCAAGGCCAATAATTTGACTAAAATTAGGGAATTTCATAATGGGTTTACAAATGGAATATCTATCTTCATCTCTCACAAGTTATATAGGTGAAACAATGGAAAATATCACCATTGCAGAAAATGCTACCACAAAACACCATTAGTCAAGAAAAGTCAAGGTAGACGTAAAGTGTGCTAATGAGAATTCAGTATAATACCAGAGCCAGTGAGCCTTTATTGCACACTCCACCCTCGCCATCAACACAATACCAGGATGCTCAGCGTCAGGTCTATTGAAATTCTTGCAATTTGTTCAAAGGGAAGCTGCATCTTGCAGCTCAAACAATAAAATCAATGAGAAATTGTGCTAACACAAATTTAACATGCAAAATATGCCCATGAATAATGCCTATAGTTTCAACGAGGAGGGAGCCTGAAAAGAAATACAGCAAAGAGAAGAGTCACTACCTTATCTCTCATTTGTATCAGTATAATGGAGGCATTATCTTGCATAACAATGGACAAAAGCAATAACAGAATAGCCATATAAAGAATCTCAGCCACCAGCTTTAATTCCTCGAGAAAACATGTGTTATACATCTATTAAAGCATTTATTCTTAGAAAGTAAATCAATGGATCATTAAGTACCTTTATCTTGTCCTGTCTGTGGATTGGTTCGATTAGACATTTGGAAGCGTAGAGTAAAATGGTTGAATCTCGGAGAACAAGTCCTCTGTTTCACATATTCAATCCCGTTATCAAGTGAATTTTAGCTCATTTTTAGTTATTCGATTATCGACAAAATGAAATTTTAGCTCATTAGTACTCAAGTCTGTCTTAAATTCGTCGTGCCTCACCCGAAATTCAACAACTAAAAAATATATCATGAAATCAAAGCAAATCCATCACAAACTCGCATGATTTATAATTTTTTTTCTTTCATTTTTATGCGGTTTAAATTTATCAATTTACCTATCCTGCTGTAGTATTAACATTTCAAATTTTGATCAGACAAGTTTTATTTGTATTTGAGAAAAATCCACAGACGCCTCGACAGTATTCATCTCTTATTCTAGAGAAGTAAATAGGATTTAAAT
Organism: Bruguiera hainesii; assembly: GCA_023213295.1. Lineage (NCBI taxonomy): Eukaryota > Viridiplantae > Streptophyta > Magnoliopsida > Malpighiales > Rhizophoraceae > Bruguiera > Bruguiera hainesii. The sequence continues at coordinate 9,889,665 of JAHOYR010000015.1, read as the reverse complement.
TATATTACCTCTATTTCTAAGGATAAGCAAACAATTAGCTCTAAACTTTTATAATTTTTGTAATGTAGTTCTATATTTTTAAAAATTTTCAATTCTCAACATTTGTATTTCATTTTAATTCAAAATAATTCTAAATAGAAAGTAGTCAAACCTTTAATTCTATACAAGATTTAAAAAATTCCTAAAGATTTATAATTTAATTAAAAAATTAATATACAAATAAATCTTTAAGGTTGTAGTAAATTTACCTTTAACTTTTAAGATAATAACAATTTTGTCATTATAAAATCTTTTTTGTACCAACTTTATCCTACTATTAAAATCTATTGTTATTTTGCCAACAAACATAACATATCATGATGAATTAGACAAGATCACATCATTAAATTTTACATATTATCTTACTATATTACTCAAATTAACAAAAAATATTAATAGGTTTTTATAATAATATAAATTTGTTAAACAATTATATAGATACAAAATTATTACATTTTGAAACTCAAGTAAAGTTTTTTATAACAGTCAAAATTGATAATTTATTTGTATATTATTTTTAAAAATCTTCAAAGGTTTAAAATTAATTTAAAAATTTAAATAAGCTAATTATGTATATTTTTATTAACTTATATATATTTCATACATTTAATATACATAATAAATTGATTGAATATTTTTATTCAAAATTATATCGAACTAAAATGAAATATAAAACATTTATAACTAAAATAAAAAATTTAAAAGTAAATGATTATATTGTAAAAATTGAAAAAGTTTAGTACTAATTTTTTACTTATTCCTATATTTCTAAAATATTTTAGGAAATAAAAAAGCCAATTAATGACTTAAATATTCTGAAAATTTTCTATTATATAGAATAAATACGTAAAATTATATCCAATTTAGTATACACGCACATCTACACATGCATCTGTACAAAGTTGCATATAAACATTCCTACATACATGTTTCGGTGCATACATGTGTGTCTAATAAGAAGACCACAAAGAACAATGCTATGTTTATAATGCCTCCCTTTGTTCCTCACATCAAATTAGACTTAAGAAAAGTTATATTTATGTAATAAATAATAAAATTATGATTATTAATTATATATTTTTAATTTTTAATATATAATCATAATTAATAATAGCAATTATAAAAATAAATTTACTTATTATAATGATATAATATAAATTTTATTTAAAATATATCAAATTGAAATAATGTTTGTCAAAAATATAGTTTTGCGGTCTCAATTATTCCAACAATTCAACATTTTGATGGTAGTTAACAAATTGCCTCTTACGGAATTGAGATCACTAGCCATACAGAACGATGTGCATGACTGATTAGGGTTTATGTGACGGGTTAAATATCATTGTCACCTATTTTCTTCTGTACCCAAAGAAAAAGAAATAATTATTTTTTCTTGGTCATTTAAAAAAAGGACCTCATAGCATCACGTGATGATGTGCATAAACGTGGCATGTCCCATCTCTAAATATATTAACATTAATTAAAAAAAAGACAAGGAGATCAGAACCACCCAAAAAAAAAAAAAGGACTGGAGCTACTCTTCTTGGGCCTATAGACAAAGTTAACTAGCACTTTCTACCTACATAAACAAACTTGAGATTTGCATCCGAACGTAAGATTGGTCCACGAATATCCAATTACACTAAACTGATGAAGTAGATATTTTATTATTAAATTATGGTTTTATACTATTATTATTCTATATCACACAAAGGAAATTAATATTATAAAAATTATTAAATATTTGTACAATTCTAATTATTTTATAAAACACAAATTAGATTGATTTTTGTAATTTTTTATTTTTGTGTATAAATAATTTTGTGAAAATTAAGTCCAAAAAAATTTACCTTTCCTAAATTAGATAATGGTTTGGTCAAAAAAAAAAAAAAGGAAAAACAATTGCAATACATAGATGGATTTAATGTTTATAAAATTAGACCAGATCAATTAATCAAATTAATAAAATTGAGAATTAGATCTTAGTTTGATTCAGTTTATTTTAAAAATATGTTTGACTTCAAAAATTGATGATCAAATTTGTAACAAATTAATTATAATTTATTTGTTTTAATTCAAAAATTGATAATCAGTATATTAAATTTTTAACTAATGAATTAATTAAGATTATTTTAATTTTTATAAATTGATGTAAAATTAAGAAGATAATAAGTCTCACCATAGATAAAATAAAAGATAATGTTTGTCAATAAGACAAGAGTGTTGATAAAATCCATTTCATAACTTTTTTTTCTCCTTTTTTTAATATTGAATCATAAAAATGAATTAAAATATTTGTATGATATATTTTTTTAAATTTTAATAAAAATATATTAAATTATATATTATATTATATTGATACTTATTCTTTTAATTTATATTATGTTATTTATATTAAAATATTTTATTTTCTAAAAAAATATATAAATTACCTTAAAATAAAAATATATAAATTATAGTATATTTTATATTAAATTTATTTGCTTTAACTCACTTATACTTATTAATATAGTCTATTAATTAATTTTTTAATTTTATTATGTATAAATTATAAATATATATATAATCAAATTGTTTAAATATAATATTTATATTTTATATATAATTACATTTTATTTATTATTATTTTCTATATACTATATATAAATATTATATTTTTTGATCTATTTAATATTAGAAGTTAATTTTATTAATTTAATGACAACTGAATCTATTAAATTGATCAAATCTTAAAATTTTAAGCCCAACGGCCTATTTGATTCTTAAACCTTGCATGGATCTCACTATCGAAGCGTTATGTTTTACGAAAATACTACAGGAACAAAAAAAATTGGACCGAGATTGAAAGTAGCCGACATGGTCAACAATTTTTATAATAAATAAAACATGGGAAAGTGAAGGGGAGTGGGGGGGTGGGGCATATACGGCTGATTGTAGTTGTTTTCTGCAGTGAATGATGGCTGTTCCTTTTTGCGCCAACATTTCATTAGCAATCACTGGCTCTCAGTGTACTGTTAAATCGGCATGCGCACATCTTGCGCTCAACAGCACTGTTGTTACTCCTGGGTTGGGCTAGATCCTGTGTCTTAAATATGACTTGGGTTTTATGTGATTGATGGCCACCGCCCCATATTTTTTTGGGCATTAAAGATTGAGAATGTTTGTAGTTGTCTTTGCGGAGTTGCACCTTAGAAATGGGCAGAACCAATTTGGTACAAGTTGTAGGGTAAAATGTAGGATACTTGGGAGAAGAAAGTGAAAAACGACATTTATAAGGACCATAAATAAGGCACTAGGTTTATGTTATTTTCGTATATTAAGGATTGTGGTGATCTGAAAATGGCAATAGTGAACCTTAAAATTAGATGTTTAGATGGCACTAGCACAAGTGATTGATAGTTTGCTTGAAGCAACTGATTTAATGAGGCAGTGTGATTTTTACACTTGAGTAGTCAGTTATGTATAGTTCCGAAATTGCTGTTAGACCTCGACCATTGTTTAGAAGATATGAAATGATTGTAGATGTTTTGCCCTTCCAAGATTCACTCGGTGCTATTTTTAGTCGATCCCTAACCTGGCAATTATAATGGCAGGTGAGCATTGTTAGAAGAAACAATGGATGGTGGCGGTGTAGGTGAAGCTAATGGCGACGAGAAGGTGGGAATTAATAGTAACGGTGGAATTAGAATTGTAAACAATAAGTCAAGCACAAATGAGATAGTTATGGAGGCTCTAGCTGTTGGTATGGTATTCAATTCCATTGAGGAATTGTATGAATTTTATAAGAGTTATGTTGAATTTATTGGTCTCTTTATATGTAAATTAATAATTCAAATATTTTGTGATTATAAATTAAAAAAATATTAAAAAGGTATAAATACCCCTTTGGCTGAAATAAAAAGGCTAATAGGTGAGACAGTCGTGGCCCGAGAGAGAAAAAAAAAAGAGAGTCGTCGACTGAGAGAAAAAAAAAAAAAGAGATAGACTCTTTGATCTTGTATTTGAAAGAGATATCGATATCTGATCAATTTCAAACTTGGTTGGTTGATAGAAGACATTTGATTTTTATTTCTGAACCGTGAAAATTAGATTTCGAATACTGTAAATCCTAATTTTCTTCAATTTTTGTAGGTTTATACTCTGGACAATTTTCTGTATGCAGTTTTGATCAATCGTATAATTGAAAAATTGTTTGTCGTCTGATCGAACTGATTTTTGGTCAGTAGTTGGAGGATACATAGATCTTAATTGTGAACGGTTGGATTTAGTTTCTGTGAATTGCAAGTACAAAACCTCTCAATTTTGGTAACTCTTTGTTCTCTGTGGCAGTTTTGATCAATTGTATAATTGAAAGGTTGTTTGTAGTCCAATCGAGCAATTTTTTGGTTAGTAGTTGGAGGACACATAAATCTTATTTGTGAATAGTTGGATTGGGTTTCTGTGAACTGCAAGGGTAGATTTTCCATTCGAACCGAAACCTTTTAATTCTGGTAACTCTCTACTCTTTTATCTGTAATAGAATTGGTAAACTGTGTGGATGATTATTGATCCGTTGTCCGATTGAGCTGAAATTTGAACAGCTGGTAGGAGACATCTGGAGATTCATCTTGAACGGTTGATTACTACATTAAGATCTACTTATTGAGTTGTAATTAATAAAATATTATTGGTTTATCTTACTTAATTTATAAGTCTCTCGTTTAATTTAAATTGAATTTTTTTTAATTTATTTGATATAATTGAGGTTGTATATCTTTATTGTACTCATTTAATTATAGTGAAACTGATCTCTGATTTAGAATATCCGTAATTTTTCCTTTCTTTTAATTTGAAGAGATTTTTTATATAAAATTAGTGTATTTTCTTATATAATTCATTTGTATTACCAATGTTTTTTATTTAATCATCTCTCACATGTTTAAACAAGTGAAAGAAATTTTTTTTTGGGCTATTTATATTCCGTTGCGCGTCCCTTCTCTCATCAAGCTATGCAAGATCAATCGGGTTTGGGATTGCCAAACAAGGTGTAAAAGAGGATGATAACACGTGGTTGCAAAGGTGGCAAACTATCATGTGCACGAAAGAGCTAGAGCACAAGGCAACATGAAGCAATGTTTTGTAGGCTTAATTGTGCAATGAAAGAGGGCAAATTGACAATTAAAAAGGTTGAGTTACAGCACAATCACGAGGTTTCACCCTTGGAAGCTCAATTCACAAGGCAACACTAAATTATAGATTTCAACTCGAAAAGACAGAAGCAAATGATGTGGCTGGCATTCGTCCAACTCCAAATATGAAGTCAATTGTATTTCAGGTAGGTGGACACAAGGAGTTGCGACGTTTGAGTGTTGATCTCAAGAATCATGTAGAAAAGATTTGTAGGCTTAAAATATCTGGTGATGATGCTGAAGCAGTGCATGGTATGTTTCGGGACTTGCAAATTGAAAGTTGAGATTTCTCCTATCCGATTAAATCGGACAAGAAGGGTCGAATGAAACATGTGTTTGGGGCCGATGGTAGGTGTTGGGCAGCCTACGATGAGTTTTGTGATGTTATAACTTGTGACTCAACCTATCTTGTTAATAAGACATGCCAAGTGCAGCTTTTGTTGAAGTTAATCACCATCTGGATGTGCACTATTAAACAATAAGAAGTCAAAGACCTACACATGGTTGTTTGAGAGACATGGTTAAGATGCATGGGAGGTTAGCATCTTGACGCAATTCTCACTTATCAGTGTAGAGCAATTGGGAACACCATTGCAGCAGGATTTTTGAACGTAAGAAACAGGTAGTGTATATGGCGCATTATTTGTGAATTTCCAATAAAGCTAGCCAAAAGCAAAACCTTGGTGCTGTGAAAGACACTTTTATGGGAGCCGTTTATGATACTCTTTCTTACGATGAATTTGACCAAAGATGGACAACAATGGTGTCTATATATCAGCTAGACACAAACAATTGGATCAAAACTTTACATGAAAATAGGCAAAGATGGGTTCCAGTGTATCACTCCACTCAAAGAAGAGAGGGTATGCGCTATTTGTTTTTTATGGATACGTGAATTCAAGAACCTCTCTTCGTCAATTTGTTGAGCAATATCAGTTGGCAGATGATGAGATAGAAAGGAGGTCCAAGAAGATTTCTTGTCAACCCATTCTCACATCCCTTGTGTGACTCGCTGGTCATTCGAGCTCCAACTGTCAAGAGCCTACACTAATAATCTGTTTAAGTTGGTTCAGAAACAGTTAGTTTATACTATGTATTGCGATGTAAAAGAAATGAGCATGGAAGGTACTCAATTAACTTGGGAGGTAACTGTTTTGGGTGTGAATAAGATGTGTGCGAAGTTTGTTGTTATCTATGACACAAGAACTCAAGAAGTGAATTGCGGTTGTTAGGTTTTTGAGTTTAGGGGCATGTTGTACTCGCAGGATGTTGAGGTGACACCGGATAGGTATATAATGTGCAAGTGGAAAAAGGATGTCAGTTAACTGCACAGCATGATGAAGGTTGGCAAAGCAGCCCCTACTATCCAAGTACGGCGTACTAAACAATTGGAAAAAATTTTATAATCTTCAATTGACATTGCTGTGCATGATAGAGAGAATTGAATTTTTGTTGAATAGTCTCAAAGATCAACATCATTGCTTGGAGAATTGGGCTGTAAGTTCTTACACAAGTTCAGGGTGACAATTCTCCGACTGCTACAAATAGAAGTGTAGGGGGGTGGCCGAGCTGAAGAAGTTGACGTTGGCGAAAGGATCTTCTACGAAGACCCAGTGGGTGTGAGAAGCAGGCCGAAGACAGGAAGGACGTTATCTATGATGAAGAGAGTGGCGAGCAGGTGACCTATAACTAGAAGTCAGGCCTGGGTGAATAATAAAGAAGATCCCTCTATAGTTGGTTTCTCTGTTAGAATGAAAAGAGGATTAAATTACAAGTAAAAGAATTATTTTAAATTAAATTATAGAAAATTTTCTCATATGATAAAATATATTTAATTACAATTTATATTACTAAAATTAAATACTTAAAAAATTTGTATATTATTTAAAAATATTTTATTAATAAATAATATATTTCTATTTATTTTTTTTGTTGATCAAAGAAAGACCCTCATATATTTAATGATTTAAAATTTTTTTAACTTAAAAAATATCTTTAGCACCAATAGACATAACCCTAACCCTTTTATAGTGTTTTTTTATGAAAAAAAAAAATTTTTATAACTACTAAATAACCAAAGAGATGTATTTTATTTTTATTTTGAAAATATTCCAACAATTCTCCATTATTATTAAGATATTAAAAATATAATAGATGTTTAATAATTATAAAAGTTAAATATATAAGTAAAGATATCTTGCAGATTGAATTTTTATATAAGAAAAAGTGCATTACAAGTCTGAATAATATGATAAATAAGTTTTGAACAAACTATTTTTATTGATAAGTTATAAAATCAATTCACACAAATGATTATATAACATTATATTTCTCTTTTTAATTAATTGATACATTAAAAGTTGTTATATCCACCTATTTTTTATGAATGCTTTAAAATCATAAACTTTAATTTATTGAAATGACTTAAGCATTCTACATTTATATAAGCATATTGGGGCTTCACTATAGCGTACCCTTTCAAGACTATTAAGGATCATGTAGACTCATCCTCCCAAATTACTATAAGTACTAGATACTATATATTTATGGGATGAAAATAATTAAATATAATATTTCAATTAAGCTGATGATGTATTTTAATTTATTGAACTTAAAACTTGATATTATATCTATTGTTAAACCAAGTTTCTATTATTGGTGATTCGTAATATGAGTTTGACCCACTTTTCTTAATATCTTATTCAACAAGATTGTTGTCAATTATTTAATTTCATTGATTAATTAATTAACATTTATACATTCTTGATTAAGTAATTAATAATTTATCTTTTCACTAAAATGTTATGAGTTTAAAATTTATTGCATGCAACTCTTTGTCTATTTATTATTAAAGGTAGGCCTTCCTATACAACCTTTCAACATCTTAATCTATTCAAAACTTACTTGATTGAGTGTCACGATATTAAAAGCAATTCCTTAAACATTCCATCCATAAGAATAATTTTGCCTTCAAATTGTTGGAATAAATATTTGGGTTAGATTGAAAGTGAAACAATTGTTTCAAGTTGTGTATACGAGATCACTCTCCTCAAAATAAAATTTGTCCTTATAATGGTGTTATTAGGTTACAGCAAATTCCTTTATAGGATAGAATGAACATTTAGCTACAGTTTGTACTATTGCAATTAAGTTCTCTAGAAGTTTGTATATTGTCTAGAATTGTTCTATTAAAAAACAATATATTTGCATCTATTTTCTCTCTTGATTAATAAAAAATCATTATATATATAGCGATTCAAGGTTTATTTCAGCAATTTTTTTTTTGTATCAATAGGCATGACACTTTTAACGTATCTTTTCATGAAAAAAAAAAACATTATTTATAGTTACTAAATAAACTAAGGTACAAATCTTATTTTCATGCCAAAAATATTCTAACATGCTTTTTTATAGCTTTGCTTCATCATGTAAATTTCAACTATATTGTAAAAAGATTAAAAAGACATTCATTTATATGATTTGAGCAAGTTAATGATTAACTATAGTTAATTACTACAATGTAAATGGGTAAAGTGTAGGCAAATGAAGGTTATCTTGGTTGGCATAGATCAATTAGTTCTTTTATTTGGGCAAGCAATGATTCAAGTCATGCCATTCAAGTTCAAGTTTGAGTTTAAATTACAAACATAATTTTTTGGATGCATAAGACAATATGTATGATTGTTAGTTGGCTTTCTGTCATCTTTGAGTAACATGATAGAGCAAATTCATACTATATAGAGTTATTAGTATGACATGTAATTGTACATTGAAGTTGACAGTATATGGACTTAATGCACATATGTTAACAAAAATATACAAAAATTATAAATGAATGTAAAAGAAATAAGTATGTAGAAAAGAAATCAATTTGAAGTGTGCAAAAATATTGTCTTCAAGAATAATTTCACCCTTGTAGACATATTGTCTCAGTATAACAGGTTATGGTAACTATCTTCTTAGAATACAATAGATCTATGCAGCCCACAAGTGAGGTAACATAAATAACACTAGCATGTTAAACCCAACAATTTTCAATAATTAAGGTATAAGGAAAAAAGAGAATGCTCATGTTTTTATTTCTGAAAGGGAATAAGAAGTTCCTTTTTATATTACTTCTAGTTTAATGTCTCATTAAAAGAACATTAAGGATGAGATAATGACTAGTGGTTTATTAATGTAACAATTAGTTTTCTAAACATAAAAAATGGTTAGTCAAAATGACAACTTGTTTGATCAACAAAATTTGAGGAGTTTGAAAAGGTTTAGGTTCCATTATGTAGGGTCACATTAGATCTCCTATATTGAGTTTGAATTTAGGTCACTCATATATGCACAAACCCTTTTTTGGGTCTTTTTTTTTTTTTTTACAAGGTATAAAACAAATATTATCTTATAAATATGTAGAATAAGGCTTATTTCTAATATAGATATAAGTTTTTTAAAATTCACTTATTTCTAACATTCCCTCGCATATTTTGAAAGATTGATTTTTTTTTTTGATTTTAGTGAGAATATAATGTATTATCATTGGTGCCTTTTGGGTTATAATGTACAAGATTTAATATTTAGAAGTATGGTGAAATAAGAATTTCTATGAACTATTAATTTCTTAACAAATATGAGTAACTTAACCTAATTGGGTCTTATAAGACCATGTATATGTCTAATTTATTTTTATAAAAGTTCTAAAAATTTTACTTAACACCTCATAGAAGTGACTTATTATACTCTTATACAGTTGAATTTATTAAATATGTATTTTAATTACACACTACCTATAAAAATTAAAAAATTTATTAAGAATAAAACTTAATTTCAAATATTAAAATTTTTGTATTATTTATACTATATAAAAAGACTTTACAATTTTTGACTGTTCACGTAAGGTAAATCAGTGACTTATTATTACTCATGTGAGTCTACTTCAAGAGATCTTTTATCATATAAGTTAAGTTTCTATCACTTTTGATCATTCTTTATAAATATTAGTTCTATTTTTCTCGATGTATATTTTACTAACTTTTTATCTAGTGGTTTATTTAGAAGATCAGTCAAGTTCATTTATGACCTTACAGAGTAAATATACCTTCTTTGTACACTACTATGACCACTTGATAGCAGTTGTTGATTACGTATGTTATAGTACACTAACATTCAGGTCTGGCCAAGCGCAGTTCATGTGTGGAAATTTTCATGCCGTTTCAAACCCTTGGCCTTCCTTGTACTATTGGCATAGGCATGGCAACAAAGTTTATGTGCAATCATCAGGATCGTCACAGAATTTTGGCCCTGTCAGCCCTGTGTGGCCCTCAAGTGCTGTAAATTTTTGTTTTCACCCGTAAAATTTGTCCGCTTATTGAAATCGTCCATGTGCATTGTCTCATAAGGTGACTATTTCTTTTTGTAAATGTCGCAAGGTGGAGACCGTGGGAGTTATTCCTTTTTATGATGATTGGCTGAACAACCCTGCCGTGGCATGCACCCTTCTCACGAAGTCTATGAACTGTAGAACATGTCACATGTAATTGTGCCATTTGATTGTAAATTCACATTTGGTAGAGTAGGGAATGGTGACACTGGACTACTTTGTTTCCAACTTTCTCGTAGCCTTAATTCCAGTATGTCATACAATACGTGGACTCCCGTGATGTTTGGCTTAACGTCTTCTTGTTGTCATTGTTTTGGGAGAAAGCATTATCATAGCAAATAATGGGGCGTCTCTCCTTCTCTATTGAACCTAGGTTTGGGCTAAACGCAATGGCCATGTCATATGTGTTTATCCTTTTGTAAGGGCACGAGAGCTGTGTTTTTTTGTTACCGTAATAAATTTCTTAAGAAGCTAACTAGCCATTTTCTTAGTATTTCATGTCCAAAAATTAAGATGAAAACAATGCACCCCAACGGGACCCTTGTGCTGAAGTAAAATTATATAGTGGGCCAAACATGATCGTTGATATCAAATAAATGGCTGAGAGCTGAGAGCCAAAATGGCCAGAGAGTAATATAATTATTTCTCTCTGGTGAAGTTGTCCACCACACATTGTTACTTAATAAACTTACCAATTTTCTGATGCCGTATCGTTAGTGGAAGTGATAATGGAAGCTGTAAATGTGCGAACTGGCGAAGAATGTTCCACTACGTAAGCATTAGGTATGACAAGAAATACAAGTAGACGTCGAAACACAATTATTTTCGCTGTGGTGACTCATAGATGAAATGCGAAAAATTATTTTATGTCTATACATGCATGGAGTAATCATTGGTTGCTTCATGACTCGACGGCACCCAAACCGCGGGACTTACAGAACCTTAACGTTTAAGGTGATGGCGATCAAAGGTGGTTGGTTGACTAATGACAAACAACACAATGTGACTTGGGGGCTGAAACCATAATGTGAGGGTATTTCCAGCGTCAAAATAGACATTTGAAGACAATAATGGCATGTTCGCAGAAAACTTGCATAGACGGCAACGATGGCTCTTGAACGATTATGGATGCTATTTATTAAATGACTGATAGTGTGCAAATGTGATCCTGTGAGCAACAACACTACACTAACAAGAGACAGATACATGCCATGACGTGCAACTGTAGGAATAGGCCCTTTGGGGTGGGGGGGGTGTTGAGTGCAACACCCATGCATGTTGGACTATATCATAGCTGAATACCCGAGTGATATGCTACTCTCTATGGGGCTATCCTTACACGAGTCAAATTATGACTACATAAGCACTATTCATGCCTCAACGGGCAACAAAATGGAAACTTCCCCAGATGACGACTAGATGGTTGTAGATCAAACGGTAAGAAGCACAGAGTTAGGCCAGCGAATCGACGAATGTACAAGTGATATGGCAAGCCTGCAAAATTATTGGCAAACGATCGTTTGTTTGAGTCACGAGCAATGTCTCCATTGCGCACATTTAATGGTGAAGAAGGACAGCACTGAGAACGAAAGAAAGTGCGATAGAAAAGGAAAACGTAGAAAACAGTTACCTACCCATTTGTAACCCCCCGCCGGATTGAATTGCAAGATAACAGCCTTCAGAACCAATTTAAATGGGCAAATGAGCAATGTGTGCGTAAAAGGTCACATGGCTTACTAATTGTTCCTCTATTCCGTTGGGTGTTGACCATTTGGAATTGGGATAATAGCTAACAATTATACCAGGCCAAATTGTAGAGAATATATATCAGTAGGTTCTGTATGTGCCAGTCCGCCCTTAGTTTTATTACTTCATATTAGGGATTACACTTGACCAAAACATGGATGATTGATGATTTGCCCCTCACTTTAATGGGTCTATCCAAGTAACTGCAATGTTAAAAAAACGTGTATGTCATTCTCTTAAGTTAAGTATGATGAAATCCACAAGCATGTAATAAACTTTTGTTTACTCTATCGTTTGACAGGATATGGACTGGCTTCATTCCCCATAGTAATGAAGTATGGCAACCATATGCGGTGCATGGGGAAAAGTTTGGTCTACCATGTTTCGCCTGCCCATGACAAATAGGCCCCCTTTTAATGTGTTCGACGACACATCAAATTAAGTGAAGGTTTTTGCATTTTGAAGGACAAAACATGTGCGACAACTCGTAGGAAATAAACGCATTCTAGCATACAGAAACTGCAACAAGGGGATAAGCAACCGGAAATAAAGAACCGTTCATTCTCTTGTTACCTACCTACTTGGTACACGCGGGCAATTTTTCCAGGAACGAGGTTGTACTAAATTTTTATGCATCGTAGTTAAACAACGATGAATGTAGAAGCAAAACGGACCCCAAAAAGTGCAACGCGTGGGGAGGGAGGGGGGCAGGGTAAAAAAGACGCAATGACACGTCTGTTTCTGGTTCACTGTATTGCGTGACTATACCTATTTATTAACCCCATCATGTCACATCCGTCACTCTTGCCCTGTATCTCCTTCTCATGACCTGTAATTTTATATTGATGCACCCACGAATACGGTACCATCCTAGCGAATTGGTGACAGGTGCAACGAAGGGGCGTATTTTGAGCACCCAGAACCCCATGATAAGTGTTGTGAAAATGTGAAAATTTTGAATTCCTATATAATATACATTCTACTTTAGTGATGTCAAATTCAAAAAAAAGTTTCTAGTATGGGGAGAAAAACATATTTCATAAAATATGTCTTTCGAGTGAAGGTATTCCTACTAGCATACGATTTTACAAAACCATGATTTGAATGAATCTGTTACTGTGCTAAAGCAGAAGATAAGTCCAATCCTTGTTTGCTGCATAAGACATTTTGACACGTCGGTCGCGATTACAAATGACGCAAAGAATTGGTGGCTGAGGATATAGACTAAGAGAGGAGCATATTAGATTTCTTAATAAAAATATTTTTATTAAATATATAAAATTAAAATTGTTGACACATTTAGAAGATTTATTTTAATTTAATAATCACAATTTTTCTCTCATTTTTATTGTAATCACTTATTTTTAAATATAATTTTAATATATATTAAAAATTTAAAAAATCAGTTATATATATATATATATAATTTTATAATTTTAATTAAATAAATTTATTAATATTCTAATTATGTTAATATTATTAGTTTTAATAGTACAATAATATATAATATTATTTTTTTACTAATTATACTACATTGTGAATGAATATCTAATAAAATATTATTTGATAATATTATGACTTGATTAATTAAAAATAATTTAATATTTTCTCACTTAAATTAATTAGAGTTTATTACATTAATTATTATATACAAATGATGATAATAAATTTCTTATAATTTTATCATAAATTATTTAATGTTAATTATAATGATTATTTTCTATTTATTTAAAACACTTTCTTTTATATACTACAATACTTTCAATATTTCATACAAGAATCATAATATATATATAATTTCGTAATAGTTTATAATGATATCTTATAGAAACTTTCTTGTTAACTTTAAAATAATAATATGTATACAACCATAAGATAACAAGAAATATATAATATATGTTAAAAATATATTATTAAGTTTAAAGTGTCATTATATTATAAATAATCAATTATTGTTAATATAACCAATACCCATTTTGAAAATATATTTTTTACATAATATTAGTTGTGAATTTTCATATTAATTTACTACCATAAAATTAATTAGTACTTTATAAACAATCTCCGTTTTTGAACCTTTTCTTTAATGACAAAATATTTCAATTTTTAATAAATTTGGTATCTTTTAAGTATTTGTAATTCTTGGAGAAGAATACTGTTGTGAAATTATTATATAAATTTTTAACAATTTTTTCTTAGCACCAATAATCTTAACTCTTAAAATAAAATTTCACAATCATAATATATGAATTATACTTTTAAATCATATCATAAATTTTACTTTTATAATAAATGAAATAATTATAAGTAATTTTCCATCATTCCATAATCTTGCTCTTTCAAATAACTTAAAGTGGATTTCTACTATTAATGAACTTAATAAAATATAAATCTAAATATCTAATCACTTCTAAGTGATAAGATTTTCTATACATAAGTATATAATTTTTTGTTTTTTTAGATACCTTAATATATATTTTTTGCAACTTTATAATGATCCATTCTAGAACTATTTTTACATCTACTAACATTTCAACAACAAAACTAATATTTAGTTTAATGAAATTTGCAAATACATTAAGTTACTAACAACAAAGACATTAGAATTAATTCCATCTCCTTATATTCCATATCATATTTAGAATATTGTATGAGAATGAATTTATCAACTTTTCTATAGGAATAACCTTAAGTGAATATTTACTCATATAAAATTTCTCTAAAATTTTCTTGATATACTTATTATGGCACAATCATCATTTATTGTGATTGCTTACAAAATATTTTTTATTTTTATCATATAAGATACCTCTTTCATATCTTTCATTATAAAATTTTTTCATAGGAATTCTTTAATCTCATGTAATATATTTAAAACCTTAACAACAACCAACATATAAGACTAAAAAATAAATTTATTGCCATTGTGCAATAATTGTACAAATTTCATATTGAATTTTAAGCCTGATGTGGGGTCAGATTATGTGACTATGATTGACTTTAATAGGTTTTACTGCAATTGCAATTCTTTTTATTATGTAGGTGAACAATCAAAGTATCAAAAAAAAAAAATGGAATTAGTGAATTGGAGTTATCACAAAGTTTGAAATACAAAGGAGAAGGCATGGATTGGTTTGCTAGTAGAAGGTTTAACTAGTACTGATCAATTAGCTGGTTGGTGAACCAATTTGATGTTGGATGCATGACTTTGCAAAATTGGCCAAATTGATGTTGATTTGTTGCAATTTCTAAAATGATACGTGATTTTTTTAGAACATTTTGAGGGTACTATAGGCATTTTAAGGGAGATTTATAAATACCATGATGACAAATGACCTAGAAAGATGTGATTATTTAGGAGGGAAGGAGAGATTCTTGAGATCAAAAGGGAAAAAGATTTGTGGAAAGAGGAGTAAGTAGGTTAAGTTGAAGGTGGCGACTCCAATACCACCATTGAAGGCATTAACTCTTAAAAAAGTTTTCTTTACATTTTTATTTCCTTTTATTATAGTTTTAGAGATGTTTAATACTTATTTATATGTGATTTTTAGTATGAATAACTAGAATCTTAAGCTAGGGTGAAAGGATATAGCTTATTTTAAGGTTAAGTTGCTTAAGTTTTTATGGGTTATTCACACTATTTGGATTGATTGACTTATTTAATAAGAGTGACGATTTGATTTATTTATTTGAACCTTAATTGATACTTTCATACTTGATCACCATAAAAATAGATATGTGGGTTATGTTAAAATAGACAGATGAGATATAACCATACATTAAATAGATAAACATACAAACTTTGAGGTAGACATATGAATAAATTTTTGTGATGTTGCATAATTCCTTGTACTTAATGGATTTAATATCTTTTTGCATAAACTTGATAGAGGATTGTATATAAATTAAGTACAACAGGTGTTACTTGATAAGGAACACTTTCTCTTAAAGAGAAAACTAACATTCAAATCATAAACTCATAAAGACCTAATATGATTCACCCCCTTTTGGGGGAAACCCAATAACCCTAGTACCTAATTTGATTAAAGAAATTTCAAATTCCTTCGCGTTATTATTTTATTAATTAATTATATTTAATTAATTTTTTTTTAAAATCAAATTTCTTTTAGTAATCTTGTCTAATTTCATAGTAGTATAAATTACAATCGAACTCTTATTCTTTGTGAGTATGACATTTGGAATATTCACTGGGTTTTATTATTACGATTGACCTTATGCACTTACAAGTACATTTGATCAAGTTTTTGGCATTGTTGTCAGGGAATGATGATATTTATTGTGATTTATGTCTTTTATTACTTTTATTTGTTTGCTTTGACATAATTTGTTTTGTTCTTCTTTCTTTTGTGAGATTTGGTTTCATTTGTTTCTATACTTTATTGATTGTATTTGTAAATCACTTTTTTGTTGCCTTTATTCACTTTTATGTTATTAATTTAATTTTTGCCTTTTATTGTTATTTTTATTTGCAAATAATGTATGTGCTTAAGAAAGTTTAAGAGAATTGAATTACTTCCTTTGAATCTTAGGATTAAAAGGGCTTGTTGTCATAATCAAGCACAAAAAAGAGTAGAGATGGTAGAAAATCAAGGAGGGAACAATGAAAAAGTGGTTTGTTGAGCCAATAATAGTGGTTAAGGAGCACATTTATAAGTCTGACTTAATATGAAAGACATTCAACAACTTATGCTTGATGTCTTCCCTTTTTGCATTGAGCATAATACAATAACATGCAATTATGAGTCAAAAACAATTCACTTTAACATGTTGCTAGCCTTTCATAGGTTATCAAGTAAAAATCTTCTCATCTTTATTAGATAGTTTTATAATATAATTGAAACCTTTCCTTTACAAGATTGTTTAAAGGATAAGTTACAAATGCAATATTTCCCTTGTAATCTAAAGGATAAGGCAAAAACATGGTTAATCA
Source organism: Bruguiera hainesii (assembly GCA_023213295.1). Lineage (NCBI taxonomy): Eukaryota > Viridiplantae > Streptophyta > Magnoliopsida > Malpighiales > Rhizophoraceae > Bruguiera > Bruguiera hainesii. The sequence goes on along the minus strand of JAHOYR010000015.1, from coordinate 9,872,390 downwards.
ATTTACTTAAAGGATCACTTACTACTTAGGACTAAGTTTATGACAAGTTCATGACAAAGTACTACTTATCTTAGAAGATTATAGACTTTAGAATCAAGATTTGCTTGTTCTCTTAACTTGATAGAGAACCTTTTCATAAGGTATGAGATAGATTCAAGATGCTTTTAGTAAAGTGTCTTTATCATCAGTTCCTAAAATGCTTCAAATGCAATTTTTCTATAGTGGATTGGATGCAACTTCATAAATCCTGGTCAATACCACAATAGGTGGCTATGCAAGTGACAAAATTGCTAATGAGGTCTATGACATTTATGAGATGTTGGGCATTAATTTCAAATAGAAGGCTGTGAGAGGAAGAATGGAAAGAGCTTATGAGTTGTTAACCTAAAATGATATGGACACTTCAAGTTGCTAATTTAGCAAGGTAAGTAAAGTTTTGGGTGAATTGAGAGACCATGCATAGAGAATAATGTTCATATTATAGGATGCTTGGTCATACCATGAACACTTATATGTATGAACATTTCTTTGGTTCTAATATGGAAGACATTAACTACATAGGGGCCTATGCAGGGAAGTAACCATGGAATGATCCATATTTCAACACTTATAATCTAAGATGACATAACCACCTAATTTTTGCTTGGAAGGAACTAGGCAATAAACCTAATGTATTGTCTGGATTCTAGTAAAAAGTACCTTTTCAAGGTTAATTGCCTTAACCTATAGAAAAAAAGCCATAATAAAAAAGTATGCTTATGTAATACATGTTCAAAATGAAAGAGATGGTAAGTAGCCATAATGTTGCATTGAAAAAGCTAAATGCAAAGATTGAATAAGTTGCCGTAACTCAACAAGCTTTAATTCATAATTTCCATGTTTAAGTGGGGCAATTAGCAAATGTGGTGTCCAGTAAAGGTTAAGGAAAATTATTTAGCATTAACAAAGTCAATCCTAAAGAAGATGACCTACTTATTGCTTTGAGGAGTGGAAACATTGTTGAGCATCCTAGTATTATTGAGCATTATTGATGTGGTGACATCAAAGAGTATAAAAAGGAAGCATATAAACCAGCTCTAATCTAAATAGAGGACAAGGGATAATTGCCTAGCTAAAAGAATACGAATGACTCTTATATCTTATGAGGTTAAACCCTATGTCCCACTCATCTTATTTCCTTAAAAGTTAAAGAAGCATAATGATGAAAAAAACTTCTTATAGTTCTTGCAAATATTTAATAAGTTTCACATTAACATACCTTTTGTAAAGGCCATAACTCAAAGGGCCTTATATACTAAGTTCTTCATGAAAATTATCTCTAATAAAAGAAAGCTTAAAGAACATGCTATAGCAGCCTTGATAGCCAAGTGTAATGTAATCATTTAAAACAAGTTAACTCCAAAGTTGAAGGATCTAGGAAGTTTCATTATTCTTTGCTTTATTGAAAAAGTTATTGATAAATACTTGTGTGATCTTGGCATTAGTATTAATCTAATGCCTTTATCTCTTTTCATAAGACTTGGAATGGGTTAAAACTAACCATTATACCATTTTAATTAGTTGATCTATTCATTAAGTACTTGGTATGATTAAAGACGTATTGGTAAAGGCTGAAAAGTTTTATTTCCTTATTGATTTTTTTATTGTTAAGATTCCATTAATTTTAGGGAGGCCATTTTTACCAATTGGAGGCACTCCTATTAATGTACAATAAGGGAAGCTTATACTTTATGTAAGTAATGAAAAATAAGAATTCAATGTGTTCAAGACTATAAAGTATCAAACCATTAGTGATTCTTACTTTATAGTAAAGGCTATCATTCTTATCTTAGAGGTGGCTTTCAAAGAAGAAATCCTTATGAAGGCACATGTAACTTACATCACTCATAATATTATTGATAAGGATAAGGATTCAATACTCTTAGAGTGTGTGATAATACTTGATGGAGTTGGGCCTTTAGTTCAATAAGGAAGACCTATGTTTGAATAATTTAGTCTTAGAAAGTCTAAAGCATCACCTTCTCTAGAGATGCCCTCATAACTTGAGCTTAAGTAGCTTCTAAACCATTTGTGGTATGCTTACTTGGGTGAGTTTTTTACATTTCTTGTCATCGTGTCAACAACTTTGAGTGAGTTTGAAGAAGAGAAGTTATTGCAGGAATTAAGGCAATGTAAAAAGGCTTTAGCTTGGACATCTAACAAGGAGTTTCCTTAGACATGTAGGTTTTTGTAAGAGGTTTATCTAGGAATTTTCAATAATCACCAAACTATAATGTGTTTTGTTAGTTGAGGATGTACCTTTTCAATTTGATAATGAATGCATGGAAGTTTTTATTAGGCTAAAGAAAGTTGACTTTGGTATCAATTATTGTAGCCCTAAATTGAAGTATACCTTTTGAATTAATATGTGATGATAATGATTATATTATGGGAGTTATGTTAGGGCAAAGGAGGGACAGATAATTGTATTTGATTATGACAATAGATTACTGAATGATGCTCATATGAATTATACAACCATAAAAAAAGAAGTCTTTGCTATTGTTTATACTTTTGATATATTCTATTTTTATATGGTGAGAACCAAGGTCATTGTTTGTATGAGTCACTCAACTATCAAGTATTTATTGATGAAGAAAAATGCTAACCCATAGTTAATCTAATGAATTTTGCTTCTATAATAGGTCGATTTAGATATTTGAGACAAGAAAGGCTTGGAAAACTTAATGGCTAATTACCTTTTTAAATTAGAGTAGGAAAAGTCATAAATGGAAAACATTATTAATGATTATTTTCTAGGTGAATACTTGTAGTCCATTTAATATGTAGATTATATGAACCATTTGGTGAGCAACATCATTCCATCAAAGTTCTTTTACCATAAAAAGAAAAAATTCCCTTTAGAAGTCAAGCATTATATATGGGAGGACCCACTGTTATTCAAGAATTGTATTGACGAAATTATTAAAAGATGCGTGCCTGATAAAGATATGGTGACTATTCTTACACTGTCATTCTATACCATGTGGAGGTTATCTTAAGGGTTGAGAAAACTACTGTTAAGGCACTTTAATTGAGATTTTTCTGGCCAACACTTTTCTAAGATGTATAGAGTTTTGTCTTGGCATTTGATCGATGCCAAAAGATTGGCCCTATTGGAAGGCATTAAGAGATGCCTCAATTTGATATTCTTGAAATAAAGCTATTTGATGTCTAAGGTTTAGACTTTGTAGGACCATTTTCACCTTCTTATGAAAATTTCTACATTTTAGTAGTAATGGATTTTGTTTTTAAATGGGTTAAAGCTATGACATTGCCTAATAATACTACTAAAGTTGTGACCAAGCTTATTCATGCTTTAGAGTACTAAGAGGCATCATTAGCAATAATAACATTCACTTTTACAATAAGGACTTCAAAGCTCTCTTGAGTAAGTATAGGTGTCACTTTAAGACAAGTACACTCCCTATCATTTGTAGATAAGTAAACAAATGGAAATTTTAAATAAAGAAATCAAGTCAATTTTAGAAAACTTGATGTTGCATTATAGGCTTATAGAATAACCTTTAAGATGCCTTTTGGCATGTCTTCTTATTAGCTAATCTTTGATAAAGTCTGTCACTTGTAGGTAGAGTTAGAAAATTTTGCTTATTGGACAATTATAACATTGAATTATGACTTAAAATCAATTCGTGAGAGGAGACTTTTTTAGCTTAATAATCTTAAAGAGATTCAAAAGGACTCTTATGAGAATGCTCACATTTATAAGGAAAGAACCAAGGTATTACACAATAAGTGCATCTAAAGGAGAGAGTTTAAGGAAGGTTAAAATGTGTTGCTCTTTAATTCTTGCCTTTGACTCTTTCTAAGCAAGCTTAAATCCAAATGGTATGGTTTTTTTTTTGTTGTAATTAAGGTTTATCCACATAGGGCAATTAAAATAAAAAGAGACAACCTAAGACCTTTTACTATCAATGGGCACAGATTAAAACACTACTTTAAATGGGATGGGTGGAGAATATTCACTCTATCATGTTACTTGATTGACCTCAAGAGACAATATATAGTTAGAGACATTCAAATCAATCGATTCTTGAGAGGCAATCTAAGTCTTTTTTTTTTTTTTTCCTTATGTAATTTACTTTTCATTTGTTTTATGTTTTGTTATACGTTTATAAGGAGGTGCAAGACATGATCATTATTTTGCCAAGGGCTAACTACTATATCACTCATTTAAAGTTTGTGTCCCATCCCTTTTGTTTCTTATTTATGAAACATTTGATATTATGTAGATTTTTTTATGTAATAGGCATTAGACCTAGCAATGACATTTATGTATAATATTTTTATATTAATTGAACTTTTTGAATTATGAGCACAAATAGTTATGTCATTGTTATATCATTTTCATTAATTTGGTAGGTTTTGAGCATTCATTTTGCCTATTACTGCATTTTTTTATACCTATTTTACTATAATGATGGTTAGAGGTTTTGAGTTAAAGCCAAGGATTCATTTTACTTAGTATTTTGTGATGGACCAATGGGTTTGGAAAAAAAAAAGGATTTTTGTCTTGATTGGACTGACGTTGGTTCTACAATTAGTTTTCCCATTCTATAATAATACAAGCCAAATTGGCACTAGATGTAGAATTATTTGGTGGGTTAGTCCATTTCTAAAAATTTACCAAGAAAAAAAGAAATAAATAAAAAAAGAACCAAACTAAAGCTAGTTATAGGATTAGTCTTTAAACCTATTATTTGTTGGATAGATAATTAAGTCAGATTAACACTGGTTAGTGAATTGATCACAAAGTCGATCAAGTTTGATCCACACTTATCCTTTATAACTCCCACTCACTTTAAAGCCCAAACATACCTTTTTCTCCTTTTACCACTACCCAACTAAATCCCCACCTATCCTTACCCATATAATAGTACTCATTCCTAAATTCTTTCATTAATAAATCCATTAACCTTCCCAAAAGTCCTATACTTTGATTGAAGGTTGATTTGAGGAGTTTCAAGATTGATTTAAGGGTTTGACCATCATCTACCAATTGGGATTTTGCTTCCTTTGAGGTATAAATTGCGATCTTTTTCTCAAATCTTGGATGGATTGAGGTTTACATGGCTTGGACTAATATTATTCTTACTTTCCTTTATGAAGGAATCCACATTATTCTTGAGCATGTTATGAAATGTGGAGTTTAAGATTCTTGAAATAAGATAGAATTTTGTTGTATTATTGGTTTAGTTGAATTCCATTATGTTGGTTTTATCTCACTGTGTTTAAGTTCCCTTTGCTCGCCCTCTTAATTGAGGTAGCCATATTTGTTATTATGTGGAAAGATGGTCATCAAGTTGCCTTTTCTAGGTATGCACAATTTTATGTGGTTTATACGTTGATAGAACAATAACATTGTGGTTGAAATGTACCTCGATGATGAGATTGATACCTTATTTCACTTGAGAAATGCATTTGATGTACTTGGTTAGACACCCATTTTGCAGCCATGAGGTGTATACTAACTTGACTTGGTGCAACAATTTTTCACCAATATTGAGTAAAGAGAGAATATGGGCTTAAAAAGGATTGATTTCTATATAAAGGGGGTGTGAATTAGTCTTGATCAAAAGTATCTTGCCACCTTGTTGGAAGCACCTAATGTGGGTTTGCCTTTTGGAACATATGGCCCAAATATTGTTTATGATCCCACTTACAATGGTCTCTATGCCCATTATGAATTAAACTTTTGGATGATTAATTATTATGGTCAAACTCTCATCCCTACTAAGCACCTCAAGATTCGAGACCACTTATTTGTCTACTTGTTAAGCTTTAATGTCATGCCAAAAGCTAGTGGATTGAATGACGTTTGACAATGTGACATCTATTTTATTTGAAAGATGTTTCATGCTTTTGGCATTATTTAAGGAATATCTTTAGCTTCCCTCATCATTTAATACATGTGTGAAATGATTAAATCTAAATGTCTTACTAGGAATTTTTGCTTTCCTTTGGTCCTAACCAAGGTGTTTATGGACCTTCAAGTAGATTTACATGGTGAGTACTTGATGGAGACTATAAGGGATAAGGTGTTGGACACAAATACATTTTGTAGTATTGGTTATGTTTTAGTTAAGGGTGCTTGGAAGAAATTAATGTGGGAACCACTTGGCACTAGTGAACAAGCAAATGATCGTCTTGATGTTTTTGATGATGTTAAGTTAAAGGTTGAGTTCCAGCATCATATTGTTAAAGTGACCACAAATTCCACCGAACCAAAAGAGTTACATATAGGTCCCTCATACTCTTCAGGTTCTTAATTATTTTTTTATTTTAAAAGCTATATAGATGCTTAGGATAGGAAGTTAGATGAGCATGCTTAAAAAATGGATGCCTTAGAAAAGAAGATGGATGAGATTCTAATGGCATTGAGAGAAAAGAACTTGCTTTAGTGATTTCCAACCATCATGTCTCACATTATTATTACATTGCTTTTCATGTTATGATGCTCTGTCCTCCTAATGTTTACATTGATCATGTTTTGTTGTCTTTCTCATATGTACTTGTTAAGATCTAATTTTCTTATTTTATATGTTGTTTTCTAAGAAGATGTACTTAAATTCCCTAATACAATGCTATGTTTTCTTACACTTCCTTCTAATGTCTTCCCTTTTGATGCAAATAATTTTCTTCCTTAATATGCTTTGCTAATTCCTCTTTTCCCCAATAATGTTTCTAAATGTTATGATGTGATAATAGTTGGTAACCTACACAGAAATTAGACTTTGCTTTCTCTACCTATGATCTTATCTTGGGAAGTTTTGTTTTTCTTACCTTTACTTTATCTTTCCTTGCAACATTAGTGATAAGGTTGCTTAAGTTTAGGGGGCGTGCAATTTTAGGTCCAAAAGTTTTTTGAATCTTTAACAATTTTTTTAAAACTTTGCTTGATTATGTATAAGCTAATGTGATATTCACTTAAGTCTTAGTTGGAACTCTTGGAAGCCTATGATAATACTAATATAAGTAATGTTGACATTCAAAGGTTGTTTAGCATTAACTAACCATGATTGGTTAATGGTGGAATCATTCTCCACTCAAAATTTGTCTTGAAAAATGATTTTAAGTGTGAGGATTTTTAGGTGTGCAATGTTTTACATTTGAGTGAATTTCATGTGATTCTTAACGTCGTGCATTTATTTAGAGCATTATAAATGCATGATCATATCTTGAGATGAAATTCTTGTATGACATACCTTGGTTAAGGATATGATTTATGATTTATTTATAAAAATAAAATCTTTTTTGAATAAGGATGAGATTATAAGTTGTAAATGGATTTACTCTAATATTTTGTGTGACCAAGTAATTGAGAGTTAACATCACAAATGTTGATCTTTATGTCAAAAAGTGGCTTAAATCATGAGTATGCAAAGCACTTTAGTGCCTAACTTATGAAGTGATAATTGGGTATTGTCATAACAAATGATGACATTCGTGTCAAAAAGTAAGTTTGTGCTGAGAGAGGAAAATTGTTGTAGCCTCTACTTTTCAAAAAAGAAAAAGAGAATCTTATTAATCCTTAACCTTGTTGTATTTGCATTCATGGAGAGAGGTGAGATAGTTATGCTTATGAGACTCAAAGATAGATTGTGTGTTGTTTGTATCTTGTGTGACCTTCACTAAGTAGTTTCATTAAGTACTAAGAGGTTTTCACTCACATATCCATCATAATTTAGTTGTTTGGTGAAGAACAAAGAAGCCATTGATTGAGATTTATTAGTGATATGTTGAATAATGCTTTTGGGTTAACATTGTTATGTGTTAATGAGACATCATTTTGAAAGTTTGAATTGAGTATAACTTAGGTGAATTTTCATGTTAGCTATGTTGTGCATGCTTAGTTTATAGTTTACAATTGCTTGGGGAGAAGTACTAAGTTAAGTATGGTGGAATTTTATACGTTTAGTAATTGTACAAATTATATATTAAATTTTAAGAATGATATAGGGTCAAATTATGTGATTATGATTAGTTTTAGTAAGTTTTACTTTGTTTGAAATTCTTTTTGTTTTGTTGGTGAAGAATTAAAGTAACAAAAAAAATAGAATTAGTGAATTATACTTATTGCAAAGATTGAACACATAGGAGAAGGTATGGACCAATCATTAAATTGGTTAGAGAACAAGTTTGTCACTAGAAGGTCTAATTAGTGCCAGTCCTTGCACTGGTTGGTCAATTAATTTGATGTTAGATGTGCAACTCTACAAAATGGACTAAATTAACATTGGTTTATTTCAACTTTTAGATTGCACATAATTTTTTTGACATTTTAAGGGTATTTTGGTCATTTTGAGGGAGATTCATAAATACCATGATTATAAATGATCTATGAGGGTATGGTTGGTCAAATGGAAGGGGAAATTCTTGAGAACAAAAGGGAAAAAGATTTTTAGAAAGAGAAGTAAGTAACTTAAATCAAAGGTGGTAGCTGTAGTACTACCATTAAACGCCTCATCTTCGATAAAAGTTTTCTTTACCTTTTCATTTCCTTTTATCATAGTTTTAAAGATGCTAAATACTTATTTATTTGTGATTTTTAGTCTAGATAATTAGAATCTTAAGATAAGGTTAAGGGATGTAGCTTATTTTGGGGTTGGTTCACTTAGTTTTTTTTTTTAATACTTTTTGGATTGAATAAGTTATTTAGTAAGAGTGGTGATTTGATTTATTTATTTTAAGTTTTATTGATAGTTTTGTACTTGATCATCATAAAAGTAGATGTTTGGGTTGTGTTGAAATTGATGAATGAGTCATAATCGTACATTAAATTGATGAACATACAAAATTTGAGATAAACATATGAATAAATTCATGTGATATTACATAGTTCATTATATTTAATGGATCAATATATTATTGTGTAAGATCAATGGATGATCGCATATAGATTAAGTATGACGAGTGTTGCTTGATAAAAAACACTTGCTATTAGAGAGAAAATTGACATTTAAATCATGAACTTATAAAAATCTAATGTGATTTGCCCTTTTTTGGATGAAACCTTGTAGCTTTATGTTGTTCTCACAGCCTTGTATAGGTTGTAATTGTTGTCAACTAGGGTTAAGTATGCAAGAGAGTAAAGTCACATGGAAGGGCAAGAAAGTAAATCCGCCATGTAAGCCCTATTAGGGTTTCATGGAAGAGAGTATATAAAGGCCTTGGAAGACAAAACTAGGGCAGAGGGTCAACACAATTGAAAAAACAGCAACCCTACAACCACCGGCCAAAAAGGAAGAGAGAGCAGAACGACAAGAGATCAGAAACGACACCATTGGGAGAGCAAACCAGAAACGTCTCCACCGGGAGAGCAAACCAGAACGTGCGACCTCCTGTAAGCAAACCAGAAACGCCTCCTGCAAGCAAACCAGAAACGCCTCTTGCAAGCAAACTAGAAACACATCCTGCAGGCAAACCAGAAACGCCTCCTGCAAGCAAACTAGAAACACATCCTGCAAGCAAACCAGAAACGCCTCCTGCAAGCAAACCAGAAACACATCCTGCAAGCAAACCAGAAACGCCTCCTGCAAGTAAACCAGAAACACATCCTGCAAGCAAACTAGAAACGCATAACTAGTAAGAGGAGAAATAAGAAATAGACCACCCGGAAGAGAAGACAGCAGACCTGGTATCCATGAGACCACCCGAAAGAGAAGACAACAGACTAGAAGCATGAGGCAGGCCGAGAGACGTGAACCAGAAAAACCAGTAGCGTGAGGCAGGCTAAGAGACGTGAAACAGCAGACCAGAAGCGTGAGACCAAAACGTGCAATGGCATGACTGATCGGAAGCGTGGGGCAGGCCATGAGACCTGAAACAACAGACCAGAAGCTTGAGTGCAAGCTGTGAAACCGTGAGACGGTGAAAGCAGGAGTTGTGTGAAACAACCTAGAGAAGGAATTCGGCGAAGTATCGGAAAGAACTCAACATATTTCCAGATTTCTTCAAGAAAGGTTAAAGAGCGTTGTGGTGAACTTCTAAGCGACAGTGGAGCAGCCTTTCAATTCAACAGAGGCAAGACAAGCTAGAAGAAGGGTAGACACAGTAAGTGACACTCTTTGTATTGTACTTACTTAGTAATTGCAATAGTGAAAGGAGTAGAAGATTAAAACATCCATTGTAATTGGAATTCTCAAGTATAGTGGATAGTCTCGATAAGGGAGAGTCCCTACCACCGTGGATGTACGTCACGTTGACAGAACCACGTAAATCTTGTGTGTCCTTAATTTGCTTTACGTTCTATGTCTTGAATTGAGTTGTGAACGCAGTTAAAGTATCAGCCAACCCATAACCTAACGAAGACCTAAATAAGAACATCTGAATTGTCTATTAGGCAAGGTGTCTCAAAGGTGACTTTGGGGACTATTGTGATTAGTAGGTAGCAATAGATCTACCTTAGTCGAATCTGAGAAAGAGTTCACTTTTAAGAAGAGATTAAAGTTGTTCACTTTCCTGCGAATTGCGAATTGTGGTGATACTGATTCACCCCCTTCTCAGTATCACAAACTAGTAGATCCTAGGGTGAAGTTGGGAACTTCAATTGGTATCAGAGTATAGGTTCACCAGGATAAAGCTTAACAACTTGGTGTACTAGTTTGAAGAGTTCTATAAGTTTTAACTTGTTCAGCATATTGAGAAATGGACGTAGGTACCAGCACCAACACTACTTACAACAAGAAGGTTCCAATCTTCAACGAAACCAACTACTATATGTGGAGAGCGAGAATGCAGGTGGTATTTGCAACCATGGGCATGAACGTGGTGAAATCTGTACAGGAGGGTTTTAAGCCTCCAGAAGAAGGTAAAGATCCAACCCCAGAGGAATTAAGACAGTTTGAGATAAATGGGAAGGCCTCAAATGTCATCATTTCAGCATTGACAGATGCTGAATATGCTAAAGTTATGGATTGCAAATCTGCCAAGGAGATATGGGACAGATTGAAAAAAGTCTATGAAGGTGATGGTAGAATGCAAATGTCATCATTTCAGCATTGACAGATGCTGAATATGCTAAAGTTATGGATTGCAAATCTGCCAAGGAGATATGGGACAGATTGAAAAAAGTCTATGAAGGTGATGGTAGAATGAAGGAGGCCAAGCTTTAAGTTTTTAAGGAGAGATATGAATCTCTCAGAATGCAGAAAAATGAGACAGTCCAAGAGTTCTTCACCAGGGTTATTGATGCTATAAACGATCTTAGAAGTCATGGGAAGAACAAGAAGGACTCATCTATTGTGAAGAAAATTCTGAGAATTCTGCCTGAGAGGTTTGCCTTAAAGGTGGCAGCCATAGAGGAGAGTAGAGATCTTAATTCTATGTCTCTGCATGATCTCCAGTGCAATCTCATTGCATATGAGATGAGAATAAAGTCAACTGAGAGCTCCTCAACGTCAAAGGTATCAAAAGAGGCAGCTTTCAAAGCCATAAAATACTTAGAGATAAAAGAAGAGGAAGAATCATCCAGTGAGGATGATGATGATGAGGAGGAAGAAAGTGAAGGTGAAGTGTTGACATACTTCACAAGGAAATTCAAAAGGGGGTTTAAGAAAGGAAAAGGACAGTTGTCCTTGAGATGTTATCGTTGTGGACAGACTGGACACTTTACTTCTCAGTGCAAAGTGAAACTTGATGATGAAGATGAAGATGGTGATGATGAGCATAATTCAAAATGGAAAAGACCATCTTTCAAGTCAAGGAAGTCTAGTAAGAAGACTGCTAGCCCACAGAAGAAGAAGAGAGGCTCATTCAAGAGTTATGTGAGCCAGACAAAAGAAGCCGATGAGGAGGAAGATGTAAACTCATCAGATGAGCATGCCTTTATGGCATCAACTCAATATGATAGTTTAACCTTTGAAGAGGAAGAGGAGGTTGATGAAGAAGAACCAGATCTTGAAGCTGAGTTAGAAGTAGCTTCAAAGGAGATAATCAGAAAGGGCAGAACCATAAGAAGGTTGGAGGCCCACATAAAACAAGTTAAAGTAAAGTCTGAGGAAGCTGAAAGTCAAAAGGATGAAATAAGGGCTGAACATATTGACTTAAAGAGAAGATTTGAAGAACAGATCAAAATATGTGAAGACCTTACTATAGAGCTTGGCTCAAGGACTTCAACAATTGAAGAAATGGTGAGACTTTAGCAACAACTTAAAAGGAGTGAAGAGAACGTGCAGAAGCTTGAAATGATAGGAGAAACAAGTTCTGCAAGAGAAAAGAAGAATGAAGAGAAAGTGCAGAAATCTGAGGCTGCATTGCCTAAAGATTATAAGAATGTGCCACAGAAGTTGAAAGAGAAGGTTATGACTCAGGAGAAGATAGCTGAGAATAAAGAGGATTTGAAGAAGCAACCTAGGGTGGCAAACAAAAATAAAGAAAAGAAGGTCAGCCAGCAAAGGGCTATGGTTGAACAGAAGAAGGAGAAAAAGGTGGCTGAAATGAAAGCCACACAAGCAAAGAAGCCAGCCACGTTGCCTACACAGCAAGTAATGAACAAAAGAAAACAAGCTGTGATTAGACCCAAGAAGAGGCAGTTTCAAGGTTACTGTCTTTATTGTGGAGTTTGGGGTTATAAGGCAAATAACTGCTGGTGGAGAAGGCCAGTATATGTTTCCAACTTGAGAAGATACGATGCTGCATACAGGGGGAGACAATACAAAATTCAAAGGAGAACACCTGTCGTGAGTTCTTGCACGTACTGTAAAAAGCAAGGACACATTGACAAGGATTGTTGGTGGAAGCCCAAACCAGTGGTTTCAAAGAACAAGTTTGCTATATTGGGAGACTTGGAACAGTGTGAAAGGTGTGTGCAGGATGGCCATAATTCCAAGAGATGCATGACACTTCTCCCTAAGCAAGAGAAGGCACTCAATGGTAGAGTGAAAACAAGCGGTGTAGTCAAAGCTGAGAAAAAAGAGAAAGTTATCTTCTAGCTAATTCAAAAGAAGGAATATAAAGCTAAAAGGGAGGTGGCTAATATAGCTGAAATTGCACTTAAAGCTGACTATAAGGATAAGTAGTGGATATAATGATGTAGGTCCTTGACAGTGGATGCACTTCACACATGACGGGAGACAAGAGTAAATTGTCAAAACTAAACAAGTCAAGAGAAGGCAGAGTCAAGTTTGGCAATGATGATTCACTCAACATCAGTGGTCAAGGGTTAGTAAATATTGGAAAAGGAAAGCTAAAAGATGTTCTGCATGTTAAAGGACTCAGATATAATCTAGCATCTGTCAGCCAACTATGCAATGAAGACCATAAAGTGATATTCACAAAAACAAGTTGCCAAGTGAAGAGTAAAGAAGGCAATACTGTTACAGCTGGGAAAAGAACAGCTGGAAATTTATATGTAATTGATGAGGACAAGACAAATAGCTATTTACTTACAAAAGAAGAAAAAAATCAACTCTGGTATCGGAGGCTGGGACACTTAACACAGAAGAACATGAGGAAGCTGACCATTACTCATGCAATCAAAGACATTCCAAACCTTAAGAGAGAGAGGGAGTATGTCTGCTCAGCATGCTCTAAAGGAAAACAGGTCAGAAAGTAGTATAAGACCAAAGAGGTCAATTTTGAAGTAGTGCTTGACATTGTGCATACTGATTTGTGTGGATCGATGAGAACAAAAGGGTTGAATGGTGAGAGGTACTTCATCTTGTTTGTTGATAATTATTTCAGAAGGACCTGCATCATGCACCTTACACATAAGTCAGAAATTTTGAAATGCTTCAAGAGATATAAAAGATTGGCTGAAAATGAGAGTGGAAAGAAGATCAAAGTATTGAGGTCAGATCAAGGCACTGATTTCACAAATGGAGCTTTTGAAGATTACCTTGAGAAGCATGAAATTCACCATCAAATGGCAGCAGCAAGAACTCCTCAACAAAACGGGGTGGTAGAGAGGAAAAATAGAGCTGTGGTTGAAATGACAAGAACTCTACTGCTGGAATCCAAGATTCACACAAGATTTTGGACAGAAGCAACATTTACAATCGTGCACCTATTGAACAGAGTTTCACTAAGGCCCAATACTAATAAGGCTCCATATGAGCTATGGAGTGGGAAGAAGACAACAGCCAAGTATCTTAGAATTTTTGGCAGCCCATGTTTTGTGAAAAACAAGGAGCAAAACTTGGGAAAATTCCCTGCTAGGTCACATGAAGGCATCTTTGTGGGATACTCAACAAAGACAAAAGGTTACAGAGTTTTTCTGCATAAACTAGGAAAAGTGGTCACTTCCAGTGATGTGAGAATAGATGAAAACTGGAAAACAACGCATAATGGAGAAGCTAAGGATAGTGAAGGAGATGACTTCAAGATAGATGAAGAATCTAACCAACATGAAGAAGTGGGAAAAGAAGTAAGTTCAGACTCAGAGAAGAGTGAGTTTGAAGATGAAGAAGGAGATTCTCTTGCAACTAAGACTATGCAAGAAAGAAAGACTAAAAAGACATGGACCAGTGCTCATCAAGGAAATCAGATAATAGGTGACCCATCAGCAGGAGTTACAACAAGAAGAAGAATTGTAGGAGCTACTGCTTTACTCTCACAAGTTGAACCTAAATCTATTGAAGAGGCTGCACAAGACAAAGCCTGGATCAAAGCTATCAATGAGGAGCTGGATCAAATCAAGAAGAATGAAACATGAGATCTAGTTCCAAGACCCACTAACAAGAATGTCATAGGAACAAAATGGGTGTTTAAAAATAAACACAATGAGGATGGCAAGGTGGTGAGGAACAAGGCTAGGCTGGTTTGCAAAGGCTACACTCAGATAGAAGGAGTAGATGTTGATGAAACTTTTGCACCAGTAGCAAGGTTGGAAACTATCAGAATGTTCTTAGCTTTGGCAGCACATAAGAGGTATAAAGTTTATCAGATGGATGTGAAATCAGTCTTTCTGAATGGGCTCCTAAAAGAAGAAGTGTATATTGAACAACCCGATGGAGTACAAATCAGCAAGGATGAGACACAAGTGTGGAAGCTGAAGAAAGCCTTATATGGCCTTAAACAAGCCCCAAGAGCATGGTATAGCAGGCTGGACGTGTATTTGAGAAGGTTGAATTTCAGAAGAGGAATAGTTGATAATAACCTATATGTGTTCAACTCAGAGAAAGGCCAACTGATAACCATAGTATATGTAGATGACATCATCTTTGGAGGGGATCACTCTGAGCTATGCCAAGAATTTGCATAGAAGATGAGTGAGGAATTTGAGATGTCATTGATTGGAGAAATGACTTACTTTCTTGGATTACAAATAAAACAATGTGAAGAAGGTATTTTTATTTCTCAGACAAAATATGCCATAGAGATGCTGAAAAAGTTTGGCATGGAGGATAGCAGACCTGTCAGTACCCCTATGACAGTGGGTTGCAAGTTAACAAAAGATCAGTAAGGAAGGAGTACAAGCCTTACAGAATACAGGAAGATGATAGGGAGCCTTTTGTACCTTACAGTATCAAGGCCTGATCTCATGCAAGTTGTGTGCATCGTCAGCAGATTCCAAGCTGATCCTAAGGAATCTCATATGTTAGTAGTGAAAAGAATCCTAAGATACCTCAAGGGGATACTGGAAATGGACTTGTGGTATCCTGTCATGGGTTCTGTAAAACTACAAGCATACACTGATGCAGACTGGGCAGGAAGCACAGATGATAGAAAATCAACCAGTGGCTGCAGCTTCTACTTGGGTTCAAAGTGTGTTGCATGGCTAAGTAGAAAGCAAAATAGTGTTGCTTTGAGTACAACAGAGGCTGAGTATATGGCTACTTGTGCAGCATGTACTCAGGTGATATGGATGCAAAGACAATTGGCCGATTTGGGTGTTGAAGTGAAGTTACCAGTGACTGTACTTTGTGATAATCAAAATGCAATTGATCTTAGTAAGAATCCAGTTCAACATTCAAGGAGCAAGCATATTGACATCCGGTATCACTTTATCAAGGATCAAGTGGAAGAGGGCACAATTCAGTTGGAGTATGTCGGTACTAAAGATCAAATCTCAGATATTCTAACTAAACCTTTGTCCACAGAGTTGTTTGAAAAGTACAGATTGAGTCTGTCTATGCAAATGCCTCCTCAAGCCTGAAGTTCAGGTGAATCCTCCATCTCTACTTTGCAGGTTTTTCAAATTTGTAATTGGTTGGCAAAGGGGGAGAGAAGCAACAGTGCAGGGGGAGCTGTTAAGGAAGAAAGAATGCATATTTATGGGGAGTTGTAATCCATCTGCTTCTAGATTATTACTCTAAGAAGATTATGAAAGACTGCTGCATAATGGCTTTTGTTATGAATGTTGCCAACAATTACAAAGGGGGAGATTGTTGTTCCCACAGCCTTGTATGGGTTGTAATTGTTGTCAACTAGGGTTAAGTGTGCAAGAGAGTAAAGTCACATGGAAGGGCAAGAAAGTAAATCCGCCATGTAAGCCCTATTAGGGTTTCATGGAAAAGAGTATATAAAGGCCTTGGAAGACAAAACTAGGGCAGAGGGCTAACACAATTGAATAAACAGCAACCCTACAGCAACCGGCCAAAAGGAAGAGAGAGTAGAACAACAAGAGATCAGAAACAACACCACCAGGAGAGCAAACTAGAAACGTCACCACTGGGAGAGCAAACCAGAACGTGTGACCTCCTGCAAGCAAATTAGAAACGCCTCCTGCAAGCAAACCAAAAACACATCCTGCGAGCAAACCAGAAACACATCCTACAAGCAAACCAGAAACACATAACTAGCAAGAGGAGAAATAAGAAACAGACCACCCGAAAGAAAAGACAGTAGACCTGGTATCTGTGAGACCACCCGGAAGAGAAGACAACAGAGCAGAAAAGTGAGGCAAGCCGAGAGACGTGAACCAGAAAAACCAGTAACGTGAGGCAGGCCAAGAGACGTGAAACGACAGACCAGAAGCGTGGTGTACATCAGGAGACGGTGTGAGACCAGAACGTGCAACGGTGTGACAAACCAGAAGTGTGAGGACAGGCCGTGAAATGGTAAGACCGTGAAATAGGAGATGGGTGAGATCGTGAGATGGTGAAAGCAAGAGCTGTGTGAGACAACCTAGAGAAGGAATTCAGCGAAGCATCGGAAAGAACTCAACGAATTTCCAGATTTCTTTAAGAGAGGTTAGAGAGCATTGTGGTGAACTTCTAAGCGGCAGTGGAACAGCCTTTCAATTCAACAGAGGCAAGACAAGCTAGAAGAAGGGTAGACACAGTAAGTGACATTCTTTGTATTGTACTTGCTTAGTAATTGCAATAGTGAAAAGAGCAGAAGATTAAGACATCCATTGTAACTAGAATTCTCAAGTATAGTGGATAGTCTCAGTAAGGGAGAGTCCTTACCACTGTAGATGTACATCACGTTGACGAAACCACGTAAATCTCGTGTGTCCTTAATTTGCTTTACATTCTGTATCTTGAATTGAGTTGTGAACGCAGCTAAAGTATCAGCCAACCCATAACCTAACGAAGACCTAAACAAGACCATCCGAATTGTCTATTAGGCAAGGTGTCTGAAAGGTGACTTTGGGGACTATTGGGATTAGTAGGTAGCAATAGATCTACCTTAGTCGAATCTGAGAAAGAGTTCGCTTTTAAGAAGAGATTGAAGTTGTTCACTTTCCTGCGAATTGCGAATTGTGGTGATACTAATTCACCCCCCTCTCAGTATGACAAACTAGTAGATCCTAGGGTGAAGTCGGGAACTTCACTTTAGTACCTAATTTGATTAAAGAAACTTCAAATTCCTTCCTATTATTAGTTTATTAATTAGTTAAATTTTATTATTTATTTTTTTTAAAATCAATTTTCTTTTAGTAATTTTTTTAAATTGTGTTATAATATAAATCATAATTGAACTCCTATTCTTTATGGGTATGACACTTGAAATATTTACTGGGTTTTAGCACTATGATTGACCTTATGCACTTATAAGTAATTTTGATCACATTAATCTTTTGGTATATAACACTAATCAACGGTGTTATTTTTCAAATCCAAAAGATGTCATGATATCATTGAACTTAGTTTATCATTGTAAGAAAAATTATTTCAATTCATATATTAACTTATTTAATCTACATACCATTTGATCTTTACCTTCAATGAGAAAAACTTTAGGTTGATTCATGTAAACTTCTTTTTCAAGATTTCTATTGAAAAGGTGAGTTTTCACCTATATTTGGTATAACTCTAAATAATAATAAGCCACTAAGGTCATAATTATCTTTAATCAATACTTTTTATGACATGTGAAAATGAAACTAGACCTTATTGATTCTAATATCAAAATCTTAACTCTTGTAAATAAACCACATAATCATCCGAAATAGTTAATCTCTTTTTTCTTTGAGATCTCCTTAATACTATTCCTTATGGTTTATTTACATTAGCCAGTTATGAATTAGTTTCTTCATCCGAATGTCTTTTAATTTTACAACAATATGTGGTGTCATGGTGAATAAAGGAACTATTATAGGTATAGAAATATTTACCCTAATTGTTTTTTAGTTCACATTTTGATGTTTATTACTCCTATAAACTACATTATTCTTGATGAATTTTACATTACTAGTTTCTATAATTCTCAAACAATGGTTATATCCTTTATACTTCTCTAAGCAATTAATAAAATAGTCTCTAATCACTCAAAAGTCTAATATCTTCTATTATAGATTATTCATTCTTATAAGCAACATTAAACATCCAAGTGCCTTAAATTAGGTTTTCATTCTATCCAAAGTTCTTTAAACTACTTTTTTTGAAACTTTATGTAACAAATAATTTGTGGTTTTGAGTGTATACATCCATAGTTTGGGTAGGAAAGAGTTACATATTGCACTTTTGACCATAACTATTTATGTTCTGTTATGCCTTTTTTTCATTTTTTTATTTTTTTTGATAAGGTGTGTATGACATAATTTACCATACACATATATGTCTAACATAGTTTATCATATAAATATGTCATAACTTTTGAGGAATTTCATAAATGAACGTAGACATTGTCCCAAATCATTATATTTTTTTATAATATTCATCACTATTATATGTTCTTATAATTTTCACTTTTTATTTAATTGCTTAAAACCTCTTTTATATATATCTTAAGGGTATTTAATGATTAAGTTTTTATAAAGCAAATAAACATAATTATAACATGAAAAATCATCTATAGAGGTGATGAAATACAATTCTTCATTAGGGTTAGAGTATTCAAAATTTGTAAATATTAGAGTGTATAAGTTCAAGAAACTGGATGCTTCTTATGCTACATTAATGCTAAATTTGGTTTACTTATATGTTATAAGATCAGTAAAATCTAAATTCAAAAGAATATCATTATTAACCAATCTTATTAGCATTTCTTTAGATATATGATCTAAATATTTATGTCATAAGTAAGTAAAATTTTCATTCATCGTACTATGCTTAATTTCAATATTATGATTCATAGAAAATAAAGATTCTTTTAAACCTTATCATATTTTAATGATATAAAATATTAATAAGAAAACATTAAAAAATATTTGTATTCTTATATCAACTAAAACAATTAGATCATAATGAATCATTCTATCATTATAGATGTATGAATAGTAGTATTAGAATCAATCTACCGAGTATTATTAGGAAATTTAATTAAATTTAATTCAAAACATACTAAAGTATTTGAACCTTCTTTTTATTTTGAATTAAACTTTTTAACATGAAAAATATAAATAAACTCTTTACTTTCTTAATTAGTTGACTTTTACTTTTATTTTTTTCCTAACTTTTAATAACTCACTTAATTTTTCTATCACATTTTCTCTTGAACAAGTATAGTAGTCAATTCATTAACATTTTACTTTTCTTTTACAGTGTTATAATGAATTTAAAATGACCCATATTTAGGAAATAGTAAATTTAAAATAAAATGCATTAGAAAAGATTTATATATTATTAGTCTTAAGCTTTTAGATTTTGTTGTAAGATTAGACATCTTAATAATGTGCTTTTGCATAGTTTGTGACCCAATAAACTTCATAGTCATAAGTTCTATCATAAGAGTACTAACAAGTGTGACTTGTCCTTAAAATGTAACCATCTTTTCATAAATTGCAAATATATTTTTATGCTTTCTATTTGTGACATAGTTTTCTTATTGTTGTTGGTAACAACTTTCAAAAATATAAAATTCAATTTGTTATTTCATTCCTAAACTTATTAATGTAACTTATCTTACTTTTTACTTAAATATATAATAGCAACAAGTTTACTAATTAATAATACAAGTCAATATTTATAATACCTAAATAAACATTAACTTGTTCATATCATTTTAAGAAGTTTAATCTTTGAACAAAATAATAATTAAAATATGTAAATGAATTAGAATAGTTATATAACTGTAAATACTTATAATTAATCATATATTAGATAAAAAAATTATAATATATTGTAGTTCTCTTTTAGAAAATTCTATAATACACTATCATAAATAATATTATTAAATTTGATAAGTAATTAAAATTATCAAAAATATTAATATATTTCAATTATATTATTAATAATAAAATAATAATTTACCTTTAGGTAAATTTTAAAGTTTTAATAATTAATAATGTCAAATTATTTAATCTTTTTTCTTTTGTTGATATTTTATTAAGATTATAGATAAATAACTTATTTATATATGTTATTAAACATATAGGTTTGGCCACTTTAATGACTAATAAATTATAACAATAATATATTTATGTTGGTTCAAACATTATACTTTGGTTACTTTGATGGTTAACAAATTATAATAATAATACATACATATTAAAATAATTCATTATTCATTATTAATAATGATCATAAAATTTAGGCCTATAGTTCATTTGGCGTGAGTTTATAAATAACACTAATGCACTTGACTTATAAGCACTTGTACTCCTTCATTAGTATAAAAGGAAATAAATTAATTCCTCGGTGGGTCTTGTTTAAGGACACAATATAGAAAACAATAAATCCAACCAAGTTAAACATTTCATGTTCTTTCAAATACCATACTATATTACAGATTAAGAATTCTCTTAGGGCTTTATATAAACTAAATTAACCTAACCTAATGGTTGTAAACACTTACATATATATGGTCACCTTTTCGTTTGACCTTGCTTCTTTATTCAAGGAGTTAAAAATTCTCTTACAAATATTAATAGCTAAACTTACTCACATTGAGCATGATAGATTAAATCCCTTTAATGTCATAAAGGACCATTGTGATCACCAAACAAGATGATTAAGGCATCTTTTTAAGGACAATTATCCTTACTCTTAAATAAGGCTCTTAATTGCCAAAATGTAGACTTCATCTTTTTTTATCTTTAAATCATATAAGAGTTAAATAATAATATAAAATCCTATTATTTTGATAAGATTAAAGAACAATCATAAATTAAGTAACAATATACTTTATCATTAAACAAAACATATTTAGTTTACAAAATAACATGTTTTGATACAACTTATTAGATTTCTTAATAAGAGCATTCTCATTAAACATTAATTTCAGATCTTAAAATTAAATAATTTCATATAAATAATACTATAAATAACATACTCAGATTTATAAAATCAAAACTATTAATACATCTAAAACTTTAGTGTAATTATATGCCTTTATATGAAATTTTTATGTGTGTTAGGAAGAGGGAAGACCTATTACACACACTTACACACATACACATCATTTCATAGTTTAAATTAAGTATATCTATTAATGCTCGAATTACGTTCAAAATTATTATTTTTAATAACATAATAATGTATAATATTATTCCTTACTAATCAAACTATATTATAAATGACTGCTTAATAAGAATATTATTTAGAAATATTTAATACTATTAATTAGAAATATTTTAACAGAGGTATCTTGGCTCTCTTTACTTGACCCATGCAATTTTATTGCATAAATTGCAAGTAAAAAGGAGGGTTAGAAGTCAATTTGCTATGATAGTATGACATAGGAGCTTATGACTATAAAGAAAATGTACTCATTACATATTATTCTAAGATATGTCCACATTGCATTGTTCTTGTATGCCATTTGAAGTATTTGGTCCTAGACCTTTATATATGAAACCATAAAATTAAATTTTAATGAGGGTGAACTTAAGTAAAAGGACAAAGGGTTAAAGAGGAGAAAGGATGAATAACATGTGTCCTATACCTATACAATTATATTGGTTAATTTGAAAAAGTCAAGTAGTCATAGTGGCCACTTTTAAGATCAATGTTAAAAGTTATAATCCTTTATATGATCCTTGACTTTAATGACAAGGAAGATGCCTTAAAAGGCTTCTTAATGTTATCATTTTCTGCACATAGCTTAACCTATCCTTTAAACATTATATCCATTTGCACCTAAGCACTAAACATGCCTACATTCCATGAATCATGTCATGTAATACAACCACCTTTTAGTCATAGATTCAAGTAGTCTGCAATCACTTTAGGAGTGATCTTCAATTCTTTTTCTTACATATATTAAATAATCACAATGTAACTTTTGTTTATGGCCATATTTACAAAGAAATACCTAATCATCTCAAAGAAAATTCTCCTCTAAAAGTGATGGACCTAATCTATTTTTGGAAGGAAAATCTATCCAAGAAACAATTTGATTTAAATTCAGCTACACAATTTAAGTTCAACGACCTTTTATGATACACAGATCTTTTCTTATACTTGGAAAAATCATTCTTATTTTGTAAAATTTTAAAACAACAATTGTAGAACTTTGATATATCAAATAAGTCAAATAATGATTGACTTTCTATGGCAAGTATTTATGGTGATGGGTTTAATGGTGGTACCATAAGTGGTGGTGCCAGAGATGATGGAGACTTGGAAATTGTCTTTAATGAGGATGTGTAGATTTTTCAACTATTCTTCTTTTTACTACTTGTTTAAATCTTTTGGTCAACAACTAGTTTAGGTCTCTCTTTTAGGGCTCAACAATTAAAGGAGGAAGAGGAGGAATTGATGGCAATAAGGAATCAGACAACGATGATGAATTAGATGATGTTGGTAATGGCACATACTCGACAATCACTTTTTGCCTTAGAGTCAAGGTCATTAAAGGTGCTATTGGAGAGGGAGGAATGGTAGTAGCATTACATGTCCTTGTGGAGGTTGAAGTCATCTTTTTCAAATTTAGTTTCTCCTTCTATAAAGATGATATCAATTTTAGTTTCATTGTTGATGAGTTTAAGAGATTGATCTTTATGGAGGTTTGACTTAAAGGAATTTCTAACTTTAAGGTTAGGATTGGAAAAAGAAAAGTAAATTTCAAATATGAGGGATTTTTGGATCTAAAAGATGAAAATCATATAAGTGGTTTAAAAACTTACTTCGGTTAACTAGAGTAAGTTATAGGTCAATTACTTACATTGGTCAACCTATACTTTTGATCTAGTCAATTGATTCGATTTGGACAAAAAAGATTGATTTTCACATTTCAAGCATAACATATCCAAACCATCATGCAACACATGTATCAAACAAGTAAACAAAAAAGTTATGCTACATAAAAATAAAACATATCAAATCACAACAATTATATAATTAAGAAATAAATTTGACTCAATCATGCCCAATATCTCTTTAATGGTCACAAATCTATCCTTACTCAAGGGTTTGGTGAAGATATTTGCTAATTTACCTTTAGTATTCATAAACTCTAAGAAAACACTCCCTTGAACATATAATCCCTAATAAAATGGTGTCTCAAGTCAATATATTTGGTTTGGGTATGGTGTATCAGGTTTTTGGTCGTATTAATTGCACGTATATTATCACATTTGATAAGCATATAAGAGTAATGCAATCTAAAGTCCTATAAGGTCTAGTTCATCCAAAGCAATTAAATACAATAAGTTCTTACTACTATGTACTCTACTTCAACTATAAAAAGAGTATATGAACTTTATTTTCTACTACATCATGAGACTAAGATTTGGCCAAAGAACTAGAATACACCTATATACTCTTTCTCTCAATTTTATCTCCCACAAAATTTAAATCTAGGTAATCAACTAAATCAAAAGTTGATCCCTTGAGATACCAAAGTTCTAAACTCATAGTTCCTTTCATATACCTAAGCACTCTTTTAATGGTAACTATGTGTGACTCTTTTGGAATGTATTGAAATCTTGCACAAAAATAAATATCAAACATCAAGTTTGGTCCACTAGCAATAAGATAAAAATGACTATCAATCATACCTTTATACTACTTTTAATTTATAATTCATCATTATTTAATTTTATAAAGGTGGTCATTAAAGTGTCATAAAGTTTGAAATCATCTTTGCCAAACTTCTTTAATAATTCCTTTGCTTACTTGACATAGTCGATGAAGATTAGAGATGGAAGAGATAGGCATGATAGTGTTAAGGTAAGCATTGCTTTTGACCTCATTTTCACCTTCTAAGGTTGGGGCTCTCTCTAACCTTATCTCTAAGAGTGTGTTTGGATTGTGTGAAAATTATAGTTAAGAAAATATTAGAAAAAAAATTTTAAAAAAAGGGGGCATTTTCCTTTGTCGAGTAAGAGGAGGGAGAGAAAAAAACCACATGAGAATGATTGGAAAATGACACATAGGTCCCACTTAAAAGCTTCCTCACTAAATTTAGTTAGAAAACTTGAGCAAAATAAGAGAGATGATAGCTCTATGTTCATAATAATCAAAATGCCAACAAATACCAACAACTAAATTCTCCTTATTTTTCTTCTTGGAATTCATTTATATCATCTATGAACTCATTCTTGTTTTGTGGAGATTTGGCATAAACATCATTATTTTTCTTTTATAAAAATTTTTACTCTAATAATAAAGAATTAAATTAATTTCTAATAAAAAAATTAAAATAATATACTATCATCTTGAGATTATATTTTGAAGTTTTTTCTCATTGTTACTTACCTAAATTAAGAAATTATGCCATATATTTATTTTTAAAATATTTTTTTTATTTATTTTGACATTAAAAATATCAAATTATATATTATTAAAAAAAGATTAAGTGTTATTTTATAAATATCAATTTATTTATCTATTTTTTCATTACATTCAAATAAAAAATTATATTTTTTTTATTCATTTTCTTTCTTACTTAGTTTTAACTTATCCAAAGAAAATTATTTTCTTTCCCTTTATTTTCTTTCTTACAACTTTTTTTCTCATAATTTTCCTATACACTCATCTTTAATTCAAATAAAGCATAAAAGAAACAGAAAAAAAAAAAAAAGGTTTGCCCCTAAGTGTCTAAACTTAGACATCAATTATGCAACAAGTCGCTTATAACTTGATGATATTGAACTGATGTTGTTCATTTTTTATTTTTCAAGAAAATAGGTTGAGATTTCTTAAAACCCTAAGTTTTTTGGTCCTTAGAGTTCAAAAACTAAAATGTTACATTACAAAAACTTATATTGAAAAGTGGAGTAACTTTTAAGATTGTTAGAGCTCGTGTTTTAGTTGGAGCCAATTAATTGAAAAAAAATTTATTATAGAGTTCTCTTTTTTTTTTTTCTCTTTTGTACAAAATAGGAACAAGAACATTATCTAAAGATAGATTATATTAATCTCTTTCTTTCTTTTTTTGGGGAAGGGGGTGAGGGTTACAGAAGGAAGCAATTAAATTGATTCTAAGGTTGATATAAACAATAAATGGTAGATAGAGAGAGAGAGAGTAATGCATTTATTTGCCTAGCAATTAGTTCACAACTCATTAAGGAAAATAATAATTAGGAGACTTTGGATTGTGATGTCTTTTTAATTGATAGATTTAGCCACTATCCACATGCTATTATATATGATGACAACTAGCATTTGAATTTGAAAACCTAATCCACTTTCAAAGGTGTTATACCTTATTAAAGTGATTTTTATTCTTTCTTCTTCATTTCTTTTTGGTTCTTTTGGTTTTTTCCCTTCTAATAATACCTAGGTCAAAAAAATATTTTAAGTTCAATTTAACCAAACCAAGTTCAGGCATAAGGTAAGCTAGCTATAAATCTTTGATCTTGGATGTATGAAAGGCGTTCAAACATAAAGTTAGATATATAGATAATGAGAAAGGTTGGATTTATTTTATATTTTGCACCCATTTATAAGACCTAGCCCACATAAGTGTCAAGTTAATTAGATTAGTCCCACTAAAGTACTTGAAAAATCATTTGTTTAGGAGGAATGTTAAGGGGAGTATGAGAAGATCAAGGTAGATTTAACCCAACTAATCCAATAATTAGGGACTAAAACATTTAAACTTAGTTAACGACTAAAATTATTGAATTAAGGCACATGAGCATTAACACCATCACTTTACAAATGTGTGGATATGACAATTGACATATTTATAATATGGACCAATAATAACAACAACAAACCTTAATTTTAAATTTAATTAAAATCAACTACATGAATTGATAGTTATTATTAAAGTATAAAAAATTTAATACCCTACTCTTTATTATTCAATTGTAAATAATATAAGTAAGGTTAATCCATAAGGAACACAATTCATTAGTAATTAATGAAAAATTAAAAATATTAACAAAATTAAGGAAAAAAGTGGAATTTTGACTTTGTAACAAATAAAATAAACAACTTGATCAAATAAAATAAATTATAGAAAAATCAAATATTAAAAGTTCAGCTCCTAGTTCATTTGCAACTATGACATTTAATAGTTTTGATCACTCATAACATTATTTCAATTTTAATGAAATTATTAATCCTAGATAACAACAAAATTTGTTACCCAAATTTTCTTTTAAATATTTATTAAGTAAAAGAAATTCTTTACTTAAATTTTAACTATTATACACTTACAACAAACTCTCTAGAGTAATATATTACCAACCTTTACAATTAAAGAAATATGTTAATATAAGTAATAATCACACAAGTTTAGATTATTTAGCATGCATTGAGTTATTCATAACAATAAGATGAAAATTTGTCCATAATCTCTTATTATTATTGGCCATTTGGTAATTAGAAAAAGGATAAAAACAAACAGCAATTCCTAATTCTAACAATTGATATTTGTTTAATCAATTCAGTAGGTCAAACCAAATTAATTAAACAAACAATCATTCAACTATTAAATTAAAATAAATCAAACAATTCTATAAAAAAAGAGAACAACATGCCAAAACAATCTATATCATTGAAATATCAAAAATTTTGAAATCCCCTAAAATTGTTAAAGAGTTTAACTATTTGATTCTCTATTTGTCTCTCTTATCCTTTCTACTCTTAAAACATAGTTATTTATATTCTAAGAATGTACATAGTAACCATCAACAAACCTTATGGACTCCCAGAATTCCTAATCTTATTTCTTTAATATTATAAAGTTTTTCTATTAGCTTTCAAGTTAATTATATATTAGATATAGTTAGAATTAAGGTCATACTTCATGAAAGTTGTAATCCTCCTCTTCAACTTTCCAATGCATCAAATATTTCCTAAAACAAAGGTCCAAAGCCAAGGTTATGAGTTAAAAAAATGAGACTAACTTAATCTAGTCCATGACAAATTCTACAATGACTTCTCTATTATTTTTGAACCATAAAACAATCAATTTAGGCTTAGGTCCCTTCATAATAATTATAGAGCTAAATGTTTAATTCAATTTAGGCTATTAAATCACTTCATGGATTTCTAAAACTCAAGTTATGCTTATTTAAGTACTTAGTACTTGGGCATGAATCTTACTCCAATTAGGATTCTTTCTCCAATTAAAATTGGATTTTTAGCTTTTTATCTTATCTTTGGAACAATGTTTCAATGACTAAACAAACTCAAATTTGTACTTGCAACCCCAATTTAGAAAATTTGAGATGTCTACTACAATTTCACTAAAAGCAACTTTTGGATCTAGACTTCGAAAAACTTGAAATAAACAACAAAAGTCAAAATAATAAAATATTAGAATTTTTCTTATTAAAAGTACATATTCTCAAAACTTCTCCAAAACATACCTAAGTCATAAAACATATTCTAATTAGTTTAAATAGGTATAACAATCTTTAAAAACAACTAAAAATAAAAGATAATAAATATAATAAATTCTCACTCATCAAATTCTCCCAAACATAACTTTTACATGTCTTCAAGCAAAACAAAATCAACTCAAAGAAATAGTAAACCATACACTAGTTATACCTTATAACACTAACACAATACATAAGCTTATTATATTTAATTCTCAACCAACATAACCACCTATTTTCAAAATACAACAATGTTAAATAAAATAATAGTGAGCATACTCATCCCTCTTCCTCTTTATTCACAATTTCCCTAAATTAGTTAATGCAAATCTCGCAACTAATACAACTTAGTCATGTATAGCTCACTTATTAACCATTCCTTTTTATTACTACAAACTAGCTAACAAACTAAGATGTCTTTTATTACAATACAAAGGTGAAATAGAACATACCCATAAATTAGGAAATGTACATTAAGGTACTTTGCATACTTATGTTCAAATCATTATTTGACATGAGTGTTAATACTTTTAGTGAAGTACTCTCAATTACTAAGCAACGTCAACAACAAAGTAAAATTAAACTTTGTTGTTTTTTTTTTCACTTTATTTACTTAAAACCTAAGTTCAGGACTAATTTATGAAAAATAGTTTCAAGAAAAACCATACACTTCTTACCCCTATTTTGTCACAAAACTCACACAACTTCTTAAAAAATATTATTTCAATTGAGTATCAAAAAGTCAAGCATATTTATCTTTATTCTACAAGATATTATTGACTTCCTAAGATAATACATCATAAAAATAACCTAATTTCGTACTTATGTATCATAAAGTATTTTAAAGCATAACTGATGTATAATTATTATTTCATGAAAATTTGAAAAAAATAAATCATACCTAAACCTCTCCCCTACACTTAAAATTTACATTATCCCCAATATAAGGCCAAATATAATGGAAGGTTATTTGAAATATAAATAAAAAGAAAAAGTAAAAAAATCAAATATGATTTATTCTTGAATTGCTTCTTAAATAGCACCTAAGTTTAACATCATTACCTTGACTTGCTTTCTCAATCTACATAAATTCGATCTTTCAACTTGATCACTTTCACATTTTGCACTTAAAAACTTTTATAAGAAGGTTTGAACCTATGACCATTCACCTCAATCACCTTGTCTGTCTTTGAGTTGCTTATCTTAACTCCTTAATAAATTGAAATAACATATTCTTTTACAACTTATAGAAGAGAAAATCTACCTTTGAAAAATTCTTGATAAATCTATAGAAACCTCCATGTTCAAGAAAAAATTGAACCTTCCATACATTTGTAAGGTAAGGTAAAGTAGAAATAAAATTTATTTTAGATTTATCTACTTATATTCTCTTAGCAAAAATAACATGTCATAAAATTATACCTTACTCAACCATAAAAGGACATTTTTTTTTCTAATTTAAAACCCAATTAGTTTCTAAACATCTCTTCAAGATCAATGTAAGGTTATCTAGATATATATCAAAAATATCACCATAAATACTAAATTCATCCATAAATACTTATATGATGTTCTCTAAATAATTAGAAAATATACTAATCATACATCTTTAAAATGGGGTTAATGCATTACAAAGTCCAAATGGCATATAACAATAACTAAACATACCAAATGAATATGTAAAATTTGTCTTCTCTTAATCTTCCAATGCAATCACAATATGGTTATAACTTAAAAAATCATCTAGAAATCAATAATGAGTATAACCAACTAATCTTTCTAACATTTGATCAATAAAAGGAAAAGGGAAATGATCTTTATGATTGGTAAAGTTTAACTTCCTATAATCAATACACTCTACAACCTGTTTGCACAAATATAAGTACTAGCTCATTATTATCATTTGGAGCCATTATGATACTAAATTTCTTTAGGACTAACTACAGCAAACTCACCACTTGTTATTCGAGATTGGATATATGATGCCAATATCAAGGAGTTTCAGAATCTCCTTTTTCACTACCTTCATCATTAGGATATTCAACTGATGTTGAGCTTCCCTAATTGATTTGGCTCCTTCTTCTAATAATTATTAGTGCTTACATATGGCAAGACTTACCCTTAATATATGTAATTGTCTAACCAATTGCCATCTAATGCATTAGCACACAAATTAACTTCTTTTCTTACACATGTATCAAATCCTTGCAATAATAAATGGCAAAGTGTCATCCTTTCCTAAATATACATACTTCAAATGTGTTAGTAATGGTTTCAATTCTAACACAAAAGTCTACAAAATAGAAGGTGAAATTTTCTTTTGAAAAATAGGTAATTGAATAAAAGAAACTACAAACTCATCTAAAATCATTGATAATGAATGCAATTCAGTCACAGTTTTCTTCAACTCCTCACATAACTTAACATCTTCTTGATTTCCTAACTCAAGATGTTTGACAGTGGCTACTTCTAACTCTTTCTTCCTTTTTAACTTAAAAACTTCCTACATTAAAAAATCAATAACATGGATGGCATAAACTAAGTAGACATCATTAGGGTACCTCATAGCTTAAAAAATATTAAACTGCATCTATTCACCATTAAACTCCATCATCAAGGTATCTTTATGTACATCAATTCTCGGCATAATTGTCTTCAACAATGGTATCCCTAATAAAATAGGTGTAATGTTAGGGGAAACATCATCATCCATTGATGCGGAAAACCCCAAAAAGACGTGACTTAGGGACCCAACGCACATAATGAATCAAAGAACAACCAGGAAAGTTAAATCAGAATTTAATAACACAAACCCTATACCTAATATTCGAAGGAACACGAACCTAAGGTATTCAAGATGGATATGGATGCCACACTCCAGAAAAGGAAGAAATTGGGAGTGATAAGTCAATTTGAACGCCATAAGAAGAATTACCTCTTGATAAGTTCTTTAGTTCTTAAAAGAACCGAGGGAGAAAAACCCTTGCTGTTTATTTCGCTCAAAGTTGTCTTAATTCTAGAGCTTACAAGGGGTGTCTATTTATAAGCTAAGATAGCAATCCTAAAGAGGCATAAATTCCTAGTTAGGACAATTCCTTATTTAGGCAGAATTCCTATCTAGGTACAAATTCTTATGTGGAAAATAAACTCCTAATTTGGAGTGACTACTATTATTAGTCCTAATACTTTAATTACTCTAATGATATTAATAAGGTTTGGACTCTCTTTTAAGTTTAAATTCGCACCATTTGAAATTGAGTTGGCCTGAGCGTCTTGAATCAGCCCATTCAATGCTTCTTTAATCTTTTTGGCTCTAACTCATGTTATTGGGCCTTCTGGGATGTGCAATGGACTTTTTACATCCTTTGAAACCTTCCACCCTTCATCTCTACGGTTCTCATCATCCATATCAACTATGTAGAGGTCAATTGGAAACATTAGCTCATTCACCTACATTAACACATCTTTAACTATCCCTTCAGGGTAAGCATTAGGATGATCAACTAATTGTATAATGATAATAGTATTTTTCAAAAATCATTGATTTAAAAAAGGATAAATGGATTATGGCATCACATTGATAAAAGCTCGTAAATCTAAAATAGCTCTTGCAAATTTGATATGATCTATTTTATGTGGGATGGTGAACAAATTTAGATCTTTGAACTTAAGGGGAAGCTTTTGTTAGAGAACTATGGATATATTCTCCCTTACTTTGATCTTCTCCTGATCTTTTAGTCTCTCCAAGAAATTTTTCATACTTTAGTACTTGCTTAATTGTATCTAGTAATAGTATATTTACCTATATCTTGTAAAATGTCTTAATGATTTCTCTCTCCTACTTCTCTTTCTTAGATTTTGTGCACCTAATTAGACAAGGAAATGGATTAGATTTAATCTAAATGGAAGGGTTAGGAATTATCTTATATGGAGGAATCTTTGCCTCTTTCTCAATTTCCTTCTCAATAGTTATAATAGGTATTTTATTACATGGTTTTTCCAACTCTTTACATGATTTTTATGATTGAGGTATCTTATCTCATCCTAAACTATTAGGAATTTATTGTCATATTAGAGATTAAATTCCTTGCAGCATCCAACGTCTTATCCACCAAAACTCCTCCACTTGCTACATTTATCATGTTCCTATACATAAAAAGTAAGCCTTTATAAAAATATTGAATCAATAACTAGTCACTAATCTAATGACGTGGATAATTTGCACACAGCTTCTTAAATCTTTCCCAATACTCATAAAAGGTTGTTTTCATTGTATTAACAAATATCACATATTTCCTTTTTTACATTCATAACCCTAAAAGTTAAAAAATACTTTTCCAAGAACTATCTCTTAATCTTATTCCATGTTATGTTTGACCTTAATAGTAAATAATATAATCAATCTTTGGCATCATCGATTAAGGAGAATGGAAAAACTCTCAATTTTATCTACTTCTCTTTCACACCTGGCTTCATATTTAAATAAACAACAGGAAATACCTTCAAATGCCTATTAGGATCCTCACTTGCACGACCACGAAAAATGAGTAACAAATATATCAGTCTTAATTTAAACTCAAAAGCTACAATTAACTTAGGATATTTTATACATAAAGGTGGTAAATTAAAGTTAAGAGAAGCAAGCACTTTCAAACTTTGAATCACTAGATGAACTTCTAAATACAAAATAAAGGGTAATGATGATATCAAGTGACATAACCACAAATTGCTCTTTATTCTAACAAACCTCTCTCCTTAACCTATGTAAGATTCTCTCAATTTCTAATTAAATAATGTTTTTAGGGCCTAAGAGGGTGGGCTAGTGGCATAACGACAGTTTCTACCAAAAACATCATTTCCCTTGAAAAAGTATAGTCTCGTCACCTAATGCAACCAAAAGTTTCTTAATAAATAATACCATTACAATCATAAACACCAAAGACATTTAAAAACCACAAAACTTCACAAACAAAATGGGTGATCATACTATAATCAACTCATTAGAAATAAAAAAAAAAAATTAATAAAAAGCACTTGCCAATAACAACACCAAATTTGGTAGTTACCATTAATGTACCAAAAATTTAATATCTTACTCTTAATTATTTAATAATAAATAAAGTGAGTAAGGGTCAATCTCATAAATAGTGCAATCAATTCACTACTAATTAACTAAAAATTGAAGTTAATAATGTAATTAAGAGGAAAAGTTAAATTTTAATTTTGTTAACAAACTAATCAAATAAAATAAATTATAAAAAGATCAAATACTAAAAATCTAGTTTCACGTTCATCTATAATTATAATATTCAATGATTTTAATCACTCATTATGTTGTCTCAATTTTAATGAAACTATTAACCCCAGATAACAAAAAACTCTGTTAAGTAAATTTTTTCTTAAATATTCACCAAATAAAACAAACTCTTCAATTAGATTTTAACCATTATACCCCTAAAATAAACTCTCTAGAGTAATATACTAGTATCCTTTAGAAGTAGGAAAATAGGTTAATACAAGTAATAATCACACAAGATTGGATTGTTTAACCTACATTAAATTATTCATAATAACAAGATTAAAACTTATCCTTAATCTCCTATTATTATTTGCTACTTGGTGATTAGGAAAAAGATGAAAATGGATAACAACTTCTAATTTTAGTAATTGATATTCATTTAATAAATTCAATAGGCTAAACCAAATTAATTGAATAAACAATCATTCATCCATTAAATTAAAATAACTCAAACAATTATATAAGAAATGAGTAAAACATACCAGAACAATTTATATGATTAAAATATTTAAAATTTTGAAATCCCTTAAAACTATTGAAGAGTCTAACTATGCATGTTAAAAATTGAATTCCTTTTAGAGTGATTATTTTGTTCTCTATCTATCTCTTCTCACATGTCTGTTTTCAAAAGATGGTTATTTATATCCTAAAAATGTACATAATAGCCACCAATAAGCCCTAAAGACTCTTCAAAAACCTCAAAGACATCCAAATTTTGTTTTCTTAATCCTTAAGAATTCCTAAATTGACTTTCAAGATTATTTCAAACTAGATACAATTAGAATTAAGGTTAGAATTCTTCATGAAAGTTTTCTTCTTCCTCTCCAACTTTCCAATGTATCAAGTCTTGCCTAAAACAAAGTTACAAAGCCCATGTTATTAGATAAACACCAAGACTAACTTAGTCTAATCCATGACAAATTCTACAGTGACTTCTTTATTATTTTTGAACTATTAAATAACTAATTTGAGCTCAAGTCTCTCCATAATAATTGTAGGCTTGAATGTTTATTTCAATTTAAACTTTTGAATCACCTAATTTAGATGTTTAAAACTCAAGTTATGCACATTTTAGTACTCAATACTTGGATAGGAATCCTACTCCCATTATGGCTCCTTCTTTAATTAGGACTAGACTTTAGTTTTTTCCCCTATCTTTGGAGCAATATCTCAAGGCCCAAACAAACTCAAATTTGGACTTACAACTCTAATCTAAGAAATTTGAAATATCTACTACAACTTTAGTAGAGATTACTTTTCCAATATAAACCTCTAAGTTAGTGAAAAATGTGAAACAAATGACAAAGGTCAAAACAATAAAATGTTAAAATTTTACCTACTAAAAGCATATATTTTCAAAATATCCCTAAAATATACCTAAATCACAAAATATATTTTAATTAACTCAAATAGGTATAAAATTCATTAAAAATAACTAAATGTAAAAGGAAATAAACATAATAAATTCTCACTAATCACAAATCTTTTATCATCATTTCATTCTATTATGCACTAGGGTAAATGTGAGACCTAACTATTCTAAATTTGTCCTAATTAATGATTCATAAGTCAACTTAGGTCTCTCTCTCTCTCTCTCTCTCTCTCTTTCTCCCTCTTCTTATTGTCCACCTTAGTATATTCATCCCTCATAATGAAAACATTTACTAATCTATGTTGTATCACTCCCTCAATTTATTTTCAATATATGCTAAACCTACTTTGTTATGGATATCCTCATTTTTTTCATTTAGTCCTTTTTAGAGTAATCATATATCAATTTAAATATTTTCAATTTTAACACATTCATTTTTTTGGACATTTTCCTTTTTCATAGCCCAACACTCATTACCTATAGAGCATCGTTGGCTCTATTATAATCTTAGTATTATTAAATTACAATGCATATATTTCATTTTTGTACAACTCAACCTAAAACTCTTTATAACATATCCCTTCATACTTTTAATTAATAGTCTAATCTCTTTGTAGTTTTATCTATCAAGATGATATCAATTGCAAATAACATGTAACATAACACACTATCCAAAATATGACGTGTTAAGTCATAAATTAAAAAGGATTTAGGGTTAACTCCTAATGTAAACCAACCATGATTAGGAAATCTGATTACTTCCATATATCAATTTAAATATTCTCATTTTTTTCACATTTATTTTCTAAGCATGTTTTTTTTTTCATAACTCAACACTTATTACCTATAAAGTATCATTGGCCTAATCGTTGTCTTATAAAATTTGTCTTTCAACTTAATAAGAATTTTGTGGTCACATAAAACTCCAGTATTATGTCTCTATTTTGCCCATCCTACCCTCATCCTATGAAGTATGTTTTCCTTTATATTATCAACTTTCTAAATAATAAAGTCTAAATATCAAAATTGATCACATTGCTAAATTACAATGCATATATTTTGTTTTTGTACAACTTAACCTAAAATCCTTTCTAGCATATCCCTTCATACTTTTAATTAGTAGTCTAATCTCTTCCTAGTTTTATCTATCAAGATGATATCAACTGCAAATAACATGCAACACAACACATTGTCTTAAATATGACATGTCAAATCACAAATAAAAAAGGGGTTAAGTCCTAATGTAGACCAACCATGATTGGGAAATCTAATGAATTCTATCTTATTGTCCTCATAGGGGTCATTGCTCCTTGATACATGTCCTTCATTAAATTAATATATAAGGTGAGGATCTTCTTCGTACTTCTTGTCCACCACATCGCTTGCCTTGGAACTCAATCATAAGATTTCTCTAAATCAATAAAAATCATGTGTAGATCTAGCTTCTTTTCTTAATAATGTTCCATCAACCTTCTTAGGAGGAAGATAGCTTCTATCATTGATCTACCTAGTATAAACCCAAACTGATTGTTTGAGATAAGGACAATCTTTTGTAGGCATTGCTCTATAACCTTTTCCCTTTTATTATTAATCTACCTAGTATAAACCCAAATTGATTGTTTGAGATAAGGATAATCTTTTGCAGGCATTGCTTTATAACCCTTTCCCATAGCTTCATAATATGGCTCATCAGTTTGATACCATAATAATTAAAGCCATCCTAAATGTCCCCTTATTCTTAAAAATTGGCATAAGTATGCTCATCCTCCACTCATTGAGCATCCTCTCCTTCCTCAAAATTCTATCAAAGAGCCTCATCAACCAAATTAGTCCCCTTTCCCCTAAGGCCTTCCAAGCTTCAATTGATATTCCATTTGGTCCATATACTCTTTTGCCTCGCATCTTCCTTAAAGTTACTATTACTTCTAAAAGACAAATATGTTTAGTGTAAATTATCTTCTAGGTAAAACTACTAAACTCCCCAAGGTTACCTTGACTATTCTTATTAAAAAGTTTGTCAAAGTATGCTCTTTATTTTTCTTTAATCTCATCCTCCCTCACTGGGACATTTTGTCTATTATCTTTAAAGCACCTTACTTTGTTAAGATCCCAACTCTGTCATTCCCTGATTTAAGGTAGCTTACAAATTTCCTTCACTTCTTCTTAGACTTCAAGCTTGCTATACAAATCATTAAATGCATTCACTTAAGCCACCATAATAGCTTTATTTACCTCTTTCAGAGCTAATTTGTATCTTTCATAAGCATTGTTTCATCCTAACACTTAAGGAGTCTTTTATAGCATTTCTTTTTTCTTTTAATGGTATCTTGTATCTTTTGATCTCACCACCAAGTTTCCTTAGCTAATGGACCATTTCCCTTGACCACTCTTAAGGTCTGTACCATTACCATATGCATGTAGTTTTCCATTCCCAACTACATGGTATTAATATTTGTATGACGATCCTAACCTCCTTTCTCCAACATCTTATTTAAGAGCATTAGCTTTTCTTGTGGTTTTATGGGTTCCACCACTTAGCCTTGCACTATTGTTATGAAAATGTCAAATTGGCTACTGTTATGTCCACTTTTAAAAGTAATCAAATGTGATACCCATTTTAGAAAGTAGGTATTGACCAAAGCTAAGTCATATGTTACAGTAAAGTCGAGAATGGCTTTGCCGTCATTGTTTCGCAGTCCATACCTATATCCTCTATGTACTCTCTCAAATCCTTTTGTATCACTTCCTATATACCCATTTAAGTCCACTTTAATGAAAATCATTTCCTCCAATGGAATTCACTATAAGAGCTCATCCATGTTACCCCAAAAGCTCTTGTTCTCAGCTTCAATTAGTCCTACTTACGAGGCATCTGCACTAATAACGTTAATCATCTTTTTTTTGTTTTTTTTCTAGCATCAACTTCACCAAGATAATCCTACCTTTGACCCATTATTAGAAGAGACATTATCCGCACACCAAAGCTTAAAATCTATAGTATCTATTTTCCTTCATTTATTCTTGATCCACTTTGTCTCTTGCATGCACGTTGTATGTATACTCCTCCTACTCATAACATCTACTACTTCCATCAACTTGCCTGCAAGGGTATTAACATTCCATCAACTTTCATACTCTTTGTTATACTTGAGCAGCAGTATGGTGCGTCACTTATGAGGTACGTCCTGCACCTCTGCTCACTCTTTGCTATACATGTGCTCCAATGTGTCATGCCGTATCTGGAGGAGACCCTAACAAAATTGCTTGAAAGTTCCATATCATAAGAGTTTGGCTAGTTTTACATTGGCCGCCAACCTATTGTAACTCTCCTCCTTTATCTGGTGTTAAACCAGCAATGCCAAACACGAGGTCCGACTTCAACAAAGTTAAATTCATGAGATGTACCAAAAGGAAAAAAAAAAACAAAAACAAAGAAAAAAAAAGTAGAGACAATTGATGAAAGGAGAGAATAATGATGTAAGAATTAAGAATTAGCATATCGAAACGTAGGGCTTCCTTCTCAAAGGCAGGCACCATATTGTGGTAGAATTATGACCATACTGACAGGGGTGGGGAAGTCCAAGAAGCAGAAAGGTGGGTACTTGGTACTTGGTACACTAATTTTTTCAGTTTGTCCTTACATTACATATATCATTTTCAAGGTCATGCTTTTACATGTAGCATTGGTCAATAAGAAGACTTGAAGTGAAGGGGCAGTCATTGAATGGTTTGATTGGCTAAAAGTGAAGAAACTCCTTAGCATGGAATGGAATTCTCTATAATCCAATTGGTTAGCTGAAGACTTATGCTTTGTTTGAATTTAAAGTGGGGTTTGAAAGAAAGTTGTGGGAAAAAAAAAGGAAGAAAAAATGACTTTTTCATTAGTCATATGGATAAATTAGAAATATATGAGAAAAAAATAAATCGAAAAAAAATTATTTGGTTATGATGAGAGAGTAGAAAAATAGAAAATTAATGTTTATAAATTAACAAATTGCAGTATAGGTGTGCATGAGAGTGTCGATTGCCAATCACACCTACCCTCCACCTATTGTGGGGGTAAGGAGGAATGAGTGGTGGGCGTTTAATGAGGACAACAGAGTTGGGGCAAAGTATTTTAAAAATCCAACTTGTTGGCAACAACCATCTTTTCTAGCCTTTCTCACCGTTTTGGTGAGAAAATGTTTTCCTGAGATCCACACCAATTTTCTAAACATTTTCTTTCCCTCTTGTATCTATATAAAGTATTATCCTATTCTATACCTTTTTTCTTCCTCATCTGATTCTTTCTCGCTATTTTCCAATATATCAAATAGAGGCTTAGATATACATGCATCCAAAATGGACTTTGGGCAATTAAAAAGTAAATTTGAAATAAAAGAAGAGAAACAAAGAGTGAAATGTGTCGTGGGATGCAACATATCAAAAAACTAATTGCATATATTGTTTCTTAAGAGATATCTATGTAGTTAAAAATTTAGATGTATTTCAATTAAATTCTAGTTCCACCTGGGTTTAACCTCAAAAACTGTTGATCTTTTGACAGTAACAATGATATTAAAGAAGAAGAAAAGCCGGAAAGGGGAAGTCCAAGCAACAAGGACAGCCATTCTTTATTTAAATCTTTTATGCTTTTCCCATTGTAGTAGAAGAACATAGCGTAGCCGTCGAACAACCATAGTTGCTTCTTGAGAGTGGATCATTGGTGTAATTTAGTTCCTATTAAATTGAGGAAAGAAAATATGTAGGGTTATTTGAACTTTTGTCTTGTTATCTCTCCATTGACCAACTGTGGGTGTGGACACCGAGGGGATGATACTATTGCTACGGCAGCAGCAAATAAAGATTCTGCTAGCCTTGTTGAAGGTTGTAATCAGCAACAATTGGATAAACCCTCAAAGAGGACACAGAATGGAGCGGTTGGTGATATCATCGATCAATAATAAATTAAAATTCTATAATTTGGTAGTTTCCCATGTAAAATATATATGATTGAAATTGGCAAGCCAATGGAGCGGTTGGTGATATCATCGATCAATAATAAATTAAAATTCTATAATGTGGCAGTTTCCCATGTAAAATATATATGATTGGAATTGGCAAGCCAATTCGCTTCGCTGTCTTAGTAGTCTTGCCACCGAATATATAGCTACACCGTAAGTTCATCCTCATCAGTTCATTATATATTACAGGAGCAGCAAAATAAATAATAAAAAAAGAAAAGAAAAGAAAAATGAGATTGGTCAAATTTCATGTCTTCCTCCTCTTTGTTGTTGGCATTCCACTCATTTGCGAACGATTTTGCGGTATGTAAACAATGCCCTCTTCCGAGGCAATTTTTCATTTTTCCTTTTTTCTTTTTTTTTACCCTTCCTTTTCAAATCATTTTAGTTGGTTTGCTTTCTTAACAGAAGCAAAGGTGATGATGGAGTACATTGGAGCCACGGGAGTTCCAGTAAGGTTTGAGGCAGTTCCAATTCGAGACAAGATCGACTTCCATTTCATACTTAGCTTTGCCATCGATGCAGACCCATCAGGCACGCCTCAGAACGGCAAATTCTCGTCATACTGGGCGGAGACGTTGACCCCGGATGCCGTGGCAGCCATCAAGAAGCGGCATCCAAACGTGAAAGTAATGGTCAGTCTCGCCGGCTGGAGCATTGGCGACAAAGTCCTACGTTGGTACAACCCAAAGGACCCTCAGCTCTGGATATCCAACGCCTTCAATTCACTTCGATCCATGGCCCGCAAGTACCACCTCGATGGCATTGACGTAGACTACGAGAACTTCCCCCGCAGGAGCAAGAATCAAACCAGCTTTGTTTATTGCATTGGCAAGCTCATTTCCCGCTTGAAAAAGCAACGAGTAATTTCTGTAGCCACCATCGCGCCATTTCAAACCACCGTAAAGCCGTACATCGACCTCTTCAATAAGTACGGACATGTTATTGACCATATCAACTATCAATTCTACACTGACAAGATTAGGAGACCTGCAGCTTACTTGAAAACATTTCGGCTTCGAGCAATGCAGTTCGATAAAAAGAAACTGCTGCCAAGCTATGAAGTCTATGGAAGGGGGATCCAAGGGGGTGCATTTTTTGACGCTCTAGGTCTGCTGAAGAAGAGTGGATTCGACATTAATGGGGTCATGATCTTCTCTGCCGATGCTTCGGACAAGAACAACTATTACTTCGAGAAGAAATCCCAGGCTTTATTGCTGAATCCCCAATTAGTGAAGTGCAACTCCACGTTCAGGACAGATGGTTTTAATTCACAATTGCACGTGTAACTAAAACTTCAAAAGTGCAGCTAAATAAGAACACGAATCAAATAAAATGTAAATGTCATAATGGATAATGTCCAAATGCACTGTTCCAGCACATCAATGAAGGATGACAACGCAGTTGCAATATCCCGCCAATATCTCAATATGATGACAGCACTTGCGGTTGAAAACTGTTACATTAAAACCTCCGAGATGATTACCATGACATAAGCCTATACAGCAAAAATTTTCAACCAATATTTATCCATCAAGGGGCAGAGTAAACCAACTAGAATATAACATATCAAATTGACTATTAAACAGCAAAACAAGATAAAGGGATCTAGAGTGGCATATCAAAAAGCAATTGTTTCAATCTACCATCAAGCGGTGCAATAGTTACTGAGTAATTTAGTTCAACTAGATATTCCGAATATGGATGAAACCTAGCATCATTGTGATTATCCCTTGGCAGCCATCCATGGTCAAACTGATAGATATTCATATACTCCAACAACTACACAACAAACCGCCTGTACCTCAATTTCTCCTAACGTTGGCAAATCCAGCTAGATACATCAGTTAACAGAGTATAGCTGAAAAGGTAAAAATTAGATCAAACATTTTGGTCTCCTTGTCTGATGTTATTTAACCAAAACTGGTGTCAAACAAAGAAAGCTTACAAGGACATTAAGTAATTGCATCATACATGGCCAGCAGACTCATTTCAGCAAAGAAATGTCAAACATGGCCCACCTCACCGGGCAGTGCAGCTCAAGTCATTTCTCAAGTAGAGACCAATGACCTGACTGAGTCACAAAATCACTCAGTTCTATGCCCTTAAGTTCTTCATGACCAGCAATGACTAGCAAAATTAGAAATCCAGTGGATCCTACAAAATGCTAGAAAATAATTGGCAGCCATGAATAAATGATGTAAAACTAACTGTTTATCAGTACAATCAATTGTCCAAGTAATAATAAGAACCAGCAGCTTTTTGCTCTCTGTCCTTAGTTGAGTCCAATTTGTTGATTCTCGGACGATAATTCGTAGGATCACGTCTAAATGTAATATTAAGGTGCTGCATAAAGAAAAAAATTGAACATGAAAAAGAAGGCAGGGAAAGGACAAACGAAACAACTTCTTTAAAAAAAGATTATTTGCAAAAACATTAAAAAAAAATTTGATTATTTATGCACCAGCTCACTGGAGTAAAGCCTGGTTTCATTGCACTACAAACAGGATCTTTTTTACCAAAATGTGGTTTGAACAGAACCAGAGCCTCATAAGATGAGACTTCTTAGGTTACCCATTGAAGGCCCAAAGGCCAATGAATAAAATAAAACCTTTTTCACTTTGTCATTTTTGTCCTATAACTTATGCTCTTATTTTACTCCTAGTACATTTTTTTGAAGGAAATCATTCAAGCCATAAAAACCGTACTTGACTTGAACAGAATACAGAATAAGAAAACCCAAAAAAATTTGAAAAAATAAACCCAAGAAATACATGAATGGTTTTGTTCATTTTTATTCTAAACTTTAGCATATTTTTTCAATGCAGTCCTCTACTTTTATTGTTTTGACAAGTAAAAAAAATTTAGGACAACATTGAACAAACATTTAAAGGTGTAGTACCAAAATGTACAGTTTTTCTTCTTTTTTTGTGTATTCCGTTTGGTCAATTCTAGTTTTTAACAGGTTGACTAAATTCCATCTAAAAATAGACTCAATTGAAACAAGAGGTCTCTATAGGACTAAATTGACAAAGTGAGAAGATAAAGGACAATATTGAAAAAATCCATAAAGGTTTAGGACCACCTTTTGGCTTATCCTAAAATAAAAAACCAAGACAAAAAAGTATAGAGGAACGGCTGTTATTATATCTGGAGTGAATTCAACAAGAACAAGCATTTAGTTCTTAAAAATAGTACTTTCACCGAGCTATATATCACATTACCTATAACTTGACTGACTTGCAGTGTACATTTCAATCATTTCTTAATGATTGCCTATTTAAAGCACATACGATAGAAAAGAGCTTGCTGGGCTTACAGATAGGAAGAGATTCATTCCGGTCAACAATGATTGGGAAGAATTTGCAATGCAAGCCATAGACGGCTCTCCCTCATACACAATAACTCTATCAGCAAGGTAAGTTGCCATTATGAAATCATGTTCCACCACAAAAGCTGTTTTCTTTGCATGGAGGATAAACCTCTTTATGACTTTTGAAGCAACAATACGTTGCTCAGAATCAAGATATGCACTTGGCTCGTCAATCAGATAAATATCTGCAGGCTACACAAAAAAAATATATATATCTATATATATATGTATATCATGCTTAATTAAACAGAAAAGAACTAAATTACCTTTGCATAAAATTCAAAGATAATTAACATTTTCTCTGTCTCTTTAGAACCTTTTCGTTTTCTTAATGGGAATCAACTCAAAAGACTAGAAGAGGGACAAGAAGGGGTCAATTTCATGAGTAATGTCATGAGCCCTTTTGATGGGATTGTTATTGACATGGATCATTTTTATGGGATTAGTATTGTCACAAGTCTTAATTTAAAGCCACCTTCTGACTTCTGCAATTTTATTGAATCCAGTATCTGTCCTTCCTTGAACGTGTTATTCTTTCTCTGTAGGGAGTGATTCCCAAAACCCTACTTTTGTGAGGCTAATTGCTTTACT
The DNA here is from genome assembly GCA_023213295.1 of Bruguiera hainesii. Classification (NCBI taxonomy): domain Eukaryota; kingdom Viridiplantae; phylum Streptophyta; class Magnoliopsida; order Malpighiales; family Rhizophoraceae; genus Bruguiera; species Bruguiera hainesii. The sequence goes on along the minus strand of JAHOYR010000015.1, from coordinate 9,828,644 downwards.
TTGTTTCATTTAATTCCCCCATTCAACTCCATTAAACTCAAAAAACCAGGCCTGTTCTTCAATGATAATTCTCAAAATTCCTGGATTTCCAAAGTCACATCATAATTCTTGTTTGCCTTATCATATTTTTGGCACTAATTATTCTGAAGGCAATTCAAAATTGAGTTCTTACCAATGACACAATCACTCCCCAACTAATCCATTGGATGTTAGTTCCTAATGTTAACCATTTCAATCATGTGGCTCTCTATAAGCAAAATGCATTTGCAAACCTAATTTTCCCAATTGCTTTTCTATATCTGCCATACTGCAATAGAATACTTTTATTGTAAAACAATCAGACTCATGTATATATGTACGCATGCATTATCAAGCACAAACTTCAGTATGCATATCAGAAGGCAGATTCTGTAATTTTTTATTCTCTTTTTTTGGAGGGGGGTTCCATCTGGCAATGTCTCTGATAAAACCCAGGTTGAGATGAAACAAAATTTATAATAAAAATACAAAAACCACTAAAACAATAAGATAAAAAAAACTATAAATTGAAAAGCAAAGAAATTTTCCTGTGGGAAAAACAAAATATATTAGTGCTCCTAAATCCCAAAACATCTATAAAACCACTAAAATCAGCTTTTTAATGTCAGCCAAAACCTTCAGCTTATCAGTAAGGACCTTTAGACACTGAAAAGTAATATCACAAAAATAGTGGAGAAAATGTTAGCCACTAAGAGCTCATCATAATATTACCACATTTACTCCATCATAACATGTAAATCATTTTTTAACACAAACACAATTGACCCAGTAGCCTAAGATGAAACTGTAAAGCCAGAAAACTTTCAGATGATTGTACGCAACTTTCAGACAGAATTTTATCTCATTCATATTGTAGCAGTGGAATCAACAGTTAAAAGAGATTTTCTATAGAAAACAGTACAATTGATAAAAGCATTGACAATGCAGGCTACTAGGTGCCTTCACTCAATTGAAATGGAAACAATCTACCTTTCCAAGACAGAGACACAGTGCAACTCTTTGCAGCTCTCCACCAGATAGATTAACTACTTCTTGATCCATTAGTTGATCAATAAGAAGTGGTTTTATGACATCTGATACAAACTGAGGATGCATGTAAGAATCACGTATTTTTTGATGTAGCAAGTTTCTGACAGTTGACGGAAACTTTGGACTGATCTTCTGGGGTTTGTAAGAAACATTAAACTCAGGTATCTCCACGTCAGTACCCTCCACAGTGTCGGGTTTCAGCAAACCAGCCTGTAATTAGACATGAATTATTGTCAAAAGGCAAGATAAATTTTGTTGCAAACAACAAAATTTAGGGACATGAATAAATAGGTGTACCAGCATACGGATAAAAGTTGTCTTCCCTGTCCCATTCTCACCCAGCATCACAATGATCTGAGAATCAGTAAATTCACCCTCAACCACATGAAGCTTAAAATTTCCCTGAGTTTTGGTCATGGTTGGGTACTTATATCGTGCATATGTTTCAATCTCCTCGGCACTCTCCTGTGCAGTCTCAGCAACCTATAGAAAACAATAATTTTAGAAATAATTAACATACCAAGTGCAAGGTCAACAAACACGAGTCTTTGAACCTTTACCTTGAAGGTTAAAGATTCATCTCGGAATCGTAAATTTTCTGTGGGCACAAATCCAGCTAAGAATATATTGATCCCTTCTCTAACTGAAAATGGAAGGGTCACGACCCCATAAGCACCAGGCTTTCCATACAGACAGCAAATGAAGTCGGATAAGTAATCGAGGACACTAAGGTCATGCTCCACAACTATTACATAGCTGCAAGAAATATGCTTTTAGGTTAGTTAGATCCCATAGAATGTCTTCAAAAGGGTTGAACAATAATGCAATAAACGAGATGGCCAAACCTATTAGGCCTGAGCAAGGATCGGATAACTTGGGCAGCTTTAAGCCTCTGTTTTACATCAAGATAACTTGAAGGTTCATCAAACATATATATCTCTGCATTCTGTATTGCGACAACAGCAATAGCAAATCTCTGGAGCTCACCACCCGACAAATCACCAACATTACGATCTACTACTTGGTTCAGCACAAGATCAGAACAAAGTTCTGCCTTCATCTCTCTCTCATCCTTCTGGTCCAGCACCTGTCCTACATTGCCTTGAACAGCTTTTGGGATGTGATCAACATATTGAGGCTTTATGATAGCCTATTAAAGATTACATGTGCTTTTAGCTGGAAGATGATAAATATAGCTAATCATGAGATAAAATCCAAACAGATTCACAACAGCGGATGAAGTCTTAAAGTACAAATATGAGTGTGTGGAACACAATAATGCAACAATGCACTTTTATAAATGTTTTAGGACATAATATAATGTGCTATAACAAATATCTGAAAGCTGTCCCTGTTCAGAAACTTGAGAAACACTTAATCACAAGTGACATGATAGCAATTCAGCAGTCAAGAGTGAGACACCTCCTATGAAAACAGAAGTTGAGCAAATAATAGAACTGAAAGCGACTTGTCTCTAGCAGAAGGGAAATGCATGACCAACTGAATAAGTCACAATTGTCGAGGAGGCTAACTAATCATATTATGCCTGCAATGCAGTTCTGGTACAAAATGCGTAATGCATCACACGTCAGACAACGAAATCAGATTGCAAATCAATTTGTTTCTTGCACTCATTGCCCACATGGTATGGTCAACTATTACATACAAAAATATGCTTGGGAGTGACAAGGTAAAATATTGGTTTTCCAACTCAATAGCACAAGTAAAATAATATTAGGTGATTTCAAGCCATAGGGATGTGCAAATAGACAGCTACCTTCAAATTATCTTCTAGTATGCGGGTAAAATAATTTTGCAGCTCAGATCCTCGGAAGTAGGTCAAAATTTCCTGCCAATCTGGAGGGTTCTGCAAGGAAAAGAAGATCAAAAAGATAAACAATATGGATGTAGTACCCAGCAGAAAGAGAAAAGATTGCTGAGAGCATTACATTGAAACGGCCCAAATTCGGTTTTAATTTTCCCGCTAAAATTTTAAGAGCAGTTGATTTCCCAATCCCATTCGTTCCAACTAAGCCAAGAACCTGCCCAGGCCTTGGGACTGGTAACCTGCAAGTGCAACAAATCAGCCATGTCAAACTTCAAAAAGGTGCAAGCCCATGACCCCTCAAAGCATGACATTAACTAACCTGTGCAATTTAAAAGTATTGGGGCCATAGCGATGGGTTGTATCTTTATCCAAATCCTTTGGCAAGTTGATGATCTGGATTGCTTCAAAAGGGCATTTCTGCATCAGGACATCAATTAGTCAGTTATGGTAGACTGAAAATAAAAAGACAGAGGAATACAAGAGAATAACCAACCTTAACACAAATACCACAACCGATGCACAACTCTTCAGAGATAAAAGCTATCTTAGAAGCAGGAGTAACCTCAATACACAGCTTCCCTGCGGATTTATTGAATGAAATAAGAAAGGCAGATGTTTCGGGCTCAAGTATATAGCAATTACCAAGTATAGCACAGGTAGATCGACTTTCTCGTCCTCTCAAAAATTGACAGAATAGGAAGGGTAATAAATTATCTACAAAAAGCCATACTTAGGAAAAAAAACAAATTCTCAGTTTTGTGGTAAACCAAAGATGGGGAAACTTAGATTTCCCTTACAAACACCAACGTAAATTCTTTTCTTTCCTTCCATTACCATTCCCATGCAGAGGCTGCTCTGACGCACTAAACAAAAGACACACCCACATTGATCAGTCAGATTCAACATAAAATAAAAAAAAACAAAAACAGAAAATATACCAGTTTTGACAACGGGACAGCTCTTCTTGCATTCCTGGCGACACTTCTTGGGCTTGCACCTATCGCCACTCACTATGGCTATACGAGTCGAACGGTCTGCCATTGCCTGCCTCATGCTCTTTTTTCTTTTTAATCTACTTTTGTTTCTCCTTCTTCTTCTTCTTCTTCTTCTTCCTTCTAGTGCTTACTTTAATTAATTACCTACAACAACACAAAAAGGCAATACAGGAATTAGACATCACAACTCTTTCTATCAACACGGAACAAGAACAGAGACCAAGAATAACTTAAAATACCTGGCGAATGATCGAGAACTCAACCAGGTCTGGTCCGTTCCAAACTGGACGTGAACTCGTCGGTTGGCTTCTGTAGTAGCCGTAACCCACGACAAGTTAATCCGTGCAATCTGCTGTGTATCGGTTTCGCGAGGATTGCTGGATGGGACCTTCCCTGGTACAATCTTCCAACGGCCTATCAGCTGTCCAATTTCACTGCAGCAATTTACAGCAAGCTAAGAGGCTAGGAGCGGCGTCAACAGCAGAAGAAATACATAGTATCAGGGGCTTGGAAACAAAACAAAGAATAGAAACAGCCACAGAGGAAAATTAAAAAATTAAAAAAAAAAATGCATTAAATGAAACTAGGGTTTTTAACTGGTTTGCACGTGGCTGACCCGTCAGCCAGAGGCGGGTGCAGGGGGGCAGTCAGCTGGAACCTTTTTCTTTTAAATTTCCCCTTTTTCTTATAGGTACAATGCATTAAATTTACAATATTATAAAATCTATCTATTAAGTCCACTTGACGCGCAAATTTCTTTTATTTATAATATAATATTAAAAATAATACCATATTACATAATAATTTAAATTATATAATTATCGTCAAAGATTAAAAAAAAAAGAAGTGTTAAAAATCATCTATGTGGCATGTAAATTCATGTTTCTACATATTACTCACTGATTTCAATAAGTATATAATTGATTCCTGATGAACGAGGTACTCAAGTAAATTTTTTTTTTAATTTTTTAAAATGAAAAAATGTATGTTAAAAGTTTTAATTATAAGTAATATTAAATCAAATAAATTTTTTATTTAATTTTAATATCAATAAATTGAAATTTTAATATCATATTTCAAATAAATTCTTTTTGCAAAGACAAATATTATTAAAAAATTTAAACTCGAATTAATATAAAAAAAATTATTAAGTAACTATAGGTACCTGTCTTGGGTGATGGTGCCCATGAATAAGCATCGAAATTCTTAATTCTTTGTAATTAGCTGAAGTCTGATTAACATAGGAGCAAACTGGGAATTATAAATCGTGACTTATTGATCACTCTAAGATTTTATTAATATTAATGAGAGAAGGAATACAACTAAGGAAAAAAAAAAAAATCAGCAATTCTGCTATTTCACAGCATATCACTTCTGAGGACCACGATCTCTAGACCACAGAATATAATTAATAAACCCACATCGACTCCAAGAATACAAATAGCAACAACATAAATATCAATCAAATCCATTGGAGAGGGAAAAAAGCAGAATGTAATGCAAACCTTCTAAAATTTCATTCTGCCATTGCTATCTACCTAGTCGGAACATTTTTAAAATAAAAATAAAATATTTGTTTAATTTAGTTAATAGTTATACAAAATATTATTTTATAAAAAATACGCCAAAAAAACATACTTATTGATATTTAAAGATATTTTTTATTAAATAATAGTAAAAAAATATCTTTGATAAAAAAGATAATAAATATAAATATATTATTTTTAATAAACTAATTTTAAAAATATTTAAATTTATCTAGTACTTAATTTTAATAGTGTAAGTGTTGCATTTTATTCAATAAAAAAATTTGCTTTGACTTGGGTGCATTTTTATGGAGGTAAATTTTACTTTAAGTAAAATAATATTAAATATATGATAATTCAAAGATTATTTAGTAAAAAAAATATTTGTTAAAAAATAATAATATAAATATATTATTTTTAATAAAATAATTTAAAAAATATTTAAATTTATCTAAGACTTAATTTTAATAGTGTAAGTGTTCCATTTTATTCAATAAAAAAATTTGCTTTGACTTGGGTGCATTTTTATAGAGGTAAATTTTACTTTAAGTAAAATAATATTAAATATATAATATGAAATAATTTTTTTATTTTAAATAGATTTTTTCAAAAAAAATTAAAATAAAATTTGCGTATCGAATGTTAAAGGAATTGGCTCCCAATTTTGTGATATTCCAGTGGTATAATTTTAAAATTCTGAATGAATTAAAATATGTTTTTTTTATGTGAAATATGAAGTTTTAAAATTCATAAATCTTATTTTATTTGCATAAACATGATTATATTTTACACGTGTTTGGGACATGTAATTGTGTAGTCCAAATTTCTTTTGCAATTTACGTTTTTGGGATATCGTTGTCTGCATATTTGAACAATTATCATGGTTCTTTATGTCTTAATTCTTCGGTTTACACTAGAAAATATTAGGTTCAATGCAAGAAGACATGTAGGGTAGAGAAATAATGCCTTTAAAGAACTACAAAACCCTTATTCTTTAAGATATTTATTAACCGTCGTACGACTATTAGAAAAACAAGTCATGCGGGTGTTAAATTACATAAAGTATCAATGAACTTGTGCAAATGATTGTTTAATTCCTAAAACAGAAGGCGACCCACTAGACAGGATGTGAGAGGCATTGTGAGATTGTCCCTGGTTTAGGCCAGCGGTTATTAACAAAATTTTGTATGCCTTTTCATCCACACGGAAGACGCAATGTCTCTGGTCCTCGTTAGGGCCATTAAGTTGTGCTTTTTCCAGGCGGTGACGCCCTTTCTGTGGAAGCAGTGAAAGGCGATTACACCCAAACATTGTAATAATGCAACTGTTTGCTTAGTTGTGATTTATGGATACAACACATGTTGGTTATTGACTACCGCTTGAACCCTTACCGATATGTAAGACTTTTAAAAAGGTTCGATTGTACAAAATTAAAAAGGGTTGTGATGCTGCCCTATGTTGCCCTAGGATAATTCTGCATAGTGATGATTATATAAAGGCCTTAACCATTACATGACTTTTAGTTTATAAGTGACTTTTGATTTTAGTCTTCATAGTAGTTATTTACACACACACACACACACATATATTTTGGTGTGCATGATAGCTACTTACGTATGGTGGTATGGTGGTATTATGCTTTGCATGATTGCAAGAAGCATTGTATTCTTCGATGGTTTCTTTTTGTTTTTTGGTTTTTAAAGGGCTCAAGGAAACATTTAGGGTTAAATAAAAATAAAATGGTTAATCCTATTATGGCTTTTGGGATACTACGGATGTGATGCTTGGCCTTTGTGGCTTTTACTATGTCTATTATACGTTTTGATATATCACATAAATCAAATTTGTGTGAAATTCATGATAAGTCAAGACTAAGAAATTGATTAATTCCTCGTTCATGAGGGCTTGTCCAGATGCCACAGTAATTGTTTGTTGCGTCCGGATAATAAAGACGTGCCAGTTAAATAATTGAAAAAAAAAATCCAAAACAAAAGTTGGATTCCCTCGTATTTGAGCCAATGATGGTTGGAAGGTCAAATACATTTACCATGGCCTTGAATACCGCTATCTTACCCAGTGTTATTAAATTGTTATATGTAATGAAGGATTGCGCCGGATGAGTCTTAAATTATTCTTGGGGGAGCCTGTGATTTTGGCGCCTTTGAAAGGCGAAAGAAGGCGCCTAAGATGCTTATATATATATATATATATATATATATATATATATATATATATATGCATGAAAAGTTTTCGTGCACGTATAAACGGGGAAAAGATTGCCTGTTCAAAAAGGTATTAAAATATGACATTTTGACAAGCACCAGTGGACAATTGATAACTCCATAACTAAGGCACCTTTTGGCACTTATAGCAACTGCAATATAAAGATGGTTTTTGGTCACAAGCAAGCAAAAGTCATTAAAATGCCCTGTATTAGCCTTAGGGTGTTAGTATTTTGCATTGTCAATAAACGTCCTAGTAGTAATTATTTTTTTAAACACCTTTATATGGCGCTCATCTCACGAAAAGAAAGACTAAGGGCTAAACAAATTCCATTTGAAATAAACGTGGTCTATAATTGGTCGACCACCCAAATTAAAAGTATTGAAAAGAGTCTTAATGAACAATACATTAAGAGAGATAGATTTCAAACGCGTGAAACTTAAACATGATACACGCCTATGATACTTTGGTAATTGCTAAGTCAAGTCACCTAGTTGTTATCATTAAATTGATAGCTAATATACTTAACTACTATGGATGTCTTTTGGTTAACGGATATGGAAAAGGATTACACGCAATAAATTTTGAACTCATGACCTTTTTAGTAAAAAGATGAATCATTTACTACTTGATTAAAATTATATTCATGTCAATTGATTAATGAATAAGATTAAACGATTGGCAAAAATTTTGGAGAATAAGACATTAAGAGGAATGAGTTAAACTCATATTTATAAATCACTCATGATTAAAATTCAACTCAACATTTGATATAACATTAAGTTTTGAGTTCAATAAGTCAAAATATATTATCAATATAATTAAAGTATTATACTTAATTTTTATTTCCATCTTGGGCTTATATAGTACTTTGTTCCTACAATAAATTGAGATAATGAGTTTTTAAGACTTTTAACAAAATTCTAAGAGTATTTTATGGCAGGAATTCTAATCTATCTATATAAATGTGAAATATTTAAATTGTTTTAATAAGTTAAAAGGTTTGTCTTTAAAACATTCATGAAAATAAAAATATAATAACTTTTAGTGTGTTAATTAATTAAAAAAAAAAGAATAATGTTGTCTATTTATTTGTGTGAATTAGTTCTACAACTTATCAATAAAAATAGTTAGTTTAAAACTTATCTATCATATTATTCAGACTTGTCATAATACACTTTTTACTATATATAGGTTTAATAAGTAAAACACCTTACTTATACATCTAACTTTCAAATTAATTATATTTTTAATATTTTGAAAATAGTGAAGAATTGTTAAAATATTTTTAAAATGAAAATAAGACATGTCTTTTAATTTATTTAGTAATTATAAAAGATGTAATTTTATGAAAAAACACATAAAAAGGGACGAATCTATAAGTACTAGGAAACATCTTTTTTGACCAAATAACCATTAAATCATTATATATATGATAGTCCTCTTTTAATGAAAAGGAAAGAATAGATAGAAATATATTTTTTTAATAAAATAATTTTAGAAAATATACAAAGTTTTCTATGGTTTGATTTTGGTATGGAAATTATAGTCAAACGTACTTCATTTTATCTTATAAAAGAATTTACTGTAACTTAGTTGAACTTTTATGTGGATAAATTTTGTTTCAAAGAGAATAGTATTTGATACATGATTTAAAGCAATTTTTTTCATTTTCAACAGAGCCCTTTTCCAGTCCAACACTACCAACGAATTTCATATTTGTCCCATCCTACAAAATTCACGAAAGCCCAAAACAATGAACAATTAATAACATAATTATTTATAGGAAATAAAGAATTAGGATATGAAAATTAAAAATTGGTAAAAGAAAATGAAATATAGGAGGTAAATAAAGAAATTGATTTTTTATTTTATGAAATCCTTAAATTTGATCTTCCTTAAGTAAGAAAAAGAAGAGAAAAGGTGGTTGGTTCTAAAGAATATCAATTGTGGCAAGTATGCAATTACATAAATTGATTAAAAAATTATTGTCTTAAATACCAATTGTTTTTTTTTCTTATTATTATCACCCATAAATAGTAACTATAAGTGTAAGAGAGATTAAAAAAACAAAAGAAAAAGAAGAGCAGAGGTAGCATTGTTGGTAGGGGCTGACTCGAGAGAGAGACCAAAATAATTTCTAATTAATAAATATAACAAGGAGCAAATTGAAGAGCAATATAACATGTTATTCTCAAGAGTCAGAGCAAAATTCATGGAATTGATTATTAGGTATAATTGAAGAAAACATTGTTAGATTTTTTTTAATAAATCTATTCTCATTAACATTAACTTTTCAAATCTTAAAAATGAATATATTCATATATATAATATTATAAATGATATATTTGAAGTTGTAAAAACCAAAATTGTTGATGCATCTGAAGAATTTGCCTTAGTTTAATAATTTGTCTTAATTTTTACTATAATCACATGTTTTTAGATGGAGTTTATATGTGTTAGGTAAAAAAAGAACTATATATATATATATATATATATATATATATATATATATATACACACACACACATACACACACACATACACATATAATTGTATAATTTAAATTAGACATATCTATAAATACTTAATCACGTTTAAGATTATTTTCCTTAATAGCGCAATAATACACATAATTATTCTTTATTAATCAGTTTATATTATAATTAAATTTTTAATAAAAATATTATTCAAGAATATTTTAATATTATCAATTGAAAAATTCTAACATTCTCCCATTCAATTTGATTAGAGTTTATTATATTAATCAATATATACAAATGAAACAATTTTTTACAATTTCATAATAATATCATAATATGATAAATTATTAAGTGTAAGTTATGATGGTTATATCTATTTATTTAGAACACTCACTTCCATATACTACAACACTTATAATCTACTATATAAGACTTATAAGATATATATAATTTTACAATGATCCATAATAATACCTTATAAAAGTTTTCTTGTTAAAAATAGTAATATATACACAATCATAATATAACAAAAAATATATAATGTATGTTAGAAATATATTAGTAAACTCATAATATTATTACATTATATATTATCAGTTATCATTAATACAACTAAAGTTCATTTTAAAAATATGTTATCTACATAAAATTGGTTGTGAACTTTTATATTAATCTACAATTATAAGATCAATTAGTACTCAATAGACACTTTTTGGTTTTATAACTTTTTTGTTAATGAAAAAATATTTCAATTCTCATAAGTTTAATACCCTTTAAGTATTTGTTGATCTTGGAAGAGAATACTATTGTTAAATTATCACATAAATTTCAATAGTTTGATAATAGTGATAACAACTTTAAATCTTAAATAAAGTTTCACAATAATAATAGATTCAATAACTTTCAATCATGACATAAAATATGCTTTTATAATAAATAAAGTAATGATAGACAATTTTTTATTATTCCATAAAATTACTCTTTTTCTTAATAGAAATAAATAACTAAAAGTGGATTTTTATTATCAATGCATTTAGCAAAATTTGAATATGAATATCCAATCACATCTAAATAGTTGGTTTTTTTATATATAACTATGTAATTATTTGTTTTTTTAGGTATCTTAATACTTTTTTGCAACTTTTTAGTAATATATAATAAGATTAGTTTTATACTTGCATAATATTTTGAGTGCAAAATTAATATCTAATATAGTATCTACTAGCAAATACATTAAGTTACTAATAATAAAGGTATATGAAATTGAATTTATCACATTTTTAGATGAAGATAACCCTAGGTAAATACTTAATCATATAAAATTTCTTTAAAATTTTCTTAATATTGCTATTTTGAGATAATCACCATTTATTATGATCTATTACCAAAGATTTCTATTTTTATCACAAAAAATGTTTCTCTCATATTTTTCATTATAAAATTATTTTAAAAAAGGTTCTTTAATCTCATACAATATACTTAAAATATTAATAACAAGTAACATATAGGATTAGAAAATAAACTTACTCCTATTAATCTTTTGATATATAACATTGATCAATGATGTTTTTGCTTGAATCTAAAAGATATTATGATATCATTGAAATTAATACATCATTATAAGGAAAGTTGTTTTAGTCTATATTTATCTTTTAGTCTACATAACATTTAATTTTTACCTTCATGTTCATTCATATAAACTTTCTCTTTAAGATTTTCGTTAAAAAAAAGTGATTTTCACATTCATTTGGAATGACTCTAAGTCAAACTAAGCTATTAATTTCATAATCAAATTTAATATTTTTTATGGTTGTGAAAACAAACCTAGATCTTTATAAATTTGAATATTAAAATTTGACTTTTAAAAATAAACAATATAATTATTTGAAATAATTGATCTCTTTTCTCTTTGAGATTTTCTTAATATTACCTCTTATGATGGTTCATTTAAATTAATTTGTTATAAGTTAGTTTATGCAAAAAGTGTTTCTTCATCCAAATGTCTTTCAATTTCTAGAATAATATTTGGTGTTGTAATAGAAAAAAAAAACTATTATGAGTAAAGAAATATTTAACCTATTTTTTTTATGTCCACATTTAACATTTATTATTCTTACTAACTTTACCATTCTAAATGAATTTTACATTAGCAATTTTTGTAATTTTTAAATTAAAGTTATGCCCTTTAGATTTTTCTAAATAACTAATAAAGTAACCACTAATTACTTGAGAGATTAATTTCTTTTTATATAGATTTTTACTTCCATTAAGCAACTTCAAACATTTAGGTGTCTTAACTAAGTTTCCTTCACATTTATAGTTCAATAAGAGTATGTTGAATTTCCTTATTAAAACCTTATTTAATAAACAATGCATAAATCTATAAAAATTTGGGTAGGAAAAAATTACTCATTATACTCTTGATCATATTCATTAATATTTAATCATACCTTTTTATCATATCTTTTTTTTAAGATATATCTTATATAGTTTATTGTATATATATGTTATGACTTTCAAGAAATTTTCATAAATGAACTTAGACATTGCTTGAACCATTATAGTTTTTATAATATTCACTGTCATTATAGGATTTTATGATTTTCACTTTTTTTATCTAAGTGCTTTTACTATCATTTATATATAACTCAAAGGTATCTAATAGTTAAGTTTTCATCAAGCAAATAAACACAATTATAACTTGAAAAACATCTATAAAGTTGATGAAATATAATTTTTCATTAAAGATTCTAGCATTAAATAGTCTATAAATATTAGTGTATATAATTTTAAGAAGCTAGGTATTTCTTATGGCTTTTGTCATACTATATTTGGTTTGCTTATACTTAATGTAATTTATACATGTTTTGAGATAAAGAAAATCTAAATTCAAAAAAATCTTGTTATTTACTAATCTTACTAGTATTTCTTTAATTGTATGACTTAAACATTTATACCATAAGTAAGCAAATTTTTCATTTATTGTACTACACTTAATTTTAATATTATGATGTATAGTAAATAAAAATTCTTTTAAACTTTATCATACTTCAGTTAACATAAAACATTAATAAGAATACCTTAGAAAAATATTTGTATTCTTATATGAACTAAAATAATCAAAGTATAATGAATCCTTTTATCATTATGCATACATAGTATTACTGGAATCAAACCACCAATTATTATGAGTAATTCTAATTAAATTTGATTTGAAACATACTAAGGTCTTTAATTTTCCTTTCTTTTTTTAATAAAACCTTACGTTTCATGTAATCCTTCTAATAATATCCAACCTTCTTTACAAAAGTAAAGGTTATTGCCCTTTTGGTTCCTTTTTTTTAGCTTAAGAAATATAAGTAAACTCTTTCCTTTCTTAATTAATTAACTTTTACTTTTATTCCTTTTCCATTTTTCTTGTCCATAAGATTAATAAAGTGACTCATTTAATTTTTCTATCTCATCTCCTCCTGAAGAAGCATACCGGTTAATACATTAACTTTTCACTTTTTTTTTTAATAGTATCGTAATGAATCTAAAATGACCTATACTTAGGAGATAGAAAGTTTAAAATCAACTACACCAAAAAGAAGTCATCTCCCATTAATTTTAAAAGCTTAAACTTTGCTACAAAATTAATTATCTTAATAATGTACAATTGCATAATTTGCAACGCAATAAATTTTATAGTCACAAAATTTGTCATAAAAGTATTAGCGAGTGACATGTTCTTAAAACAAAATCATATTTTCACAAATTACAAATACCCTTTTGTATTTTTTGTTTATGAAATAGTTTTCTTATTGTTATCACTTTCAAAAATATAAAATTCAATATATTATTTTAGTCCTTAACTTACTAATGTAACTTCTCTTACTCATTATTTGAATTTGTAATAGTTGCAAACTTACACATTAATAATACAAGTTAACATTTATAATACTTAAATAAACATTGACTAGTTTATGTTATTTTGAGAAGTTTAATCATTGAATGAAACAAAAATTGAAATATGTAAATGAATTATAATAACTATATAATCACAAATATTCATAATTAATTATAAGTCAGATAAAATAATTAAAGTATATTATAATTCTCCTTTAGAAAATTGTACAATATATCATCATAAATAATATTATTAACTTTAATGAATAATTAAATATATTTGATATCTTTAGGTAAATAAATATATGTAATCAAAAATATTCATATACTTCAATTATGTTATTAATAGAAAATAATAATTTACTTTAGATAAATCTTAAAGTTCTAATAATTAATAATATCAATTTATATAATTATTTTTTATTCATAGATATTTTATTAAAATTATGGATAAATGACTTACTTATATGTGTCATTAAATATACTAGTTTAAACTCTTTGATAACTATTAAACTATAATAATAATGTACACATATTGATTCAAAAATTCTAATTTGGTCACTTTAGTGACTAACAAAATATAATAATAATATATATCAATAATATATCATGATATATATATATATCATTCATTGTTATCTTAAATTAACATGATTGGGTTTAACCTAGTGGTTTTACATCATCTTTTTTCATGAAAATACCCAAACTTAATGCTTATTACATACAATTTTTTTTTAACTTCATTAAGTGTACTATTTTATTTAGTATATAAATTATTATGAATTAAAATTCATGAATAGTGTAACAACCATCCTTATTTATGCCAGCTATTAATAATAATTTGATAACAAGACAAAATATAAGGTTTTTGACATTCGTTTAATGATTATAAGTTAGGTAAATGTATATTTTTCGTACACAAAAAATATTCAGTTTCAAAACATATACTATGATATCACTTATTAGATTTTTTTAATAAATCAATTATTGTAAACATTAATCTTTTGTATCTTAAAACTGAATACTTTCATGTAGATAATATTGTAAATGATATACTTAAATTCGTAAAATCTAAAACTATTGATGCATTTAGAGAATTTGCTTTAACCTAATAATCGATTTTCCTCTCTTGACATTTACTGTAATTACACATTTTTAAATGAAAATTTTATGTATATTAAAAAGATAAAGAACTAGTCATATATATATAATTTAAATTAAATATATTCATTAATACCTTAATTATGTTTGAAATATTGTCCTTAATAGTCCAATAATATACAAAATTATTTTTTACTAATCATCTCACATTATGATTAAATTTTTAATAAGAATATTGTTCAAAAATATTCAAACATTATTAATTAACAAATTATAACAAAGATTCCTATTATGATATATTGAGATTTCAATATTGAGATCTTAATAATTACTTTATAGACTTTTTTAGCATTTTAATAAAATTGAGATTTCAATATGCATATAATTCACTTAATTTTCTCTATTACAATATATTATACATTATAATTTATTCACATAATATAAATAATCATAATTAAGAAAAATAAAAAAGAAAATAATCTCTATAAAAGGAAAAATTATCCTAAATTTCTTTTTTTTTATTTTTAAATAAATATATTACCAAATTTATTTTTTTTAAAAAATTCTTATGATTTAAGTTTCCTTTATTTTTTCCTTTTGATTTTGTTATAAAGAAAAATTACAATCAAATTATTTTTTGAAAAAACAAATGTTATAATTTAATTCTTTTTTATTTAAATAAAACATAAGTAAAATCTATTTCTCAATAAATATGATAAATACATGCAGTGTGTGAATTTAATATTAATAAAAATAATTGTTGGTGATGAAAAGCAAAGGGCAAACAACAAACATCATCACATACGGAGAAAATGTCAAAATTAGAAATTAACAACACAAATCTTATAGTATAATCAAACATACCCAAAATAATTAAAAAAAAAGGGCTCACTAATTGATGAAATAGGTTAATGTATTCGAGTTATATTAATATTTCCAAAGTTTAATGAAAGTTAGTAAAATACTTATTTAGTAGTGTTTGGCTAATTTTAGAAAAATTTAAATATTTAATTTAAATTTTAATCTTTTTAATAGGTAATTATGATTTGTATCATTTAAAATTAATTTAACAGTTAATTTGTAATCTTTCATATTATTTTAATAGAATTAAGATTGCAACAACATGTATTTCATTTATTCAATTATAATTTATCTAATTCTTATTAACAATTATTCACATACATTCAAAATTTATATAATACAAATACTCATAATTAAGAAAGTAAGAAAATAATTTTTAGAAAATAAAAAATAATTTTAAATTCTTTTTTAAGAGAAAAAATGTTTTCAAATTTACCTTTTTCTCTTAAAAAAATCACTTAAGTCCTTTTTGCTTTTTCATTTTTTCTTGAAAAAGAAAAAAAATTTTACTCACAAATTCTTTTTTTTATAGAAAATATAATTGTAATTTAAATTAAATTTTATTTTTATATTTAAATAAAATAAAAATAAAATTACATTTCTTAATAAATATGATAAACTCGTACATCTCGTTGGTCTAATTTTAGTATAAGTATATATTATCAAAATTGAAAAAGAAAAATCCATTGTTCTCCTTTGTCATGTTATCAATTTTGCTTATATAATGACATTTGCTTAATTTTAAATTTTTTTTATATTTGTTAATTCAATTAATAGTTTCTAGCTTTTCATAGTAATTTAATAAAATAAAAATTTTAATATATATCAAATCATTTTTTTATATTATAAAATCAAGTATACTTAATTTATATTATTATTCTTTCATTTTATCTCAAATATATTTTTCAATTTCATATCTTAATTTTTTAAGCTGAACAATTTCTTTTTAGCTATATCATTAATTTTTCTTATATTACATCTTCTTCTTCATTCATAAATTACTAGAGATAAATGGCAAAAAAAAAGAATCTTCTCCTAAACACTCAAAATTTAATTCCTTTAATGTTTTGAGAGAATAAAATAATAAAAAAACTAACAAATAAAATTAATCATAGACTTCGTTTTATGTTTTCTTAAAAAGAAATAAAAAATTCCCCTTAAATCATTAAAAAAAACCCATATTCTCCTTTTATTGTTTTTAAAAGGAAAAAAGTAAAAACAAATTCATAATTTTAGTTTTTACTATTGTTTTACTATTTGATGGGCTTTCCTTAATCATAGAAATATTAATAAATTTCATTTATTTTACAAATATTAATAAATTTGATTTCCTTTTAAGACACTTAAATTAAGTGAAATAACAATCACAATTAAAAATTTAAATTAAATTTATCCCTTAATTTTAATTTTATCCAATCCTTCAAATAAAATCTAAATTTCAAAAATTCTAAAATTAACTACGGTACTAATTATAGTTCATAACAAAATTAATCTCAATATTACTCAACAACTTTTTCTTATATCTAAATTGATTTAAATTAGTTTAATTAATTGTTATTAAAAGTATATTTCAATTTTTTTAATTTTAACATTTCTAATTAGATACATAAAATAAGAATAAAGAGTGAGCCTAAATCTATTATTTGTATGCCTCAATCTATTGTAACTATACATTTCTAAATCTAAGAGAAAATGCAACTATTCTCCTTTTGTCAAAACATTAATTTTGCTTATGTAAGTATATTCATTTAATTTTAAGATTCTTTTAGCAAACTCGTATAATTTTTAGCATTTAACATTACGTTTGTAGTTAATCTTAAGATATTTTCTAATAAACTCCTATAATTTTTAGCATTTAACATTACATTAGTAGTTGATTTATGGTTTTTTCTAATATTTGAATAAAATTAAAATTTCAACAAACATCTAGTGCTTATTTTCTTAATATAAAATTAAGTATGTTTGACTTACTTTATTATTCCTTTTCTTTTTTCAATTATATTTCTCAATTTCATACACTAATTTTCTTAATTGAGTAGTTTCCTAGTCACATCAATTTTGTTTATGTAGCATAATCTTTTGCATTAATAAATTCACGAAAATAAATGGCAAAAAAATCTTTCAAATACTCATAATTTAATTCCTTTTGGTATTTTAAGGGAGAGAAATAAGAAAAAAAAAAGCTACTAAATCAAATTACTCCTAAATATTTTTCTTTTAAAAAGTAAAAAGAAAGAACAAAACAATTACTCTTAAATTCTATTTTTTAATAAGAAAAAATAGAATTTAAAAAGTCTCCCTTAATTTTAAGAATAATAATAAATTTTATTTATTTTAGAAATATTAATTAATTTGATTTTCTTTAAAAACTCATAAATTAAGTAAAATAACAGTTATAGTTAAAAATGTAAATTTAGTTTATCACTCAATTTAAACTTAATTCAATCTTTCCAATAAAAATTTAAACTTCAAAAATTTTCAAATTAACTAAGATACTATTCATGGCCAATAATAAAATTAATTTTAATTTTACTTAATTATTTTTTCTCAAATTTAAATTAAATATAAATTTTCTTAATCAATTATTATTAAAAGTGTAATTTCAATTATTTTTAAATGTGTTGAATTAGATATTTAAAACTCATGTAATGTACGGATCTAAATTTAGTGTAAGTATATATTATTGAAGTTGAGAAAAAATTCACAATCTCCTTTTGCCTTGTTATTAATTTTATTTATTTGACGATATTCGCTTTATTTTTATATGATCTTACTAAACTCATATGTTTTTTAATATATAATATTAATTTAATAAGTTATTTTTCATCTTTTTTAATATTTGAATAAAATTAAAATTTTAGTATGCATTTAATTCTTTTAACATTATAAAATTAAGCATATTTGATTTACATTATTATTTGTTTGTTTTTTTTTCCTTAACTATATTTCTCAATTTTAAATATTAATCTTCTTAGTTATGTAATTTTCTTAGAAAGGTTATTAATTTTGCTTATATTGTTCCTTCTCCTTAATTCATAAATTAAAGGAAGTAAATGGCTAAAAAAGGAAAAGAAATCTTTTATTAAATACTCAAAATTTAATTCTCTTAACGTTTTAGGAGAAATAATAATGAAAAAAAAATTAATACCAATAAAATTACTCCTAGATTTCCTTTTTTGTTTTCTTAGAAAGGAAGAAAAATAAAAAAGCATTCTCCAAAATTCATTTTTTGGGAAAAAAAAAATTACACCCAAACTCCTTTTGTCTTTTTTAAAAAGAAAAAAAAACTACATAATTGAAGTCCCTTTTTTTCACCTTTCATTTTCTTTAAATAAAAAAAATTAGTCTCTATTATTTTTTTATTATTTGATAGATTCTTCTTAATTTTAGGAATATTAATAAATTTGTTTATTTTAGAAATATTAAAAAAATTAATTTTCTTTAAAAGCTTTTAAATTAAGTAGAATATCAATTAATTTAAATTATATAGTAAATTCTCCCACTTATTTATAACTAATTAATTTTCCTAAATACATTAACATTCTTTCATCTCTCCTTCACTTATGAATTTTCTCACTCCTTGACAATTTCTACTTTCTCTCATTTTCTTCTTCCTTTTATTGGGTCTTTTAGATTCCTCTAACCAATAAGGATACAAACAGTTCCTTCGTAAAATCAAAGGGCCTTTTGAAGACATTAACAGGTACAAAATCTATTAATTTGTATGAATTTAAAAGTAATCAAAGGTGAAATTTATTTTTAAATAGGATATGCATTTGCATATATATAAAAAAGTTTTCGTAATACTTCTCTATAATCTTTTCTTTTGATTTTTTTTTCTTTTTTTTTTGGCTGTATCGATCCATTCTCCTTTTTGATCAATTATTACTTAATGAATTTTGTATTTTTCATGATTGTTTTTAAATTTTTGTGGATATGAAATTGTGAATATAAGGCATTTGCAAACTTTTTTTTCTACTAAGTTGTAAATCTTTAATTGCTCATTTTGCAATATTTCACCATCTTTAGTTATTTATAATTTTTGATATAGAAACCATTATTTCTCGGCCTTTTACGGGTCTTTTCTTCTTTTAAGACCTATCTCTTTAGTTTTGCATTAGTGAAACTTTTTCTTAATGGATTCTCACCTCATATAGATATTAATTAGGAAATTTTGGAGGCACGATGTTAATGAGGAACGAGGATGCCCAAGAGTTGGTGACTATGAAACTAAATTCATGCTATTCACAAGGCAAAGTATTTATTTTGTACTTTTTTAGCCAATAAAATTTTATTTTTTTTCTCTTTTTTTTTGGTATTTTTTAGCTAATAAACCTTTTATTTTCTTTATTTTCCTTTCTTTTTTATCTCTAGTTTAATAGACATTTTATTTTGAAGACTATGAAAACAATCTTTCTTAAGATGTATAATTCATGCTACAAATTCATTTACTTAGTGTTTTCATTTTTGTTTTGTTGGTTTTGATGGTTAATTTCTATTTTGATTAAAGTTCCTTTTGATTCTTCTTCTTCTTCTCTTAATTTTTAGCTCATATAGAATTTTTTGATCAATTGGAGTACTTCGGGTTGGCCGTGAGGGAGCAATAAGTTTGTAATTGTTTCTTACAATCATTAGTAGATTATCAATGTTTGTATTATCTGATATGAACTTAGTAGTCAATTTGTAATTTTTTTAAATATTTAAATAAAATTTAGATTTAATCATACATCTAATTTCCTCTATTTATATAATTACAATATTAGATTTTCAAATTTCTTTTTTAGTTTCTTTAGAGAGGACAAAAAGGTAGCAAAAATATTTTCAAATTTTTTTCCTTAAAAAGGAAAAACTACCTTAATTTTAAGTATTTTTTATTTTCCCCTTTTAATTTCTTAAAAAGTGGCAATTACTCCTAAAATAATTTTTTGGTTTTTAATAAAATACTAATAGTTTAATTCTCTTTTTATTTTTTATTTAAATAAAAATAAAAAGAGAATTAAATTATTAGTATATATATATATACATACTAATATTGAGAGAATTTTTTTCTTAATAAAAAGTATTGAAATAATAAAATCTGATATCTTAAAATTAACCAAATTTGGTTTAAATTAAATGTACTTTTATTGTTAATTTAAATTTAAGAAAACAAAATGAAGGTGTCATATTTTTTTTTATTTTTAAGAAAACAAAAAAATTAAAAAGAGACTTAAAATTATTGCCTAAAAATGTTTAAATCTATTATCATTTGTAATACTACATTAAACACAAATAGTGACAATGAAATTTATTTTAAAAATTATAGATATCTATTTTTATTTTTATTTTGATAGCAAATCTATATTATTACCTAATCTTTAATGTTCATTATATATAGGCATATGTGATAGGTTGTGCAATCCTTATAATGACATTATTGATTAATCCTTATAATGACATTATTGATTAACCATAATTGGTAGAATCATATTTATCATCTTTTTAAATTGGAATATGTTTATTTTTCAAATCTCATGTTTGTTTTTTCAAATTACTTTGTCTTTCTTAAATAGAAACTTGTTTATGTTCTTTTTAATTTATATTTATTTCAAGTAAAATAAATAGATTTTTATTTATATCTTCATTAACTTACTTTTATTTTCCTACACCTAATAAAAGACAATAAGTCATTGTATAAGTCTTTCTTTATTATTAGACTTTTAACTTTTTTCTAGCTATCAATTTAAAGAATTGTGTTTTTTAAATTTATTTTTAAGACTTTAATTTAAATTTTTTATTGTAGAATAAATTGGTCTTTTCATCTTGATGTTATTTGTTCCTTTATTTTTAATCAATGTCACTATTTTGCAAGAAAAGATAGAATAAATTGATATTAAAAGAGTAATACTTTGTTTAGATAAAATACAACTAGTGTTTAAGTAGCAAACTCTCCTTCCATGACATAAACTATATTCACCATCATTTTATTGTTTTCAATTTTTTTTCTTTTTTATGCATTTTTGTTCAAATTTCCTTCCTATACTTAAAGTTAAAATTGATTTTTGTGAGATAAAATTCATAGTTCTCATATTCTTAATATTACTTTATGTTGATTTTGTCAAACATATAATTATATTAGTGTTATAAAGAGTATAATAGCAAAATAATTAAATTGTAAGAATATTAATAAATCTAATTTTGTTTGAAATTACCCATGTTTAGGATGAATATTAATTTTGATATATAATTATATTATTGTTACATTATTTACAATAAAATAATAATTAAATTCCATCTTAATACCTAACTAAATTCATATTAGTACTTTCTAACAAAATATCTCAAACCGGTGTATTGCACGAAATCAACCCTAGTAAATATATATATTGTTAAAAAAGAGAGAGAGTTGATAATTCACTTATGTAGTCATATTAGCTTAATTTTAAGATATCTAAATATATTATTCAAATTTTAATTTCTTTTTATAAACTCTCACAATTTATAATATTTAATATTAATTTAATTAGTTTATAGTCTTAGTATTTTAATACAATTAAGATTTCAATTTATATTTAATTATTTTTTTCACACTATAAAATATAGCATTCTTGAGTTACATTATTATTACTTTACTTTCTTTTAACCAAATCACTTAATTATATATATATATATTTACTCAAGTAATTTTTCTTTAAGGTTATTACTTATAATTGATTATAATAATATTATTAATTAAAATTATAATTATAAATTTAATTATGAGAAATATATAATAATAAAATTTACTTCACTTTTTAGTTAATCACTTAGTTAGGGAGAGCATAATTCTAAGTAAAATTAGGGAGAGCATAATTTTAAGTAAAATTTTTTTGACTCGCCGACAACTTTGTTTGCTTATGCATAAGTTGATATAATATTAACTTAAGTCTTATTTAGTTATAACTCTTAAAAGCTTATGATAATACTAATGTAGGCAATATTGATATTTAACATTAGTTAAACATAATTGGTTAATGGTAGAATCGTTTTCTACTCAAAGATTTTTGTTTTGAAAAATAATTTTGAGTTAAGTGTGAGAATCTTTATGTGTGCAATGTTAATATTTTAGTGAATCTTATATTGTTCATAACATCATGCATCTATTTAAAAAATTAGAAGTGTATGATCATCTCTTAAGATGAAAGTCATGTTATATATACCTTAATTAGGGATATAAGGATAAAGTTATAAGTTGTAAATGGATATACTATAATATTTTGAGTAACTGAGTAACTAGAGGTTGACATCACAAATGTTGATCTTCATGTCAAAAGGTTACTTTAATTATGTATGCAAAACACTCAACACTTAACTTATGAAGTAGTAATTGAATATTGTCATAACAAATAATGGCATTTAGGTTAAAAAGCATTAATAAAAAGGGGTGAGAAGTTTATGGTTATAGTACTCGAAGATAGATTGTGTGTTGTTAGTGTATTGCATGACTTTCACTAAGTATTTTCATTAAGCACTAAGAGGTTATCACTCACGCATCTATTCTGATTTAGTTATTATATGAAGAATAAGGAAGTCGTTGATTAAGATTGACTAGTGACATATTGAATAACACTTATAGGTTAGTATTGTTATATTTTAATGAGGTATCAATTTGAGAGTTTGGACTAACTATAACTTAGGTGAATTTTATGTAAGTTATATTGTGCATGCTTGGCTCATAGTTTACAATTGTTTAGGGACAATCAATAAATTAAGTGTGAGGGAATTTAATAGGTCTAATAATTACATAAATTTATATTGAATTATTAAACTTGTTGTTATGCAATTATGATTGTTTTTAGTATATTTTATTTTGATTGTAATTCCTTTTATATTATAGGTGAAGAATCAAAATAAAAAAGTAATGAAATCGATGAATTAGACCTATCGCAAAGACTTAAAAAGAGGAGAAGGCATGGACTAGTTGTAAAACCGATTAAAGGACTAGTTTATGGTAAAAAGTATGACTAATGCTAGTTTTTAAGTTAACTAGTGAACCACTTGGATAATAGATGCATAATGTTGAAAACCTTATCAAACTAGCATCAATTTGGTCAAATCAACGTTAGTTAATTGTATTTTCTTAAAGTGTTTCATAATTTTTTTGGGATGTTTTGTGAGTAGTTTGATCATCTTAAGGGAAGTCTATAAATATTATAAGGATAAATGGCCTAAGAAAGGAGAAAAGAAAAATTCATGAGATCAAAAGAAGGAAAGGCAGTAGCTAGAGAAGGAAAGATCTTGAGATCAAAAAAAGGAGAGGTAGCAACTAGAAGAGGAAAGAGAGATTTTAGAGATCAAAAATAGGAAATGTGGCAATTAAAAGAGGATCATTAAAGATATGGCATTAGCTTATGTAAGAGGTTTTTTTATCTCTTCCTTTCTTTTAATATGCTTTAGAGATGTTGAGTATTTGTTTATTTGTGATTTTTTGTATAGATAGCTAGAATCTTAAGTTAAGGTGAAGGGATATGACCTTTTTTAAGGTTGGTTTGCTTAGGTTTTTATAGGTTATACATACTCTTTGGATTAATTGAGTTATTTAATTAAAATTATGATTTAATTTGCCTATTTTGAGTTTCATTAATGCTTTTATAATTGATCATCACAGAAGTAGATTTTTAGGTTGTGTTAAGATCAATGAATGAGATATAACTGTGCACTAAATAGATTAATATATAAAAAAAATTTATGAGATATTGCATAGTTGCATTTAATGAATCTATTTTCACATAAGTTTGACCAAGAATCACTTATAAATTAGGTATGATGGGTGTTACTTAAGAAAGAACACTTGTTATTAAAGAGAAAATTAGCATTCAGATCATGAACCCATAAAGAACCACTATGATTCATCTTCTTTTAGGTGAAATTACATAGCCCTAGTCTCCAACTTGATTACAACAAAATCTCAAATTCCTTCACATCGTTAGTTTAGTGATTAATTCAATTTTATTATATTATTAAAATCAAATCTCTTTTAACAACCTTGTTTAATTTTATGGCAATATAAGTCATAATTAATTCTCATTCTTTATGGGTATAACACTTGGAATATTTACCGAGTTTTATTACTACAAGTAACCTTGTGCACTTGTAAGTAAGCTCAATTAGGATCACAAATTGTCTACAATTACTTTATATATTTATACAACAAATGAAACCATGATTGAGATCATAAAGGCTAAATTGGATAAAGATTACTTGTTATGCAATGGTAACTTTTTGCATATGCATTATTGTGCTCATATTTTGAACTTAATTGTTAAAGAAGATTTAGAAGTCATTAAAGTTGGGATTGAAAAGTTTTTTGATAGTATGGTTTTTTGGACTACTACACCTAAAAGTGTGGAGAGATTTAAGGAAATAGCTAAGTAAATGAAGGTTCTTACCATCAAAAGCTTGAGTCTTAATTGCCTAACTAGGTGGAATTCCACTTTCTTAATGCATGAAACAACAACTCTTTATAAATATTTTTTCTTTTTTGGATTAAAAAGGATAAAAGAACCTCATTATTCTAATTGCCCAAGTGAGAAGCAACAAAAGTTCATAAAAGAAATTTATAAGAAGTTAAAATTGCTTAATAATATCACAAAGTTAGTTTCTAGAACAAATTATCTCACTATAAACTTGTATTTTCCCAAAATTTATAAGGTTAAATTAGCATTGTTGTAGTGCGTTACTTCTTTAATTGAAGTGATAAAGTTAATGCAATACAATATGTTGAAGAAATTTAATAAATATTTGAGTGTGATTCATGTTATCATAGAGGAGTACTATCATTTTGGATCCTAAATACAAAATTAAAGTGGTTAAGTTTTATTTTGAAGAGATCTTTGGTGAAGAGAGTGATACTCATGTGGCTAAAATTTGATAGTCCTATTATGACCTGGTAAGAATACAAATTATGAGATTCATAACCAAAAGATGATGGACTCTAGACAAATTTAATAGGTTCTAGTAGTGATGGTACTATCATTTCTTTTACTACTTTGGATTTGTATTTAAGGAGAAAAAAAAAAGAGAGAAAATACCATATCAATCAAATTAGAGTTGGAATATTATATAAAAGAGGAAGAAGTTCCATTCTCAAATGATTTTTGGTGTTTTAAATTGGTGGAAGTTATATGGATTGAAGTTTTATATGTTACAAGTTATTACTCGAGATATATTTGGTATTCTTATATCTATAATGACTTTTGAGTCTGCATTCAGTACAAATTGAAGAATCATAAGTCCTCATATAGTAAGCTACATTCAAACACTATTAAAACAATTATGTGTACTTAAAAGTTATGGGCAGCTAAAATTAAAGGTTAGTAATTAAATTTATTTTTATATTTTTTCTTATCCTTTTTTTGAATTTTACTTGATATTTTTTCTTGCTATTAAGGTCGTATGGTTGGAATTATGGAAGAAATTACAAATTGTATATTAAATGTAAACTAGGTATTTTCCCTAATTAGATTCATGACTTAAAATGTTTTAGATTTTCTTAAATGTTATATTTTTACACTATTATTACATTAATATAGATCAAGTGGTTATAATGATAAGGACTTTCTATAGTTACATAATGCTTGTTAAACATCTAATAAGGCTTAGTACTTATGGTTAGCATGCGATTGCCAAAATTTATGTTAAATATTATAAACAATGACAACATGATATGAGGATGTTACTCTTTGTTTTTCCATTTGCTTGGTTTGAAAAGGAAATATTTGTCCTACATAGATTGGAAACTTTCAAGAAGAATATTTTCAACTTTTGATTAAGTTAGACTATACACTAACTTTCATGATTTAGGTGTAAAAGATTATTCTTTAAAATGATTCCTATTGACATCTTTACATCACTAAAAGTTATAAAAAAAAAATTGAGAATTGCTAGCAAAGACTTTTGGATGTTTTTCAAAAATAAAAAAAGATAGACTTTTATTATGTTTAATGTTAGGGAAAGGGTAGGGTGGGGGTCCCCAATCCCCAATGAGGATAAGGACGAGACTCTAAATTTCATCCCCATTGCGGATAAGGATAAAGATGGGATTAAGAACTAGGGACAGAGATTAGGATGGTTATCCTTACCACTACTCCATCACATTGTCATTCTTAACAAAAAAGACCAAAACATTCAATTTATTTATTTCAAAAATCATTCAAATCTTCATTATTACTAATTTTTTAACCATAATGAATAACAGGCTCTTTGCTTCAATCTATCTATTTTAACTTTTAATTTCTATTTTTTATTTTTTGTTCATTGTAATAAGTAACCAATTGTAAAATATATGAATCAAAATATTTATATCTTAAGTGTGTTGATAAAAAAATCCAAAATCCATGCGTTAATAAATTGATAAAAAAGTATTCAAAACCCACACAAGTGTGGGTTGAACCTAGTAAAATATAGACAGTAAAATTGACTTGTGCCACTTGAGTATTTCTATGACATCGACTAGTCAGGGGCATATTTCTCATTCATTTTCCTTCATTTTTACATCATTCTTAGATCAACTTTAAGTTTTTCCTTCAAATAATTAACTCTCTTTTAATTCATGTCATTAAGTTTGTTAACTCATTATGCCATTAACTCTCTTCTTTCTTTTTTGCACCCAATCTATCTTTTTTTTTTTTGGCTAATTTCTCAAATTTCTTAACTATTAAAATTCATCATATATGTTTTATTTTTTAGACAAAGAGACCATTTAAAAGAGAAGTTCAACAATTCTGCAATTCTTTGATATATTTAAAAGAGTTTCTTTCTTTTAGAGATCTTAAATGCAAATGAGGGTTGAAAAAAGGTAGCAAAAGATTGAGGGATAAAGAGACATGTATAAATCATTATTTATCAAAGAATTGAATCCTATTGATTGAGGAAGGAGATTTTTCTTTTTCTTTGCCTTTAGGTCTCTCCTTGGCACAAAGTTATTGCTCCTTCTCTTAATCATATGATATCTCCTCTCTTCTATTACTATAGAGGTCCATGTCCATATGGGTGTTAACGATTTTTTATTTATTTCTACAGTTCACCTCTTATAGTCATTATGTAAAGTCTTTTATTTTTCTAATTTTTTATGGTTGGGACAAAAACAAGATATTGTAGTTGAAATAAAAATGGCCCTAAACATGTTTCCTTCCTTAATGAATGGACCCAAAATACATTCCTACATCATATTTACATCTTAAATGGAAATGGAAAGCCTTTTAATTCCACTTTAGTTAACTTGTTTTGTACTTTTGTCACTTTATATTTTACCAATTATTGTTAATTTTGAGTTATAATTTTAACAATATTTTGGAATGATCAATTTTAGTTGCATTGATTTTCAAAATTCATTATAAAATTATGACTTTTACATTTACATCTAAACATAAATTTCAATCCTAAAAAAGAGAAACTCTTCTCTTACAAGTATTTTCCTATATTATTAAATATAATGTACTTGTGATATCTCAATTTCAAATATCTTTATTTCAAATCAAAATGAGATTCTTCGGACAGTACTCTACTTTCCTTGTTTTATATGTTGTTTCATAGGCACATTCCCTTATATTCTTTGATACCAAGTTATATATTCTTTCATTTCTTTCTAGTATTTCTGTTTTAGATTTGGATAATTTTCCTCCCTATTATAATTTGCCAGTGTCTATTTCAATAATAACTTTTCTAGTTGTTGCAATGTGCAAGCTATAGGCAACTTACACAAATATTGAAATTTGCCTCTTACGCCTATAGTCTTATCTCAATAAGTTTAATTTTTCTTTTCTTTACTTTATATTTTTTGGTAACATTAAAGACAATATTGATTAAGGTATTCCTTCAATAGCACCAAAACCAAAAAACATCTTCCAAATAAAGTAAATACCATATTGTTGAACAACATTCAAATCACTCACTTTTAGCATAATATTAAAGCTCAACAAGTAGACAAGGAGGCAATCTCAAATTTAAAGGTGCTTAGTAAGGATAAAGGCATTACTATGGTAATTAATCATCCAAATGTTTAATCCTTGGTGGGTATAGAGTCCATTGTAGGTAGGATCAAAGACAACTTCAAGGCCACATGACTTAAATGGTAACCCCGCATTAGGAACTCTCAATAAAGTGGAGAGATACTCTTAATCAAGACTAATTCAAACCCCCTTTACATAAAAATCAATAGTTTTCAAGCCTATGGTCTCCTTTTATTCAATATTTGAATAAAATTGTTGTATCAAGTTAAGATAATATATGTCTTATAACTCCAACATAGGTGCCTAACTTGGCACATCAAATGCACTTCTCATTTAAAATAAGCAATCAATCTCCTCATTAATAGATCTTTCAACCATAATGTTGTTCATACATTTACTTGTAAACCACACAAAATTATCAACACAGGTAAAATGAGAGCTATCGAAGTGTTTTATGTTGTTGATTATCCCTTATTAGTATCAAAGCTATCTTTAATTGTTTTCATTGTATTAGAACATCAAGTATTTTCTGCACAAGTCATTCATATTTTTATATTATGGTGTCAAGCACATTATATTTTTAAGTTGTTTTGCCTATAGCTCATTTTGGTTGTATTTACCCGTTAAGATTGAGTTGTGTCACTAGGATATTAAGAGACCTATGAACAACTTGTAAATTGTAAGAATTTACTGTGCCTAAGCCCATTTTCTTAAATATAAACCTAATTCTCTATAGGACTACTTCTTGTTCCAATTATTTTACCTTAGAAAGCTTTAAAAATAGTAAAATAGTCAACACATGAGAGATAACTATATAGGATTTCAATAGAGGTATTGATCATTGAGAGATTCCAAAATTTAGAAAAGACCAAATTTACAAACTTTCAAAATTCAATATTTTAAAAAATAATTTTAAATCAAGACTAAAAAAAGACATATTCAGCTTACAAAATCTTTTGAAACTATTTACTTCTTTCTTAAAAATCTCTTCAAAATCACAAAAACAAGTATTACAAGTAAATTTATATTAGTCTAGTACAAATAGGCATCAAATCCTTTACAAAAGAAGGTTTGAACGCTTTAATTCTAGTAGTCCTTAGTCTTTGCAACGGACTTATTTCTTTCATTTGTTATCAAACCTTATTGTTTCTTTAAGTGACAAAAATATTTTACAAATCAAAACACATATTACAATATACTCAAAGGATTAATTCTGGTTGCATTGATCTTCAAAATTCATTACAAAGTTATTTACATTCCAATCCCAGAAAGGAGAAATTCATCTCTTACAAATAAACCTTTTACATTCAAATACTATTATCCCCAGATCCATCCAATGGAAAGACATTGCCCTTCTTGAAGATTGGATCTTAAAAGGAGCAGTTAAATCTCAACCAACAAAATAGCTTGAACAAAACATGGAAATTTATGAAATAGACCAATTTCAAGATGGAAAAGTTGTCCTAACCTTTAACAGGATATCTACAAGTTTTAAATCCACTGATGAAACTTCCATAACTTCTACCATAGATCTAGGATATGTTTCCTCTATCCCTTTTACAATAAATCTGATTTTAGAACTTCCAAGATTCCCTACCTTATACATATCAAGCATTTCTTTCCATCTAGCTAATTACCATACAAACATTCCTTACCCTATCTACATAAACCCTTAAGAACAATACAACTTATTTCACATACTTTATCTTCAATTATAGAAAACATTACAAGTGAATTACATGTTTTAGAAAATGATTTTGAACCTAACAAAAAGCTTTTACATGATGATTTCTATACTCTGTATGATATTAAAAAAAGAAACTAATTTTTACAAAATTTTCTCTAAAAAAAGAAAAAAACTTAAAGAAGATTATTACATAATTCCTTTGAAACTCAAAGTACATATGTTGTTTTTTTGATTAATTTAAAGAATATGCATCTTAAATGGATTATGCATAGCCTTTTAAAAAGTTTACAAACCCTGTTACTTCTCGTAATGAAACCAAAGAATGAATTACTCTAAACAACCATATCATAAAGTCAAAACATCTTTCGCTTAAACAAGTCAAGATAGTCCATCAATAAAACCCTATTAAACTAACCCCTTACAAAATATCCCAAGAAACCAACCCTTCTAAGAAATTTTTGAAAACAATCATTTAGTAAAACAATTTCTTCAATACCTATCTTTATACCATAAGAACCTAATTGAATCATATAGAAAACTAGATCTAACAAACTACTATCAAAAAAACTATTACCAAACCAGAAACCAATAAAATCAAACATCCTATTTTCAAATCATACCAAACTTAAAAAATCAATAAACTCTAATAAAAAGAAGACCTTTTCATTCAAGAAATCAAACAAAAATTAGTCACCTTAGAGCCATCTTTTTCATCTACAAAAGGAACTAACACCTTAGGAAACAAACTAAACTAAAAGTCTTTAAAACCATAATCCTTTAAATCACAGTTACAAGTCTCCAAAACCCATCTCTAAAGTTGTAACTCCAAACCTTGACTTTAAAAAGAAACCAAACACGTTAAACCAGTACAAGTTTAAAATCTCTTCCATTTATCAATGGAATATTAATGACATGTCAAAACACAACATCCTTAGTCTCCTATAATAGATAACTATAGTAGCAAATGTTTACAAAACCCAAGATAGTGACCTTGAACCTAAACCATATCAAGAACCACAAAATCTCTAAAACCTGAAAAAAGTTTCAAATGATTTTCTTTTTACCCTGGAACAAGTAACCTCTAAAAAATATTTTATAAAAATTATTTTAATTTTTTTAGATGATTTCTAACTAGATACCATTGCTCTTTTTGATATTAGTGCAAATTTGAACTATATCAAACATAAAATTTTTCCAACCTACTTTTAAGAAAAAACTAATGAAAAACTTTTAACTGTAAATAATTCAAATAGGACAATTGCAAACAAAATCATTGTTTTTATCCAAAATTAGCATTTTTAAATTAGAATTTCTTATATTCTTGTTAAAAATATGCATTATATGGCGATCTTAAGAACATCATTCATAAATCTTATTACTCTTTATACTATTAACTATAATAGTATTTCTTTATAAACAAAATCTTTAAGATTGCATTTTCCTTGAAACTTTAAAAACTAGAAATTTGAATCTCATAAAAGCCTATTATATTTATAAAAATATAATACACACTCTTATTCAAGCCAAAAAAAAAAAAACAAAATTTTTTCTCATTACAAAAGGACCTCTCTCTCCAAAGAATTCAAAACCAATTATAAGATCTCGTAATTCTAGAAAAAGATATTTGTTTTCAAAGAAACCCTTTAAAATGAACTTTGTTTTGAACTTCTATATGTTTTTTTAAAATATGAAACAACATATAATTGATTTACCTTATGAATCAGATTTCAATGAAAAACAAATCCCTATAAAAGCTTAACTCATCCAAATGGACATTGAACTCAAAAAGTTACTACAAAAAAAGAGATTCAAGATCCAGAATCCAAGAAACTCATCTCCAAAGCTAGATCATCCTGGTCATGTGCTACCTTTTATGTCAATAAGTCAACAAAACTTGAAAGATGCACTTGCAAATTAGTTATCAACAACAAATCCCTTAACAAAACACTTAAATGAATTAGATACTTTATTCCTAATAAAAAGGATTTGCTACAAAAACTTCATTATACCTATATATTTTCCAAATTCAACATAAAGTTTAAATTTTGGCAAATTTAGATTGGTCCAAAAGATAGGTACGAAACTACCTTTATTGTACCATTTAGACAATATGAATGGAACATTATATCATTTAGTTTGAAAAATACCCCTTCAGAATTCCAAAGAATTATGAATGAGATTTTTCAACCATATTTAAAATTTTGCCTTATTTACATTAATGATGTTTTGATTTTTTTTTTCAAACTCTATTGAATAGTATTTTAAATATCTACAAACATTTTCCTATAATGTTAAATAGAATGGACTTGTAATATCTCAGTCTAAGATATATTTATTCCAAATTAAAGTAAGATTCTTTGGATATTACATTTCTTAGGGAACTATTAAGATTCTTTGGATATTACATTTTTTAGGGAACTATTACCTTTATTGAAAGAACTTTCACTTTTATCAATAAGGTTTTTGATAAAATCACATAAAAATCTCAACTCTATAGATTTCTAGGAAGTCTTAATTATATTTTGGATTTTATTCCAAATATAAATCATCTTGCAAAACCCCTATATGATTGTTTCAAGAAAAACACCACTCCTTAAACTTCCCAATATATTGCTCTTATCCAATGCATTAAAACCCTAATTTATGAAATTCCTTGCATTCATCTTGTAGATCCTTCACTTTTGAAAATTGTAAAAACCAATGCCTCTAAATTAAGATACAGAGGTATTCTTAAACAACTTAAAGAGGGAAAAGAAAACATATTTAATTTGTGTTTGCACATTGGAATGATTATTAGAACAATTATTCCACCATTAAAAAAACAATTATCTATTATCATGTGCATTACAAAATTTAAAGGTGATTTATTAAATCAAAAATTTATTTTATGTATTGACTGTAAATATGTAAAAGAAGTTTTATAAAAAGATGTTTAGCCTTCACTCCAAAACCATTACCCTCTATCTAATCCAAAACATAAATAGTTTAAAACTTATCTTAGGTTTACTCATAAGAACTTAGATAGAACAACTTACAAACCAAGGACGATAATCGTCAAAACCAAACTAAGAAGCTCAATCTTCCAAAACTCCCCAAAAACAACTACATATTCATAAATGGATAAAGAATATCTACAAAATATTAGATATTCTTACAACACTATAAAGTTTATCTACCCTACAGAAACTCTACAAAAAAGATACAAGTAAAGTCCTTAAAAGAGTTTCAAATTTTTCTTCCAAATATTTTGAAAAATCTTATTTTCAAAATATATTTTTGTATAAAACTAGGATTTAATGACAAAAATCCTTTTAATACCATCTCAAAGATTTTTCCTTCTAGATGGTACTTTAAATCCCAAGATTTTTCCAAACCTCGAACTTATTATATAACCTTCTTTGAAATAACAAAATCAACTAAATTCAAGCATTTTTATCTTAACAAAAACCATTCTAACCCTACTTATTCATCTTGTCACATACTACAAATTATCCATTCTCAATAGTAAAGACCAAATCTTTCAAAACTTAAAACTTTTCCTATTTGATTCAAAACCAAAATAAATTATTATTAAACCTTTTCATACTAGAATAACAATAAGCCTAGTGTAATAACTTTTTTATTTAAAACCAAAAGGGTAACCATTCATTGTTATTCCATTTTAACACAAAAGTTAACCCTACCAAAATTCCTAACTAGTTCAAATAATGGTGGAACTATTTTGGTTATATTCCAGATATTCTTGTTTCAAAAGTCCTAAAAAGTTATGACTTATTCAAAACCAGATATGAACCTTCTAGGAATGAGAAAAGGCTTTCCCCACTCTTCCTTTTCTCCACAAAATTCCTTTTACCGTGGGTATTAACCTAGTATTTTGATTATCACACCTAAGATAATAGTCTTGTTCTCATAAAAAAAATTCAAAGTAAAATGGTGGAACTTATTTAAAATTCCTAAAAAATTACTCAAACCCACAATAAAAACTTGATTGGACAATATCAATTAGCCCATATTGGTCCAACCTTTATAAACCAAACTCCAAACACTACATTTCTCGGCACAAAAATACCATATGGTAGCCTTTTTTAGATGTAACCCAAACTAAAAAAGAATACTTTGTAATAATGCAACAATTATTACAATCCATAATCTCATTAAATCATGATTCTTCAGCTCTTTTAAACAATAATGAGCTTATTTTCCTCCAAAGTCTACGAAGTAATGAAGATAACTGTTTTGATATAGTACTAAAAATAAAGCATACTAAGGAGAGCCCACTGTAAAGACATCTAAAACATCTTTCGGTGGTTCCTAAACAAAACTTTAATACCACCAACTTTACAAAAAGGACTTTTGGTGATTTCAAGAAAGAAGACTTGTGACTATTAGCTTTGCAAAATGACAAACTAACTTTTAGTGGTTTTCAAACAAAGTGTTTGTGACTATCAACTTTCCAAAGAATAAAAGTAACTTTACAAAAGCAAATGCTAAATCTACAAAAGTTCAAAACATTTTCGATGATTAATTCCATTTGTCTACCTTAATCTTTAACTATTCCATTATAAGAAGAAAGCTTGGATGATTAACTGTTCCATTATAAGAAGAAAGCTTGGATGATTTTCAAAGTAGGCTTTTTAGACTTTCATTCACCAATCTATAATTTCTTTCTCCTTCCTTTTCTCTATATCTTGTCTTTTCCCTTCCTACTTTGTAAATCTCCTCTTTATTTTCATTACATTAGAACATCAAGTATTTTTTATATAAGTTATTCATATTTTTGCATTGTGGTGTCAAGCACATTATATTTCTAAGTTATTTTGCCTATAACTCATTTTGGTCATGTTAGCCCGTTAAGATTATGTTGTGTCACTAAGGCATTAAGAGACTTATTAAAAGCTTGTAAATTATAGGAAATTTATTATGCCTAAGCCCTAATTTCTTAAATATGAACCCAATCCTTTATAGAACTACTTCATGTTTCATTTCTTCTACCTCAAAAAGTTTTGAAAATCATATAACAGCCAACATAAAGAAGATAACCATAGAGAATTTCAATAAATATACTAATGACTAGGAGATTCTAAAAGTCTAAAAAAGCCAAATTTACAAACTTTCAAAAATTAATATTTTCAAAAAATAATTTTACAATTAAAACAAAAAAAAGAGATATTCAGTTTACAAAACCTTTTGAAACTATTCATATTCTTTTCTAAAAAAATCTCTTTAAAATCATAAAAACAAGTATTACAAGTATATCCATATTGACTTAGTATAAGTAGGCATTAAACCTCCTATAAAAGAAAGATTGAACACTTAATTTTAGTAGTCCTTAGAGATGCTATATTTACAAATTTTTAAGATTCTCTTTTTAGTTCAATAGAATCTAGTCTCTACAACGAACCTATTTCTTTTAATTGTTATCCAAACCTCACTATTTTTTTAATTGACAAAAATATTTTACAAAGTATGATTTTACAAATCAAAATGCATAATTACAATATAGTGGAAGGATTAATTCTGATTGCATTAATTTTCAAAATTCATTATAAAGTTATAATTTCTACATTTGTATTTAAATGCAAATTCTAATCTTAAAAAAAAAAAAAACTTTTCTCTTACAAACAGACCCTTCACATTCAAACACTATTATCCTCAAATTCATCTAATGGAAAGACATTACCCTTCTTAAACACTAAATCTTAAAAGGAGCAGTTAAATCTGAACTATTAAAACAACTTGAATGAAATACAAAAATTTTTATAATAGACCAATTCCAAAATAAAAATGTTGTCCTAACTTTTAATAAAAGATCTATAAGTTTTAAATCCAATGATGAAGCTTTCATATCTTTTACCATAGATCTAGGACATGTTTTCTCTATCCTTTCTACAATAAATCTAACTTTAAAACCTCTAAAATTCTCTACTTTAAACATACCAAGCACTTCTTTTCAAACAATTGATTACCATACAAACATTCCTCACCCTATCTACATAAATCCTTAAGAACAATTACCTTCTACTTCACCTACTTTATCTACAATTATAGAAAACATTACAAATGAATTGCAAGTTTTAGACAAAGATTTTGAACTTGACAAAAAACTTTTGCTTGATGATTTCTTTGCATTATATAATATTGGAAAAAGAAACTGGTTTTTCCAAAATTTTCTCTAAAAAAGAAAAGAAATTTAAGAAATTTATTACATATTTCTTTTAAACCTCAAAGCACATATGTTGTTTTTTGAATGGTTTAAAGAATATGCATCTCAAATGGATTATGCATAGCCTTTTAAAAAGTCTACAAACCTTATTACTTCTTACAACAAAACCAAAAAATAGATTACTTTAAATGACCATGTCATAGAGTCAGAACATCCTCTTCTTAGACAAGTCAAGAAAGTCCATCAACAAAACCTTGTTAAATTAATCCCTCACAAAATACCCCATGAAACTAACATTTCTAAGAAACTTTCCAGAATGATCATTTAGTAAAAAAATTTCTCTAATACCCCTTTTTATACCATAGGGATCCAACTAAATTGTATAAAAAAAACCATTTCCAATAAACTACTGTCTAAAAGACTATTACCAAACCTGAAACCAATAAAATCAAGTATCCTATTTTCAAACCATACCAACTTTAAAAATTAAATAAGAAGACCCTTTCATTCAAGAAATCAAATAAAAATTAGCCACCTTAGAGCCATCTTTTTCATCTACAAAAAAAATTCAAGTTCTTAGGAAACAAACTAGACCAAAAGTCTTTAAAACCATAATCCTTCAAATCAAAATTACAAGTTTCCAAACCCTAAATTAATCACATTCTTTAGCCAAAACTCATATATACTCTTATAGCTTTAGACCTTGACCTTGAAAACAAACCAAACATATTAAAATAGTACAAGTTTAATACCTCTTCCATCTATGTATGGAATATTGATGGCATGTCAAAACATAACATCTTTAGTCTTTACAACAGATGACTATAACAACCAATGTTTACAAAACCCATAGCAATACTCTAGACAAAACTATTGCTGGACACTTGATCGCAGGATTTTTAGGATAATTCAAAGGTTGATGGGATTATCATCTCATTAATGACCAATAACATCAAATCTTTAAAGTCATTTAAACCATAAAAGACAATATACCCATCCTTGATAGTTTAAGTAATACTATAAAAGATGTTGTACGTTGTCTTATTCTAACCATTTCCTTATGTTTCATAAGAGGCCTTTTCATCTTAGAGACCAAAATGTTGAGTTACTTAGGAATCTCAAATGTAAGAAACTTAGTGAGTTCTAAAACTACAAAAATACTTTTTATACAAAAGTTATACTTAGGAAAAGAAAAGAAATTCAAGAAGATTATTACATATTTCTTTTAAACCTCAAAGCACATATGTTGTTTTTTTATTGGTTTGAAAAATATGTATCTCAAATGGATTATGCATAGTCTTTAAAAAAGTCTACAAACCTAGTTATTTCTTGCAACAAAACCAAAGAATGGATTACTCTAAATGACTACGTCATAGAATCAGAACATTCTCCTTTTAGACAAGTCAAGATAGTACATCAACAAAACCCTATTAAATTAATCCTTTACAAAATACCCCATGAAACCAACACTATTGAGAAACTTTCCAAAATGATCATTTAGTAAAAAACTTTCTCCAATACCTTTCTCTATACCATAAGAACCCAACTAAACTATATAAAAAACCATATCTAATAAACTGTTGTCCAACAAACTATTACCAAACTTAAAACCAATAAATCAAACATCCTATTTTCAAATCATACCAACTTAAAAAATCAAGAAACCTTAACAAAAGAAGACCCTTTCATTCAAGAAATCAAACAAAAATTAGCCACCTTAGAACCATCTTCTTCATCTACAAAAAAGAAAGGCAATTAGCCACCTTAAAACCATCTTCTTCATCTACAAAAAAGAAAGGCAACGCCTTAGGAAACAAACAAGACCAAAAATCTTCAAAACCATAATCCTTTAAATCACAATTACAAGTTTCCAAACCCTAGATTAATCACATTTTGTAGCCAAAACTCATCTCTACCCTTATAGCTCTAGACCTTGACCTTGAAAACAAACCAAACACATTAAACTAGTACAAGTTCAATGCCTCTTCCATTTATATATGAAATATTGATAACATTTTAGAATACAACATCTTTAGTGTTCTACAATAGATGACTATGACAACCAATGTTTACAAAACTCATAGCAATACTTTAGACAAAACTATTGTTGGACGCCTGATAGTAGGATTTTTAAGACAATTCAAAGGTTAATGGGATTATCATCTCACTAATAACCAACAACATCAAATCTTTAAAGCCATCCAAACTATAAAAAACAACATACCCATCCTCAATAATTCAAGTAATACTATAAAAGATGTTATACCTTATCTTATTCTAACCATTTCCTTATATTTCATAAGAGACCCTTTTCATCTTAGAGACCAAAATGCTAAGTTACTTAGGAATCTCAAATGTAAGAAACTTAGTAAGTTTTAAAACTACAAAAAAAAAAAACTTTCCATACAAGATTTTTACTTAAGAAAGACTTAAACCAACCTTTCTAGAAAGAAAAATTCCACGTAGGACTTTTAACCTTATTAGGAGAAGAAATTAGACAAACTCTAAAGACCACCTATGGAAAGCCCATTTTGTATGATCGGTTAATTTATAAAGAAATGGTATGTTTTACCCAACAAGAAGGATTTAAAATTTGCCAAGACCTTAAACTTTAAAAACATCTTAAATAAGAAATAAAATAGTCTCATTTGAGGCTGTAACCTTCTGCCAACAATTCAACTTAGAAATTTCAAAACTAACAAGTTTATATGAGACCAACAGAAGACATGATCAATGACTAAGACAGAGTAGCATAACAAGAAGAACCATGTAACTAATAAGACATAATAGTTGGAAATTACTAAGAGCCTCCCCTTGCTCTTAATGCCATTAAAATCTCATCCATCTTCCTTTCGTGAGCATCCATACATCTCTTAAAATAGGAATATAATTAGGAACCCAAAGGGGAAGAAGGACTTACATGTAACTTTTCTAGTTCATTGGAATGTGTGGTCTTTCTAATGGTATTATCCTAAAACTTGGCCTCTAACTCAGCATCATCAAAAACATTATGACAAGCATCTGCTTATTCATTAGGGGCAAGTGGTTCTAGCACTGGGTTTCTCTAAGTACCATTAACTATAATATAGCCAATACTACAAATAGTACTTATTTAACACCTATATGTCCATAGTCTCCATCTAGTGCTCACCATGTCAATCTACTTAAAAGTCCTTAAATGCATTGGTTAGAACCAAAGGAAAGTAAAAATTCTTGGTAAGTCACTTAGATTTAACCATCTCATACATTTATTGAATGATGAAAGAAGTTAAAGGTATTCCTTCGATGGTACCAAGACTATGACTTGTTACTCCTAACTAAGAGTTTTTTACATGTATATAGATTTGGGACTATAAAGAGATCTATATTATTTTAAGTAAAGGTTATTGAAATAAAGAGTTTCAAAGAAAAATGATTTTCTTTATTTTCCTAATCCTACTTTCTTATAACATAAATTTTCAATATGAAACAATAACATAAGAATATTCATGATAATGCTAGTTTCATATAAGTTCAATAACATTTTTTTATAATCTCATTTCTTATAAATAAATATGTACATAATTCAATGAATAATCTTTTCCCCTTGATTAAAGGCCCCCTCTCTCATCTCTTCCCTTTTCAAATGAGGAAAATATTAATTGTTAATTATCAAAAGAGAATCATGATTTGACAAGATTTTGAACTATAATAATTGTTACATTATTGCAAAGTATCCTTCTTCAGTTTGGGTATAGCTAAAAGGTTACTACAAGGGATTTTTATGCCAAAAATGTAGTGTTTAAAAGCTTGGCTTGCAATGATTGGACCAATATGAGCTAATTGATATTGCCTAACCAAGTTTGTATAATAGGCTTAAGTAATTTTTCAAAGATTTTAAATAAGTCCCACCATTTCACTTTGAATTTTTTTATGAGGATAAAAGTATCATCTTATACATGACAATCAAAATATTAGGCTAACATCCACGGTAAAAAGAATTTTGTGGAGAAAAGGAAATGTAGGGAAAGCCTTTTCTCATTTGTATAAGGTTCATATTTGGTTTTAAATAAATTATAACTTCTTTGGACTTTTAGAACAAAAATATCTAGAGTAGAACTAAAGTAGTTCCACCATTGTTTGAACTAGTTGGAAATTTTGGTATGGTTGATTTTTATGTCAAAATAAAATAACCATGAATGGCTACCTTTTTGGTTTTTAATATAAAAGGGTATTATAGTAGACATGTTAATAATCCAAGTATGAGTAAATTTGGTAATAGTTTATTCTAGTTTTGAATGAAACAGGAAAGGTTTTAAATTTTGAAAGGTCTAGTCCCTATTCTTAAAGAGGGATAATTTGCAATTACATGACAAATCAAATAAGTAGGGTTAATATGGTTTTTATCAAAATAGAAATGCTTGAATCTAGTTGACTCTATTATTTCAAATAAGGTCATATAATAAGTTTAAGGTTTGGAAAAATCTTAAGATTTAAAGTACCATGCAAAAGGGAAAATCTTTGGGATGGTATTAAAAAAAAAATTATCATAGAACTATGGTTTTATAACAAATATATTTTGGAAATAAGATTTTTCAAAATATTGGGAAGAAAGTTTTGAAACTCTTTTAGAGACAAAAGTTAATACTTTACCTATGTCTTTTTTGTAAAGTTCCTGCAAGGTAGAGTTCCTGCAAGGTAAATAAACCTTATAACATTATAAGAAGATCTGTTGTTTTGTAGATATTCTCTATCTATTTTTGGATCTAAAGTTGTTTTTTAAGAGTTTTAGAAAATTAAACTTCCTAGTTTGGTTTTTAAAATTGTCCTTCTTGGTTTATGAGTTTTTCAATCCAAGTTCTTATGGATAATTATGAGATGGGCTTTGGATTTATTTATGTTTTGGATTGGACAAAGACTAATGGTTTTGAAGTGGAGGCTAAACTCTCTTATGGGTTTTAAATAGGGGGTTTGTCCTCATTCTTTGATTTTCTCGACATCTTTTATTCTCTTCTAAAGGAATTCTTTAGTAAGAAAATCAAGAATGGAGTTTCTTTCTCCTTTTATATACTTAATTTCAAAATCAAATATAGAAAGTTTGAATTGTCATTCAACAAAAATCTATTTTGATGCAATATTTTGAACATCTTTTTATAAAACTTCTTTTATAAACCTGCAATCAATGCGTAAAAGAAACATTTGATTTAATAAATCACTTTAAAATTTTGTAATGCACATGATAATGGATAAAATTTCTTTTTTTATGATGGAATAATTGTTCTAACAATCATTCTAATTTGCAAATACAAATTAAATGATTTGTTTCTTGTCCTCTTTAAGTTGTTTGAGAATATTTTCATATCTTTATTCAAAGGCATCAGCTTTTACAATTTTTGGAAGTGAAGGATCTACAAGATGAATGCAAAGAATTTCATAAATTAGAGTTTTGATGTGTTGGAGAAAAGCAATATGCTAGGAAGTCTAAGGAGTAAGGTTTTTCTTAAGATGATCATCTAAGAGTTTTGTAAGACAATTTATGTTTAAAACGAAATCTAAAATATAATTAAGACTTCTTAGAAATCTTTAAAGTCGAGATTTTTTTATAATTTTATTAGGAAACTTATCAATAAAAGTTAAAACTCTTTTGATAAGGATAATAGTTCCCTAAGAAATGTAATGTCCAAAGAATCACACTTTAGTTTGGAATAAAGATATCTTATGCACTAAATCTCTTTTCTACAGTAACTTTCAAGTTTTGCATTCATTTGGATGGGTTCAAGTTTTATAGGGATTTGTTTTTCATTGAAATCTAATTCATAAGGTAAATCAACTATATATTGTTTCTTATTTCAGAAAGCATTTAAAAGTTCAAAACAAAGTTTCTTTTAAAGGGTTTATTTGAACAGAGATCCTTTCTAAAATTGTAAGATCTTGTAATTGGTTCTAAATTCTTTGGATATAGAGGTTTTTTCATAAATATAATGGGCTATCATGAGGTTTAAATTTCTAATGTTTGAAGCTTCAAGAAAAGGAAAATGCAATCTTTAGATTTTGTTTTGAAAGAAATACCATCATAATTTATAGTATAAGGGGTAATAAGATTTATGAATGGTATTCTTAGGATAACCATATGATGCATATTTTCAACAAAATAAAAGAAGTTATAATTTAAAAATACTGATTTTAGATAAAAGTAATATTTCTGTTTATAATGGTCATTTTTGAATTGTTTACAAATGAAAGTTTTTCATTGGTTTTTTCTTGAAAATGAGTTGGAACAATTTCTTGTTTAATACAATTCAAATCTATACCAGTATCAAAAAGAGCAATTTCTCCAATTTGAAATCATCTAAAAAAACTAAAGTGATTATTATAAAATATGTTCTAGAAGTTACTTATTCCAGAGAGAAAAGAAAATTATTTGGAACTTCCAAGTTTTGGAGATTTTGTGGTTCTTGATTTAGTTTAGGTTAAAGATCATTATCTTGAGTTTCTTCTAAATATTTTGCAAGGATAAATTGTCAGGTTTCATTGCGTTTTTGTTGGTTTTGTTTGAGTTCCCTAAGTTTTGTTTTTATGGTTTTGATTTCTCTTTAGAGTTCTTGTATAGGAAGGGTTAATTTTCTAGAAATCTTTTTGCCTAAAATTGTAATGAGATTATATGTTGGTTTGGAGGTTGATGGTATGGTAATGATTGATTTTGTTTACTATTTTTGGAAGGTTTTAAGAAGGTTTTTCAAGTATTCTTTTTGGAGTTTGGGATCAGTTATACATTTGATGAGGT
The DNA here is from genome assembly GCA_023213295.1 of Bruguiera hainesii. NCBI lineage: Eukaryota > Viridiplantae > Streptophyta > Magnoliopsida > Malpighiales > Rhizophoraceae > Bruguiera > Bruguiera hainesii. Next base: position 9,785,090 of record JAHOYR010000015.1, on the reverse strand, counting down.
CAACTAAGATTTACTAGTGTTTTGTAAACATGTTGATTTCTTTAAATTTTGGTTTAATTTTTGAGGATGAGATTTGGAATTCGTTTGTTTGGAGGCATTCTTCATCTAAGTAATCATAAGAAGGCTCATAATTAAAACTAAAATTATAAATGTTTTAAAGTAACAATTTTTAGTTCTAAATGTAATTCTTGAATTTTTCTATTGAGTTTGCAATATCTGGCTATGTGTCCTTTCTTTTTGCAGTTAAAGCAAGTAATATCTTTGAGAGGGGTTTTGGAGATAGAAGGTTGTGATTATGGCTTTGACATAGATGTTTTGGTTTTCTTGGGTTTACTATCATAAGTTTGTTTATTGGTTAATTTTTGCAATTTTTTAAAAGTGCAATAAGATTTAGTATAGGATTTGGTATACTTTTTACTATTAGGTTCTGAGAGTTTTGGAACTCATAGGTTGAATTATTGGTAAAAGGTTCCAACCTTGAAACAGGACTATTTCATTTCCTATTTGAGATGTTTTTTAAGTTTGAGATCTTGACAAATTTTGAATCCTTCTTATTAGATAAAATTGATCAATTCTTTATAAGTTAACTAATCATAAGGAATAGGGTTTCCATAAATGGTCTTAAGAGTTTTTCTAGTTTTTTCTCCTAATAAGGTTAGGTAAAACTGAATAATTCTCTATATGTCAACTGATCATGAGGAATGGAGATTTCATAGGTGGTCTTAAGAGTTTGTCTAGTTTTTTCTTCTAACAAGGTTATAAGTCTTGCAAAGAACTTCTCTTTCCAAAAAGGTTGGTTTTAGTCTTCCCCAAGCATAACTCTTGTAAAGAAAGTGTTTTGTGGTTTTGGAACTCGTTATGTTTTTTACATCTAAAATTTGTAAATAACTTAGAGTTTTTATCTCTAAAATGAGAGGGGTCTCCTATAAAATGTAAGGAAATGATCAAGATAAGACAAATTACATCTTCTTTTATAGTATTACCTAAACTATCGAGGATGGGCATGTCGTCTTCTATAGTTTGGATGGCTCTAAGAATTTAATCTTGTTAAATGAAATAGTAAAAATAGTTTTGTACCTATTTTATGGATCAATCTAAATTTTTCAAAATCCAAATTTTATGTTGAATTTGGAAAAAATATAGGCATAATGAGATTTTTTTAGCAAATCCTTTTTGTTAAAAATAAGGTACTTAATCCAATAATTTTTTTTTAGTTTTTCTCAATAGTATAATAAAATTAGAATTTCAACATACATTTAGTTTTCCTTTTCACACAATAAAAGTAAATGCACTTGACTTATATTATTATTTTTTTATTTTCTTTCAATTAATTTATTCAATTATATATATAAATTTTTTAAACTTAAGCAATTTTCTTTTAAAATTAATGCTTACATTTAATTACAGTAATATTATTGATTATAATTTTAATTATGAATTTAGTTATAATCAGTATGTAAGAATGAAATTTATTTCACCTTTTAGTTAATCATTTGGTTTTAATTTCTTCAAATTCCTTTAACCAAAATGTAAACTTAAAAACAATTAAATTAAATATGATATTAATCGTGATTAATAAACAAATCAATGTCATTTTTACTTAATTATTTTTTAAATCTAAATTAAAAAGCAAATTAAATTAATTTATTATTATTAAAATATAACTTGAATTTTATTAATTTTACACCTTTTATTAAATATCTAAAACACACAGACTAAATATAATTTGTTATATTTTTGTTTTGAACTACTTAACTAGCCTAAGTTATCAAGAGATCAAATCCCTTAGCCTTTTTTCACTCTCTATATCATGTAAGACTTGATTAGGGGTACTTTGTACCTCTTTGCAATGTCTTTGAGCTTGCCTTCTCCTCTCCCTTTAGTAAGTAATCACTAACAAATATCATATTTTAAAAAAATATGCTATGCTTTTTAGATTGCAAAAAAAGGTTATTTCATGTACTCTTGTGTTATTATGTCTACCTTTACCAAACTACCACTCAAACACTTACGTTTTATGCTGAATTTTTGTTATTAATTTATGGTTATATTTGCTCTTTGAGTAAAAATTTTTTTTATTTATTTTTAAGGAACTTTTTAAATTTAAAATTCATATTGCTCTTAAAAATTTGTTTTATTTATTTAGTTTATAGTCTTTAAATAACTCACATATTAAAAACCAATAAATACAAATCTAGTTAGATTCTCATCTTTTATCATTATTTTCAAGTCAAACAGCAAACGCAAAAGAGGTTTTAGAGAATAAAGAACATATATATATTTGTTTGTTTTGTTTCTTTTCTCTTTGAATAATTAACATATTATCTCATAATTTTACTTTGATATATATATTTATATTATTCCTTATCACTTGTACTAATTAGATTTTGACCTTTGACAAAATATGGGACCAAAATTTCATGTATATAATTAATAATTAATAAGTACATGTTTACATTAAAAATTTGATCTACCTGATAAAACATTTTAAGAAATTATCTTTGCTACATAAATCAACTTATTTCGTAGAATGAACTTTTGTTTCAATTCCATGATTCATTAGACATACATACATACATATATATAGTGTTCAAACAACAAAGCCACATATAGTTAAGTAGGTATAAGTGCTCTAATTGAAATTAACAAATATTTAGTAATTAGAATGAAATTTTTTAAATTATTCCACTAAAAACCTATTTTGTTCCCATTGAAAAATGACTTTTGTTCTCATTAAAAAATAATTTTGCCCCATTTAATTTAAAAACACATGATAAAAAGCATAGTTATTAAACTTAACCTAATACTTAACCCTAACTTAAAGTTGAATAATTATATCACTGATTAAACTATTAGGTCAATAGTTGGACCAAATGGTTTTTTAATTAAATATATATGAATAAGGGCTAAAACGTTGGACTTGTTTATCAAATAATATAGACAAACTTTAGTCTATGTAATAATCTTTTCAACATAAAGAGGGACAAGTTGTTTTCATTTATAAAGAATTTCTCTCTCCTTCTAAGAGAAATTGATATGGAACAAAAGCACGAAAATACAACACTAAGGCTTTGTTATGCCAAGTAGTAGTTCTCTTAAATCATTAACAAACATAGTATATAAAGAAGTCTTTTAAGATAAAGTTACCCCTGCTATCTTCTCCAACTTTATAGGCCTTTATTTATTTTCACTAACCTTAGGATTTGGCTTACCCTTTTGATATTTTTGGGCCATTTTCTATGTGTCTTAAACAACCTAGGCTAATATGGCAATAGAAAAGAGAGATCCTTATAAGTTATTTGGATTTTAAGGTTAATTCGGTTAACTAGTTTAAACCAACTTGCTTTAAGTCAATGTTTTTTCCAATTAAATAGCTAATTTGGAATATTTTAATGTCTGATTCATTGATTTTCTAATTTGATTGGTCAATTTGATCTAAATTTAATAACTATGATGAAAAGAATTCTTTTTATTAAATAAAAAATTTATGAGTTACAAACATTTTATAAACTCAATTTTTGAATCTCTTCTTTTCAATAGACATATATTACTAGTGGTGTCTTTTAATCAAGATAAATTACTTAATTTAGTATTAAACTTATCAATTTTTTTTCATTTTTATCACTCAACTTTAATTTCTTATATTTTAACCACTCATCTTCAAATTTGTTTTAATATAATCACTTTATCATGCTATTAAATTAGAAATTATAAAATTCATTAGTTAAAGAATGCATTTTTATAAAATTAAGTTCGCTATATTTACTTTCATTCAATTGACATGTTTATATAATAAAATTATTTAAATAGTGATGTAAGTAATTAAAAAATTTAAAATTAATAACACTCAAGTGTTAATGCAAATTTAACTTTCTAAAATTTCAAAGTTATTTTTATTCAATTGCATAAATGAGTGACACTATAACCTAATTTCAAAACTTATTTATGAGCTCAACTTGAATAGGAATAAGGTTAGATTGTTTGAACTCATAAATAACTCATTTAAAATTCATTTATAAATTCAATTAGAAAATCCATTAAGTGTGTTAGGTTGGTTATATATTTACTATCATATTATAAAATTCAATTTTTTTTGTTGTTTAATTTGTTAATTCTATTAAAATTGACATTTTTGGTTATTATAATTCTATTTATAATAATAAATTTTTATAGTTGTAATTATTTATGTTAATATTCTGAAATTAAATAAGATATTCATAAAGAGTTAGGAAATTTGACTCATTAAAGACTTACTCATTAAAAATTATTTACAAAATGAACATTAATTTAAATAATTTAAACTCAAATGTACTAAATTTGTTAGGTAGATGACACCAATGTTAAACTTAAAATTTAAGTCAATTTATTAAACAAACTAAAATTAAATATGCCAAAACTCTAAAATTGACTCACGTACACTCCATATATTGTTGCTCCTATTTACCCTAATTTTTAGATGCTCTTAGAAAAGTAAAAGAGAATTATTTTTATTTTCAAAACATACTCCCTATTTTGTTATATTAATTAATATTTCTAGTGATTGGATTAATATGTATATTTTAAGTGAAATTGAAATATTGAAATTATTTTTCATTAAATGATTTTTCATCTATTTATTATATTATAAATTATATATTGGCCAAAAAGATTCCACTTTTTCGTGAATTTATCTTAAATTAAGATCTTTTGGCTTAACTTTATATTAATTTGTGTTCAAAATTTCTTACTTTATACACACACACACACACACACACACACACACACACACACACACACACACACATATATGCTTTAGTAAAATTATTATTAGTTATTGTTGAATAATAAATATTTTATTTTTCTAATATATTATATTAACAAATTTATTTTTATTTTAGTTAATGGTATTTATTAAATGAATGTTATAAGAAAGGACAAAAGAAAGATATTTTTAATTTAGTTTTAAATTTTAACAATTATGATGAGAAAAAATAACTTGTAATTTAAGGTTGAGACAAGTGTTTCCCTCCATGACAAAATGCTTCCATGGTAATTTATTAGAATTTCTCACCAAATAATTAATAGATAAATAAAATTTATAATGTAACACAAGTTACAATAAATAAAAGTTATAATGTAAAAATGTCATACTATATCATATTCAGGTTTATATTCTAATTGGTATGAATATGAGAAGAAAAAAAAAGGATATAAATTTGTAAGTATATTTATATAGTTGAAATTAAAAAAACATCATTCCCTTTTAACAATTTTTAAGTTAAAAAAGTTTATGTAGTATGTTTACTTAATTTTATGAATATTAAAAATCTATCATATTAATTACAACATCTTTTTCTTATTTTTAGAAAAACTCTTATAACAATTATGGTTAAAAACTTAAATTTAGTCAAACCACTCAATTTTTGTCTCATATAATCACTAAAATTAAAAAAAAAAAACTTTAATCAAGGAGAATTTTATTTAGTCAATTAATCATTATCAAAAACTTGGCATTGTACAATAAAAAACATAAAATATAAAAAATTTGACATTGTATATTTTTATTACTTTTAATTGTTCAATTGTATTCTTACACTAATTTGAATTTTTGATTAAATTGAAATTTTAATATACATTTAATTCTTTATATTATACTATAAAATTAAACATATTTAATTTACATCATTATATCCTCATCTTCAAAGAAAGTTAAAAAAAGAAAACTGTTAGTGAAGTTTGTAAAGAAGTAATATGAGAATCTAATCATTATTTTATATTTATATTCTCTAATTATTCTTTTACTATTTTAGTATTTTACAATAAATTATAAATTATAATTATCAATATTTTAATAGCACCAACATATAGGTGTTTATTTGTTTTTAATTTTTCATTTATTGTGAGTCCAATATATTTTAGGTGTTTGCCCACAACATTTTAATCATTAATGACACAAAATTTATAACAAAGGTAAGTTCCGTTTAAAATTCATATTACAATTTTGTACATGAAAATTATTTATTGATTTAAAATGCTAACATTTTTAATAATTAAAATACATTAGTTAAAATTTAACACATTACACTTTATTCAAATTTTATTAATAATTATTTATATATATTTAAAATTCATGTGAGTTTTATCCTAATTTTAGGAAAATTATAAGACTTTCATATAAATTAAAGTAATGATTATAACTTGAAATTTAAATTAAGTCCACCATTTAATTTTGATTTTATTCAATTAGTATAATTTAATAAAATACTTAGTCAAATAAAATATTATTTACCTAATTAATTATTAGAAAATATTAAACAAATAGAATTCTATGTAGTTAATGGTTTATTATCAAAAATTATTATTGAATAATAAAATAAAAAGTCTAAAATATAAAAGAATTTGATATTGCGTATTATTGTTATTTTTAGTTATTTAATCAAATTCAATAGTATTTTATATTAATTTAAATTTTTAATGAAATTAGAACTAAAATTTTATAAATATTAATAAATTTGATTTTCTTAAAAAAATTTCATATTAATTAACATAATGATCAAAGATAGAAATTCAATTTACATAATTAAGACTTAACACACACTACACTTTACTCAATTTATATAACATACTTTTAAAATCAACAAACAAACTATATATAAATTATAGATATAATAATTGAAATTTGTACTCATATAACCATCTTATTTGATTTTGTCGATTTAACTATTTTGGCTAATGAAAATTTAAAAAAAAAATAAAACATAAAATGTAAAAGGAAGAAAATATAAAAAAGTAATACTTGAATTATTTACTTAAAACACAAAACAACATCTAAATGTGCACATAATACCTAATAAGTCAAAGAAGCAAACAATTGGAGCTTTGAGCTTAAGTTAACACTATTTGCATCTATGAAAAATTTGTGCAACACCATATGTTAGTACTCTTGTTTAGCTTAATTACATACATTTTAACTAAGAAGTGCTCTTAGTAAAGTTACCATCCCATTCTACATTTCCACTTAAAACTCCCTTTACATCTCTATTTTTACATTGAATTAATGTTATCATGACATTGATGTTTTTTTAATATGTAGTATAGTATTCTTGTGCTTGAAGTTATGTTGCAACGTGTTAGTAATAAAAACCTTAAAAGAAAGTCATAATATATAAATTTTGAAATTTAAGTTTCTTAACAGATATTATAGTAATTAAAAATTTAAACTCTTTTTTTAAAGGTTATGAATTCTAATATTGAAAAAAATATAAAATTATTATATTTATAAAAATAAAAAAAATTAGCTTATGACTTAATGAATATTTTAATAGACAAAAAGGCAAAAAAAAAAAAAACTCCTTAAAGAAAGAGACCATGTTCTTTTAAATGAATAGCAAAGCTATATAAATTATTTTTGTTATAACGTGGTTGATATATATAATTATCTATATCATAAAATATGCATGTCAAAAATACTATAGTGAGGAATCTCAACATCATGACGAGAGTTTATGCACTAGTGGAATTTGAAGAAATTCTCACATAAAGAACTATAATTTTGTAATAATTAATTATTAAAATGATGATTAGCCTTTAGAATATGAAAGATGATTCATAACATGGTGAAATTTTAAATTTTTATCTTATGGGAATGAAATTTTCATTTTGGTTGTCCATATTAGTGAACTTTTACGCTAATTATGTTCTTTGCAAAATAACTTATGTTTGACGACTGGATATATGTAAAAACAAAAGTTAATGTACAAAGGGAGATTTATTAATTAGTGATTTGTTGAAAACATAAACGTGAGTTGCTATATTTAGAGTATAATTTATATTCACATCAACAAAGATAAAATTATATATGCACGAAGATGAAAAAAAAATATATAATTGATTTATTAGATTTAAATGGATATTTACTTTGAGTATGCATTTCTATATTTTGGTGTTAAGAACTGCTTATAAAATTATTTATATGCAAGACTTATAGTTAATCAGCTGAGACTCATTTATTCGTCATAAAAGCTACATTATAACGTTTGAGACTTACGACATTCTCGTTGAAATTTTTATTTTCATATAATGAGTAGACAAAGTTGCAATTCAAAATTTTGTTGTTCATATATAACTATAAAAACCCAGTTTGTGTTTTTCTTTATATTATTATTTTAATAAATTTTTATTCGTGATACTTTCTACTTGAATCTTGAATTCAAATAAGTTTAAACTTCAAATTTTATATATTATGACTTTTTTTATAAATTAAGAGGGATATCAAAAGATCATTAAAAATAAAATAAAATCGTTAATATTGGAATATAAAATTTAAAAATTCTAATAAAAGTGTCCTTTTTAGTTTCGTTAGGGACGCGAAGACGATGCTTTGTGTTGTTTAATGGAATGGAGCGATGACTTCTCTGGGCAAAAATAAAAAAATCAACAATTTATAATGCGCCAGCGGACGGTCGCGAAAACCCAATATATTATTAACATTTCGTTTCACGCGTAGATGGTCGAAAAAATTTATTTCGCGCATTAAATTAAAATAATTTTGAAAAAATTTGAATACATTCCAATAATTACCTCACCTTCGCCTCTCTCTCTCTCTCTCTCTCTACGCAGAGCCTCCGCCACCACAACCGATATAACCTCCACAGCCGGCGGCGCAAGAGGCGTCGTTCTCGTGGAAAGCAGGTGGGCGAGATCCATTGTATAACTTCTTATCGTTTTTCGTTTTCTCCCTCTCTCACGCATTGTGTAGTCGATTCAGAAATTCTTGTTTTTTTCTGTTATCCCCAAAACTCATCTTCTTGAGAAGGTCCCGATCATTTGCGGTGCACTCGTCGATAATTATTTCTCGGGGAAAGAAACAGCAGATTGTAGCTACGTGGCGTCTCGTTACAGAATCAGGGTCGCTGGTGAGTAAACGGGTTTATTATTGGCGTTAGCGAGCATCTCAATCGAATCGAGTCAAGCGAGGCGAAAACTTTTACTGGCGTTGAAATTAGCGCTGTGGTGAAGGTTTTAGGGATTTGTTGGGTTTAATATTCGGAAGAAGACCTCTTTTTGGTCTTCTGTTAGATTTTGATCGTTTTTCTTTATATTGGAGTCCAATGTGGGTAGGATTTGTTCGATCTGTTTTCTAGTGGGTAAATTAGGGCTTATGATGTTGGATTGACAATGGTGCGGCTTCTGGGACTGAGTCTTGGGGAATCGGAGGCACCACGTGAGATTACCTCGCGGACTAACCTGACAAGTGAGTCCAGCGAGAATGGGTGGCTAATCAGGTTCTTTGACTCAGCCTTTTTCTGTGAGTGGATTGCAGTGAGCTACCTATACAAGCATGATCACGCCGGTGTACGCGACTATCTGTGCAACAGAATGTACACTTTGCCCTTGTTGGGTATTGAGAGTTATCTATTCCAAATATGTTATATGCTAATACATAAACCAAGCCCTTCTTTGGATAAGTTTGTCATTGATATATGTTCAAAATCACTAAAGTTAGCTTTGAAGGTGCATTGGTTTTTGTTGGCTGAACTTGAGGATTTTGATGATAATGAAGGGATCAGTAGGATTCAGGAGCAGTGCCAGACTGCGGCCACCTTAAAAGGAGAGTGGCCTCCCCTCATACGTCCTCACAATGAGTCTTCGAGCCCTGGGAGTAAGAATCAGGTTTTGAATAAAATCCTATCTTCCAAGCAGAGGTTGCTGTCATTGACGTCATCGCCACCCACACAGAAGTCTTTGTCATTCTCACCTTCATCAGGGAATAATTTGCAGGAGGACAAGAGTCATTTGTCACCAGAAGAGAGTAAGATTTTTAAGAGGTTTATTCCAGGTCAAAAGGTGAGAGATGCATTGTTATTTAGGAAGTCAGTTGATAAAGAAGAGGAAGAGAGTGAGAAGGATGGGTTTTTCAAGAGGCTTCTAAGGGACAGCAGTAGAGGAGCTGATGAGGAGTTGACATCAAGCTCTGATGGATTTTTAAAAAGGCTTTTGAGAGACGGAAATAAGGGTGAGGTTGAGGAGCTGGCATCAAGCTCAGATGGATTTTTTAAAAGGCTTTTAAGAGAGAGTAACAGAGGGGAGGATGAAGAATTGGCATCGAGTTCAGAAGGCTTCTTTAAGAAGTTGTTTCGGGATAGTAAGAGTGATGACGATGACAAATCAGTTTGTAAGTCGATGGAATATGAAGAAAAAGAGGGATTCTTTAAAAAGCTTTTCAAGGAGAAGCTTGAGGATAAGAAGGAGGGGAAAGAGAAGAATGATGATGAGGACAAAAGGAACTCTCAAGGAAAATGCTCGAGAACTGTGGAGGAAGATGAAAAGGAGGGGTTTTTCCGGAAAATATTTAAAGATGTGTTTGAGGACAAGAAAGATGGGAACAATAAAGTTGATGAGAGCAACCTAAATGGCGAGGAAGAAGAACCTTCAGATTTTTCATTGTTTCGAAGATTGTTTCGAGTGCACCCGGAAGAAGTTAAAAATAGTGCAGCAGATGAAAATAACAACAGTGGCACGTTGTTTGAGAGCAGCCCCGGGACTGAGAATTTTTTCCGCAAGCTTTTTAGAGATCGTGATCGTTCAATTGAAGATTCAGAGTTATTCGGTTCAAAGAAGAGCAAAGAGGTATGCTGACTATTTGGGTCTTCCTTTTAGGACTTTCACTGCACAGTACATCATACATTTGCTCTAATATGTACAGATTCTTTCTTCCTTTTAGAGTGATTTAGTTTTCTAACATAGGCTTGTCAAATTGTGTAACCTGCAACTATTGGAAATATTAAATATTATTTTTCATTTATTGGCGTTGGTGCCCTGTACTTCTGGTTGTCTGCATGGGCAAAGGAGTTATGTTGGTCACCCTATATTTGCCTGTGAAATAAAGAAGATAATTGATGCAGTTGCAGTCATTATAGGAAGTTATGGAGGGAGGATTTTGGAAAAGCTGCTGATATTGAGTTAATGTTCTGTATTTATTAGGTTGAATGCATTTTATAGTGTTGAGCAGAGAGGACAGGAGATGATTTTCTAGGGCTTGTCGTCCGGTGAATCTTGAATATAGTATTTTTCATAAATTTTCTTACTTTATTGGAAGATAAGAAGTTAAAATTAGCATGGCCTTACTTCGCTGGCCTATCTTGTCAGTTTAAAAATTTTGATTGGATACTCTGTGCCATATTAGAGTTGGCCATTATTAATTTGTGTTAAATATTTGTGTTCATGCTACTTGGGATTGTTATCCTTGTTGTTCATCTCTCTCTCTCTCTCTCTCTCTCTCTCTCTCTGTGTCAACATTTTAAGAAAGGTTTTTGGTAATATCATATAGGTTGTAATGAATTTTTCTTATCTCCTTAAATTGGATATGAGTCATTGGACATACTAGCCTAAGTTGTTTACATTGGATTCTCTAACAAGCAGCAACTAATCAAATCCTGCCTATCTCTTTGTTTTAGCTATTCTCCTTGTATGGTATTTAGCATTTCAACAATTTGATTTATTATTCGCTAAGCTGATGTTGTTCCATTTTTTTTATATTTGATTCAATGTTCTTGTTCTTAAGACAATTTTTTTTTCAACAAAAAGAGAAAATATGGAAGGACACTCCTATCTATGTTTCAGTGCTGCACATTACTTGTAATGTTAAAGACTAAATAGTATTGAATGCCATAGCAGCAATATTAAGGTGAAAAAGTTAAAATGGCAGGTCTTGGAAGACTTGTACTTTTGAGTTCATAGGTTTGCTAACCTTAACCTCAACATACAACAAGTTGGACTTGCCGTAACATCTTTGGCATACTCTATATTATTGACAAATGAGGCAACAGAAGCATATGGTTATCAGTGAAGAGATTGGATTTGCATTGGTGATAGGGAACCTGCATTAGCTGAGATGTGTTTTGGGGTGCAGTGCACCTGCCATGCAATGTTGTATACAATTTTTTTTGTGTTGAATATTTCATAAACTTGTATGTGATGAAAATCCACATGATAACACTAGTTTTCAAACACAACTAGTTTTGTTTAAGAAAGAGGCCTAGAACTTGCATGAACTTCTAATTAGATAAAATTTGGTCATATCTTGAGACAGGTTTTGATTAATAAGCATGCGCCAAATGTATTTTGGTGTTGGACAAAAAGGTTATTCATGTAATGGATGGAACAACATACTTCAGGGACAACCTAGGTCAACAAGCTGTGCCCTTTTTCTTAGATTGGAGTTGTTGGGAAAACTTCCATTACAGGCACCTAGCTACAAACAAATTTTATTGTTTCCTGACTTCTGTTTTCTTATTTTGGCAGAGGAATCCTGGTTCACCGAAGCAACGAAATGAAAAGTCAAATGTAAAACCTCCACGTCCAAATAATACTGCTCTCCAATTCCGGAAAGGGGCATATCATGAATCATTGGACTTTGTGCTGACATTATGTGAGACTTCATATGGTCTAGTGGATGTATTTCCTGTTGAAGATCGCAAAAGTGCACTTCATGAGGTCTGTCAATACCATTGTAGTGCTTGCCTCCTTTTCATTTCATTTCTGTATTTTTGAACCTCATTTTTTGGGATTTGATATGGGTGCCCTCTGCTTTAACCTTCCTTTTTTATGAGTTGCACATTGGTGGTTATATATTTAAATATTTAAATATATTTAAAATTCAGACACACACAAAGCCACATCTACTAAGAAACATATGCAAGCATGCACACTTCTGTGTTTTAGCATGCAGTACATCATATTTACTTGAAGTCCCTCTGACAATCCTTTTGCTTTGTCATTGTTGTGTTTTCAGTCTCTCACAGAGATCAATTTGCATTTAACTGAAGCTCAAAGTACTGGAGGTATTCCTTGTGACCATGGTGGATTTTAGTTGATAGATGGCCCCATTAAAGCAGTAATGAGTTTATGTGTTATGCTTTTTCTTGTAGTCTAAGAAGCATGCTTAAGTGTGTGCTGCTGTATGTCTGGCCCTGTAAAAATTGCTTTTTTTCAGGTGTGTGGGCCCTGGGGGGGAGCAGGGGACATTAGAAGATTTGTTTTCATTTTGAACCCTGCTTCTTTGGGATAACAGTGTTGATACTATTTGTTCTTATTTTTTAAGCTGGGCTTTTTAGAATTGGAAAATCTAATTATTTTGGGTTTTGCTGCAAGGTAAATGCAACTGATCAAAATTATACAAGTGAAGTTGTGATTTTTGATCTTTCATTTTTGTATTCGATGTCTTTCAACAGTGTCTCTACCACCACCATATTGCAATTTCCACCAGTGCTGCCTCTGCCTCTGTATAACCTATGGTATTAAGTATTAACATTACTGCCCCCATTGCAACCATTGTCCGTGCTACAGTGCTGACCAAATTGGGGCAGGAGCGGCAGCAACTTTTTTGAGCTGGTGGTGGCGGTTGCAACTGCAATCTGTCTGTCACATGGTGATATTCAATGGCAGAGTATTGGTCTAAAACCTGAATGAATATTGTTGGGATTGGTGGGCTGCTGGAGATAACTTGCTAGTGGTTAAATTATTAGTTTCTGCTTACAATGATTGGGCCTTATCTTTCTGTATAAAACGGATCTTCTACTTTTTTAGTTTTATGTGAAATGCTTTTATTTATCATGTAACTTGTGCTGTTCCAGAAACTAAAGGGATTGTAGGTTTTAAATGTGTGAACCAAACAGTCCTTACCACCTAGATATTGAAGATTCTCGTGACAGATTGGTGTTTGATTGTATGTAGTAAAGTGAATGCAGCTTTTGTCCTCTAATCAGTTCATTGCTGTTTATTTATAGGTGTTTGCTTTCCCATGGGAAAGGGTATGTATCGTGTGGTTCATATACCTGAAGCTGAAGCTGTTCTTTTGAATTCTAGGGAAAAGGCACCCTACCTGATTTGTGTTGAACTCTTGAAAAGTGAAGTGCCAAGGTAATTGCAGCTAAATATCTGGTGGTAGCTAGCAGAGATGTCAATGTGTACTTACTGCCATATGTTTTACTTACATATCTATCTAAAAAGATTTTCTTTCCAAAATATTGTTTCTTCTTTCTGCCAGCAGTTCCAAGGATTCATCTGGTGCTCAAAAACTTTCAAGAGGAGGAATTCCTCTGGCAAATGGAGATGCATTTTTGCCAAAGCCTCCTCCATGGGCCTATCCTCTATGGACTGCCCAGGAAGTGTATCGGAATAGTAGTGATAGGATGTCCGTATCTACAGCTCAAGCTATTGACCAGGCAATGTCCCATTCATCAGAGGCAAAATTGAAATTAGTTAAAGTGAATCTTTCTGTGGAGAAGAAATCATTTGACCAATCAATGGGCACAGAAGTACGTGATCTAGACCTTGGCATCAATGATAGTAGTCTGCATCAAGGGTTAGAGTGTGACAATGATCTTGGATGGGTGAGGGTAGTGCTGACAGCAGATCCTGTTGTCAGGATGGCAGACATTGGGGATGAAGGTCCATCACGTCGAAAGGAGCATCGCCGTGTTCCCAGTACAATTGCCATAGAAGAAGTGAAGGTGTAGTTACTGTGACATATGCTAAGTCTACTGTTGTTTCCTCTGAAGGTGGCGGAAAATTTGAACTCTTCTTTGCAGGCAGCTGCAGCTAAAGGAGAAGCACCTCCTGGACTCCCTTTGAAAGGGGCAGGTCAAGATTCTTCTGATGCACAACCAAGGGTGAGGATTCGTAATAATAGAAATTCATAGCCCTTTGTCTTCATTGCAGGAGTTTGGGTTTTCAGATGTTCTAATTTCCAAACAGGTTAATGGTGGTGCTCCAAAGGCCACAGAACCCTTATGCAGTGAGCTTTGGGAGAAAAAGAAACAGAGAATTCGGAAAGCTTCACTATATGGGAAATTGCCTGGTTGGGACTTGCAATCTGTAAGTTATGCAGAGTAAACATTTATATTAAGTACATGCTGGTAATGAGAACTGCTCGCTGCAAATTTAGTATTTTTAGTACTGGTAGAGACAGCAACTGAATGATTTCAATGCTTATCATCATGTTTGTTATGATATATGGTGGATCTTGCTGATATTTGTATGCATGTTTTTATTGTTTCTCATGTAGGTTATTGTCAAAAGTGGTGATGATTGCAGGCAGGAGCACCTTGCTGTGCAACTTATTTCTCACTTTTATGGTGGGTACCTGTGGGATAAATTGTAGTGGTCATTGGTATTTTGGAAAGTGTTGCTAGTCTTAAAACAACATGTAGAGCTTTATGGCTTTGGTTTGGTCAATGAGGTGCTAAAAAATTAAAAAATGTAGTGTTAGCTATTCTCTTACATCTACTTGGTTATTTTCTTGAAGTCAGGCACTGAATTGTGAAGATTCACAATAATTAGCCCGGGACAGTTTATTTGTGAAAAGTATGCATGGCCAGAAATGGACCCTACCCAAATCAAAATCAAAAGCTAAAAATTCATTATTTATTTTCATCTTCTTTACTTTAGAAAATAAAACAAAAGATGAAAACATTGGCTCTAACAATTCTGTCTTTATCTACCAAAGCTAGAAATACTGAGAATGTCATTTAAGGTGTTTGTATTTGCATATTTGATATTACACTGGTTAATTTTGTCTGATAGAATTGAACTTTTCTCCCTCACTTTGACTAATCAATTATTTCTGAGAAAAAAAAAAAAGAAAGAAAGAAAGAAACTTTCCCAGGGCTAAAAGCTCCTTGGCATTTCTGGACAATCCAAGGTATTTGTAGCAAAGTGCTTAATGCTTCAAACAAGATGACTTGGATAATCTGAAAACGGACTCTATTTCCTCTCATTATCATGTCCCGTAAAATGTTCTGTCCAACTCTACGTTTCTTAAATCTTTGTGACTGGTCCCTTGTGAGCTAAATTCATATTGTTCCATTTAAACTTGGTTAACTTAGCCAAAATGAAGTGGTAGCGATATGATCAAGCTTTCTGTACCATATGCTTCAATTACATGTGATTCAAGCTTGAAATTTTGGTGTTTTGATGTCAGATATATTCCAAGAAGCTGGTCTCCCTCTCTGGTTACGTCCCTATGAAGTTTTAGTTACTTCTTCTTACACTGCTCTCATAGAAACTATTCCAGATACAGTAAGTATATGCCTTCTGCCCATTGAATGACTCAACAACAAAATATCTTAGGCATCTCAGTTAATGTTCTTGTGAATGTAGGCTTCGCTCCATTCAATCAAAAGTAGATATCCCAACATCACAAGTTTGAATGAATTCTTCGTTGCTAAATATCAAGAGAACTCACAAAGTTTTAAGCTTGCGCAGGTAATGGAGATTGCAATAGTACTGGTCTGCATTGATGGTATTGTGGTTGACTAGATTTGTGTGCTTCAGTTTATTATTACTGTAACAATACCCTCTCACCATCAAAATAAAAAGAAAGGTTTAATGAAAAAACACCTGAATCAGTCCCAAGAAAGGAAATAGGAATATTGGCTTGTTACATCCCTTCGTGGAGCAGAAAGAAGATCCATAAGCAAGTAGATGAATTCAAGGGAGATGAGACCAACAAGGAGCTGCTTTAAAGTGAAGTCCAAAAATCTATTAATATGTATATATGTACTTGTTTGTGGGATGATGTTGACATTTGTCTTTTTAGTGGCTCTGGTCCTTTTGTTTGAATATTTTAATGATTGTCTTTTGTCAATTTTTGGTAGAGGAACTTTGTTGAAAGCATGGCTGGATATTCTCTAGTGTGCTATCTTCTACAGGTATGCTGCTCTCTCTCTCTTTCTCTCTCTCACACACACACACACACTCTGAGTTGGTGATAGTTTTCCATTTCGTAACCTAGAAAAAATGGTGATGCCAGTCTCTTGTAGAACTCATTGGTGATTTCCATTGAATTGAGTGTATTTCCTTGGAGCTCCTCTCCACCTATCCACCAATACTACTATAGACTATTTGGTGCCAATTGCAAGATATTCAAATCTGGTTCGTCAAACAGAGCAAAAACTGTTTTGCTGGAACCCTAGTATGAGCGTCTGTGTGGAAATTATATCTAATTGGTCATCATATGTATCTTCCATTTTCTTATTAGAAACATGGAAATATTTTTAAAGCCTTGGGCCTATAGGTGGTAAACAGGTGGGCTGGGTCAAATTTGAGTCGGGTTATTTTAGGTTTTGGGTCATTTGGGTTTCAGGTATTTTGGTTTCATTGGGACTTGGGTAATTGGGTTTTGGGTTAATTGGGTGTTCATCGGATTTTAGATATATTGAATTTCGGGTCTTTCAAGTTTGGATTCAAATTATTCAAGTTTCAAGTTTTATGGATTCGGATTATTTTGGTTTTGGGTGATTTGGGTTACAGATCATTGACTTTTTCAGTTAACTTGGCTTAGGTGGAGTAGGGTTTTGGATGGGTTAAGTAGTATTCTTTTTGTCGGATCAGCTTTTGCACCTCTACTTGGGTCATTTAAAGCATTTTGAATTTGGTGCATCCACTTCTTATGCACCTCCTTTCAGTTAAAAACTACTTGTTTATCTGTCACTTAGGTGAAGGACAGGCATAATGGAAACTTGTTACTAGATGAAGATGGTCACATTATACACATTGATTTTGGCTTCATGCTCTCCAACTCACCTGGTGGTGTAAATTTTGAGAGCGCACCCTTCAAGCTTACCCGAGAACTTCTTGAGGTATGATTATATCTGTTTATGTGTCTATTCGAAGCATTTGTTTTCATGGTTTGCCCCTGTTATTGTTCTATGACCTTGTCATCTGCTGATAGACTAGCATCTTACATGTTTCCAAATCTACTCTAGATCTAATGAGAACTTTGGCAATTGTTCTAGGTCATGGATTCTGATGCTGAGGGACTTCCGAGCGAGTTTTTTGACTATTTTAAAGTAGGACTGAATATGCTTTTGCTAGCTTGTTCCTCTTCAGTTCATCAGTCTTCAGGACACCTCTTATGATTTTTGCATTTCAATCCAGGTTTTATGCATTCAAGGGTTTTTAACATGTCGAAAGCATGCAGAACGTATAATTCTCCTTGTTGAGATGTTGCAGGTATCACTGACTCAGCTAGAATTCAATTTTGGTTTTGATTTTGTCTCCCATTTATTAGAAGAGGTTTTTAGTTCTTTCTGTTTAGCATGTGATGAAACCATTTCTGCTGAGGTTAAGAATGACAAATGATAAGTTCCTAATCCACTGATGCCCACTTCAAAGGCCTCCTCTGAAGGTGGCAACCTTTTGTTGCTTGATCTTTTGTGCTGTTTCTTTGCTTCCCCCCCCCCCCCATCTCCTTAAAATTTTTGTGGAGAAAATGAAAAAGAAAACATGAAGGTGAATAAAGTATTTTTCAGCAAGCAAATAGCCTCATATTTTAATGCTGTGCTAGAAAGGGGAATGATCTGCTTTAAATGAGTCCTCTGGCATTGATACAGTGCCTTTGCAACATGTTTACAAGTAATGCAGCCTGTCGGGTTTGATATCTTGCGTTCTGGAACTTGCTCTGCTAGCTGTAGATATTCTTGTATTGCCAATGGTTGCCCTTTGCTAACTAAAAATCACATCCCTCTTATCATCTTTGTCTCTTGCAGAATTGCCCAGGTTTTTATTAACACGTCTATTCCCACTAAGGACCATCTCTTTAGTTTTACAAGTCTTTAACTTTATCAATTTCTTTCTGAAATTTGCTCGTGTGGAATAATCCCCAAAGGGTTCATGCATACATTGTTTTATGTGACTTAGTCAATGGCATCTATGATTGTAGGGTATCCCCAAGTCTGGTCAGCTAACTGGTCTGTTTGAACTTTTAGCAGATTGCACAGAAATCATTTTGATGACTTGTCTAAACTTTTCACAAAGGCTTCCCTTACTTCTTGTCTAGTGTTTTCTTTTTTCCTCACTTTCTTTTAACTTTGTTTCTTTCTTTGTTTGTTTTTTCTTTGCTGTCGAGGTTGGTTTTTCTGTATTCTTTCTTTTTTTGAGGAGGGGGGAATCTTCCTGGGTTCCAAACGGAAAAGGGTTTATGTTGGGTGCCAAAAAGTTTATACTAAGTAAAACAGGGGAGAAACAGAATAAATGCTTTTAGATTCTATTACTGCCTTCTACTAAATCACTTAATGATTAGTGATGCTTTGTTCACTAATGATTTTGGTCATATACATTGGATCAGGATTCTGGTTTTCCTTGCTTTAAAGGTGGTCCACGGACTATTCAGAACCTAAGAAAACGATTCCATCTGAGTTTGACAGAAGAGGTAACATTTCAGTTTTACTTCATATAATTCAGCACAGATTATAGCTCCATGGTTGTCACGGTGGGGTTTTATTGCTTTCTAGCAGCAATGTGTGTCCTTGGTGCTTTCTCTGATCAGCAGCAGTTTAGATGCATGGCGGACACGGCAGTATGATTATTATCAGAGGGTTTTAAATGGAATATTGTGATGCTGGATTTGATTGGTGTGATGGTTTTTCTTCCTTGTGAGTAAACCAGTCCAACGAGATGTTTCAATTAGAGATGAATGTGAATTGCTGTGTTGCGTGTGCAATTGGGTCTCTGCATTATGGCATCTTAGATTTTGTTGGAGGCGAAGTTGAGTGGTGACTGTTTTTGGCCATTTCTCTTCGCGAGGAGTTTGTGGTTGTATTGGCTGAAATACCATTTAGAACTTAGCAGGAACCTTTTACTTGGGCGGGGGCTTCCTTTTCCATTGTCCTTCAAATTAGGGCTCTGTTGGGTGGAGGGGTATACGGTCATTGAAGAGGAGATATACTATACTTCCATTCATCTTTAGACGGCATACACTGTACAGATGATGATACATACCTATGCAGACAAGAGTCCATGCAGTTGCTGGCTTTCTTTGGCTTTAATTGCTGGTCGGCGCTGAAATGACTACCTTTCACACTTTGTTGCTATCGGAGCAGCCGATCTTCCTAACAGTTTGTATCTACAATTTTTTTTCGTTTGTGGGTCCATTAAAAGTCTCATTATTCTTATAGAAGTGGCTTGGGCAGGCTATCTCGGATAGTGTTGGTATGAAGACTGGCCTTCCGCTTTGAGCTTTTTATAGTTTGTTCCAAAGAGTTGTGTTACGAACATCCTCGAAAAAACAAAATCATGTTATATCAGTTTTTTTTTTGAGGATGAAGGAAATTTTCTTATTTAATATTCTGGCTTGTATCCGGGTTTTGGTATCATTAAAATTTGTTGAAAGTCATGTTATATTTGCCTTTTCTTTTTTTTTCGTTTGTTAACGTTGGAGAAAATTTTCTTATTTAAATACTGGCTTGTATCAGGGTTCTGGTAACATTAAAATTTTCGTTAACGTTGAGGAAAATTTCATGGTATACATGTGCTTACTCGTTGCTTGATTTTCCGTTTGATTGTACTATTAATTTTTTTTACACATTGCGCTTTGTTCAATCAATATTACTAAAAACAAATTTAATCTCCACTCCATTCCAGCTTACGAAACAAGTAGCGATAAATATGTTTGAGGGTGTAATTTTTAAATTTGATAAATTAATGTCAATAAGTTTAAACGAGTTCGATGGGTGTTAATTTTGTTAATTAAAGTTCACCGTTAGGTTAAAAATCTAATTGCGTTAAACCGAGCGTTTTCTTCTAATTTGTGGCCGAAGTGGCATCTGAGCCGGCACATACGACTCTCTTCGTCCGCCAGTGATGTTGATGTGTTGTGTTGAGCTTCTAATTTGTGGCCGAAGTGGCATCCGAACTGGCAACTCCTCCTCTCTTCATCCGCACTCGATGTTGATGTGGTAATGTTGAGTCATCAACGCTGGTTGACTCAGTCTGATCTTATTTTGCTTCTTCCTCTCTCATAATCTCGTTTCCTCAACTGTTGATTTAGATCACTGACAATCGATTTAGTGTACAATTAAATCACTAACTCGCACAATTTCCAACACCATGGTGTCTTTCCTGCGAATTTTTAACAGTAAAACCCCGACTCACGTACAATTTCTTCTTCTTCGTCAGTCTCTTTTTCTCTCTCCGCAACTCACAGAGTGCCTTAATCCATGGCTTTCACTCACGCTTCTGCTTTCACTTTCCAATTCCACTCTCTCTCCCTCTAAAACCTCACTTTCTATCTCTCTCTCTCTCTCTCTCTCTCTCTCCACCACCAACACCGCTCGCCGCCCCATGCCATTGGCCCAAATAACAAACTTTATCCGACGCCGAGGCTCCGGAAGACTCTGCCCATGGAGTGTCAAAAGTTCGAACTAGATCCATATCTAGGCCGCCCGCCCTCGTAAAGCCCAAGAAAAGGACTTTAAGAAAGCACCAGTCCACGTATCTTAACGCCATCGCCGATGCAGAGGACCCATCCATAAGCACGAATTCGTGGCTTAGTAAAAGTTCTGGAGATGATTTATTTGGTGAGATAGACAAGGCTGCTGGGTTGACGAGATAGGAATTTATTTAAGAAAAGTCTCATAAAACCAAGCGCTAATAAAGATAGCGTAAATGTTTTAGAAGGAATTGAAGGGTTAGAGCCTGAGGAAGCCGTTGACTTGGAGGAGACTAACGAGTTACGCGGGCTTAACGTGATAGACGATGTGGAGGAGAAGGCTAATGAATTTGGATTCTTCATTTGATTTCGATTTCGATATCGATAGTTATAGGAGAGTCACGAAGACGGAGAAATTGTCCGTGAGGTAGGGTTAAGATTGCCAATTCGTATTCCGCGTGTGTAAAGAATTTGCGAGCTGCCTGCAATTGTCATTCATTCGTTCATTCATTTATTCAAATCGCTCGCTCTCTCTCTCCGTCTCGCTCTCTCTCTCACAGACTCATCCACACACACGGTGTTGTGGGGCATGCCAGAACGTGCGAGTAGGAAAAATGCAAGAGAGTTGTGTACCTTGCACAATTACAATCTTCAGAGGCCAAAATGAAAAGGAGGATTTCAATATCATCACAAACAGATAATAAAACAATCAAACCCTTCCTCCTTAATAAGAGCAAAAACTAGAACTAGAAACTCTGTGTAATTTTGGCTAGCGATTTGATTTATTTATTAAAGTCTAAAAGCTAATTTCATTGGCCAAAAACTAAATTTATTGATTTTAAGTCTTTTGGGCCTGCTTAACAATACTGTTTTACTCCTTAAAAGTATGGATTTTAAGCTTCTTCTTCTTTTTTTTTTTTAATTGTCCCTCTAAAATTTTTAATTGCCTCCATAAAAGATCAAATTGCCTCTATTTTCTTTTAAAATTGTAATTGCTCCATTGACTTTACTTAAAAAAAAAATAATCATTTTAGTTTAACTTCATAAAATTGCGCCCTTAAAATTTTTAATGGTCCCTATTTTCTTTCAAAGTGACCAATTTATTTTGTCAACGCACTTTTGTGTTTTTTTTTTTTTATAAGTTGTCGTCATAAATTATTTTCCCTCATCCGAAACACATTATAGGCTTATAATAACAACAAAAGTATAATCTCAAATACAAATTGTGAACCTATTATTACAAGTCCACTTTTCTTTTCTTTTTTTTAAAAAAAAAAAAACTCGTAACTTTTATTTACAAGTAGAAAATGAATAAATTATAAATAATTGAACGACAAAAATTTAGAGGAAGAGACGATGATAGCAAAAGCAAACGAAGAATCCAAATTCATTCACTATAATAATTGAATTTAGTTTGGTGTTAGTCATCAATTACGTCGTTTCATTAATCTGTCATGTAAGTGTCTAAGAAAAGCTGACGATAGCAAAAGCAAATTTACATAGCTGAAAAATACTTTCAATATAGCGCTATTATATATGCTAGACGAATTATTATAATTATGTATGTATCAAAAAAATATACTTAATAGCATAGAAAATAAACCGATCATTTAAATGTTTTCAAATATGAAAATTCACAAAGAATAATTTCATGTTTGTTGTGAAGTATAATAAATATATATATTTTTAATTTTCTGATTATTTACTTATTATTATATTTATACATATAACTTGTTGCCCTGAAAAAAGGTTTTCTGGCTTCATCTTTAGAAGGAACGAGGGGAAGGAAAAAAAGAAATGCATGCATTATATAATTAGGCACCAATTTACGAGACCTTTAATGTCGAAATTTTCTTTTTCTTTTCTTTTTTTTTCACCGCGTGAAATTTGGTGATAGTATTAATTTCTGTTTAGGTTGAGAATGTAATTATGTATCAGTATAATTTATATATTAATTTTTATTTCTCCAAAAAGATATTATGATAAAATATTTTTTTTGTGTGTGTATATATATATATATATATATATATATAGATAGAGGGGTGTATGTATATACACACAATTAAAATAAGTAATTTAATTTACAACGATCCATGAAATTTCTTTCATTGTGGTATTTGATCTGTTTTTAGGGTGGTTAAAAAAAAAAAAGATTTGTTTTTGGTGAGAAATTTACGAAAGTAGCTCCTGAAGATTCGGTACGATACAAACTAGACACGTTGTTACAGTCATGCAGAGAGGAAATTAGAGAGAATCCGAACGAAAATCTATACAATTTCCCTAAACACTATTGTGAACACAACTTTTTGATTTGTAACCTAACCAGGAAATTTAAAAAAAAAAAAAGAAAAAAAAAAAGCGAGTTCTTGCAAATTTGGACAGAACCAAAAGGTCAACTCTGTGAAGCAACCCAACCAATAGGAATGTGAGGGTTTCTTATTAGCTTCCCGGACACGCCAACTTTCGTCGTGCTGGTTATCGTCCGATTAATTTAAAAAAAGAAAAAAGAAAAAAAGAAAAACCCTAATGTAAACCCACGAGTTAAAAAAAAAACAAAAAGGGTAGAGATGAATTAGCATATAGATTTTATGCACTGAAAAAATATTTCTTTAAAAAATTTTGAACTTTTTTCTGTCCAAAAAATACAATGATTTTTCAGATTATGGTAATTTTTTTTTATTCTATATGTGTCACTTACTGACTTACTCTGTCTTCCTAAGACAAAATTTTTCGGCCTACCAACTTTTTTCCAATAAAAAAAAAAAAAAAATTGCCTGCGCGGTAAAATTGTAAAACTACAAAATAAATAAAATAACTATAAATATAAAATTCGTTTGGGGTAGATTAAAATTAAAGTTGAATAGGAATTTGGAGGTTATATAAATAGTAATGGAAAGCCCTCGCATTCCTTCCGGTCCCTTCTTAATTTCACTCTTTAAACTTTCTTCATTTGTATCTCTTTCGGCGCCGGCGGTCTCGCTCCCGCTCTCGCGCTCTCTCTCACCCCATCCGCAGCCTCCCGATCGGGTACTGTCTTCCTAGGGCCTCTCTCTCTCTCTGCCCCCCCCTCTCTTTCGCTCTTTGTTTTCTCTTTAATCTTGTTCTTCGTTCTTTATGTGATTTAAAAGTCGATCGATATTTCCAACATCAAAGAACGAAGTCGATCATCCTAGGGTTTGTTCTGAAAGAAGTCTGATTTCCTTTTGAATTCTTTCTTTTTTTTAATTTTAATTTGTTCGGTTTTTTTTTATTGTTATTACTACTTTTTATCCACTTTGCTGCTAACCCTAATGATACAAAAACAGGGAAAATACTGCACACCAGATGTCTGTTCAGCTCTGCGAGGAAAACCCATTTTTTTGGTGTGATTTTGGGATTATGAACGGAGGGAGGCTGTGGTGTTCTTGGAGGATATTGTTTAGACATTGGACTTGACCTTCTCTATCTCTGCTTCGCTTTTTTCTTTTCTCGTTCGGCCAAAGTTACGTTTTCTATTTTTGGAAATTAATAGAAAGAAAGCAAAAAAGAAGAAAAAAAAACATTCTTGATTTTGTCTGCGGGGAGGAAATACTACCGCAAAGCACACTCTCACCGTTAGAATTCTTCAATTATTGTGTCATTCTGAGAACTGTACTGTGTACTGGTTGAGTTGAGGAATTTTGAGGTTCTCTGTTGCCATTCCTCATGGCTAAAACATCGCTGTTTCCTGGGTTTCGGTTTCATCCAACTGATGTTGAACTTGTTAAGTACTATTTGAAGAGAAAAGTATTGGGGAAGAGAATCCCGTTTGAAGCCATTGCAGAGGTCGACATTTACAAATATGCTCCATGGGATCTGCCTGATAAATCATGTATGCAAAGCGGGGATTTGAAGTGGTACTTCTTTTGTCCCAGAGAGAAGAAATATGCTGGTGGGGCTCGGATGAATCGGTCTACTGATATGGGGTATTGGAAAACCACAGGCAAGGATAGGCCTGTTCATTACAATGCTGAGGTTGTTGGGATGATAAAAACATTGGTTTTCCACAGAGGCAAGGCACCAAAGGGGGAAAGAACCGATTGGGTTATGCATGAATACAGACTACAAGAGAAAGACTTGGCTGACAGAGGAGTTGCTCAGGATGTGTATGCACTCTGTGTGGTATTCAAAAAGGATGGACCTGGTCCAAAAAATGGTGCCCAATATGGAAGACCGTTCAAGGAGGAAGAATGGGATGAGGAGGAGGAGGAGGAGGTATTGAATGGTGGAGAAGCTGTTCCAGCCTTTGCAAAGACTGTTAATGCAAGTAATTCCAGTGCGACTTGTTCTTATGGTCCTGGGAAAATATGCATTGGATTATCTGCGCCATGCCCATCTGAGAGTCTGCAACCTGCTCATCGGCCTCCTGTTATCTCTAATACTGACATGTCTCCTGCAGAGGAGTCTCATTTTGTGCATGAAGAGGACGATATTTTTGCAATGTTGTCTATGTTCTCAGAAGAAACTCCATTCAATCTGGATGAAAATGAGAATAACGAGGTGTGTAACCTTGTCTGTCCTTCTGCTTTAGCTAATTTTGATTTGGAAATTGACTTATAATTAAATCTCCACCTGACATTCATTGTTTCCTGATTAATTTCCTAACTATTAGGACATTGTTTGGTTATCTGGTAAAAATTCTTCCATTATATTTTGTCCTTGAACTAATTGCTTGTTCTTTGTTCTTTTAGTCTCTATGTCTCTGTATTCACAAATTTACACGGTCCTTTCACTGGACTGTATGGTGATTTGCTTCAAGCTGTTAGTTTGGTCATTTGAATGAAGTATTAGAAGGAAGATATATAATTTGTGTGCATTTCTCTTTAAAAAACTTATAACTTTGTCATTGCCAATGTTTTTATGGAAAAAAAATTTCAGTGTCTCATTTCTTTAATTTAACAATTGCACTTAACCTAGTAAAATTGCAGAACTCTATTACAGCCATACGTGTTGATAACTGAGCTTGGCATTTCACATTTCTGGTCATGTGTAACTTTGGTTATGTAATAAGCTCATCTGGAGCAAGATTTCTATAATTTTTTTTTCTTGGTTCATTGTGCCTCATATAAATCCCTTAGTCTATTAAGCAAAGCCTGTAGATAATTTGCTTATAGAGGAAATTTTATGACACACTTTTATCAGTTGTCATCTTTGTCTTGCTTGTATTAAATAAAATAGTCCCGTAAATTTTTTTTTTTTAATTTTCTTGTCCTTTTCTGATTGGAATGCTGAGCCTTTGGTTCTGAAATCATGATAATGCGATGTTTACACAACTGGAAGGCTGTCAAACATGAGACCAGAACTTTGATGGCGAATGTACTCTTCGATGCATATTCCTTACTTTTTTGGACTTTGTTTTCATGGTCTATAATGACTTCTTTCTTTTCTTGATCTTTTATTTCTTTTTCCTCCCTAGAATTGTTGTCCTGGCCTCACATATCCTTAGGGTTCCTCTTGTTGCTACTCTGTTTATTGAAGTACACTTTATGTGGATTTGCAGAGAGCTGATAATCTCAATGAAGGGGCTGAGTGTTGTTTAGACAGTACTGATATCTATAATGGCTTGGGTGACCTGGAGCACCTGGAAGGACTATGTCAAGGTGGAGATGACATCACCAGTTATCATAATGCTAATTATGGAATGGACCATGTGGTTCAAGGTGATAACCTACATTATTTGGAGCTGATGGATCTTGATGTCCCGTTAAATTGCCCAATTGGATCTGACAATGATAAGCAAATCCATATGGGTGGTGTATCTTCTGACAACAACTACAAGGGATCGGAGCAGTCTTATTACCCTGCTAATCTTTGGGATTCTCCTCAGTTTGTGGCTGGGTTCAGTCCGTCTTCTGTGCTGAATGACGGACCTCAACATTTTGAGGACCAAACAAACCTTTTTAGTTTCTAATTTTGCTGGTATTTTGCCTTTGAGGGCACAAGATTTTGTGCTCTGCATTCCACTGTACTTTTCTTACTTATCTCAGTTTGCTAATAAACAGGACAATAGTGTTGTTGGACATGCGGATCAGTGATACAAGGTTTAGGATCCTCTTTTGTTAAAAACTTAACAGGCATGCAACCTTGTTTGTCAAATATTTGTTGCAGTTACTAGTTTGGACATCTGCAGTTCTGGTATCAAGGCATTCGGTAAGCCACACTGATTCCTGCTTCTCACATGGTATCTGTTATATGTTTAATATTGCGGGTCCAGAAAAAACAGGGGGGAGGAAAAGTAATGGCGAATGACATGCTGCTGAATGATACTGTATGTACAATATTGCTGGTCCAGAAAAACACCGATTCTCGATCTCAACCTGGTTGCATCTGTTGTATGTTATAATATTGCTGGTCCATAATCTAGCTGTGTCTCGTAGAAAGCACAATGTTCATATTAGGCTAATCAAATTCACTGGCATCATATGTGATTCCTCTGTTTGCATCATCACTCAGGCCTAAAGTATATTTTAATCTCTGTACTAATGCAGAAAAAGCCCCCCCGTCTACCATGAATCATGATCCATCAAAATTCCAACTTGTCAACCAACGGTTAAGACGCTAACCGCCAAATCACAATTTCCCAGCAAGAAACTGGAAAACTACAAGAACGGTAGGAAATACTCCCAAGCAAATGCCCACGAAAAAAATCCATCGCAACACTGACCGCCAAATCACAATTTCCCAGCTTGAAACTGGAAAACTACGAGAACAGTAGGAAATGCTCCCAAGCAAATGCCCACGGAAAAAATCCATCGCAACACTGATCTTTGGCATGACCAGAGAAGTCAATGTCATTACTTTTTGGTCATATTCGGGTACAAAATCTGCCAATTTCGAGCCCCTTTGATTAGTTCATGCAAATGTATTGGAGATAAAGATCTAAGGTTGGCGTCTTGGAGATGGGAGAGGATAGAGGTTCATTTTCTCTGAGAAATTTTGTCTGTTGGGAATTAGAAGAGCCTAAACGGCATAGTTAGGATGGTATCAAACAACCAAATCTGCTATTAAATTAAAAAAAATCATAAAATTTAATCAATTTAACCAATTTAATTGAAATTAATCATTAAAATTAGTATTTAATTTTAAAAATATAAGAAATATAACATCATTATATTTGATACATTTAATTATAGGTATTTTATAATTAACATATTATAAGGTTAAAAAATAATACATATGGTATATTAAAAAATTTAAATAATTTAAATCAAAATATTAAGATAAAGTATATTATAATTTATATATCTCTATATAAAATGATATCTAGATTTTATTTTCTAATAAATATTTTAATACAAGAAAGATAGTCTTAGATTAAAAAAAAACAAATACAAAATACAATACAACATATAGTTTTATGTAATTTTTTAAAAATCTATACAATGTAAAGTCTCATAATTAAGGAAAATATAAAAAACTAATTTTAAAAAAATAAAAATTATTATAAATTCTTTGTTTTATATTTTTAGAAATAAAAAAATATTCTCAAATTCTTTTTTTTAAATACTCATAATTTAAGTTTTTTTTTTATTTTTTTAAGAAAAAAATTACTCTCAAATTTATTTTTTATTTTTAAAGATGTTTATAATTTAAAATTTTTTATATTTATTATTTAAATAAAAAATAAACAAAATTTTATTTCTTAATAAATATTAATACTAACAAAGAAATTTGGGCTGCGTTTTGCATCGCGCGATCCGAGAATCTCGTGATGTCCTGTGATATTGTGGAGTGTCATGTAATATTTAATTGGCGCACCTGAGACTAGCTCGGTGGTCAGCGGTGCTCTATGGTTTTCAATTCATCCCCTCCCGTGCCGTGATCCTGCTGGCGCTGGAGACCATTTTTATGTTTGATTTTGTTCCCGATTTCTCAGGTCGCATGGCAAGCCCAGAACGCACTACGTCACCACCAAACTGGCTGACAGACTGACTGACTAGCAACGGTGGGCGTGAGAGTTAGATGGACCGTTGAATTTTACACATTTGACGGTATAACCATTTGCACTACATCGAATGCAAATTTAAGCACCAAGTGCATTCATTATATGCTGAAGTGCAACTTTATCAAAAGAGTTACGCGTGTAAACGAGTGTTTGAATTATTTTAAATCACTATTCAATCAATCAATCAATCAATCAAGTCGTTGATGATAGTGTTATGTCAGCTTTTAATTGTGATAACTAAAGTTCCGAAATACGATAATTGACCAAAGTTTGGAGGCCGTGTGTGCTGTTTTGTGGGGCGGTGGCCAAGGATTCATGAGATGCAACCGTTAACAGTACACACCACATATTCGAAAAGCAATGGTAACCACCAAATTAAAAATCTTTAAAAATAAACTTGCAAATTTCTTGTTGGGTTTGAAGAAAAAATAACAAAAGAAAAACCCCACAAAAAACAAAGGGAGAGATCGGGTGGCCCTCTCTTCATTCCATCTCCCTCGGTCTCTGTGTGTCTTTTTCTCTTTCTCGGCCTCGGCCCTTGAATGATTGACAATAATTCAATTGAACCATAAATAACATTTTTCTGTTTTCCTCAGCAACGACAATGCTTGAACTGCGCTTCTTCACGTTCGCTCCCTTTCTCTCTCTTTCTCACACAACACACGCTACGTACTAGCAGCTAGCAGAATCATAATAATACTAATACTAATACTAATAATAATAATAATAATAATATGGAGTCTGTGCTCTCTGCTGCCGCTGCTGCTACTACTACCGCTGCTACTCTTACCTTCTCCCTCTAGAACTCTCAGCTTCTCTCTGCCTCCCCCCAATGTCCGATTACGCTCGCCGGACGCCCGCCGCTTCAGGGAACCGCCGTGGGTTATGGTGCTGCCCACCCAGTGTTCCTCCTCCGAGCCCCGATAACCCCATTACAATCCGCAGGACCCGTCACAAGAACACGGCTCAATCCGCTTCGAAGGCCCCCGGACCCAACTCGGTCCCTAGCTCGCCACAGAGCTCCAAGTCCGGGTTAAACTTCGTGGTTCGGATGGACCCCCGCCGGATCCTCTCCCCGGGCCGCGTCTCCCCAATCGACTCCGATCCAACTGCCGCCGGTTACATTGAAGAATTTGTCTCTGAACCCGACCCATCGCAGGGCCCCGATTCGGCACCGGCACCCAAATCAAGAACATCCAATTCATTCCTGGCCTGCAACGAGTCTCATTCGGGTGATGTGAGGCTGAAGTTGAGAGGAAGGAAGGGAGGGAGCTTGGTGTTGGAGATGAGCTCGGAAGTTCTGATTGCCAACTCGGAGGTTTTTGCGGGGTTGATTTCAGAATATCGAAAAGGTTTGGGGTCGTCCAATGGCAGCAATAGCAGTAATTGTAGAATAGAGGTGCCGGATGTGCAGAATTTAGGGGTTTTCAAGGACACCATTGAGTTGATGTTTGAGGAGGATATTCCTAGAAGGCTCTTGAAAATTGGGGCTCACAGGGCCATCGATATACTGGAGGTTAGTTAGTGCTGCTGGCTGCCTCTCCCGCTATTGACTATTATTATGGATTATTTTGGTGCATTTGCATATATATAGAGAGTTAATACGCAACAAAGATTTTAATGGCTGTGGCATTGCGAATTGTTGTGCTGTGCAACACCAAGATCAAGATTTGATGCGTTCTCATGTAATGCACACATGCTATTTGTTCATTGAATGTTCCGTTTTTGTTTTTTTTTATATATATATATAAACATAGGAACCCCCACGTCAAAGTATTTCATTTATAAGTCTACTCGATGAAATTTGTGTCGCCCTCACATGTTCTTCTCCAAGCTTGTGTGACTGATCTTGTTTTAATTGAGATTGGTCCATATTATGATGGGATGTTTACACTTATATTAAATAAAAATTTAGGCTCTCACAAGGTTGAAATCACCTTGAAGGAGGGGCTTAAGCAAGTAGCTGTCTACCCGTGCATGAATGCTAGAATTTGTTAATTGTCCTGCAAAGCGACTCTGCAACATCATTTTAGGCTTCCGTTGAGAACTTGCTTTCTCGTGTCACTGTTTCAGTTTCTTGCACAATCAGGTACTGGATGTAAATGTAACTTAGCTTGTGGCACCAATGATATACAGGGGTTTAAGTTCTATTTAATATAACTGTGATTTGAAAAATGAAAAGTTTTTTCAGTCTGCATTTAATGTTATGTTTACTGATTCAACATCTTTTGGAACTATTCTAGGTATCGGCCGGCATCAAGTTTGCTAAAGGTGTTTATTCCTGTTTGAAATACCTGGAGGCTGTTCCTTGGACGGAGGAAGAACAAGATAAATTGAGGAGCCTGTTTACAATGCATGAGTTTGATGAGACAGCCACCGAAGACATTTTGGCAAGACTCTACTTACCCAGCTCTGTAGATTCCCAACAAACTTTAGCTAGACAACTTGTCTTGGCCATAACTGCTTGTTCTGATGCTAATGCCAGAAATGAACTGAAATCATTAGTTAGGGGCCTTCTTTGCAAAAGCTCAGTCTATCAGAAGGACCAACCTGATCTCAAGAAGGAGGATCTTTATTTTGTTTGCCAATCCTGCCTAGGTTCACTGACCAGCCTCTTGGAGGAGGCATCTGACATGACACCAGATAGGAAAAAGCAAAAAGAAGAAATGGGTGAGCCTCTGATTGAATGCATCTCTAAGCAGGTTGACAACATCAATTGGCTGCTAGAAATTCTCCTTGATCGGCAGATAGGTGAGGAATTTGTGGATATGTGGGCAGACCAAGGAGAACTGCTCAAAATGCATAGGAATGCATCTCCACTGGTCAGATATGAACTCAGCCGGATATCTGCAATTTTGTTCATCGCAATGGGCACTAGAAAGCTGCAGTGCCACTCAGAAGCAAGAGCAGGACTTCTCCAGGCATGGTTTGGGCCGATGCTATTGGACTTTGGTTGGTTGCAGAGGTGCAAAAAAGGGCTGGACATGAAGGCATTGGAAGAAGCCATGGGTCAAACTCTTCTTACACTTCCTCTAAAGCAGCAGTATATGCTTTTTATGGAATGGTTTAGGTGTTTCTCCAAGCATGGAACGGAGTGTCCTAATCTCAGCAAAGCCTTCCAGATTTGGTGGCGCCGAACATTTGCAAAAGGCTCAGAAACTTATACCTTTGAATCCCGGTAACCAGTGGCATTCTCTTACTACTCTACCACTACCAGTGTAACATTTTGAGGTTTGTAGGTTGAAGGATCTGAAATATCCAGAACTGAATGAAGTAGACCAACTATATAGAATAGTTGTAATTGTAGTTAGAGCATTGAATGGGACATATTTCCTTGTATAACAACCAAGAGGGAAAAGTTGTGAAGGCCTCACATTAACAATGCTGGGTGGGTGTTGGTGGGCATCTTCCAACTTTCCAGGGCCAGAATGGGATATAAGATGCATGGAATCTGTCAGGGTGAGAACATGTGGCAGCTATCATCTATTATTGTTTCGTACATTGCTTTGCTGGCAAAAGAAAAGGTGATGAATGCATTACTACATCTACATGCTTACAATCCCTGAACTTCTATGGCCGACGTTCTAGTAATCAAGGTTAATGAGCTCGTCAGAATTGAACAACGGCATGGTTGAAACTTGAAGCTGTAATGGACGTAGAGAACCAAAAGAATAATAATAATATAAGGAAAATGTTAAAAGAAAAGAAAAAAATCCTAATAAGTCAAGTGTCATTTCCAGTTGTAAGGAATGCGCATAGGTGTCCAGTGACAACTTTACGCCCCAAAATCAAAAAGAATCCTTTTCTTAATACGTAATGAGACCGATAACCTTGTCTTTTGTCTAATCAAGTCGATAATTATAGTAGTTTCAATTATCTGCAGCAAATATGAATTTGATTTAATATCTTGAAAATTTCAAACTTTACCTAACATGAAAGAATATCCTCAATAATTAATTACTAAATAAAAGATAAACCAAAGAGTTTTACTTCATACATATGGAGAATGGACATAACTATGGAAGCAATACCAAAAAATTGATTAAAAACAATAATTGAATTAAAAAACTCAATCATCAAGTCTATCCTATTTGATAATTTGGTTATCATCTTATCTACAATTACGTTCAATTTCCGTGTCTGAGTATTCTGCTTCTTTTTGTCAAAATGAAAATGTAAAACAACCCAGTTACTTGAATTGAGTATGCATGTTCTGAAAAAAAGGGAAAAACAAAAACAAAACAACGTCATTTACAAATCATTTGATAATCGTGTCTACATTCTTTACATGCAATTGATGGGTTATTATCGTAGTTTCATCAACTTGTTTAAAAAAATTACCCAAAACCGAATTATTCGTACAAAATATGTTAGTAAGAATAATAACTCTTCCGGAAATGAACCTTTGTTCCACATCAACACTTCCTTTTGTTGCAGAATTTTCCATAATTACCATTGTTTCATCGTCAACTAGTTTCATGGTATTGAGTGAATTATTTTTTTTTCTTAAAAACATATCAGTTAGTATCAAAATCAATCCACCATACTGTGTTATCATTTATTACATTAATTTATCTAATTATTCTAACCAAGTTCTTTATTTATTGCGGCTCTCAATGCATGCTTCTCCCTTTTCTTTTTAAGAAGACAACACTCATACTCGTAATCTCTTACTTGTGATGGAAAGGGTATTTGCCTTTTTTATTTTTCCATTTGTCTTTCTTTGGATTGATTTTACCTCTGGTTTGATGGCGTGTTAAACTGTAACTTTCGTTTGAGAACTTGGTAGATTGTTCTTCCTCGACTACATACACTTTTAAAGAACGAGTGTTCTTTTTCTACATGCAAAACTCTTCTTTTTGTACAAAGATGGTTAATAAACCTATCAAATACACAGTTTGTCTAAGTGTGCTAATAAAAATTCTTAAAATGCGTAATGTGCATGCATTGTAATAATTATAACGGAAAACGCAAGCGACGGGGTTTGGGGATGGGGTGCATTAAAATGTGCTTTTTGAAATGTTTTTATTTTAACAAAAAAACACATAATGTGCGAGAAAACTAACAGAATGTGAAACCAGATCGTGGTGTTCAAAAACTACTTAATCGACATCCGCCAAAACTTAAGAGGAAACAAAGACTTAATGGTATTGATGTTTTAAGAACTAGCAAAAGGCAGTTTGGACACAAATGGAAAATTATGAAAACTGCCAAAAATCGATCTAATCCGTCAAAATTCTGTACAGAATTTCATGCCATTTAAACCATTATCATGGTCCTGTTGCTGCCTAGAAAGTTGGACTGGGGACTATTTGTTGTTTATTGCTACAAAGTCACCTAAGGAAAGAAAAGAAACAATGGTTGATAACATTTTTCTTGCATCCACATTTGGTGTATAGAAATGGGTATGCTTGTCGGATGCCGGTTTTTGCTTTTGCTTGAGCAAACTCTTACCGCTTGGCCTATCTTTTCTTTTGCTGTGGAAATTGTAACTAAAAAGCTTTAAGCATATTTGCTCGGTATTTGATGATGTCGTGGATAACACTTGCACTGATTGTGCCCAGAAAAAGCCTGAATTCTTGATAGTTAGTTTCAATTCCATAATTAGAATTTCAGACAATGCTTTGCTGACTACCACGTAATGTATATAAATCAAAGTCGAGCGTACATATGACATATAAATATAATGTGAAATAATACAAGATAAATTAATTTTATCATACTATATCTTATCTTTAGTAAAATAATATGTTCAATAAACCTTGCTGGTTAAGACTACCGAATGTTTTAAGTCTTGGTTAAGTACATATATTTCTATATTGATATTGAGTTGTGATCTTACTGAGCATGATTTTTAGATTCCAACTATATCTGCTGTTTTCTAATTCCGTTATAGATTGGTATGATAGTTGCGAATGATGGAATAATTCTACGCAATCACAATGGAAGATTACTAAAAATAGTGGGTTTTACATGTTGTAATTAATTTGCAGCCGCTGTGTCATTTTGGATGATTTAGGAAGATTGATTGATTGGTTGCTAATTGAATTTTCATTAAATAGATTTTTTTTTTTTGCTTTTTTAAGAGAATAGAAAAGGCACAATATTTGCTTTACTTGAACAAAAAGGGAAGCACTTTCGAAATTCTAGAAAACAAATGCTTAAATAGATATTTTACTTATTTAAGGCCTAATACTGGGGCCAAAAAAAAAAAAAACTTAAATAATCTTTTACTTCTTTAATAGAACAAAAAAAATACAATATTTGTCTTACCTGGGCTAAAAAGGGAAGCACACTCGAAAACAAAAAGAAAATTTGAGTTTGTTTTTCTTTTTAATTTCCTTGATTTGCAAATGTGGGAGAATCTACCATAGTGAAAGGAGAATATTATTATTATTATTATTATTATTATTATTTAACTTTGACAATACTAATATATGTTAGATTTGAAGCAGCATGTTACGTGGTTTTGCAATTGTTTTTTTTTTTTTGAGAAATGTTAATATTAGTTCAATTAAATATTTAGATGTATTGTAATTATTGTATCATTCTAAATAATGTAATAATAAAATTGATATAAATTCAGAATAATTGACACTTAATTAATGTGATCAATGTTAATAAAATTAAATTTATTAATATTTTTAAAATTTAAATAAAATTATTTGTACTCTTGATTCTAATATCTTGAGTTTTAATGTCTATATTTTTTTAATTAGTATACACCTATATTCTGCATAAATATTTTAAAAAAAAATAATTCTCACGAAGCTTATAATTAAAACCAACTACTCTGTAAAGAAAAAAAATGTAATATTTGTAATTAAGATATACTAAATTTTATTTTACATTTATGCAAATTATTATAAATTTTCATGCAAATCACCTCTTCATATACATTGATGTTTTTAGCAAATTAAAGCATATCATGCTTAATTAAATCATAAATAAAAATATATAGAGTAAGAATTACACACACACAAAAGTCTCTTTAAGTTAATTTATTTATTCAAACTCTTTAAATGAACAACTTTTTATTAATTAAGGATAAAGTTGACCTTTTAAAAATATAATCTCATATTTATAAAAGTAGAAAGTGACAATTTAAATTGATAATTAATTCTTACAAAAGGAAAATAATTGATCTTATTAATTTTTTTATTTTAAGAATAATTTTTTTCTATTTAAAAACATAATAACAAATATTTAAATGAAATTGAGTATTTAAAAAAAAATAGAAAGGAAAGCATGGATTAACAAAAATAATCCTTAAACAATTAATTATTTTCTTTTTAAAGAAAACAAAAGTAAAAAGAACTAAAATTTTGAAATTTTTTCTTACTTTTACAAAATAAAAATAATTATTCTACTTTTCTTTTCAATTTATGAATCAATACAAAGTCATCATATAATAGAGAAGAAATAATATAAATATATACACAATAATATGAGATTTGCACAATGTATAAATTTATTATATTTATTAAAAATTTTATTTTTATTTTTATTTTCTTTAAATAAAAAATAATATAAAATTAAATTATAATTATTTTTTAAAAAAAACAAAAAATAAATTAAAAGTATTTTCTTAAGAAAAAAGATTTAAATTATGAATATTTTTAATTTTAAATAAAAAAGATAAATTTGAAAATATTTCCTCTCTTAAAAAACATAAAGAGGAGTTTAGAATTATTGCAATTGTCTTAAAAATTATTTTTTAATTATAAATATTTATATTGTATAGATTTTAAAAATATATAAAAAATTATTAATATAAATTAAATAAATTATAATATAAGTTAAATTATAATTAAATACATATTAAAATTTTAATTTTATTAAATTATTAATAAAATTATAAATTAATATCATTACAAATTATGCAAATTGATTAAAAATTAAAATTTGATTAAATATAAAAATATTTATAAAATTAAGTAAATGTTATTATATAAATAATTGGTCAACCTTTTTTCAATTATATAAAAAAAAAGGATAAAATTATCTGTTTTTTTTTTTTTTAAATTTGTTTTGGTGAAGTTCCAAGATTAACTAATTGTTATTAATTGGCTTGGAGTCTCTCAGGCATATAGGTAGGGGAACAAAGCTGCCGAGCGGTTAATCTGACGGTGCCTTCTCACTTGCTTGGGGCTCACACAATTTTCAGGAACCCCAACCCAACGCGAGACACGTAGGGTGCAAGACAACATAGACATGATTAGGGTTACGTGGTTTAGATCCCAAGCTAAGAGCAGACTGTTTTTGTTTCCTTTTGTAGACTAGGCCGCCTTGCGTCATCTATTGTGTTAAAGAAATGTTACTTATTAACAGATATTAATTATAAGGTTAATGACAGAAAATATAATATTGAGAGTCTATTTATTTATTAAAAATAATTTGTTTATGCAGAATTTTGTTTTTTGAAACAATATTTTCTTTCTTATTGTTTGACAAAGATATACAAAAATATTTTTCTGTATCAGATAAATATATTTAGAAGACTGCAATTTATTTTTCTTAAGTTCTCTTTTTTCTCTTGATTCCCCCTTTTCATCTCTCTTGCTTTTTCTTTCTCTGTCTCGAACCCATAAGCAAGATAACCTTCTCAAAGTTGTTATGTTCACAATTCTTGGTAGGTTGATAACTTTAAAATTATATCCTTTAAAAGTAGAATTAGAACACTTTAGCGAAGATTGTGCTTGTGTTTTTTACCGTGGGGTGTGTGACAAGCCGAGGACCATGTGCAATACCAGTACCAACATGACCAACTCAACAATCATACATAACTTCAAAACTCTTTCATTCCCATCATGAAATTCCTCGTCAAGGGATCAAATAAGCCAGACTTGATGCCATCGAATCACAAACAACTAAAGGTAAAAACATCATAGAACCTAAGCTTGAAAATTTTGAAATTTCTTCCGCACTCAACCGGCAACCTAAATGTTAATACTACAAAACATTTTAGGTTCAACAGGGCAAAGGCCCCAAGATCACAAAAGTTATCATCAATTTCTCATAGTAAGGAATTGTTTTTGACTACATGAATCACAACTGCTTTATGCTCTCTGCATACATTTTTATAAATTTAAATCCTAATTCTTAGGAGCGATGCCCTCTTCTTGTTGCTAAGCATCCAAATATGAGGGCCAGCAGGTGGCAATGTTGAGTAGAATCTTGCTTCAACTAGAGCTTTTTATCTTCGGAAAGAAACGCCTTAATTGAAGGAAATTCTGCCTTGAGCTGCCGAACACAAGTCATCAAGCGATGGCCTCTTGCTGCAGTTGTCATTACTTCTTCATGCAAATCATGAAATATCTCGGCAGCAAACCTCGAACAACAAGAAGGGAAAGCTATCAAAATAGTTAGTGTCTGAATTCGTAAACGATCCATCAAAGAAGGAGGGTGTGACGCCATCCATAGAGATTAGAACGATGCCAGACATGGTCTCCTGCGACCTGTTCTCGAAATATGAGTAGAAAGTTGTTTCTTGGTCAACTTTTTTTTTTTTTTTTTAATTTTCTTCGATTTGGATGTTCAAGAACATGCTTTTTGGACGGAAATCATCTCACTCCAGCCTTTCATCTGGAAGATCATGACGAATTCAGAATAGGGACAGGGAAGTTTAGATTCATGGAATCCGTTAGGTTTTCCAAAGCTTAATCGACAGAAAATGCAAAAGCGAAAAAAAAAGAAAAAAGAAGCAAAATGTTACCTGGCCTCAGCCGGAATGACAATATACGACGAGGCCAGAGCTTCGGCGGCCTCCAACTCTCTCTCTCTCTCTGCTCTCTCCCTGTCTTCTCTCCCTCCGTCTCTCTAGAGCTTCAGTGGTGTGGCTTTCTCTTTCTGTTCTTCTGCTCTCTTCTCTGTCCGTCGCTCGACTCTCCTTGTGGAAAATGACTTCCGCTTGCTTATGAGAAGCGGAAGTTGTTTTCCAAAAACCACTTAAGCCTCGTTTGGTAGTGTGCTCAGCAGCGTGTTTCAACTTACCCTGAGGAGAGTAAAAATTAATTTAAAATTAAATACAATTAAAATATCGTTTAATAATATCTTTTATAACTAAATTTGAAAAATTTGCACTCTTCAAAATTAACGTTTCAAAAAAATAAGACTTCAGTGCTTTTAGAAACTTTTGAAAAAAAAGCAACATAATTTTTTTAAATAAATAAAAATATTTTAATACTTAAAGTAATTTTTTCTTTTTGTCATTATGTAAGATTTTTATTTTATTATTATCTTTTAATTTTTCTTTTTGATGATTAATTTTTTCTCTTGTTCATCCTCACGCTTGGTTCCTCTTTATAATTTGAGATTATTTTGTTTTTTTCTTTTTAAGATTTTTTTCTGTTTTCCATTCCCACGCACGGTGATCTTATAATTGATTACTTTTCAGCCAACGTCTCAAAACAATTGCAACTTGCTTTTTTTTTTTTTTTTTTGTTTTTGTCTTCCGCTGTAAGATTGAAACCAAAAATAACGTTGATGGTGGTTTTATCTTCGTACTTCCCATAACCTCTACCATAAATCACTTTGTGACGGCAGCACGGCGAGCGCTGCTAGATTCATCCATAAAAACAAAACTCATGCTTTTTTTTTTTTAGTCTTTTACTTTTATGATATTATAATATAACTTTCTGTTAACAACACACTAAATAAATAAAATTAAATTATGAAGTCAATATATTAAATTGAACATCAATTTGTTAAGATATATATATATATATATATATATATATATTTTATGACTATGGACATACGAATGTGAATATTTGTTCTCATGCTCCACATGTGTATTTTGATTTGATTGTGCCTTATTCATTATTTTTGTGATTTTTAATTTGTATGATATTTGACAAATATATTAATAGAGTAAATATTAAATTAAATTCATTTAAATAAAAAATAATGAAAATTAATTATGCCAAAATAATATAAGTAAAATATTTAAGATCATGTGAAATAAGGATATAACTCATATTTTTTTTTCATATTTTTTGTGATATAATGTAAGGATTATTG
The DNA here is from genome assembly GCA_023213295.1 of Bruguiera hainesii. NCBI lineage: Eukaryota > Viridiplantae > Streptophyta > Magnoliopsida > Malpighiales > Rhizophoraceae > Bruguiera > Bruguiera hainesii. The sequence continues at coordinate 9,744,915 of JAHOYR010000015.1, read as the reverse complement.
AGAAAATTTTAAGATCTGAAATTCATTTTATAAGTTATGATGGGTTTCTATTTACAAATATCAATTAAATAAGTCAGATGTACTAAAAAAAAATTAGAAGTAATAAAAAGATTTAGTTGAGAAAGAAGCCAAATTAACATGAAGTCCTATAAAAAAATAATTCTTACTACTAAGATGTGGTGGAAAGAATAAATATATTTAATAGAATAAAATAAAGATAATTAATATATTTAATATTAAATATATAATTTAAAATATAAAAATAATAATTAAAATTTTAAAAATAAAATCAATTTTTGATTATTTTTTATGATCATTTTACATATTAACAACTATTTTAATAATATTTCTCCAAATACTTATAGTTTTATTAAATTTTTTTATTATATTATTATTATTATTAATAAAAAACATGAAACTTTAATTAATATTATTTTTTCATTCAGTACTTTTATTTATAATATTTTTATTAACAGTATTTTATTTTTTCTTTTTGATCAACATATCATTTTTTTTATTTTGTCAAATGCAAAAAAATAAAAAAAATATTTTTCTTGAAATAAACGGATCCCAAACTTGCAGTATTTTTCAATTCCAAAATCATCATGGATTTTTTTAACGAGGCTCCATAAATTCTCTTCAATAATAGCAATGATGCAAGAAAAGAAAAAAAAAAGGCTAATTTTTCTACAATAAAAATTATAAAATTAAGCAAAGCTCAAGGTATTTTTTATCAAAAACAAATGAAAAGTTTACGTCCAACTTGAAAGGATCTTCGCACTCAAAAATTTCATCGAGGGGCTAATATACGGCATGCCAAGTCATTTGGCTGGATGCCGAGTCAGTTTAAGAGCGCTGCGGCCCTGATTTTGATAGGTCGCTAGGCACAGGCTATATTATCGAGAGAAGGGTTTGTTGTACTTACTTGCAGCAGAAAACTCGAGACTTCTTCAGCTGTATTTTTTTTTTTTTTTGGTACAAATTACCATTAACTTGCTAACTGTTCGAATAAACTGAATAGGGAAAAATTCCATTTAATATATCATGAAGCTTGGTCAATTGTGGAATAGAAATGCATCTTTCTTTCTTAAGGTGTTGCATTTGTTTAGATTGCAGATACATAGACTCTAAACATGAAAGAAACAGATATATTAAGTTTTATCGATTACTTATACAATACACTAATCTGGTACATTTGCATCAGTACAAAAACATCAGGCACAAATACATTGCAAGTGCAATAAAGCGGAATGGATCAGAAAGTGAAAACCAGCGACAACATCTGACATACATGCATGCATAGGTACAAATCCTACATTTTCTTTTTATTTTTTATTTTTTGTTACATGTTGTAGACATTCTCTCTTTTTCCATGACCATAAATGCTGTTTCTTTTTCATTCTTCTTCCACAGTCCATCAAAATTCTGACTACTTGTTTTTCTTTCCACCAGCCAGAATACGTTGGATCTGTAGCCCTCTGCTAAAGGCTTGATTGAACAGCAATCTGGTCTGGAACTCCGAGACAAACGGGAACCAGGCCAAGACAGCCACTGGCAAAAAGATGACCAGCCCCATCATGTATTCATACCCTCTGGCTAGAGCTTTGACTGACCCCCACATTTTAAGACCCTTTACCAGTGGTTTGCATGCTTGTGCAATCTGAACAATCAACAGCACGCTTGTTAACAAACTAGACTTTCTACTAAGACAACTCCAGAAAACTGAACCTATCTATACTGTCAACAAAAGTTCTCAATTTAAAAAATAAATGGAAAGGAACATAGATTTGATTGATTCAGATGTTGCTGCGGGTGGAAGTGCTATTTATCTCAGGAAATTCAGAAATCTTGTACGCCCAAAATACTAATAACAAGAACAGTTCCAGGATATGCAGGATCCTAAAAGGATATCAATAATGTCACTCAAAGATATCCTGGCCACATAAATCCAAACGCACATGGACGATATGTTTTTGGCTCAGTATTCAAGTACCTGCAAAATTGCCCAACCAGTTGGGAGAAATGCCAGCAGGCATTGAAAGATGTCTCCGACAATCAGATGAAGGGTAGTGAACAGAATGACAAGAGTGATCACAGTCCCAATAAACAGCACCAACTTTATAAGTCTGAACAACAGCTGGAAGTCTGCACTAAACTTCTTTCTACCCATGGAAACAATCTACAGTTTAAATGAAGAATCAGAGAACAAATCAACGATCAGAAATCTGTTCATTTTTGCTCAGAATAAATATCTGAATTTTGAAAGGTACGTGAACTCAACAAGTTACAATCAGAAATCCCAATCCATTTTTGCTCAGAAGAGCTACATGGATTTGAACACTAACCTTTAGGATGATCATTAGTGCAACAATGACAAGCCAGGACAGACCATAAACCTGAATTAACAAATGCAAGTCAGACAGATGGATGTATAAAGCCAATGAATGAATCACATGATGCAGGAATTCTCTTCTTTTTCTGGTCCTTTTGCATTCTCTTCATCACTGAATAAGTATATCTGTGGATGTCCCAAAATTCCCTAATAAAGGATTGGTAATTTCTTAATCATGCATGCTGCAATACTAAATTTCCCATTGGTCATCATGCTTCAGTTAGCCACTTCATGCTTCAAAACATCAAATTGTAGTAGCAATTTCACTTCTTGTTCAGTAAATCTGAAATTCAGAATTTATTTCACAAAAGGTGCGCAATTTTTTAGGGCTATTGCTGTTAAGACCAAATTTTTGAATTTTTATGACATCCAGACAAAAGTTTATACACAGTATTAAGTACTAAGGTTTGCAGCTTAATGAACAGCTCATGTACTTACGGCAATACTTTGGCCTCTACCAGCTGCACTCTCCTTCGTCACCTTCAGTTGATACACAATTCCATACTGATAGAGGAAGAAGCGCAAAGCAAGAACAATTTCCCAAAACCGTCCTAGTAAGCCAGTACATTGCAAATGCTCCTGTTCTTCCTCCCACCATGACTCCCAGCTCTTGGTTGCTGGTACACCAATCCCACCCTGGCTGCTTATCCATTTTGTCCAATCATCCCAATCATCAACAATCTTCTGCCACTCAAATCCTGAAGGGTTGAAAATGAATGGGGCAAACAACCAAGAAGCAACTAAGAACCACATAGAGGCAGTGAGAAGCGCGTAAGTGGTTGAACCAGTTACTGCCTTTCCATATATCTGGTAACATATAAGCAAAACCATAAGCTCAAGCCCTTTAACAAAGTGGCTCCTTGAGTACATCCTATAGTTTTCTGCAAACTTCTCATGGCGAACCACAAAACCACGGCCAGTGGCTCTGTATTTTGCCCCACCATGCAGGATGGTACGCCCAAAATAATGAATTTTTGTCCCAAGGGAGAAAGTAAAAAACACAGAAGCAAGCTGAAGCTGCATGATTATGATGTCACCTAATGCAGTTCTAAATCCTCTCTCGAGTCCCATCTCCATGACCATGGGCAAGGTCATCAAAAGACCAATCTGGACAAGGGATTGTGAAGCCATGGCTGCTCTTAGAGGATCATCTCCCTTACTCCTTGCAAACTTCATTATTGAACCCTCCAGTCCACTTAGTGACAGGTAAAGCTTGCCGTACAAGTAAACATAGAGTATAATGACAACCATCTGCATGATAACAGGAAACGTTTCCCCTAAGAAAAATAATCCACACATGAAAAGAGCTTCACACATTCACATAAAATGCAGGTAAGCATGAATTAGTATATCTGTGCCTGTGCAGAGCAGAATACTAGTGGTTTCAGCTTAACAATTGAATACTCAATACCCTATCATATTCTGAGAATGTTCTTTAACACACAAAAGAAACCTATTTTCTTAAAAGGAGATAGTTAACTAGACAGAGTTAGGACATCTGATAAGAAATATGCTACGAATGACACCAATAAATGTCCTGCAAGTGAGACAAAAAGTTTCCCTGACACTAGCGGTCAAAATTGCATTTCTGAATATCTCCTCAGGACGTCATCTTCCCAAACAGGGAATGGTCATTAAACTTGGGATATAAAAATTTGAAGGGAAGATGCTTACTGCTTCTTAGCAACCATTAGAGATCATCAAATATTTTATGAAATCACAACATGATTATGAGGTATAAAATATACACAATCCATTAAATATTGCGAGTCTCATGCATACATACTCCAAATGCAAGAGAGAGAGAGAGATGAGTTACTCATAATTTGCAGAAATGGAATACTTGCCTTTTTGTTTACACCCCCTCCCCTCCACATGGACAAATGAGTAATTGCATGGATATGTGTTTGGAGTTATGCCAACAAAGACATGCCCCATCTACTTTAGGTAGGTGTATTCTATGTTTCCATTAAGCTCTAAGGGAGAAGGACAACTCCTAGAATTATCAATTTATCTCATCCATGCTACTAGTTCAATTGCTTGAAGAGAATTACCATTGAGCTGACATAAAATCCAACTGTTGTATAATAGCTAGACAACATGCGGAAGAAGTCAAAACGATGGCCTAATCGGTAGATGTCTCTGCTGAGCGTCTGCTCTCCATTTCCACATGCTACTTTTGCTTCAAACAGTGAAATTTGGTTGAGACCTACATCTCGACCTTTCCCAACTTGAATGTACTCATGGTGAGTAATATTGCCTCGCCTAAGTGTTGAGTTAAAACCTACATAGCAGTGCATCAAGCAGTGAACAAAATGATGCACTTTCCCGTGATAAATAGATGTTTGACCATTTTCCTATGATAAATACATGCTCAAACATTTTTATTCACTATTTTTCAATTTTTTGGAAGGGTATATAGTAAAACAGATGCTTAAAGATCACTACCTGCAAAGATGTCCTCGCTCAAGTTGATGCCACGGGAAGCCTTGCTGATGCCACCACGGGTTATATGGAAGATCCGATCAAAGACATCCGGATGCCCATAATGAAACCGAACCCTAAAACAAGCCAATATAATTTTGAGGCATAATGTTAGCATTCACAGCAGCACCGTTAACAAAATAGATATGGAGCAATCTTATTGGATTTCATCTAACTAGAGCACAACATAACCCCTAGATGGTAAGTTATGAGCCAAGCTGATGCCTTGAAACTCAGCATGGATTAATGCATAGAATCTCTGTGCATGTGTGTATTGTGAGAGAAGGGATTGCTAAGGTACTCTATTATACCCAAATTAAACATTTACTTTGGATGACAATCAATCATTTGCCTCTAACTGCAGGGCTATGATGAAGCCACTTCTTAGATAAAAATCTGCCATGAACATTCCCTTAAAATCTTATTTCAGTGATGTGCTTGAAAAAAGAACACTGATTTGTCATGCAATAATAAAACAAGTAAAGAAAAAAAGAAGAAATCATACTTCAATGGTCGTGCTACAACTCTTTGACCAATGGTTACAAAACTTGTTTCTTGATTTGACATGAACCAAGCCAAAGAAGATACACTGCAGCATAGATGCGATACCATGTGAGAAGAAGTTCAACATATGTGAATTCACTGCAAAGGAACACGTGGGTCAAAGAAAAATATTTCATCCAACCTTCCTGTAAAGATATGTTCACGAACACCTAATATTGTAGGTGGGCGCACACCATGGTCTTCATGAAACTCTTCAAGTAGATTACGCATTTTGAGTGCTTCTTCCAAGTAATTATCCTATCAGATTTGGCAGAAACAATTCATCAGAATGTGCCCATAAATTCTTCAAGCAAATTCATTTATTGAAGCTTTATCATGGCTTACCTGATTCATGTCAATGGTCTGGAGAGCTTCCCCTCGTGTAAAAATTATTGCATGATTCTGATTTTCAGGCTTTCCTTCTCCTAATTTTGCAGAACCTGGTAACTTTATGCGGTAGATTTCCTTTGAAGAAGATAGAAAAGAAATCAGTTATTGGATAAAGTTCATCAACAAACAATTTTATGTACATTTTAGTGGATAATCACCTGATCAAGATTCTCCACAGCTTTGACCAGCACAGAATAATAAACCTTCTGGACCTTTCCACCTTCTCGTTCTTCAACTTCGTCAATATATGCAACACGCAGGGATGGATTGCTGGAAAGAAGGAAAGGGAATCACAAACCAAACATAGGAGCTGCAACAAACTACTCAAGATGTTTAGCAGCAAGGCCTCATGGTCCGAGAACCTACTTAACCATCAAATTCAGGATGTCTGTTGCACGGCGATCTCCACTACGCTTCTGATTTCCATAGTTCTGACAGGTGGCAACATATGTGAATTTCATATCAGCCATTGCCTCAAGTTGAGCAACAAGAGATCTTTGACTTTTCTTATCTTCCTCAGATAGATCCGTAATGGCTTTGTAGCCTTCTAATATTTCTGGATTCACAAGAGATCTAAGTAGTCAGAATCATACCTCCAAAATATTATAATTTTACTAGCCTCTCATCTTATTTGAACACACAAGCAATATTTACATTGAAAACAATGCATAAGCAAACAGTGCAGGTTCAAGGTAGAAGGCACACTAACTTCATTTCTCACAAATGTTAATGCTTGTGAAAAATTAACAGATTTAAGCCTGAGGCATTTATCTCAGGATTAGTAGTAAATCAGCAGAACAAAACAATTCATCTATGGAAATTTCAACTGATTCACATTTTTGTTCTCATGGTTTTAAATGCAATAGATTTCTGTGTTGCCTAAGTGAAGCAAAAAATGGATACACAAAATGCCACTTTGAACAAAATTGTGAGGCAGTGAGAGTTTCTGGTAGTACATTAGCAAAATGGATAGGGCAGTTAATGTATAACTAGTACTCGTTTGTTCTCTTTGTTCTCTTGAATCTATACACTGATTTAAACATGCTTGAGTTGTTTGAAAGACAAGAAAAATGGAAAATAGTACTATAATAATTCATAAAGCTGGAGAAGAAGGTTGCATATATTCTGTAGCAATACATAATAATGTCATATTTTCTTGTATGGCTATTCTAGTTTTCTTCTTGAGACTTACATACAAATTCTAATCTCTGTTTACCAATAATTTGTCACTCTCCTTGTCTGGAGAAGTGATCACTTTATTGGCTGACGAATCCTTTTGACACCATTCATGCAGACCTTTATCACTAAAATATTTGACATCATCATCTCTAGTCTAGCCCCAATCAACAACAAAGGAGATAACTAGAAGCTAAAAGTTTAACTTAAGGATCAGGCAATGGATTATTTCCATTATAAGAGAAAGACTCTGATAGTTCAACAACACAGGAGATAACCAAAAGCTAAAAGCTTGACTTAAAAGAGCAGGCAATTGATTATTTTCATTCATAAAAGAGATTCTGATAGTTTGATGATCATCCATTGATTTTGGACATCTAATAAATTTCATAAAAGGCCTCATTGCAGGAAATGAAGCACCTTTTTTCCTGTAAAGTCTACAAATGTTCTTACCCTCTTCATCAGCCATGTCAAGGAAAGCCTGAAGCTTCAAAGCTCGTCTGTAGTACATCATGCCTCGAACTGCAACATGGCCAAGTATTAGTGGAAGTAAACATTGATAAGCCATAGAAGAACAGAAAAAATCCAAAAATACCAGTGCGACAAAGGGTTTGGCCTCTCAAGGAGGCCCAATGACGAAGCTGCAAGATGTTTTCTTCATTTTCCCAAACTTCATGGTCCTTCTTGCAATTGATTCGCTCCATGAAGTTGGTCCATTCATCTAATAAAGTTCCACAAAGGTTGCCATATCAGAGGAATGAATCATATTGAACCTACTTAAAAAACAAGGATTAACCATAAGCATCCCATAGGAGTTGCAAGACTACTGCACCTGGGAAGATCTTTTGCAAGTAGTATATGATCGAAACACCATCTTCATTCTCCATTTCAAGGTCAGATTTAGAATAAACAGTCTCCTCGCTGTAGTATGGGGTCATTACACTGTCGACAACAAGAAAATTATTCTTGATTATGTGATAACTGATGTTCTATATATAATCCTTGGCTCAAAGAAAGACACAACTTCAATCCCCTTAAACTTTCATCTTCTACTCAGGACCCAGCCTTTCTAGAAGCCTCAAATGGACTCTCACAAAACAAGTAAAACAAATTGATTTCATCAAAAAGACAAATATCAACTAGGCAGGATGATATTCTAACCATCAATGACCACACAAAGAATCCACAAAGAATCAAAGTAACAGAAATAACTCATTGTTATGCCTAATTATTGAAAAATGAACTAGAAGTTCATACCTGAATGAAAGCATTTTTCGGACTCGAGGAGCACGTGGCATATCCATGAACAGGGAATTTGCAAAAAATGAAATCCTTCTACGTGCTTCAAGGTTTGTTGGTACATCAATGGCGGATTCTTTTACTGTTAGCAGGAGATGAAGGCGCCTTATCTAAAAGAACAAGAAACAAAAATATGACAAGTTCTGAAAGATAGAGAGAAAAGAACTATTGTCTAATCTCCTAAAAATAAATGATGGCTCAGCTTACATAACAGTACCTGTTCTTCCCACTTTGCTGTAATTGGAGGAGGGAACAATATCGCAGGTTTTGTCTCTGTGCCAGCAAAAAGTTGCCTTGCAGAGTCTTTGCCACTGTGTCCAAGGTCTACCAGTTCACTGATTGTTATCACAAAAGAGAAAAGTACATGTCAATTCTCATAAACAAACCATGTGGATTCATGACTAAGTCTGAATATAATGTAACAAGCTTCACCAACCGATTCTCATTCACCATCATATCACGTGTAACTACTTCTAACATGTCCTGCAGCAACAAAACCATTGAATCTTTCTTTGAAGGATCCCCATCTTTCTGCAATATGAAACAAGTCCTGAGTTTTGAATTCATACTGACATAGATATCATATCTTAAAGGTGCAAATTGGAGATGCCATTGGTACTCTTTTCTAATGACTCACCAAGATCTCCACAAGCTCCACAAATTTCTTGCAGAGAGCAGGTAAGCAAACCATTCTGAAATTTGCAAGAAATGTATGCTTCGAAATGTTACTCTCAATTTCTTTTATGATAATGCCAATTATCCTGATACATAAAAATTAACAGTTAGAAAAACTGGCATTGCACCTTAAAACAATAAAATGAATAATTTTCAACCACAAATGTCTGGAAACAAACAATAATTCTATTAAAATTATTTCCCATTAAAAAGAAAAGGAGGAAAGTTTTTTGCCAAAATTATTTTCCTTAAAGAATTAGTGAACCAGAAAAGATTGGGTAGAACAGGGGAAGAATCAAGTAATTGTCCAAAATAATCAAAATTAGATCTTTAGCCTAATATGGTTTATGCAATAAATAAACCTTAAAGCAGATAATTAAAAAGGGAAAATTCTTCACATAGGTCATATCAAGAATAGCCCACCAAAGTTAGCACTTTGAATAGTAAGAGAGAACCAAATTAGGGCTTGGGAATTGGGTTATTGTGATCTTAAACTTCAATCACAAGCACTGAAGAAGAGGAGGTAAAGGTGATTGAGAGAAGCATGAAGGATTGCCCAACTAGATCGTTGGCTCTTATTGAAATAAAAACTAGAAAGAGAACAAAAAAAAGGAAGCTATCACCTTCTGACCTTTTGATTAAGCAATCAAGATCAAAGATTTCCCTCATTTAGGTGCTTATTGACAATTCTGGGGGGTCTAGTAACACATTCAAGTTGTTTTAATTAACTGGGGTTAAGGTGGAGACATGGAAACAGATCATCAGAGGCAATAACCAAAGTAAACAACCTTTTTTCAATTTCGCCAACTACCAACACACTCAAGACTTGTTTGAAGGATTCATAACATTCAATCACTGCACATTTCATGTATTCATCTGCACATATACGCTTCCAAAGGTCAGCGTCTTTTGCTCGGAATTGAGCAGCCATGTCCAAAGCTATTGGGATCTGCGAGTCAGAAAATAAAGACAAATAATCATTTATTACAGATTATGAAACATGAATTTGAAATTTTGGTAAGGGAATATGTAGACCTTGCTTGCAAGCAAAAAGGGTGGCCACTGGATTAACTTGAGGCTAGGATCTGATGTATAAGGAACTAGCAATAGGTCCATTTCCCTGGATTACAAGAAACACCAGAGTCAATCTTAACAGCTTGTGCAATAGGAAAAGAATGAGGCAGTAAAAATGAACAGTATATTTTGCACGCAGAGCCTTTCCTGTCACTGATGAGGTCTTCTTCACGGAAACTGCATATCACTTCGTTCCATAACTGAGCAAATTTTGCAGCTTCACTTCTTCTGCTTGCTGTAACCTAAAGACACATAACATAGTATTCACTAAAGCACGCACATGTGGCCATGAATTGCCATAAAATAACTTCAAAGGATGAGCAAAAACCTCAGCAAATCTCTTTGAAAATGAGAATCCCTTCTTCTTCATCTTATCAGTAGGCACCAAATATGTGTTAAAGGAACCAGGTAGGGACTGGAACCTTGACCGTAGCATGCCCAGAGTTCGTATCTGTAAAAAGAAGAAAATGTAAAATTGAAAGATCAAATTGTCTGTCACATTGTTTTTACCTAAACATAAGGATGAACACTACAGTAATTTAGCAGGGAGATCTTAAAAAAAAAAAAAATTAGAGAAGATCAAAAGTTGCTTCCATGTTCCTCCAGAAGCAATTTATGCCATTTATGCATCCAACAGCTAGAAAATATCTTGCACTGATTGAAGAAAAGTGATAATGTAGAGAAGTATGGCACTCAAATCAACCATTATTGTGTCTCTTGTTCCCAATTTTGGTTACAACTAAGATTCATTTTTCAGTTCTCTAAATTGGAAAAAGAAAATTCAATGGGTAGAAACTTTCTAGACAGCTTAGACTGTCACAGCATTCTAGACTATAGGATGGGCTTTTGTCAACTTTTCAACTTCCATTTCTTAAAGGAAGTAAAATTCTCATCTCCCGAATAAAAGCATGCATTCAAGCTAGTTCATTAAGGGAAAAGATATGATAATGAAGGAAGGTATACATATTTAAGAGTGAAGAAATGATAAAACTCAAAATAAGATAGATGGGCTAAAAATCATACTTACCTCCCCAAGGCGATCAAAGGCTCCAACAAAACCACCATATATAGTTGAAAAAATGGCATACCAAATTTGAGTATCCATGAAATATACCTGCATTTATATTGCAGATATATTATGACGTAAATCAGCATGGTCATTTTAATAATTCTTCCTATGCTTAATAAGCAAAATAATATTTAATAATCTATGATAGAAATAAGATATGAGACACACCAATATTACTGGTGCCCAGAGTGACACTACTGCTCCATAATTTTGTTTAGCTGCAATTTACAATATAACTGTTAACAGATACAGAAAAACAGTGGTAAAAGCCTTAAAATTGGAAGTGAGTTCAACTGCATACCATCTGGGAAAAATTCATGCCACGTATAGTTTATATGCTTTATGCCCATAATATCTTTAGTTGGCTTGACCAGAGGTTTTATCTGAATAAAAGAATAACCAAAGTGGTTGAAGGTGGGGCTTACTATATATGTTATCCATATTCAATTTATGCTGCAGCTAATGATCATATCAGGAAGCAACGCCAACAAAATGAACAACTAGAACAGCAAAACATGAGCCAACCTGGACAAAGTAGCTGAACACGAACTTTGAACACAAAAGCAACACCCAAAAAACAGTGTACCTGGAATCAAAAATATATTTTAAGTAGTGAAACAAATTTGGATCATGCAATGCAAAACTTGTCAAACTTACTTCAGAAGTGCCAACTGACTTTCATGCATTCCTCTTCCAACATAAACTCTTGGCTGCCAAAAAGTAAGTCAACCGGAAGAAAAAATAAGAATCTCTTATGTCCTGAGGATATTTAGGAAAAGGAAAAAGCAATGGAAACTGTTTTCATGTAATTTCACCCAAGATAAGAGTGCCATTTCAGGGAAATGTCCAAACTTGTATGAGTAAAACAAATGTCTACAAAGATGTAAAGAAAGCTTAATAACTGAAAATTTTTTCTGTTAATTAGAATTCGGAAAGCAACTAGATACATTAAGATTGCACAATAGAGCTTCATCATTGGACTATAAAGAAAATTTGTCTAATTCACATCCTGCCCCTAGCTTTGTACTTTTCTAGTATATCCAAGTATATTAAGCTGACTGATATTTAGCCTGAAGGGAATCCCATTTTAAATTTAGAAAATGGGTTCTCTTTATTGGGAAGCAAAAAATAGGAGTTAGAAATTCCACTAAATTAAGATTATTCTAGTAGTGACTAACTATTGTTAAACATGTAAAATTCAAGAGTTGGAAGATTCATTGCGTGTCTCACACAAAAAATGAAAGAAATGACTAATTTCAGGGGCTTAAAGGCATTGGAGATGATGAAAATAACTTAACATATTGTGAATGGGCAAAACTATCACTAAGATTCAACTGCAATTAGATTAACCTTCCCCATTGCTTACCTTCTGTTTTATTATGACTGCATTTGATATGGTAATTCTTGCTAATTTATGATTTACCAAGAAATTCAAAGGGTTCCAATTGGAGTGCAAAGCATTTATCAACTTATGCTACTGAAACATTGCCTGGAAGCCAGCCTAGGAGTTTAATAATTGCTTAAAAAGGGCCTTCATGAACCAATATACTGTACTAATATGTTTATTAGCATATTCACTTGGAATGCAAATTATTTTCTCCATTGTTCAATATAACATTGACATTGAAAAATTCTATAATTACAGATGGATAATTTAAGGACTGCAAGAAAGCACAGCACCTAGTCAGATGTTTCTCAGCTATGTTCTATCTTTTGGTCTAAAGCAAATTGTTTTCTTCAGTCTCTGAATCCTACAAATACTTTATAACAGCAACAAAGAAAAGCAGATAAAACAAACAACATAGAATTATACCTGTGACCACCATAACAGGAACCTAATGATAAGCCAATCTGAGTTTTCAATCCATCTTCGAAGCATGGGAAAGATGAACAAAACAGCTGCCAATATGTTGGGAAGCATATATACGGCCACAGCCATAATGTACAAAGGAGGAATCTCATTTACTTCTCCAAGAAAAGAGAGCAACGCTTCAATTTGTTTAGGAGCCAACTTGAAGGACTTCAAATAACACATTGGAAGAAGTACGGCCCATGCTGTACTAACTATTATCTTCAGAATGTTGCGCATCACATCAGTGAATTTCCACCTGTGATATCCTGGGAAATTCAAAACAAAGTCCAGAAAACCTGCAAGGGAGAAAACAAAAGAGAAATGAGACATGGATGAGACTTGAAGAGAGAGTGTTCAACAGGGAAAAAGCAGTGGCTGAGTGATCCCAAGAAACCGAAAAACCTGCTCAAACTGAATAATATTAACTCCAAACTGCCAAAGTAAAATTCTAAAAAAAAAAAAAAAAATCAAATTTGATGGAAATGGATATTGGTGAACATATTAATCTCTCAAGTTCAATGAAATAACATTTCTAGAATTGGAAATTTGAGGCCTAAGTTTACCTTTATGCTTTCCATACTTTTAACAAGCAATGAATAGAATAAAGAGCAACCACTGTAAATACTTTCCAAAACTAAATAACGATAAAAGCAAAAGATTAAGTGACTCTTAAAGCCACATGACAGCTTAAAAGCTCTGACTTTGATCATGGACAATGTCTAGAACTCTTTGCTGTAGAGACAACACAGTTCAGATTCTCAGATTTTTTGTATTCTGTTTAATATTTACTTTCTGTTCTCCATTAGCTGATAAGTTCCAAAAATAGGTTGATGCAAATTAATCATGTATTAAAAACAGTATTGCACCTCTCATTCAAATAATGCCCAAAATATATGTAAAAATTTACTTGGTTTCAGATTTTCCATTTAATTAATCACAAATCAGTTTGCCTTTTCCTCCCACATATGGCAACTTATGTGATTTCACCGATAACTAAATGGAATTTTCCAATGGATCATAATGATCCTCAAAGGATGGGACCACACAAATGCTGCAAGGCTATGTTCAATAAACTTTCAATTAGTGGTTACAGCAGGGGTCTCAACTGCTCCCTGCAGCACCATTATACTCTCCAATCCTAACCACTCAAAGCATATCCTGCAAAAATGCCTAGCTAATGCTATGAAATAGAATCCCAAGCACATTTTCTGGGAGCCTTCCTAGTCCATGTTTCCATTTGGGGACATCCCAAAATGTCTGTCCAGCAAGAATTTTAAACATCTTAAAGTTGGGAAACCTTCCAAGATTATCCTTGTTGTGATGAAAAAAAGAATGAGGGCAACTTCAAAAGCTTAAAGGTTTACATGGTTAATCACCATATGAATGCATTTATTTCTTGTCCCCTTAAATAAGAGAGTACTAGAGAGAGACTACTTCTTAGAGGTGGAGGTAATTAATGCCATACTTTGCAGAACACGAAGAATAGCTGCTGTAATGAAAATGCTGGATAGGTGATATAAGACATCCTTTTGGATAATATCTGAAACAGAGACCTCACTCCAAGCAAAGATGATCATTGCCTGCAATAAACAGCTCAGGAATTGTTGGATAGTTAAAAATAACTTAGCCAGATTGTTGGCAACATAGCAAACAAACAGAATTTCTACTCCAGCAAATTGAATACCTGAAGAGCCAAAATAAAAAATGTCCACAAGCGGTCAAAACTTCGAAATATGTGCCAAAAGGTTCGGGTTTCAACGAAATTTGATTTTCCTGTGCTTCCAGATCTTTTTGGAGAAGCCTTCCTTCCCTGTCATGGAGATCACATTAAGCTTCTAAAACTAATGGCAGAAAGTGTTGACAGTTGTAAAAAGCTCAGGATATGATGTTACCTGTGCCATGCCACGTGTTGATTTGAAAAAAGTTCCATCATCACGCATAGGCCAACCAAGAGAGAAGCAATCAGATGACCTAAATGTTTTCCCACAAAATTGTATCAACCAAAATAAGTCAAGAATGAGTTCTAATTTTTAATTTAAGCTTTTATTCTTACTTTCTACTCAACATTCAGATTCAGGGTATGGATGTATACTAACCAAAAGTATTCATTTAGATCATCATAATTGCACCACTCTGTGTTGGAAGCTTTTCCATTGCGGCTCTTAGTGGCTTCCTGTAACAAAATGACAATGTCCAAGTTCAGAACAGAGAACCTGAAAGTTTTACTACAATGTGTGCATCTGTACAACATACCTTATCAATCACACAATAAATTGGTGTTATGACCTTCCTCAAGAATGCCTCATCATCTCCACCATAAGAAGGCTTAATATTTTCTCCAGTAACTATGCTGACATTTCCAGCCAACAGGCCATGGAGTTCATAAGCCATCTGAACTTATATGAAATCATCCTCATTAGAAAGCAAGTAGAAAAGGGAAATTCAGTGTGTCTCCTATGAATCATTGGCACGTACATTGTGAAAAATATAGCATAGACATTCTGGCATGAATCGAACATTGGCTGCTTCACCCCAAATAAGAAGATATAGGCCCATGTACAGTATCTTTCTCTGCTGGATCTCTTGCTGGCCTTGAGGGAGCCTACATATGGAGCAAAGATGTATAATTTTTAATATGTACAGTATCTCTTGCAAATTTTAACATGAAAATATATATATTATGCATTGTATAATTTGAAAAGTGTCAACATATTAAAAATTTAACTGACATGAGTAGCTCTGCAAACTGTTTAACTCACCGCAAACTGTGTTTTCGGCCTAAAAATTTACACCAGTTTTTATAATTCTTGAATAGCTTGTTCATAACTGCATCAACGGCTCGATCATCCAGCTGCACAAGAGGCAAGTTGGATAATGTGGTAAAAATAGGAACATCAGATATGCATGAAATTAAGTACACAAAAGAAAGATTAGTGCATGCCTTGTTAAGAGGTTCAGGCTTAGGATTAAGCTTTATATGACTGTTGGCAAGTAATAAAATCAAATGCTCCCTCTGGTTCCTGACATTGTCTCTCTGCATATACCATATGAAAAACACATTAATTAGCTAACTGAAAATCATAAACTAATTCCAAGCTGTTAAATTTTGGTCTTCATGCTTTTAAGTTTTGGGGTCAAAACCATGCCTGGAACCCAAACATTGCTCGTAGCCAATCAAGAAGGTCTAACTCTCCAGCTTTCTGCCTGTGTTGCTCAAATCCTGTGGGCCAGTTCAATCCCCGAGTGTTCCAGAGTGCAGCTACAGAAGCCTTCACCTGGTGTAAATTGAAAGGAACAGCATGTAAAGGTATGATTAGAGAACAAGATGCAACCATAGCTAACAGAACTAGAAATATGCCTTACCTCCTCGAGCTGCATGATGGACTGCGAAGCACCAGCAGAATCCAAGGGAAGAATATTGTATGGGGCATAAATTTCCTTCTTCTCTTGGACATCTCTAGCTGCAGCAATAATCTGATCACAGCAAAACATAGCAGTAACCTTCAGTATTCAACATTGCAACCATAATATGACAAATGCATCAGAATAGCCAGTCAAAATGCAATTAGAATAAGCTGATGAAAATTGGTAATAACCTCGGGAGCAACTTCTTCAACTTTCTCAGACTTGTTAACAGCGCAAAGTACTTCAAAGAGTACACCTGCTGTCTGATAAGCTTTGCCAAGTTGGGCACTGCGAAGTAAATTGAGTCCGAGGGTAAAATCAAAGAAATTTCATCGATGCACATTCACTATAAACATAATAAATAGAAAATTGGACACGAAATGGTGGTAACATATGATAGGGACTGTAAGATTACCGGTCCGCTTGCTCTCCTTGATCAAGAGCCTGACAATAGCGTTTATAGTACTGGTCATAAAAGCTCTCAATTTCCCGTGCATCAGTCTTTTTAACTCGAGAGGCAAGACTAGACGCATCGTCCTGATCAAATGGATTTCACGTTAGGATTTCCATTCAATACGAGTTATGGCGAAAGGCTATATGAACTTTGTGACAAACCTTTGGAATATTGTATAGAGAAACAATTAGTTTTGGCCTTCAGAAAATGCAAATGAAACATTTCTACAAACATGGAGAAGGCCAAACATACATTTTACAGCTTGAGCAAACAGTCGCATAGACTGCAACAAGATTAATCCGAGATTGACTGCTACTAATGAAGACGGATCTTGATGTGATCTTCCGAGGTTTTATCAAAAGTGGGGGGAAAAGAAAAAACGCCGGAGAAAACACAGTTTGGTCGGCTATTTATTCCGTACACAAAATTAAGCCCCTGTTCCACAATTGTGACTCGCCATTTTTTTTTTTGGGGTAAACTTTTCCTTCCAAATTAACCTTTTAATTTTATTAATTATAGTCGTGTTAACAAGTTAATTAAAATTTATTATGAAGTTTTTTATTTTTCACGAGGGCTTTCCTACATTTCTAACCATCTCTTTCCTATCAAATTCATGACGTCAAAGAGTGGTGAAAATATATGTACCTGTATTTTAATTGAAAACCATATTTCTTTTTCTTGGGAGTCACTCACTTGCATTCCACCAACCCCATCATTATACACATACGCGCACAGACACTCAAGCACCAATGGATGACACTATACCTCAATCACACGTTCAATTCATATTTTTTTTGTGCATGACTGTGAGAGTGAGATTCAGGAGTGGTCGAAACTTTACTACTAAACTTACATGCTTCTTGCAGTCATTTCCAAATTAACAGGAGACAAAATGCTAAGATTTAAGGGTCGTACAATTGGTCATTGATGCGCATGTACCCAAACTTTCATGACCTACATCAGTGCCTCAAGCATAAAAATCATTGGAGATATTCCTCGCTAGCTCGTGTAAATTTCGATCAAGGATGGTATGGTATGGTATCTACTGTAAATTGGACAATAATTTTGCTGCTAACGACCACGCACTTCTAAATTTGTGTGCAAATCAATGGATTAATTGAGGGGACATGCAGAATCAGTTCGTGAAAAATTTTGAAATATGATTAGGGACTACTACGAAAAGTAAGGGTATGATTAAAAATTGAAAAAAGGCACGATATCTGATGTAGAAGTTGGCAAACAGAATTACCCTTTCTAGTCTTTGCAGCAAACCTGTCTTGAATTGCCTCACGCCGCGACCACTGGAGTTCGGATCCAATCTATGTGCCTTTTCAAACGCATAAAATCGGCCTATTTCCCAATTTCAACCCCAAAAATGGAAAAAGGAAGAAAAACAAAAAGAAAAACAGAGAAAGATTATAAAAATTATAATCTCTAGGCTCTCTTTTCATAAAATTTGCTTTTAGGGATCGAATCCAAAACGAGAAAAAAAAAAAAAGGAAAATGTACACGACTTACATAGATAGGCGACACGAGGGCGTTCCTGTTCGATCTCATGAGCAATGCGGAGAATGGGAGCGATAGAGCCGAGAGAGGCAGGAACAACTTCGTTGTCAAAGACCTCGGTGGAGAAGGTGGTGGTGGCGGCACTTCGGGACGGCCGCCTCACCAACTGTGGACCGGTCTCCAGATTCGACATCGTCGATCGAATCTAATCACTCGCTAGCTCGCGAGCTAGCACCCTCCCTCTTCGCTAGCTCTGTATATGCACCTAAGCTTCGCTCCCTCGTGTTTAGGTCCAGGTTGCTCTATTTTAACCTAGTTTCCTGTAATTCGTATACTTCGAACCCTGCAACGGAAAAACAAACGCTAAATATTTTTCCAGGTATGTTTGGCAGCCGAGAAAATGAATAACAGATAATAGAAACCAAATGAATATAGCCAAGCAAAGCAATGAAATTGCAGCTGGTTGAAGAAACTTTGCAAGCACATGTACATAACTTCCTTTTTTATTTTTTCTCTTTCTTTGGTTCCTTCGAACATAATAGAAGTCTTTTCCTGCGTTTTCCTTTGGTTTCTTGTCAATCAAACAGAGACAATTGAGGTTTCTTTTTTTAGACGATCCAAAAATGAATGCGTGCAGTAAAGTCGAGGCTTACGTTCTTTTATGAAATCTGGAAAGAGAGCTAGCGATTGAGGATCACCGTCTTCGCCTGTTAACATTAGAAATTTGGAAAAACAAACAAACAAACGATAAAAAATCAAGAACGAATTACGCTTGGCAACAGCAATGAGACTCGCATTTTCTCCTTTTCTAAAAGCAGAATCATAGATAAAAGAGCGAGTTTATGGTTTCCGAGTATGACCTTCGCGAGGAGAGACGAGAGAGGCAAACAGGATCGAAAGACGTGCAGAGAGAAATAAAATAAAGGAAGGAAAGTTTGAAAAGGAGCGAGAAAGTTAGTGACAGTTGGTTGAGAGAGAGAGACAGCGAAGAAGCAGGACAGTGAGGAGGTGGAAAGAAAAGAGGCGGGAAGGACAGCAAGAGAGAAATTTTTGGGTAAGAATGGTGGAGACAGAGGGAGCCGGTGTCGTACAGTTTTGAGGAGGACACGTGGGTGCTTGCGATGGGAGTGTGAGGTGGAAATTTCAGAGACAGGGAGGGAGAGAGAGATGAAGGGAAGGGAGAAGCGCCGTTTTCGGGAGGGACAGGAGTCGTTTTGGAACAGGTCTTTCTTCCACAAATGACCGCAGGTCCGTTTCATGTCCTTTTCTTTCCGCCTTCTCTGTTTTTTTTTTCGGTTTTTTCAAACCTTTTGGTCTATACTTAGCATTTCTCTCTCCAGGTCAAGACGTTTGGTCTGAAGTTTGACTGTGCTCTAACTGAAAAAACGGTATCTTCTTTCATGCGTCATGCGTGGGATGCTGGATGGACCCCACCTAATCTCCTTGACGTGCAACTTTGTACACGTAATTTTTTTTTTTTTAATGAGTAAACTTTTGGACTTTGGGGAATATATTGCACCATTATGAATCGTTGACGAAGAGATTAGAATCAGTTTTTTTTTTTCTCTTTTTTGCACGTGGATGGTGAAAATATTGTGACGAAATAATTTCATTTTTTCCTCAAATCAAGCGATAAGTTCCATAATTTGGTATATTTTGGTGATTGAATATTGGGTGTGTATGTTCGTTTTTTCTTTGAATATTGGCTCCACATTATGAGTTTTGTTACAACGTAACTCAAGATTACATGACTTGTAGCCCACGCAAACATTCTACGATCTAATTAGTTACGAAAAACTTACATGGATGGGGCAGACCGACGGGGTTGAGACGGCACAGTGCCAGTTCACTGTACAGTGAATAAAATAACTTTTGTTACATTTTTTCAAAAAAAAAGAAAAAATATATATTTTATGGGCCCCTACACTAAAGTGGCACCTCTCCGTCCCTGTAGCTGCGCTCAATTAGGTATTATTACCCAACCAAGCAAGGTAGTCTAATTAGGGTATGCGTTCATTTGATATGGTCCGCTTGAGTTTTCTTCCTAAATGGGTGCATGTGCTCGTTTACCTTGTGATTACTATCAATTGTTGATTGTCCCTATGTTTAATTATAACATCAAGTCTAATTCCTAGCGACTCTACATATTATATATACTAAATTTTCTTTGGTGATGCTAACTCAGACTAAAATATGCTTAGCTTGACATGTGCAACTACAAATTCGAAGAACAACTATAGGAGTGGAGTTGTGTTGAACATCTGAATGCTTGTGGAGGACTTCGTCAAAAGAAAAACTGAGAACAATTTTCTCAAAATGTTAAAAGAATATTTATAATTATCAACTTTTTTATGCTTTTCTACTTTGTCCTATATGAGGCGAAAATTGAAGATATGCTTTAGTTGGACCAAACGCCTCAGTACCTTAGAACTAGTGAAAAACTGAATGCCTTACAACCAGCTTATTCTATTAAAATAAAATAAAATAAAATTACGCTTGCCAATAGACTCGAATTGAAAATTTGCGCAGTCGGCCGGTGTGTCTGCACTTAGCCAGGCAAAACGTTGGTGATCATAATCAGTCAACTCGAGTTCCTACAAAGAAATGTCCTTAGATCCAAAAGGGTAATGTTGCCGCTTGGCAAGGCGGTGTTAGATTACTTCTCTTACTGTCCCTGGGGAGTTGCCGAGCTGTTAGAAACTCGAAAACCATACTGAAGGTGTTAAATTCACATTTGCTATGGTTGGATGAGACATCATTTTAGGATAGGGAGGCAAGTCATTCTCATTGTTTAGCCTGGACTTAGTTTCCCACCGTGCAAGGACCATCGCGTACGTTTAGAGATGAGCTCTGGCCGGGCGATTCCAGCTGCCAGTTTGAACTAGTGGTACAGGGTCACGGGAATGAAGGAACATCAGACTGGCCCGCCTTAGGCATGCCGATCCCAGTTCCAATTGACCGGTGCTTCACAGTTCTAGTCTTAGTTCTGGTTCGGCCGTTACGGTTTAAGTTGCAATGTAGAGTATATTTGTTGCTTCAAATGCATCTCCATGTTCACGTAGCTTTGCGCCTCTCGGAAGATGGACTCCGGCCTCATGGATTTGTTTTCTCTGTTTTTGTTTTGTCTTCATTTTAACCACCGGATGTCTCATTCCGAGAAATGCCAAGATTTATTAAAATTGCAATTACGTACTCATCATCATCAGCAGTACTCTAGTCATGCTACATTCTCAGAATCTGACCCGTAATTTCTGTAATAACAAGATTCTGGCTAATTCATATAGTGTTCAATTTCATGTAGTGAAAATTCATATAAAAATGATATTTGTTAATTATTCTTATTAAAAAAATAAAAATTATTTTTAAAATTTAAGTTTTCTATCAAAAAAATTATTTGATATGTAATGAAACTGATTAAATATGATAATATTACAAATTTTAATAGTTTATTGTACATAGCATGTTTGGTATTCTTTTTTGGAGAACTTTATTTTTACTTTTATTTTTTAAAGTAACATAGGTGTCTTAGCGTGAAGGGTTCAACTGATCCATGTATCTTTTTCCATTCATATATTACCCACCAACTTCTTGCAAGGCAAGAGACGAAAACTAAAGCGACTAGTTCACATTTGAACAATTTAATCAATCTAAAGAATCTATTGCAGTTCTTCCAATTACACAACAATTAAAATCAATTTATTTCATTGATCTGAAATTATGCAACAGCCAGATTCTGCGGGTCTACGTGTTTCTTTTTGGTACAATGGGGTCAAGACCATCACAGCGCTAGGGCAGTGGGGTCGAGCTAATCTTTCAAGTCTTAGTCCCCTTCATTGGACTGCAACTATATAACATGTACATGTTTTATTTATTTATTTATTTATTATGTTTGGGTATGCAATCTAAAAGGCCACTTATTATCGTAACTCGTTTATAATTAATTCAGCCAGAAAGCTTGAGAATTCCTTTCATAGTAATAGTTATCCTTGAAAGAGTATCAGCTGAGAAGATGATGACCCCATTAACCGCAAAGCCACTTTTCTCTACCAGAGTCAAAGCATCAAAAAAATCCATCTCCTTCTATACCTCTCCCATCGACTTCATTTGCTTGGCAGCAACTTGTTTTGTCGAACTGGGTGCCTTGAAGCCGAAACGCTTTCAAATACGCTGCCGGGCTCGCGATCTGTGTAGAATTGGTGGTTAACATAATCAATGATGTTTCCATACTTCTGGAGCAGCTCCATTTAGGGTATGAAGGTGGTGCAAAATGGGAACATGGTGGCGACAGAAATAACTGAGAGAGTAATGAGCACGCCGATGCAGTAAGCAAAAGTGCTGTTGGTATTTTTCCTGGGAAAACTCTTGCAGTCGATGTCAATGCCGTCAGGATGGTACTTTTGAGTAACGGATTTCAGGGACTTGAAAGCAGTGGATATCCAGAGTTGAGGGCCTTTTGGATTGTGTACCAATGAAAGACTTTCTCACCACCGCTCAAGCCGGCGAGACTGGCCATGACTTTCATGTTGGGGTGGCTATTTTTGATGGCCGCGTCGGATTCTGGAGTCAACGTGTCGGCCCAGTATGGCACCAAACTGCCGTTTTGAGGGTTACCTGATGAGTCTGAACCAATGGCAAAGCCGAGGATGAAATTGAAGTCGATCTTATCTTCAATTGGAACAGCGTCAAACGTCCCATCTGAGCGGGGTACGTATATGGCAAAAACAAGAGCTAAGTATAAATAAACCACTCAGAAAAAACAAACCATATGTTATGCTCACTGCGAAGTTCACCATGGATTTCCTTTCCGATGAGTCCAAAAAAAAGAAAGAAAGTAAAAGAAAAAGAGTTCCCCATGGATTTAGCAAAATAACCGGAAATATTGTGCTTTTTATTTAATTTTTTTTTCTTTGATGAAGCTGCTTGTTATTTCTGTTTTCTAAAGTCAAATCCACATTATGACAACAGGGGAAAGCAAAGAAGGTAATGTATGATGATTCATGTCATGTGATGAAATCAGAGCCCTGTTAAAACTCCAACTCCATAGAACAGGAAAACCACTTTTTTCCATTCAATTTCAGTAGAATTAGCCTGAAAGAAAGGCTAAATTTATTTATTGAGAATAAAATTGTCCAGGTTCCTCGTTGATTGAATCATTTAATTGTTATATATTCTTTTATAAGATGATCGTATTAAAAAGAATAACTTAATTAGTTAAATAACCTAAAAGCAATTCTTATAGAAAAAAAAAAAAAAAGAATACTATAGCTAGTTTGGTGGATCATTAGCTTAGATTGGGTTTGTAAGACTGTTTTATTTTATTTTTTTATTTTTAACTTTTAAGCTTTCAATTTGTTTCGGTCTATTGCAACATTCGTTGATCTTCTCCTTTAAATCCAAGATCATAGGGTTAAAAACATCAAAGAATTTAACACAAATCTCAAAATAGAAATTGTCGTCATTTTAAGAGATCGATGAAGGTGATGTAGGATGCAGCAATTCATGTAGCTAGTCAATAGCCATCAATATCATTGTCAACTTCTAAAGATATATACACCAATACAATGAGGTGTACTCATTTGAAAATATAGTACTAACTTATCATTCCGAGGAGGATTTACATACCGCAAAAATGTTGTAAAAGGAATGTAACTCCAACAACCTGACGGGAAAAACAGGTAGCAGAGTATAAATAATTTAAGAAAACTTGTGAGGAAATAATAAAAATAATAATTTAAATAAATTACATAAAAAATATATTAATTTTTAAGTAAAAAATCTTTCTAAATGACAAAAAGAGAAAAATTATAAGGTATTTTAAGTTATAAGTTAATTTTATTATAATTAAATATATATAATAAAAATAAATAATTTTAATTATATTAAATAAATTAAATAAAATTTAATATGCATTGAAAGAGAAACCAATGAGTTGAATAAAACAAACTAACCATGTGATGTCAATTATAATTTAATATATAAATTTTAAAATAATAATCTAATTATTTAAAATAAATCCCAAATGTCTCTTACTAGTTATCCAAATTTCAATTTAATCGAACCATAAGTCAATATTTATTGATACGATTTACTAATTTTGTCACAGATAAAAGAGGAGAAAGTTATCAAAATTAAAAGGTCTTAGTTCTAATGAAAAATTTGCCTTTATAATTCAAAAAAAAAATTTAATCTAACTATTCACAAAAAAAATATATGTATCCTCTAACTACTAACTGAAAATCAGTTTAATTGAACTATAAATAATTTTCTGATTACACAGTTGATCAAAATCATACGCATAAAATCACTTAAAGAATAAACTTATAAAAATTGAAGAGAAATAAGATTTATTAGAATCAAAACACAATTTCCACTATTTAGAATTAAAAATTAAATATATTTTTTTAATTATTCAAATTTTACTTTAATTGAATTTCAATATTTTTTTAAATATAAAATCAAAAAATACTATTTTTTCCCTGCCTCTCTCTCTTTTTTCTTTCTTTTTTGTTTTTTTTTTCCTCACAACTGAATTACTAAGTTTTTGGTTCAAAAAAAATATTTATATTTATTCTAATTATTTTAGATTGTACTTCCTAAAAAAATTAAAATAAAATAAAAAATTTTGTACCATACATAAGAAAATAACAATGAGTCCAACATAATCCAGAAGAGATACTGATCAAGATTCGATAACCGCATTTTTTTGCTCTTTTTCCTTTGTTTCTTTCGTTATTCCTTTTCTTTTTTTCCTACTTTTTTGTTTTTTTTGGGGCGGGGGAGGGAGGGGTGGAGTATGTGATGAAATGACGATTGTTGGTAATAAAAGATGTCTCAAATCGGCTAGATATGCTCATCAACAAAAAAGCCAGAATGAATGAATCACGATGACGCGAATTTTAAAAGAAGGGACTTAAGAACTCAATATACACAAAAAGTCAAATAAACACTTAAAAAAAATTAAATTAGATTTTAATTACATAAAATTTAAACTTAGTGTTTAAACAATACAAAATTAAATTATAAAAAATATAAATATCATACTCTTAAAAAAAAAGGGATTTAAAAGTAATAAGTTAGGTTAAATTGTACAAAAAGAGTTAGTTTTCTTTTTTATAAGTTTCTTAATTTTTCAAAAAACTAAAGGAGTAAATTATTACTTTTATTTTACATAGAATAAGTTCTATTTAATTATGAAATAAAATTTATTTAGAAGATAAATTAATAATTTTAAAGGTACTGATCAATTTCTTTTTTAAATAAATATATAACAAATCTACTCTAAATTGTTTTTAATAATTATTGTAAAAATATTTATAATCATTTAACATAAATTTATTCAGTATATTTATAAAATGTTAACATGTATTAAACTATATTTTGTCACTTTTAAAGTTTAAATTAGTTTTTTTGATCCAAATTTCTTCAATTCACCTATTAAGTACCTTTTTTTTTATTTTTTTATAATCTTTTTATCTTTTGAATATGTCATTAATTTTTCTTGAATACTCAATGAACATACGTCAAAAATTTTTTTTATATTTTTAAATTTATTTGAATAATAGTACGTAATACAGTAAAAAGAATTTAATTAATTACCACAATTTATCCATCTATTTATAGATGATAAGTAGTTGACAATAATAATTTAGTATCTAATTCACTTTACAAAGTCTTTCAGAACTAGTTTAAGAACTTTATACCTCAATTTAAAACAATACTTCAAGGCCTACAATATAGGCATACCACGTCTCTTTCAAGAATAATTTAGCTATTTTATTTATATTATTAGTTTTATAGTATAAAATGAAATGTATTATTTTTGAAAACCTATTAATAATAACAAATATAAAATATTTACTCCTTTTAGTTAAAATAATTTTAGTACAAAATTCATAAATAAATCAATAAAAAGTTGGTTAAGTATGAGTAAATAGGTGTATAAACTATGGATAAAATTCTAAATTTATCTTATTTACATGTTACATACTTTTCACATACTCTCTCAATGTCTTATTTAATGTATGACCAAAATAATACTTAGTTAAGATATTTAGGATTTTTCTAACTCTAAAATGATCCATTAAATTATTCTTATATGTTTTTCTAATAACCAACTCTTTCAAAGAACTTATAATCATGCAAATATTTCCTTTATCTCTATATTTAATGCAAAATTTTAGAATTTGAATATATTAAAAAATTATATATAAAAGATTCTAACTTTATTAATGTGTATGAGACATGTAAGATTTTGACTTCTAGAAGATTTTATTGCATTCTTCTTACTTTACTTATATTTGATGATGTAAGAAAAGATTTTAATGAATTCAACTCATTTTAAGTGCAAATTCCCTTATCCTTTTAAGTACTTGATGAGAACCATAGAGATGTTGGACAGAAGGTTTCAATGGATGCAAGAGGTCCATTGCACATTCCAGAAGGCCCAATAACACGAGCTAGAATTTCAATGGATGCAAGAGGTCCATTGCACATTCCAGAAGGCCCAATAGAATGAGTTAGAGTTTCAATCGATGTAAGAGACCCATTGCACATTCCAGAAGGACCAATAACACGAGCTGAAGTCAAAAAAATGAAAGAAAGCACTAAAAGGGTTGATTAAGAACGTTCAGGCCAACCAAACTTCAAATGGTGCAAATTCAAACTTGAAAAAAGGTATAGGCCATATTAATATCATTGGAGTATTAAAAGTGTTAGGACTAAGTAATAGCAATCACTCCAAATTAGGAGTTTATTTTATGTGTAAGAATTTGTACCTAGATAGAAATTTCCCCTAAATAAGGAATTGTCCTAAGTAGAAATTTAAACCTCTTTAGAATTGCCATCTTAGCCTATAAATAGGCTCCCCTTATAACATTAGACAATAAAATCAGATAACTTTGAGTGAAATAGAAAGTAAGAGTTTTTCTCCCTCAGTTCTTTTGAGAACTAAAGAACTTATCAAGAGGTTCTTCTTCTTGTGACGTTCAAATCAACTTATCACTTCCAATTCCTTTCTTTTCTAAAGTGTGGTGTCCATATCCTTATTGAATACCCTAGGTTCGTGTTCCTTCGAATATTGGGTCTAGGGTTTTTGTTATTAAACTCTGATTTAGCTTTCCTAGTTGTTCTTTGATTCCTCGTGTGCAATGGGTCCCTAAGCCGCGTTTTTTTGAGGTTTTCCGCATCAGTTGGTATCAGAACTTGGCTTTAAATCAAAAGAAATAATATGATTTCGAAAGATAAAGGTGCTGTTCAAGAGGGAGTCGTTGACATGTCCTTCATGATTAAAGTTATACAACAACAATTTGAGCACATGAATACCATATTTGATGATATAAGTGAGAGGATGAAGGAGCAAGTTAATACAATATCAGAGTTACAAAGGAGGTACGAAGAATATTAGGCTCCTAAAGCAATAAGGCAATTGAAACGTGCCTATGACTATGAAGATGATGATTTTGTGTCATCATCAAAGGGTGAAAGTGATGGAGAGAAGTATCTGGTTAATGAAGTAGCTCTCATCGCAAGGCAAACATTGAATGTGTAAGTGAAGGAAAAAAATGAGGTGCAACGAGATAATATCTTTCAGACGAGGCGTTTCATCAAAGATAAGGTATGTAGTATGATTATTGATGGTGGGAGTTACACTAATGTTGCTAGCACAACTATGGTTGAAAAGCTGAATTTACCTACTATGAATCATCCTAAACCATATAAGTTTCAATGGTTGAATGAAAGTGGTGAAGTCAAGGTAAATAAGTAAGTGCTCATGTCATTTTCTATCGGAAGGTACTGCGATGAAGTTTTATGTGATATTGTACCTATGCATGCAGGACATATTCTATTAGGAAGGTCATGGCAGTTTGATAGACGAGTTATGTATGATGGATTCAAGAATCGATATTCCTTTATAATGAATGAAAAACCTACCACTCTTGTAATATTATCACCTCAACAAGCTTGTGAGGATTAATTAAGGATTAAAAATGAGAGTGAACAAAAAAGAGAGATTGAAAAAAGGGAAAGGAGGGGAGAGAAAGTGAGAACACAAGAGAAAAAGGAGAAAACATAAAGTTTCTATGCAAAAGAAAGTGATGTCAGAAGAATAATTTTTGTCAAACAACCTATGATCATACTTTTGTACAAAGAGGTTTATTTTAACACTAATAAGTTTGACTTATTTTTGTCTAGTGTTGTCGTTACCTTATTGCAGGAATTTTTAGATGTAATCTTTGACAATGACCCAAGTGGATTGTCATTCAAGAGAGGAATTAAGCATCAAATTGATTTCATCCTTGGTGCATCCATCCCAAACCAGCCAACATATAAGAGTAATCCTGAGGAGACAAAGGAGCATAAAAGGCAGGTTGAAAAACTTAGTTTTAAAGGATATGTGAGGGAAAGCATGAGTCATTGTGTAGTTCTTGTCCTACTTGCACAAAGAAAGTTAAACAAAAGACATGTCAAGTGGATCAAATTCATTCAGACCTTTCCCTACATCATCAAGTATAAACAAGGTAATGATTCAAGGATGAATCTTTTCGAGGAAAGGAAGAATGACAAGAATCATAGAGATGTTGGGCAGAAGGCTTCAATGGATGCAAGAGATCTATTGCACATTCCAGAAGGCCCAATAACATAAGCTAGAGCTTTAATGGATGCAAAAGGTCTATTGCACATTCCAGAAGGCCTAATAGCACGAGTTAGAGTTTCAATCTATGCAAGAGGTCCATTGCACATTCCAAAAGGACCAATAATACAAGCTGGAGCCAGAAAGATGAAAGAAGCACTAAATGGACTGATTAAGGACGTTTAGGCCAACTAAACTTCAAATGGTGCGAATTCAAACTTGAAAGAGGGTACATGCCACATTAATATCATTGAAGTACT
Source organism: Bruguiera hainesii (assembly GCA_023213295.1). NCBI lineage: Eukaryota > Viridiplantae > Streptophyta > Magnoliopsida > Malpighiales > Rhizophoraceae > Bruguiera > Bruguiera hainesii. The sequence goes on along the minus strand of JAHOYR010000015.1, from coordinate 9,715,706 downwards.
AAAAGTGTTAGGTTATAAGTAATAGCAGTCACTCTAAATTAGGAGTTTATTTTATGTGTAAGAATTTGTACCTAGATAGGAATTCCTCCTAAATAAGGAATTGTCAATAAGGAATTGTCCTAAGTAGGAACTTGAACTTCTTTAGGATTGTCATCTTAGTCTATAAATAGGCTCCCTTTGTAACATTAGACAATGAAATCAGATAAGTAAAATAGAAAGTAAGAGTTTTTTTCCCTCGATTCTTTTGAGAACTAAAGAACTTATCAAAAGGTTTTTTTTTTTTTTGTGACATTCAAATTGGCTTATCACTCCCAATTCCTTTCTTTTTTGGAATGTGGTGTCCATATCGTTTTTGAATACCCTAGGTTCGTGTTCCTTTGAATATTGAGTCTAGAGTTTTTATTATTAAACTCTAATTTAGTTTTCCTGGTTGTTCTTTGATTCCTTGTATGCGTTGGGTTCCTAAGCCACGTCTTTTTGGGGTTTTCCGCATTAGTACTTTAAGAATTCATAATTAATATAGATGACAAACTCTTTGAACCAATAGTAATACTACCATGTCTCTAAAGTTTGTACTATACATACATCTCCTAATTATAAATGAGATAATTAAGAACTATTTTATTTAACTTTTCACTAAAGTAAGAAATTAGTCACCTTTCTTTCATCAAATGACTTTAATACTAATACCTGAATCATCATATTTAATTTAAAAAATTTTAACAAAGTTAGATAAAACAAATAAGGATGCATAACTTAATTTTTCTTTAATCAAATTAAAAAATTTGTTTTACTTACTACTCCTCTTAAAATTCACATTCTTTTCAATAATTTTAGTTATTGGTGTAGTAATGGTGTTTAAGTTCTTAATAAAATATCTATAAAAACTAATTAGACTATGAAAACTATGTACATTACTAATTGATTGATCAATCATGAATTACCTTAACTTTTTTTTGTCAACTTTAATAACCCTAGTACTCATAATATAACTAAGAAATATGATTTGATTAACGCAAAAAGAACATTTGTTGAGGTTAGTATGCAATTTTTTAGAACATAAAATACTCATAATAAAATATAAATGGTTAAAATGCTCATTTAAATTTTTACTATAAACTAAAATATTATTAAAATATATAACCATAAATTTACTAATAAATGTATGCAAAATAGGATTGTTTAATTTTATAAAAGTGTTCGATGCATTAATGAGACCAAATAGTATAACATGTTATTCATGCAAACCATACTTAATTTTCAAAGTTATTTTTTACTTGTCTTCCTTTTTCATTTTAATTTAGTGATATCTACTTTTTAAATTAATTCAAAAAAAGACATATGAACCATATAATTCATTTAATATATCATTTAATCTAATTTATATATGAGATAACAATACTTTATGATAATTTTGCTAACTGCTTTATAGTTAATGCATATTTTTTTAAGTCTTATCTATCTTAGGCACAAGCAATAATAAAACTATACATGGACTTATGGATTGCCTCACATATCTCTTTTGTCATCTTAAGATTACTTATATAGGTTGGTTGGTTCGAAATTATTGCACTAGGGATAAATTTAATTTGATATTCTATTCCTCTCAAAAGTGACAAACTACTTGGTTCTTCATGAAAAACATTACCAAATTTCTACAAAAGAGAAATAACATTAGGTGAAGAGGAGTTAATCTTGTCAATACTAAAATAAACCATATTGAACAAAAGTACAATTATAAACTATTTCAAATAAAAATTTTAACTTCACTCTCTTTTGTATAAAAATTCTCAAATTTTCTCTCTTTTCCTCTTCCTTCTTTTCTCTTAATCTTATCTCTTTTCTCTTTTTTCTTTTCCTTTTTTCTCCTCTCAGCCTTAATTTCTTCTTCTTTTTTTTTTCTCTCATTTTTAATGTTTTTCATAAACTTACTCCATTTATTTAACTATTAAAACTTATATGACTTATGGTACTTTATAATAGGTAAATTAAGTTTTTTAATTAGAGCAATACTAGCTACATTTGTATAGTTACCCTTATCAATAATCATATTATATACTTTATCTTTGATGTGATAACATGTAAAGAAGATATTATCTTTTTGCACTTTATCATCTTCTTGGTTTGTGCAACACCTCTTTTAATTGAGCACTCCTCTTCATTACTTGCATCTTTCAATAATGACATAGAGTTATCATTGGACTCATTTTTAGTCTCAATTTAACCATTACCTTACAACATTAAGAAATACTTATTTGGACACTGAGATGTAATATATCCCTTTTTTAGACACTTAAAACATTCAATATCTTTATTTTTACTAGGTTAAAAATTAGAATTACTTTTTTCTTTACTAAGACTCACTTCTTTATTCTTGTAAGATTTGACCTTGGGCTTATAATCAATCCTCTCTTCCCTTTTACTCCAATTCAACTTCTAAGGTGAAGTGGATTCTAAATTTTGTCTAAATTGTGTAAAAGTGTTTTGTTTGAATTGCTTCTTAACTTTTATTGCCATATGCACAATGTCTTCTAACTCTATATAATATTGCAATTCAACTACGTTGATAATACCTTTATTCAACCCTTGTAAGAATTGAGTTATGGTTGCTTTTTTATCCTTCTCCACATGAACCCAAATCATGACAATCTTTATCTTCTTATGATGGTCCTTTACACTTTTGGTGTTTTGAGTGAGTCTTTGCAGTTTTTGATACAAATCTTTATAATAGTAATTAAGGATGAACATTTTCCTTATGATAGCCTTCATTTTCTCTCATGTATCAATAAGCCTCTCACAATTCCTTTTCCTAATCAAAATAAGTTGATCTCACTAAATGATAGTATAATTGGTAAACTCCATAGTAGTAAGTTTTATCTTTTTTTCTTTAGAGTAGCTGTATCAGTCAAAGACCAAGCCATTGACCTTTCTTATAATCACTTACAATCACTTGCAATTAATAAAATTTTGGCTCGCATTAAGATATATTTTGCCACCTTTCAACCTTGAATTAACTTCTTTGACCTAAACTTCTTCAATTAGCCAATTAAGTTCCTATTTTATTCTTTTAACTCTTAAATGTGTCATTGACCCTTCTTGAATACTCAATGGATCCTTAGAAACCCTCCATATATCATCTCCTTCAAGGATCTCATCACATAAGCTATTGATATTCTTCATGCTAATTTTGTCTCCTTTTTACCTTATTGTTAATGAAATCAATTTATCACATCTAATTGGCTAGATTTGTTGCATTGATTGTGTTTTAACTTTATAAAGGTTCTACCTCTCATACATATCTATGAGGTATAGGTATAAGCATAATGGCATCTAGGGGGAGGCTCATGCCTTCTTTCTCCCTTCGCCCTAATGCTTTTTATGAGTACTAGGTAAACTTCAGCAAGGTAGTCCTTTTGTGTTTAGTTGCTAATAGGCCAAATGGGTACATATGTGATATACGTGTTACCTAAGAGCAAAGCATCTATCTAGCTTGGGCTAATGTTAATAGTTGACCTTCATTGAGTGATACTATAAATTAATTTTATCTTGCATAAACAAGGCAACTAAACTAAATATTTACTATACTTTTAAGGGATTATCACAAAGTATATTTTTATAGGGATAAGAATATAGTTAACTTAAATCATTATTTTTCAATTTGTTTAATTTGAATGTGTTAATCATTTGTAAAATATAGTTAACAAATATTTGTTAATGCATATGTGGCATCCAAGTCCTACTATGGGATTTGCCATTTAGTTGACCAGACTTCCTTAGTTGTGCTTCTGCTTCTCTCATGATTTCTTATTTTTTTTAAGGCAAAAAGGCTAATTTCACCTGAGTTTTTGTAATTACATTCATTTCATTTTTTTTTAAATCCACACAACATGTTAGTTTTGTTAGTTAAATTTGACATATATTTAATATTTTCCATTAAGTAAAACCACTTATGCATTGTGTGACAGATACATCTCTTTCTCTTATTGCTATGTTATTAAATTTAGTGATATGACACAAGTTTTAATTTTTTAAAAAATTTTTAAAAAATAAACAATCTTTTTAAATATTACAATTATTTTTTTCTCTATTATAATGACTTTTTATTTAATGAAAACATAAAACATGTGATGGACACAACTAGTTAGTAGTTGTGGGAATTATTTTATTTTAGGGAAAAATTATAATATTTAAAAAGAATAATTATATTTTAAGGCATTAAAGCCATTAAAGCCATTAGATCATTATGCATGATTATATTCTCTATGTTATCTTTTACATTTTAAGGCATATTTGTTAGGAATATCATATTTTTGAGACTTTTTACCTTGAGTTGTAGTGATAGTAAGTCCCTTTTGTTGTATGGGTAATAAAGTCTGGGCTAAGCTTTTAGATTATAGAAAATATATATTCTAACCTTCTATCCTTCCAAATATGGAATTGATTCTTTGTAAAACTATTTCTTGTTCAAATTTTTTTATCTTTGAAAGTTTAAAAACATGAAGAATAGTTAATAGTGAAGAGATCATCAATAAAAACTTTACAAAAAGAATTGATGATTAAGAGATTCCAGAAGTTTAAAAAAAATAAATTTACAAACTTTCTAAATGTAATTTCTTTAAAATAGATTTCATTTTTAAAATTGAAGAACGATACATTTAGCTTTCAAATCTTTTAAAATTGTTTATCTTTTGTCTAAAAAATCTTTCAACACTATAAAGATAAACATTACAAGTATATCCCTATAGGACTGGTCCAAGTAAGTATTAAATCTCTTACAAAAAAAAAAAAAGATTTAAATACCTTCATACTTATTAGTCTTAGAGATGCTAGATTATGAATTTTCAAAACTCTTTACTTAGTTCAATAGAATTTAGTCTTTGTAACAGACCAATCTTTTTTAGTTGTTATTCAAATCTTACTATTTTTCTTAATGACAAGAACATTTTATAAAATATGATTATATAAATTAAAACTAACAATTACAATATGCTCAAAGGATCTATTCTAGTTGCTTTAATTTTCAAAGTTTATTACAAAGTTATGATCTTTGCTTTCACCTCTAAACATAAATTCCAATTCAAGAAAGTGAAACCCTTCTTTTAGTAGCTAATCTTACTTGCTTTAATACTATTATTCTAGGATATATCCAACAGAAAGATATTACTTTACTTGATGAATGAATCTTAGAAGGAGTAGTAAAACCTTAACCATAAAAGCAGATAGAACCAAATACACATAATTTCCAAAATTAATCAATACCATGATGGGAAAGTTGTCTTGGCCTTTGAAAGAAATCTGCCAGTTTCTGATTTTTAAAAGAAGCCTTTACAATAACCACCATTGATTTAGGTTAAGTTTCTAGCTTTTCTCCTATCATAAACCTTCCTTACAAAATACAACTCAAGTTCTTTACCTTAGACCTACTTGGTGTTTCTTAACTTAGGTTCTTTACCTTAGATATACCTGGTACCTTCTTACAAAATGCTGACTATAACACAAGCATACCTTAACCAGTATATATAAATCTACCATTGAAAACATATCAAATGGACTACATGTCTTGGAAAATAATTTTTAAGTTGGTAAAAAATATTCATATGATAATTTTTATACTCCTTACAATATTAAAAAAAGAATGTAACTTTTCAAAATCTTAAGGTAATCCAAACTTGTTTATACAATTTTATCTTTGAACAAAAAGCTCATATTTAATTCTTTAGTTGGTTTGAGATATATGCTTTTGAAAACAATATTGGATACTTATTTCAAAATTCCACAAATCCTACTACTTCAAGAAGTAAGGTGAAAGAGTGGATTGCTCCTGATGACAAAATTCATTGAGGCTAAACATCTACCCCTTAGATAACTTAAGGTCACCTACCAATAAAAATACCATAAACTTAGCTCCCTACAAAATTCCAAACAAGAATAAGGATTCCAAAAAGCTTTCCAAAATGATTATCCACTAAAATAATTTTACAAATACCTATTTTTATTTTATAAGAACTTAATTGATTAGGATAGAAAAATATATCCAAAAGTCTATTGTCTCTCCTCTTTCTATACAACCTAAACTCAAAACTAAAAAAATTCCATTTTCAAATCATACCAAATTTCTAAACCTATTCAACATTAGACAAATAATTATCAGTTTATTAAAGCCATAAAAGCCTAACTCAACAAGATAAAACCATCATCTTCAAATGTTGATAAAAAAACTATAAATACAATAAGCCAAAACTTTGATGGGGAAGCTTTCTAACCAACAAACCATCAAATAAATTACCTCTATTAGCCTAATCCAATATCTAGACTCACGACCCTAAATTTAGATGTTGAAAACAAACACAATACCGTAGCCCAAAACAAATTTAATGCCTCTTCCATTTATGAATGAAATATTAATGGTATGTTTGAATATAACATCCTTAACTTAGTAGAACAAATGACCATAGCCATAAGTACTTATAAAACACAAGGTGAAATCTCAAACAAAACTATGGTTGAATTCATAATTGCATTACTTTAAGGATAGTTGAAAGGATGGTGGAATTTCTTATAAATGAATAACATTCAGAAATTATAGAATCCATCTAAACCATAAAAGACAGTGTATCCATCCTTGATCAACTAGGAAACACTATCCAGGATGCTGTCGCACTCTTATCTTAACAATCTCATTACACTTTATAAGAGATGCGTCACCCCTTAAGGACAAAAATGCTAAACTACTTAGCAACCTTAGTTGTATAAAACTTAGTGACTTCCAAAACTACAAAGCTACCTTCCTTACTAGGGTAATGCTTAGGAAAGATTTAAACCAATACTTCTAGAAAGAAAAATTTCTTGCTAACCTACCAAATCTTTTAGGCAATAGGGTCTAAAATTTTATAAAAACTACATATGGAAACCTTATTCCTTATGATTAGTTAACTTATAAAGAACTAATTAGGTCCAACTAAAAAGAAGAACTTAAGATTTGTCAAGATCTTAGGCTCTAATAGCACCTTAAATGGGAAATAAAATAAACTCCTTGACTTTGACTTCCCAAAAACTTAAAACTCAACTAGTAAGGCCAATTATAGAAAAATATTCCTACAAAAAGAAACTTACAAATTATAGGAAACCCCAGAAATCAAGGAAACAATCCTATTATGAAAAACCTTTACCTAAGAAATCCCAACTTATGCCATCCAAATAGAAAAACCTTTAACCCAAAAGCAAGTCTCAAACAAATGACATCACATGTTATAGATGTGGAATGAAAGGTCACATTTTCAAATATTGTAGATTCAACTATAAATTACATGAAAGGTCACATTTCCAAATATTATAGATTTAATCGTAGATTACATGAAGTACAACTATAAGAAGAAAATATTACAAAAATAAAAGTTCTCCTTCAAACATCTAGTTTTAAGGATAGTTCTCCTAAACTCTCAATTAATGAACAACTCTTTTAATTAGATGAACTCCAAACTAGCTCATTAGGTACTAATTTAGAAATAAAGCAAATTAATATGCTTAATAAAGATTAAGAATTTATTCTCGATATTATCAAGCATATTACTAACCTTACTCTACAAAAGGAATATTTAGATAAACTCTTAAAACCTCTGAGGGAAATCCTTAGGATAACTTTTTAATTTTACCTTTGAATCATAAAATCATTTATGATCTCTCCACAATATTAGCCAAAAAGACTTCCAAAAAACTTGTTCATATCATTTAGGATTTACATCAAAACCATTAAAATAGGACTTAGAGAACTTAAACAAAAATAAGAGAAAGATGTAGAAGTTCTACAACTTCTTCTTTTAAAATATTTAGAAACAGAAGAAACTAATAGTAAACTGAAACTACAAAAGGAAGAAAACTTAGGAAAGGTCTTAGCAAATTTTCTTTTTGCCCTTGAATAGGTTACTTCATAAAATATTTGATCAAAATCACTCTCATTTTTTCAAATGAGTTCAAAATTGATGTTGTAACCTTATTTGATGTTGGAGTAGATTTAAACTGTATGAAATAAGAAATAATACCACAAAAATTTCAAGAAACAATGAATGAAAAACTTTTTTGTTGTCAACAACTCAAAAATGACTATTACTAACAAAACAAATACTTTTGTCCAAAACTAAAATTTTAAAATAAAAACCACCTTTCTATTATTAGGCATATTATTCATTAATTTCATTACTCCCTACACTATTAATTATGATCACATTTTCTTCAAAACTATGATTGAAAAACTTATGTTCCTTTTTTTAAAAAAATTGAAAACAAGAAATCTTAATTTCATAGAAACTCACTCTATTTATGAAAATAAGATTGGCACATTGATTCTAACCACAATGTAACACCTTTTCCATTTACAAAAAGATGTTTCCTTACAAAGAATTGAACAATGCTTATAAGAATTTTCAGTAAAAGAGAAAATTTCTTTCTTCCAAAAATGTCTTCGAGTTGAGCTTTGCTGAAATTTACCAAGTGCCTTTTGAAATAGAAAACAACATATAGTTGACCTACCCTATGAGCTTAACTTCAATGAAAGATAAATTCCTATGAATGCCTAACTTGTCCAAATGAATGCAAATCTAGAATAACATTGCAAACAAAAAATCCAATACCTATAATTCAAAAAATTGATTACCAAATTTAGGTCCCCTTAGTCTTGTGTAGCGTTTTATATGAATAAGCAACCAAAAATATAATGAGGAATACCTAGGCTAATTATGAATTATGAACTTAAAAAAAAAACCTTAAAATGGATTAGGTATCCTATTTTCAACAAAAAAGATTTGTTGCAAAAAATACACTATGCCTTTATTTTTTCCAAATTTGACATGAAATCAGGATTTTGACAAATTTAGATTGACCCAAAAGATCAATACAAAACTATTATTATTGTTTCATTTGGTTAATACGAATGAAATGTTATGCTTTTTAGTTTGAAAAATACCCTTTCAGAATTCTAAAGAATTATGAATGATATTTTTCAATTTTATTTAAAATTTTGCCTTCTTTTTATTGATGATGTATTTATTTTCTCCAATTTCATTGAACAATATTTCAAACATTTACAAACATTTTTCTCTGTTACAAAACAAAATGACTTGGTAGTCTCCTAATTTAAGATTTCTCTTTTCCAAAGTCATGTTAGATTTCTTGGTCATTACATCACCTAAGGAACTATCACTCCTATTGAGAGAGCTTTGACTTTTGCAGACAAATTCTTTAATAAAATCCTTGATAAATCCTAGCTCAAACATTTTCTTCCCTAACATTAATTGTATTACAAAACCATTGCATGATTGATTACAGAAAAATTCAGTTCCTTGGACACCTTATCATATTGCTATGATTGTCAAATGAATTATTTTACTATCAAAAAAGACATCCTTTCCATTGTCGTGTGCATTAAAAAATTTCAAAGTGATTTATTAAATTAAAAATTTCTTCTTTACATTGATCGTAAATTTGTAAAAGAAATTTTTCAAAAAGATGTTCAAAATATTACATCAAAACACATTTTTACTTAATGGCAATCCATCTTTTCCATTTTTGATTTTAAAATTGGATTTGTTAAAGGAGATGCAAATTCTAGACCTAATTTCTTAACTCCAAAATTTCTCCAAAATAGGCCTTAAATGCCTTAAAAATTCAAAGTCAAAGGAAATGCTCTTCTACAAAACCCATAAGAAGAAAAATCTAGGGTTTCCCCTAAACCTACAAAGCCTACCAGCTTAGCCTAACTTATTAGGTCATAGATTGACATGCTTACTGAGGATGAAAAAACCCAATCCTCCTAAAAACAACTACAAATCTAAGGATGGATAAAATCTCTATCTAATTCATTAGAATTATTTATGACGTTACAAACTCTTTCTCACGCTTAAAAAGGTAAAATTTTCAAGCTTGAATTTCAAAAACAAGAGATAAGTTCTTCCTTAAAATCCTTATTTCAAAGGGTTTAAAAAAATAGATATTTTCAAATTTTTTAAAAATTGTTTTATCACAAACACATAAAACAAAAAAAAGGCTTCAACATATTTTCCCAAAGTCCATTTTCAAAATATTTTTACAATGGAAATAGGTTTCTATGATGAAAGCCCTTTATAGCAATCTAAAGAATCTTTCTCTTATGATGGTATTTCAGACCTTAGGATTTTACCAAACCCTAACCTTACTATATGGTAGTTTTAAAAATAAATGAGTTTGCAAAATTGAAACATTTATGTCTTGAAAAAAACCACTATGCACCCACTTATTCTACTTGTCATATATAAAAAATTATTCATCCCTAAGACTGGAGACAAGACCTCACAAAATCAGAATCTTTCTCTTCAACCTCAAAACCAAACTGAATCAAACCCTATTCTTTTCCTATTAGGATTACCAACAAGTATGATTCAATACTTTCCTTCTCTAAAACCATAGGGGTAGTGATTCTTGGTTATTCTATTTTGATACAAAAATAGACATCTAAAAAATCCCTAATTGGTTTAATTAATGGTGGAATTATTTTGGATCCTTACCAGGTATACTTATCTAGAGGTTTGAGAAAGTTATGACTTATTTAAACAATAATATGAACCCACAAATGAAGGAAGGAGATTTTCTTCTCTTTTTTTTTTTTCTCAACAAAATTCTTTTTACCTTAGGTTTTAGTTTGGTGTTTTAAATACCAAAAACAAGATAATGTTCTTTTCGTTAGTAAAAGATTCAAGGTAAAATGGTGGGATTCCTTCCAAAATTTTGACAAAATCTCAAAACCTATAGTGATGAAATGGCTAAAGGCCCAACAAAATATACAAATAGGGTCTAAAAAATACTACTTTCTTAGCCTATAAATCACATGCCTCAACCCTTCTACCAATAACTTAAACTTAACAAGAATATTTTACAATAATACAACAATTATTGAAAAATAAATCCATGTCCTCTCAAACTACATTAGATTTTGATAAACCAATCATTGATCTTTTCTTTCTAAAGTGTGACATACATATCATTCTTTATACTTTTGATTTGTGTTCCTTTAAACATTAACTTTAGGTTTATATTTTAAGTTTATGGAGAGTAATGATGAGCAATTTAAACAAGGAAGATGTTAGCTTGGTATGAAAAGATTTAGCTAATAGGCTAAGGATTAATGGAAATTAAGTGCATTACCCATGGCTAGACAGGAGTTTGGTTTGAATGCCTTTCATGGGAAAACCTTATTTTTTTGTCTTGTCTTTTGTTTCTAAATTAATTCATAAGGCCACCTTTTAATGGCTACTTTAACGAAGGCTTGGCCAGTATGCCTTTTGCTTCCAAACCTAGTCTTAATGACTATAGCTTATATTTTACTTTTAAATTAATTCATGGGTTGCCCACCCTCTATTATTTAGGTGAAATATTTTTTGATTGCATATGACATGACAAGATTTTGAAGATCTTCAACATTTATGTTGGCTAGAATTAATGCTTTGCTTGAGAATACTTTCTTTAAAACATAAAAATCTTTACAATAGTGCCTATTTTTCCTTATGGATCATTTTGGTTTGGTAAAATTATTTGAAGTACTAGGTCACTTTATTTAAAGTACATGGGGTTTATTTTTTCTTAATGTGCTCGTTTCACTCACCTATAATATAATTGTCTATAACAAATTATGCTTATCCTATTTTCTTCATTGAGATTTAGTATTTGGATCTAACTTTGATCCATTCTTCTTCCTCTTACTTTGATTACATTTAGATTCTTAAGGAGGGGATTTTAATGTAGATTAATATAACCACCTTAATCCCATGGACCAATGAGAATGGGTTTGCCTCTATGGATGTGGTATTGTTGTACAGTAAGTGGTGTAAATGACAATATCTCTTGCCATTCTTTGTATGTGATTATGATATTTTCAATGATTTGTTTAATTCTTTATATGCCCATATAGTTTGATCTATATGAGACAGAGTTATGATCTTAGTCTTAAAATGTTTGTAGAGGTTCGTCAATATTTTATTATTTAGATCAATGGCATTGTTAATGATTAGCCATTTTAATACATTCTCTTAACAAATGATATCTTTATTAATGAATTTAAGGATTACTTTATAGGTAACATTTATGTAAGATACCACTTTAACCTCTTTTATGAAGTAATTGATTACCATTAAGATGAATTAGTGTCTATTAGATGTTTGTGGAGCAATGGAACTAATTATATTAGTAGGGATGATAATGATCCTTACCCCTATGGGGACTTACTTAGGGATTAAGGATGGGAATCCCTAGTCTCTGATTTTTTTATAAGGATGATGGTAAGGATGATAAACAAAGTCTTTACCCTTAAACTTACCCTAAATATTAAAGACTATTTTAACCTCTATATATAATAATAATTTAATATTTTGAAAAAGGCATTTTAGCCAATTCAACTTTATCAATTTCTTAAGCAAAAAAGTTAGATTTCAATTTTTATTCCAATTAGAAATTTCAATCCTTTTTCAATAATAAAAATGGAGATAGGGGGAGGATTGGTGTTTGCCTTTTTTTTCTTTCTATGCTAAGTGTTTGTGTATGTTATGTTGATTGTTGTGACTGTGTGAGTCATAGTTGATGATATTTTCATAATTAAAGTCTTTGTTCTTTAACAAGCTTGGCAAGAAGTGCAAGAATACCATTCTCAAGGTCAATCTCACTCTCTTACTATTTTTTTTCTTTCTACCCTTTTATGATTTGATTTTGTTTAAGTCTTGGTTTTTAAATTTATGAAATGGTTTGAATTTTTGTTCAAAATGTTGTGTTACATTTAGCTTAAGGGAATAATGACATAGCTAATAATGGTAGCAAATTACAAGAAGGTTTCAATGCTAATCAACTTGGTAACAATAAAGTTCACTTACTCACCAAATACTAACCACTGTAAGGTTCATAAAATTATTTCAAAATTGTGAACGTTTGTGTCAATTTACTAGTCCCTGATAATTATTGATGAAACACAAATTATAGATGTTAAATACAACAAATCCTCCTTATCATTATCCATTTTAAAGCTTAGATCATGAAAATAATGGACAACACAATCTTTGAGATTTGAGGATAAGGTAAGGATGGGGGCCTTAACCCTTAATAAGGATGGGAATGATCCATTCAAGTTCATCCTCATCAAACATTCAAGTGTGATGATGATAAATTTTAATTTAGAGGGTAAGAATAAAAAAGGTAATCCTTACCCCTCACCCTGTTGCCAATTTTATACACATTTATACCTCATATGGAGAGTTATCGTAAGGATGTCATAACATGTAATGAAATAGGTGTTGGCATCTTATTGAGTGCCAAAAACAATCTGATTCTATGGTTAATCAATAGTATTTAGTTCTTAAAATTCTTGCAACCATAAAGAGACCATTAACATATGATTAACCTTTATGTACTTGTCTCATTATGGTTTTTGCATCAATTGCATTTATGCAGTATGTAAGACTAGATTATGGATATGCTTTTAAAGAACATCTTTGGTAAAGAAGAAATTCATTGTCATTATTCATAGAGTTCTTTTTTCATTTTCAATTGCTCCTAAGGGATATTCTTAAGTCTTCAAGTAGTGTTGGATGTCATTAGATGTCATGGTACCATGACTTACCATTTGCCTCCCTTTATATATGCATACAATATATAAGTATCAAATTTTATGACTAGTAAATTTCTTGTTAAGGTAATAGGTTTCTCATTCTTTCTTGCTAGTTTTGTCATGTTGATTTAGGACATAATCTATACATTGCTTCCAAACTACGTGATACAATATGAGTGGTTTATTTATAATTAGGGGCATTAAAATTGAATGATTTAAGAGATAATGTTTGATCTTGTCAAAAGCTTATTGGTATTTACTGTCCCATTGATTTGGATTACTTTTCTACAATAGACTGAATATTGACTTACATATTGCTATTAATTTAGATGTGAACCTACCAATACAATTAGTCCTTCTTAGGAATTCTTGTACTTTTTTCCTTGTAAAAGGTGTGGATATTTCTTACCTTTAATTTTATTAGGATTAATTTTGATACTTCTTTAGTTGAACTGAATCCTTTTTAGTTATGGATTGTTTTTCTTGCTTAACAAGGCATTAAAGGTTTGGCAAGATCTTTTCATGTCTAGAGTCTTCTAAAGTTTACCTATCAAAAGCAACTTTAGACATTGCTTCTATATAAGCACTAGTCATGCTATCGATCCCATTTTTAAGAGATTTGGACAAAGAAAAGGGCTCAAAATAAATAAGTATTATTAAATTGACATATGTGAAAGAGAAAAGGCAATTAATGCTTTAAAGGAAATAATGGTTATTATTATAAGTTGTAATTGAATTAAGCATAAGTTATTAAATGACATATTAAAAGTTGTCCATTTTATTTACCTAGTTGTTCCTTAAATGTCATAGGTATAAATAGATCAAGGGAGTTGATTGCATTACTTAGTAAAAGACTTGAGAGACTAAGGAATCTCCTAAGCCCACAAGTTACTAATAGGAGTGTCAAGGTTGCAAGTTTGGGCCAATGAAGTTTGAGAAGGATCTTTACCATTTTCTTCACAAATCATGTGGATTTTTAATGTATTAAACTCTATGATGACTTTGCCTGTTATGTCATATTTATCATTGATTTGATTGATGAACCTTGTACTTTTGAATTTGTTTAGTCAAAAGAAATATAAATTTGCTAACAAGATCATTTACCATATGTAAAGGCTTGTTCACCTTGAAAGACTTGTCATGATTAGGATTGTATTTGATTTTAAAAGGCCTTTGTTGTCCAACAGTCTATATAGGAGTTGCAATACTCTAAAGGTGTTTGTTGATTCCCTTACCAGGATAGTAATCTCTCATCATTTTTTTGTTTCCTTTAATAGTACTTTAGATGGTTGGCCAACATCTTAAGAAATATGTCATTTAACTAAAAGGTAGCATTTGCAATTTTAAAAGACCAAAAAGCTCATTCCATAGCTTTTTTTGAGGGTTCCATATAAGTAGTCTTAGAGGCCTAGTAGAAAGAAAGTCGAATCTATACTTAAGTCAATCCAGTTGTCATCTTTTGATTCTTAGACTTCATGCTTAATTATTCAATAGTTGTTAGTATAATGTTTGATTTTTACACTATAGTACTCATATTTGGCATTATACCATTAGGGATAGGGTGACTATAATTAGTCTTTCTTAAGGATAGTGAGTAGTTCGTTAGGAATGAGCTAATTTAATAGTTTTGAATATGGCACTGTAATTGAGTCAAATTTCTTTTTTCTTGTCTTTTTGGTTTAATAAAATTACTTGAAGGTGTCAATGCTCTAACATTTGGTTAAGATGGTTATGGTTGAGCATTTTGACATGGTAATGTTCCTAAAGGGCTTGTAGATTGATATGATGGCTAAGGGTTAAATTACCTTTAAGGCTTGTTATAGGACTGATAAGAAGGGTAAGGCTTAGATTAGTTATCCTACTCTATGATTTAGACTTCACCTTCTTCTTTTTATTGGAACTTTCTTAGAAGTTATGGTCTTAGCAAAGGCATCATTGATTTTTCCTTTGTGGATGACCTTGCCAATTCTTTTGCTTATAAGGCATCATTGCATGAAGTGCTTTTAACCATCTTGTTATACTAGGAAGTTGTTAGAGTATTAATAAAGGTAGAGATTAACTCCTTTTCTAGCAATAGAGGTTGAGTTCAACTACTGTGTCATGCTAGCACTATACATATTGCTTGAAATCTCATTTTATTTTTTTCCATAACTTAGACCTACCTTGGTGAGCTTTAGCTTAGCTAAAGAGATCTACTTAAACTTGGCTTTGAAAATAGTTGCTATACCCTTTTAGGTTTTCATGTTCTTTTGTCTTGCTTAATGTACCATTATAAAGCCACACTTGTTAAATTATCTTAGAAATAATGCATTACAAGTTTCTCATCATAAGAATATACATTCACCTTGCAAATATATATGGTTAAGTGATTTGCTAATAGAAGTCTACCATCGTAATTTTTGAATTTAGGCATATTGATTTTAGGAGGAAAGGTTACATCATGGACTAGGCATAAATTTGATACTTTTGAGAGACCATAGATTTCTTCTTCTTTAATGAATTGGATATTCTTTTGTAGGATGTTGATTATTTATTTCATGGAGTCTTCTTTAATTCTTAAAGCCTTGGCCTTCACCTTAGGGGATGTTTTGACTTTGTTAAAAGCAGCATCTACTAAGGGATTTGTTAGAGTAATGTGTGGTGTATAGAACTTGGTACTAGATGATTATGCCATTGTTGCTTGCTTTTCAGTTGAGTGCAAGAGTTGAAAAGGCAATGCTATGGATTAAAAAGATGCCCCAAGCATTAAATTAGACTAAAACTATTATGTCAGTGATACAAGTAGGTCCTCTTAAGGAGTTGCTTCCTTCTAAAATGATTTTCCCTTAGTAAGGGCCTAAACTATCTACTACCTTTACTCCTTCAACTTATCCATGGAAGTTAAGATTTTAGATTTTAGATTCTACCTATGCAGCTAACTAATTTCTTAACTCTATCCTCTATCCTTTAGGTTTGAGATTGAGTTCTAATTATGTGTCTCACCAAATGTAAACTTTATTGTTATTTGATTAGTAGCTATTGTTGTGATATGCTTGAAATATGTTAAGTTGGATTCTATGTAAATAATAATGCTTGATATGCATGAAAATATTATGTTTAATGCATGACTTGCTTAAACATATACACAAAAAGTTCTATAATCAATACTTCTAAGTTTTCACATCCCATAAGAAATAGCAAAAGGGTAAAGAGTGTCTGATTTCACACTATCACACATAAACCACTAAGACTACATAGTCTTCAGGTGCTAAGGTCTTTATGTACTAGGAGTATGTATATAATATCATCCATACTTCAAGTGGTTTGCTAGTCATCATCTTGTAGATCATTCTCAACATTAATAGATTCTATATCTTTAGAATTAATATCATCTTATGCATAGTAACGAACATACTAATGGTAAAGGAACTATGTATAAAAAAAGGGAGTACCTTTCTATTCAACTGAATGCATTCGTCTTAAAGGTAAGTTACAATTTTAACGAAGGCTTAAGGAGGGGTCTCAAAGGCAAATAATATTTTTGACATCATGCCATTAAGTTAGATTATTGTAAAATTCTGCCAAGATATAAAGATGGGCATGCATTTATTTATTTTGGATCCACACATCTAGATATATTTAGAAGAAACAAAAGACATATGGTGGGTTACTGGGGTGATTAAGGATGTTTCTCTATTCCAGAAGAGGGTCAAAGAGATTAAAACATTTGTATATTGTGGAATGACTCAATGGATTCTACTCTTAAGATCTTATAAAAGTATTGATCTATGGTTGGTAGATAAGCATTCCAATAATGTATTTGTTGACCAATTTTAAGGGAAAACAAAGAGTTTCCTTAGGAAAATTCTAGAAATGCAAGATAAAGATGAATAAGCAATCCTTCAATGGGTACTACAAATGTCAATCAATGAATTTTATTAACGTATCAACAATCCCATAAAACTTAAGAATATTTCATAACTTGCTAATCATAAATGTTTAATGCCCCTAGAAGGCCTCCTTAGCAATTGTTTGAACCAAATCCATTAACAGAAGGTTATTGATATTTAAAATAGTGAATTTTAGCTTATCATCCTAAAAATCAAGGAGAGAATGCTCTAATGATTAAGGGTGCTCCACTTCAACTTCATCATACTTAAACTTAGGATGCTCAAATTCTTCAATATACAAGACTATGGCATGATAAGTAAGACTTGTCATAGCTTCATAATAGGGAAGTTAGGGCTTCCTAAGCTCACTTAGTTGGACATTGAGGTTCATTACTTGAAATTGATTGGGGATTAAAATGATCTCTTTAGCAATCATCTTTCCTTTAAGGATTTGTAAAAATTTTCAACACTTATATGTAGAATGTGACTTGCATTTATGCCACTTATAACAATCACTTATTCCATTGATCAAAGGGAAGTGGGATTATTTATGATGCCCACAATAAACAACCCTTAATAGACGAATTTGCTATAGTTATGCCTTTCAAAAATCCTTTGGCAAGAACATTGTCAAGCATGACCCTAACATAGGCTACTTGATAATTATTGTTCTCCATTAAGATATAGGCTAGAATGGTTGATTAAAGAGTTTTTAATGTGTATGCATAAGCAATTGTTATAAGATGTCATAGATATGCAAATGATAAAAACAAGGGGTTAGTGTCATAACTTAAATTATTATCCTATAACATTATGTTATACTAATGGTATTAATTACTTCAATGAATGTTAAGTAGCATTGTTTAGAAAGCAAACATAATCATAGGATTAAGTAGGCCAAATGTCATACATAGCTAAAGTCAAGGGATATATCCTTGCTTATGTCTTATATTATAAAATATAAGGAAAAAAAAAGAGGAGATGGATAAAGGAGCTTTGACAACAAGCTTTTATATAAAGTAATCAATGAATTCATAGTAGCAACAGACTTATTTAAGGAAGCAAATGAAATGCTCCTCATAATGGTGAAAGGGTTGACCTTCCTTTGCAATGTAAAAGCCTTAGCTAACTTAATTATCAGGATGCTTTAAAAGGAGTTGGAGATGGGGAAGCGAGAGCAAGCTAATCTCCTTAACAAGTTTTTATAGATTTAGCTAAGGGACAAGTTGAGTTTGACTCTTTATATTTAAAGTGTGAAGCATTCAAATCACATATTACTAAAGAGCAATAGATTCATATGCCTTAAAGAAGAAAGGTGCTAAGGAAGAGGTCAAGTTATTTAGGAAGGTTGTTAGGCTAAAGGTTGTGCTTCAATAAAGCCAAATGCAATGAGAACTTAGTAAGAAAATTTCTATGAAGAATGTGATATGGTTTGAAAATGATGACTTTGTGAGTATTCCAAGGTGTTCAAGGCTAAGCTTGAGTCATTTGGATTCAAGTGAGACTACAAGTTTTTGTAAGAGAAACTCCCCTTTTTTGGAATTATATATGTTTCCATGGCAAGTGAGCTTGGATAGTCTTTTTCCATTAAGGATGGTCCACCCTAAACCTTGCACCAAGCAATAATACCTAGGCCTATTCTTAGGGATGTATTCCTTTTGTCAACATGGAATTGAAAAGGTTAAACTTTTCTCATGTGTGAGGGTATGACAATCCTTCATTACCTCTTATTAGGTACATTTGTCTAACTTTTTGCTCTTAAGAGGGCCAAGGTAATTGAATTGCAGATTAGACTATAGAGGTTCGAGATGGTTAGGCCTTCATTCGTTCCAATGCAATCTTGATTAGTGGCTTTGAAGAAGAGATGACTAAAGAGGGAGCTTTAATTGGAAGTGAGATGGATGTTATGCTTGACCTTATTGTCTAAATAACAATATTATACTTAAGTCCTTTTTTACCTCAATCGCTTTCTTTAGGATTTTTGGTTAACATTTTTTATTTCTCATTCTACCTTTTGTCATGTGTGAGGGCATGAAAATTTTCCATTGCTTCCTATTAGGTACATTAGTCTAATGTTTTGCTCTTAAGTGAGGGCAAGGTCATTGCATTGCAAATCAAATTATAAAGGTCTAAGATGATTGTGCCTTCTTTCATTTTGATGCAATTTTGATTAGTGGCCTTTGAGAATAGATGATTATAGAAGGAGCTTTAGTTGGAAATGAGAAGGACGTTGTGCTCAACCTCATCATTGATTAAAAGTATTGCACTCAAGTCCTTTTCCACCTTAGTTGCTTTCTTTAGGGTTTTTGGTTCACATTTTTGGTTTCCCATTGTAAACTCTTTAACTATAACATATAAAGTGTTTCATATTAATAAAACTTTCTTTTTATTAGTTATCACACCTTTTTTGTGTTTTGTTTTTTCATATATGCTCATTATTTTCCTTAAGATTTTTCAATTGCTAGATGAATTTGAGTGAGGAACCCATTTGTAGTAAGGCAACATTGGCTCCATTTTCATCGTCATATGGGCAACATTACCCTTCTTAGATTTATTGTTCTTATTTTCTAAGTTATAAGGCCTCTTAAACTTTAGCGAAAAATAGAATCATTGTGTTAATTGGGATTCATAATCTAAGTTTTAATTTCACCTTAAAAGGTGTGTATAGAGAATGGTTTCCATAATTGTAATTTTGACTAGCACTAAACCTTTATGCACACATAGCGCTATGTAATAGATCTTTGATTGGTACAAATTTGAGGTATATATTGCTTTCACTTGTACCATTTTTTAACTTTTCCTTTTTTTGTAAGTATGACCTACCCCAATTATTCTTTTGCTAAGGTCTAGGTCTTTTTCTCTTAGTGTTAGTCATCTCAAAGTTACTTATCTAATGGTTTCCCTAAGCGAATCTACCTTTTGATATAGCCCCACTGAAAGGATATACATTTTGTTACATTAGATAAGTAAGCTCACACATTATTAACTCCCTTGGTAACATGTGGTGTCAATGTGGGAAGGAGAATAACCGAGTCTCCTTATGCTTCTACCACTTCTGAGGTTTAAGGATGAGATTAGGAAGTATGATACATATCTTGTGCACCTTGGAGTTGCACTATCTTGTCACCCTATTTGCTTTATTGAGGTTTCTCAACTTTGCTTCATCCTTTTAGACATGACATGGGCTATAAGAAGACCTTGAAGATTTTTCTATCAATTGAAAGAATTGGTTTAGCTAGGGATCGAATTTAGAAGTGCATGGAGAAGAAAAAGTTGATGTGAGCTATTTCTTTAGGTTTGCTTTTTCCTTCTGATTTTTGCTTACATAGGCTTTAAGTAGTTGTTCTCATTTATGTTATAGGTGTAGAATATTTCATTGCTCGTTATTGTAACTTGTATTTTGATTTTCCTAAATCATTTAAGATTAATGAAACTTTGATACCTATTACTGGTTAACCAGTTAAAATTACAAACCCTAGGTGGATCATTTACTATTACTGGTTAACCAGTTAAAATTACAAACCCTAGGTGGATCATTTAACTTTCATAGCCACTTCCAATCCATCTTATCACTTCAATGCCACTTATAGCTAAAGCTTTATATGTATGACTCATTGTATATTCCTCATAGGATTGCTGCCCCCAAATTCTTCAATCCTCTAATTTAAAAACTTTTGGAATTGATATAACTTCTATAGTTTGGCATATAAAGGTCAATAATGGAGTGGAAATTTTTGGAAAGTCCCAACTTCTTATGAAATCACATCCTATACAATAAGAGTCAGCTTGAAAACTAACACCTTAGCATTTATAATATTGGCTACTAGCTTCTTGAAAACCTAAGAATCAAAGAAGAAAGATATATAATCTCCACACCCAATTCTCCAAAGATAGAAAGATTGAACTAGGTTAGTGATGAAAGCCATATTATACCAACTCAAATCAATAAGGGAGTTGATACTTTGTAAAACCTTGGAGGACTAATGACAAGGGCAAGGTCAAAGAAAATAAAGGAAGCTCTCAACAACTTGTTGTGTGACATTTACTATCAGGAAGTTGCTAGGTACAAGTTAAGGATGATAGAGGATTCACCAAGGCTTATGAATGTGTCATCTGAGGAGGAATTTGAGAACCATGACCTTGGGAAGGAAGTTGGATTTGGGAGCCCATGTTTGGGCATTTAAATGCTTTATTTTCATAAGTTATTATTATTATTTAGTAGGTTGGACGAATTTCCTTAGTAAGCCCATCTTATTAGTTAGGGTTTAGGAGGGTTAGCATATAAAAAGGGTGGTTAGAAGGGAGGACGACATATGATGAATATATGAGCTATTTTCTCTAGTTCTTTAAGAACTAATTCTAAACTTTTATACTTGAGTGTGTTAGTTCAACAGACTTATCTTCTTCAACATTTTTAGTTCAACAGACTTATCTTCTTCAACATTTTTGTTGTTGGAAGTGGCGTATGAATCTTTAAGTTCTCGTTCTTGGTTGTTTATAATCATTGGGTCAGAACTCCAAAATCCCTTAACCTTTGTTAGAACGATCCTATACTAATATTAATGTTGGGTTCTGTTTACAAATAATTGAAGTTCATATCATTTGGTATCAGAGCCATATTTCTGACTCAGGTTAGTTATACTTTTGTTATCACCTTTTTCGTGTATCTTTCATTGTTTGTTGAATAACCAAAGAAGAAAAAAAAAAGAAAAAAAATCGTGTATTTCTTTGGTTGTCTTTCTGCTATTTGTTCCTTTTATACAAATACCCATTTGTTAACCAAAAATAATAATAATAATAATAAATGGTTACATTGATCAATTGATCATTTACTTAATTATATTTAATAATTGATTGTTGTCCAATTGCACTGCTCATATCATTGTATTCCTTGTCATTTTATTTGCTTTATTGCCCATCTTCTTGATTGTGTCACTTCTCTGAAGAGGTAGGTCTAAGATTGATATAGTCAAGTTTTGTTTGTTTCGAATTTAGTTTGCTTGGAACTATTGAAAGAGCTCTTAGAGTCTTGCAATTTATTGTGTGAAACACGAGAGTTGAGGACTACTATAGTTGAGTGGAGAGAAAACACGTAAGGGAGTGAGTTTTGTGAGGTATATTCTTTATTTAATAACAATCTTGCCATACAATGTCTAATGCTAAAGAAGGCAGTTTCTCACATAGAGAGGAGGAAGTGGTTGTTCTAGATTTCAAATTGCTAATGAAATCCTTAGAGCAAAGATTTGATAAGATTAACCAAATGTTTTGAGAAGTTTGAGACAGAATGGATAAAATAGATGGGGAATTGAGTGTCAATCCTAAGAGGCCAGCTGGGAGGGTCATGAAGGAGCAATTTGAACATGACTTTGGTGAAGATGGTGATGGTTATTATGATGACGGTGATAATGCTAGTAAAAACTTCAAAGGTGGCTTTAGAAGAGGACGTGGTAATCAGAATGGTAAGGGAGTCAGAGGTAATGGAAATGTTTATGATAGACATAATAGAGGTTGGGATAACAGAAATAGAGTGGAGGAAAGAGTAGACAAAAATTTTAGTAGTATTAAAATGAAAATACCTTCTTTCCAAGAGAAAGCTGACCCTAATGTCCATTTGGATTGGGAACGAAGGGTAGAATTAATATATGAGTGCCATAACTTCTCCGAGGAGAAGAAAGTGAAGTTAGTTGTGGCAGAGTTCATTGATTATGTCGTCGTATGGTGGGACCAGCAAGTTACCACTAGGAGAAGAAATTTTGAGAGAACTATAGAAACTTGGAATGAGTTGAAGACTGTGATGAGAAGGAGATTTGTTCCCAGCTTTTATTATAGGGATTTGTATAACAAGTTGCAGAGCCTTACACAAGGTTCCAAGAGTGTGGAAAAGTACCATAAGGAGATGGAAATTGCTATGGTTAGGGCAAATGTAATGGAGGATAGGGAGGCAACCATGGCTAGGTTCCTCCAAAGGTTGAATAGAAGTATAACTGATGTGGTAGAACTGCGACACTATGTAGAGGCAACTTAAGGGAAGGAGCACTTCTAGATATAATCAGAACTTAGGTTCATCTGTTTGGAAGTCAAACTAGGGGAATAAGGAAGAGAAGATAACTTCTAAGTTTAAAACCAATTCACATAAACCCCAGATTAGTGGGGGCAACCTGGAAAAGGGCAAATTTGAAGAAAAACTTGAGGGTACCCAAGGAAAAACTAGAGACATCAAATGCTTTAGATGTCTGGGTAGAGGTCATATGGCTTCACAATGTCTTAACAAGAGAACAATATACCTTAAGGAGAATGGTGACTATTTGTCTGGCAGTAATACTAGTGATGAAGACCAAATGCCACCACTAGAGGATGCTAGTGATGTCGATGAAGAGATAGAGTATTTAGAACATGGTGGAAGGCTTTTAGTAGTAAGGAGAGCCCTCAGTGTGCAGGTTAAAGAGGAGGATGATGTTGAGATACAGCAGGAAAATATTTTCCGTACTCAATGTTTAGTTCAAGATAGACTCTGTTGCTTGATTATCGATGGTAGTAGTTGCACTAATGTAGCAAGTACAGAGTTAGTGGAAAAATTGAATTTGCCTACAAACCAAACATCCTAGAACATATAATTTGCAATGGTTAAATGACAGTGGAGTGGTGAAAGTGACTAAACAAGTTGTGATTCCATTTTTCATTGGCAGATATAAGGACAAACTCTTTTGTGATGTTGTACCTATGTAGGCCAGACATCTGTTATTGGGTCGTCCTTGGCAATTTGATAAAAAAGTTTTGCATGATGGTTACAAGAACTGTTATTCTTTCACCATGGATGGAAAATCATTTACACTTGTTCCATTGACTCCAAAACAGGTGTATAAAGACCAAGTGAGACTTTATGAAAGTGAGCAGAAGAGGAGGAGCGAAAAGAAAGAGAGAGTCGAGAGAAAAGAAAGTGAGGGAGAGAAAAAGAAGGTAAACGCATGTGAGAGTACTAAGTACAAGGGGGGTCAAGTTCACAAGAGTGAAGATGAAAGAAAACAAGTAAGTGTGTTTGCAAAAGGAGCAAATGTTAGGGTTGCCTTCTAAGCGAGGCAACAAATAATCTTAATCCTTTACAAGAATTCTTATTTCTCTAACACTGACCTTGATTCATCTTTACCTAGTGCTATTTCATCTTTGTTGCAGGATTATAATGATGTATTCCCTGAGGAGATCTCAGATGGTTTACCACCAAGGAGAAGGATTAAACACCACATTGATCTTATTCCTGGGGCTCTCATTCCCAATAAGCTAGCATATAGAAGTAATCCTGAGGAGACAAAGGAGCTTCAAAGGCAAGTTGATGAGTTGATGAAGAAGGGACATATAAAGGAGAGCATGAGCCTATGTGCAATGCTAGTGTTGCTTATGCCAAAGAAAGATGGGTCTTGGAGGATATGTGTCGATTGTAGAGCTATCAACAAAATAACAGTTAAGTATCGACATCTTATACCCAGGCTTGATGATATGTTAGATGAATTACATGGTGCGTGTTACTTCTCTAAAATTGACCTTAAGAGTGGGTATCATCAAATTAGGATGAGAAAAGGAGACAAATGGAAAATTGCATTCAAGACCAAACATAATTTGTATGAATGGTTAGTTATGCCCTTTGGTTTGACTAATACACCTAGTACTTTTATGAGATTAATGAATCATGTTTTGAGACCTTTTTTAGGAAAGTTTGTTGTGGCTTATTTTGATGGCATATTAGTATACAGTAGGAATTTAGAAAAGTATATTGAACATTTGCATTGCGTGCTTGATGTTTTGAGAAAAGAGAAATTGTATGCCAACGTGAGGAAATGTGATTTTTGCAAGGATCATGTTATTTTCTTGGGTTATGTTGTGTCTGCTCATAGCATAGAGGTTGATAAAGAGAAGATTATGGCAATTCAAGAATGGCTTACACCTAAGAGTGTGAGTGATGTGAGAAGTTTCCATGGTTTGACTAGCTTTTATAGGAGGTTCATTAAGGATTTTAGTACCATAGTTGCGCCATTAAGTGGGGTGATTAAAAAGATTGTGGATTTCAAGTGGAGTAAGGAACAACAAGATGCCTTTGATTTGCTTAAGACTAAGTTGTGTATGCACTACTTCTTACTTTGCCAGATTTTTCTAAGATCTTTGAAATTGAATGTGATGCATCAGGCATTAGGATTGGGGTAATTTTCATGCAAGAGAAATGACCTATTGCATTCTTTAGTGAGAAGTTGAGTGGGGCAACATTGAGTTATCCAACTTATGATAAAGAAATGTATGCACTTGTTAGGACTTTAGAAACGTGGCAGCATTACCTTTGGCCCAAGGAGTTTGTAATTCATATTGATCATGAGTCTTTAAAATACTTGAAGGGACAAGATAAGTTGAACAGAAGACATGCAAAATAGGTTGAATTTATTGAAATTTTTCCTTATGTAATTCAATACAAATCAGGTAAGGAAAATGTTGTTGTTGACGCATTATCACGTAGGTACACATTGATTAGCACTTTGAGCGTTAAGTTGTTGGAGTTTGAGCACATTATTGATTTGTATGCTAATGATGCTGACTTTAGTAATGTATATGCTGCATGTGAGAAAGTTACCTTCAGTAAGTTCTATAGACATAAGATGTATTTGTTTAGAGTAAATAAGCTTTGTATTCCTCAAGGATCTATAAAAGCATTACTTGTGAGCTCATGGGGGTGGTTTAATGGGACACTATGACATTCAAAAGACTTTTGATGTTTTAAATGAACATTTCTTTTGGCCACATATGAAAAGAGATGTTGAAAGAGTCTGTGCCTAGTGTATTTCCTATAGACAAGCTAAGTTTCGGGTTTTGCCCCATGGTAAGTATATGCCCTTAGAAATTCCTTGTGAATCTTGGACCAACATCTCTATGGATTTTATTCTTGGGTTACCTAGGTCCAAGAAGGGCCAAGATTGTATTCTTGTTATAGTTGACAGGTTTTTGAAAATGGCGCATTTCATTGCTTGCACCAAAACAGATGATACCACACACGTTGCAGACTTATTTTTTAGAGAGATTGTTCGCTTACATGGAGTGCCGAAGAGTATTATGTCAGATCATGATGCAAAATTTTTGAGCCATTTTTGGAAAACATTGTGGGGTAAGCTTGGAAAAAGTTGTTGTTTTCTACAACTTGCCATCCATAAACCGATGGACAGACTAAGGTAGTAAATCAAACTCTTGGTACATTGTTGTATGTTGTTATTGGTAAGAACTCTAGAATTTGGGAAGAATGTTTGCCTTTTGTGGAGTTTGCCTATAATCGTGTTGTTCATAGTACCACAGGTTATTTTCCTTTTGAACTTGTTTATGGTTTTAATCCCTTATCTCCTTTGGATTTAGTACCATTGTCTATACAAGACAGGGTTAATTTAGATGGGAAAAAGAAGGCTGAAGTGGTTAGGCAACTTCATGAGAAAGTTAGGCTTAACATTGAGAGAAAAACCAAACAATATGAAACACAAGCCAGCAAAGGTTGTAGGCATATCACCTTTGAACCTAGTGATTGGGTTTAGGTACATTTGTGGAAGGCTAGATTTCCCAAGCAAAGGAAATCAAAGTTGCAACCAAGGGGAGATGGTCCTTTCTAAGTGGTGGCAAGAGTCAATGATAATGCATATAAACTTGACTTGCCAGGTAAGTATAATGTAAGTGCAACATTTAATGTTTCTGACCTTTCTCCATTTCTCTTTGATGATGTAGATGTTGATTTGAGGACAAATCATTTTAAGGAGAGTGGGAATGATGGAAGCCATATTGTACCAGCTTAAATTAACAAAAGAGTTAATGCTTTGCAAAACCTTGGAGGACCAATGACAAGGGCAAGGTCAAAGAAAATAAAGGAAGCTCTCAACAACTTGTTGTGCAACATTTACTATCAGGAAGTTGCTAGGTACAAGTTAAGGATGATGGAGGCTTCACCAAGATTTGCGAATGTGTCATCTATGGAGGAATTTGAAAACCATGACCTTAGGAAGGAAGTTGGATTTGGGAGCCCATGTTTGGACATTTAAATGCGTTAGGCAAGGTCAAAGAAAATAAAGGAAGCTCTCAATAACTTGTTATGTGACATTTGCTATCAGGAAGTTGCTAGGTACAAGTTAAGGATAATGGAGGCTTCACCAAGACTTGCAAATGTGTCATTTGTAAAGGAATTTGAGAACCATGATCTTGGGAAGGAAGTTGGATTTGGGAGCCCATGTTTGGGCATTTAAATGCGTTATTTTCATAGGTTGTTATTATTATTATTTAATGAGTTGGACGAATTTCCTTAATAAACCCATTTTATTAGCATATAAAGAGGGTGGCTGGCAGATTGGATAAATTTCCTTAATAAGCTCATCTTATTAGCTAGGGTTTAGGAGAGTTAGCATATAAAAAGGGTGGTTAAAGGGGAGGACGACATATGATGAATGTATGAGCTATTTTTTTTGGTTCTTTGAGAACTAATTCTGAACTTTCATACTTGAGTGTGTTGGTTCAACAAAATTATCTTCTTCAACGTTTTTGTTGTTGGGAGTGGTGTCTGAATTTTTAAGTTTTGGTTCTTGGTTGTTTATAATCATTGGGTCAGAACTCCAAAATCCCTTAATCTTTGTTAGAATGATCCTATACTAATATTGGTGTTGGGTTCCGTTTACAAATATTCAGAGTTCATATCAGTTAGCACTTTGCATAATTTTTTTCCAAATAGCCTAATCAGAAGGTCAAGTCCATGTTGGAAATTCTTGATTACAAATGTACTTAGCACATAGCACTCTTATCCACAAAATATTAATTTCTGAGTTGACTAGATCAACCAACTTACTTTGATCCTCATACCTTTTTCCTTTTTACTCAAAGTAATGTGTTCCCGCAATGCAAGGTGTACTCTTCGTTGTTCTTTTGATGATTCCACAAAAATCTCAATTCATCTGATCTAATTTATCACACACAAAACATGGAAGCCATACTAATTGCATGTTATACCGAGGAATTGCAAAAGTTATGGATTTTTGTTAATGTTGCCCTGTAAGCCGTGCTTAATAATTTTAACTTCCAACCAGTCAACCATTTTCGAACTTTCTCAACCCCTATATGTAGGTTTAATGATTTGGCCATGGATAAGTGGTACACCAAGATATTTACCCAAGTCTCTCATTCCAAGTATGCTAGTTACCAACTTTCTTTCCCTGGCAGTTCGTTTATTGTATTATGTGATAAAATGAGCCTAGATTTACTATTGTTGTTTATTGCCCGAGGTAATACAAAATTGAAGTAATGCGTCTTTCTTAATCATTGCTTGCTCCTTTTTAGCCTAATCATCAGCAAAAAATAAGTGAGATATAAGAGGATCATTCCTTGAAGCATAAACTGGTTTTTACTATGAAGTATTGACTTGTCTTTAAATCAATAACAATAGCTTCTCCGTTCACAAAACAAACAAGTATGGCGACAATGAGTCATCTTGTTTAAGACTTGTTATAGGACAAAATTGAAAGTAGCTCTCCATTCCCAACATAGAGAGTGATGCTAATGAAACACAACTCATAATCAAAGAAATCCATTTATTTGGGAAACCAAAATCAACTAGAGTTTGTTTAAAGAACCTCCAACTCACTTGATCATGCATTTTCTTTAAATAAATTTTTGTCATCAATGTTCCTCCTTTTTCCTTTAATCGCCTACAAGAATGTCTTAGCTCTTGGGCTATTATAATATTTTCAGTAGTTTGTTTCCTAGGTATGAAACTACACTAATTTTCCACCTCTAAAGCATTTAACATAGGCTAATCCCATTTATTAGCACCTTTAAAATAAATTTGTAGAGAACATTATAGTGAGAGATTAGATGAAGAACTTTGGATGACTTGAGGAAAAGGACCACATATATTTGAGTTGCATTAATAGGCATAACTCCTATGGAAAAAAACAACACAAACTTTGCAACTTTATTCCCAAAAATGTTCCAATAGTTTTGAAAGAATATTAGTTGAAAACTATATGGTCTTGGTGCTTAATATGCACCTATTCCTTTAAAAACTTCCCATATTTCATTCTCTCCCATTAGAATTGACAACAACAAGGCATCATCATATGAGGGTATTTAGTGATGGTAGGTAGACTTGTTCCTTCATCTTCTAAATATGGAGCAAATAAAGCCTTAAAGTGTTTTAGAGCCAAGCTCTTTAGACTATTTTGGAGCTTGATATGCTACCCATTATAGTTCTTTAGGCATTCAATTTAATTCCTCTTTCATCAGACATTGCTAATGACATGAATATATTTTGTACATTTATCTCTTTCTATAATCCATTTGCTTCTTAACTTCTGAAACCGATGTAGTTCCTCTAGCTTCTTTGCTTCTTTGCCTCTAACTTTCACTGGACCCCCTCTATCCTTCCTAACACACATCGCTTCCTTCTACGAATACAACTAATATGTGCCAATTGCAAGACTATGTTGCTTCTTTAACTTCCTTAAATTCTATTATTACACCAATACTTGCACCATCCCAAGCTTTCCTTACAATGGTCTCAAATTCTTTGTGTAGTGTCCACACAACTTTAAACTTGAAAGGTTTGACTCTTGTCAAAGGGGCTAATCCTTGCATTTGTATGAAGATAGGGCAAAAATCCTAATATGTCCTAGGAGGATGCAACACCCAAGCCTTTAGGAATTCATATATCTGCTTTGTAGACACGATCCAATCTCACTTTCACAAGACCCACTCCTGTTATATGCCATTGCCATGTAAAACACAATCCACTAAATCCCAAATCTAACAAACTATCTATTTGGCTTTAAACATTTAAACACCTTAACAGTAAAGTAGGTCTAAGTTTAAACAACCATGGATATAAATAAATCATGCATATATAAATAATCATCAAAACCACCTATAAGCAGCCATGGTAGGTCTAAGTTTCCAAAGAATGTTTTGAGATCCACCCAAAGTTCTTACACGGCAAATTTGGAAGCAAAGGATTAACGAAGTCATTAAGGGCACTGTCTTTGATTTAGAAAGGCAAATAGGTCAGTGTTTTTGACTTGCATTAGAATTTTAATGTCATTATGCTAGCAATCATATTCACTTTTACATACCAACATATGGAACTAGATCAACTTCATAGGCCCTTTCTCCTAATGAGTGGGAAAAACAAAATGTGGATGGGAATTGTGTGGGAAACTTGTGATCATCTGTTGCTAGGGGTTTAGCTAGAGATGTTAATGGGAGATGGATTGAAGGTTTTTCACTTAACATGGGTAATAGTACGATCATTGTGATAAAACTTTGTGCCTTAAGAGAGGACCTTTTGCTTCGTTGGAGATTAGGAACAAGGAAAATTTTAGTAAATTTAGACTCAGAGTTTAGTGTAGTCTAATCAAGGAAAATAACGTTTCTCGACACTTTTAAGTAGTCGTCATTAAAGATTATCAACAACTGATTAAGAGAGATTGGAGCTATAAGATTACACATTCGTTTCATGAAGCTAATTAGTGAGTTGATCGTCTCGCGAAGCATGGCTACTCCTGTAAATTGGCATTGAAAATTTGGGTGTCTCTCCTAACTACACCAAGCATATACATGCAAGCTCCAGGATTTATTCTTATAACTAGATAGTTTTTAGGTTCTCTATTTTTTGATGTACCAGAAAAAAAAAAAATATATTTGTAAGCAACACTTGAGCAACAATAACAATAAAACAACCTTAATTGCATATTGGATTAAAATTGATTACATGTATCATTTTTTTTTATTATTATGAACCAAATTTAGTATAAAATCTAATTGTATTAAATCCTTCTTAACTAAAGATTCTCAATCCAACCTAGGTCATATTCCTTGTCTCCTCTCACCATATACCTAGATATGGTCACCCCTCTTAATTGGAGCAATTGTAAGTCTATGATAGACATATCCAGACTACTACAAGCATAATTCTCTCAATTTGTCTTGAATCGACACTACACCTACACCATCCTCTTTTCTTATTCAATTATTTCTAGAATGACCACAAATCCATCTAAAAATTATAAAATCCCATTATTGTAAAACTTAATGGGAATTTTATGGTCCCACAAAAGTCTAATGACACATTTACATTTTAGCTGTCCAACCCTGGTCTTAAAATTTCAAACAAAAAATACTTTTTTTTTTTAGTGGAATTGATTAACCTTTTTGCGTCAATAAAATTTACAAGTTTGTTATCACGAGAAGATCTAAAAGAAAAAAAGGAAAAACAAATAATATGACTTATGTCATGGCAATTTTAGTCAAATAAAGTATGTTGTGGTATCCATGAAACCATTCCCTGGAAATTTAGTTTCAAAGGAACACTTTAGAGCTTAGTTTAGTCCTTCTTATGTTATGGTTCAAGGCCTTAGATCTTAGAACACCTTCATGCCTAAGGGTTATAAATAACATGCAAAATGAAGGCTTAACAATCAAGCTCATGTTCACACGCTTCACCTATTAATGCAAGTATGAAAATGATCTTTGCTCGTGCAAAAATTTCTTTACACTAAATCCTCACCTAATCAGTATCATATCTATTTATCAACAGTTCCCAATTTATGATTTGGGGCAAAATTTAAGTAGTGAAATGAATGTCCTTCAAAATCAGCTAAGTTCTTCCTGTTGGTGGAAGCCCATGGAAGAGGAAATACAACAAATAGGACTTGTGTGTAGTTGCTCTCAACGGGGAGATGGTGATTACATTCAACTGATGTTTTCAAAGCTATTATTCAACATAATATATTTTATATCTTTAACCCCTTGATTATTTTATCTCATATTTCTTCTTACAGATTTTTATTGATTGTCACTAACAAAATTTATGATGAGAGAGTGATTATATTGAAGCGAAAGCAATTAAATGCTAAATACCAAGATACAGGCAAAAAATCAAAGGGATCAATTACCAAGGCAATAAACCATTGTACATGCCTCTTGCAACTGTGCCTAAACCTTCCCCCCCATAGAACAATTCAATCACAATACCTGAGCAGTACTTCAACCTACTTAGGAAAGCAGACAAAAAAAAAAAAAAGTATTTGTTTGTTATGAATTAGGTCGCACTGGTGTAAAAATATGGGACAACAAAATAGAGAAAGCTAGACGGAAAGAATAAATAGACGCACAAAGTTATGTGGTTTGGCTTATAACCTACGTCCATAGGCGACAACATGTCGAAAATATTTTTTACCAACAAATACGAGATATCACAGTATCACTCAAAAAAGCTCTTCAAAAACCGAAAAGTACAATACATTTGAGTTGACACCTAGTCTTTTTTTTTACAAATTGACAAATCTCACAACACAGCAAACATACGATAGTATAAGACTTAAAAACAAATGAACTATTTTTCTTTTAGTCCTTATTATAATTCTTGGTAATCATTTGCCAAAGAATGCCAATCACGAAGTATATATATTAGCTAATGCAAACAAAAGGACAAAATAAAACATATGATGACAAAATACAAAACACAATTGCCAAAAGAAAAAATTCAGCCAAATCTTAAAAAAAAAAAAAGCTTTCCAGGGCATGGCCCCACATTATCTTTATAGATGTCAAGATAAGACAACAAAATTCAAACTTTCACCCATGCATAATTTTCCAAAATTCCTTAAATGTTATGCGTGCATGAATAATTTTCCAAATCACTCATGCTTAGTCAAATACTCCAAAAATTCAAGGCACAACACTCCCACGTGTGTTTTAACAAACTTTCACCTTAACTTGAATTACATTAGGTGGCAATAAACAAAATTTCCTCTAAATGTCTTTTTCAAGGGTTGTTTGGTACCTCTTAATCTTTACTTGATCCAGTGGCAAGCTTGAACCTTACCATTTAAGTCTAATCATAATCTATTGACAAAGAAGACAAGACAATAGTAGCCTCACCTATGATGGTTGCATCTTGCAGCACATAAAGACCTCCAATTTCATTGAGTTTCATGCTCTTTATAACTCTAAAAACTCTATTTTGTGTTGTAATTTCATACCCAATAGCGTCAAGGTTACCCGGAGAGATAAAATTCCTTTTTAGGTTCGAAACATGCTATACATCATATAGTGTTCTTAATGCGTCCTATAAAAAATCATGATATGGATGGTACCTTTCCCAGCAATAAAACAAGTTGAATTGTTCTCCATAAATACAACTCCACTTCCAACTGATTTATAAGTGGAGAACCGCTTATTATTAGGAGTCATATGATAAGAACAGCTAGAATATAGTATCCACTCAAATTTGAATCTTTTTTTGTCATCATTAATAACAAAGAGAACATCAATACTAGACTCATCTTTTACAAAACTAGCCTCTCTAAAGTTGTTTCCATTTTACCACTTGTTTCTGAGTGTATTACAGTCAGACTTGATGTGTCCCTTCCTTGACAATAATTGCAAGTCAAATTTTTTATATTTAGATTTTGACATAGACTTGTAAATGTCACCGCTAGAACTTACTTCTTCAAACTTCCCTCTCGCGACTAATGAATCTAGTGGATCGTCAAATTTCTCACCAGATAATCCGGGATCAAGAAGTTCCTGGGACAAACAAGTTGCTTTGACATCCGTAGGAGCGATGGTCTATTTATGAAGTCTCTAAGAAATTTTAGTAAGAAGGACAAAATAAACATATAAACCTTAGGGCTTTATCTTTGTCTTCGATCTTGATATCTATATATTTGAGTTCTATGATAATGGAATTGAACTCATCGAGATGAGACTTGATTAGTATGCCTTTTTCTCATACGAAGCTTCAGGTGCAGTCTATTAGTGAGAGATTTAGTCATCTACAAAGACTAATTCTTCCACAATCCCAGAGTCATGTTTTGTTTGATGACTTTGTGCAAAAGTTCGTTGGCCAAGCACAATTGAATTGTAGCGAGGGCTTTTGCATTCATTTCATTTTTCTGATCACTGATCAGAGTCTCTAATAGACAACTTGATTGAACTTTGTGCATAAGTTTGTTATGAAATAGGTCGCACTAACGCAAAAATATAAGACGAAAAAATAGAGAAGACTAGAAAGAAAGAATAAATGGACGCACAAAATTACGTGGTTCGTCTTACAGCCTACGTCTACAAACAAATACGGATTGGGAATATTTATTATTAAAAATACTTATTACCAAATAAATAAGAAATATTACTATGTCACTCAAAAAGGCTCACAAATATTGGAAAGTCCAAGACACTCGCTTTTTTCGCACAAATTCGAGGCACGTTAAAGAAAGAATTCAACCAAATCCTTCAAAAAAAAAAAAACGTT
The DNA here is from genome assembly GCA_023213295.1 of Bruguiera hainesii. Classification (NCBI taxonomy): domain Eukaryota; kingdom Viridiplantae; phylum Streptophyta; class Magnoliopsida; order Malpighiales; family Rhizophoraceae; genus Bruguiera; species Bruguiera hainesii. The sequence continues at coordinate 9,680,914 of JAHOYR010000015.1, read as the reverse complement.
TTGCATGTTATGGCCCTACATTATCTTTATGGATATCAAGATAAGACAACAAAGTTTAGCTCTATTCTTTTTCTTGCCAGAACCTTCGCCAGATGCCTTAACTGCTATGCATGCGTCAATAACTTTTGAGATCATGCATGTGTCACGGGCCTATAAATTTACTGTGTCCTACCCTTGTAGCCTTAAGAATACTTCACAAGCAACCTTCTCACACTCAACTCACAAGAACTTTTTTGCAGATTAATTTTAAAAATATATTCCATTTGAAAATTGAGAGTGTGTACAAATAAGGGGTATGAGGTCCCCTTTTATACAAGTTTTAGACAAGTTATAACCGTTAGATCCCTCTTTAATTTAAGGGTGGATATTACATCCTTTTGACTTCCTATGTACATACATTTTTCAATATTTATTACATATCTTATTCCAATGTATTTACCTTCCCTACAAGTGTTTACATTTAACGTATTGTTCATCCCTAAGTATAAAGAACTGTGACATTCTCCTTCACCTAATCAGACGATGTCTTAGTCGCTTCTTCAATATGGTAGGTGTCAATCTCCCATTTGAACTGCCAAAGAGTTTCAGCAAGTTCCTAACTTGCTTCGCTTTACGAAAGTCCCTTTTATCGGATAAAGTATTTATACCTCAGCATATAATACCATTTTCATATGACCCGATTTGTCACAATGGATTCAACTTCTCGGTCATATGAAGTTTTGCTCCAAGTGGTGCTTGCTGTGACTCCCCTCGATCTGGATCTCCTTCGTCTTTGTGGTAAGGTTTAAGTATACTCATATGGAAAACTGAATGTACCTTTAATTTTGGTGGCAGCTCTAACTTGTATGCGACCTTCCCGATCCATTGTATCACCTAAAATGGCCCTTCGTAGTGATGAATCAACCCCTTGTGCACATCTTTATACTGAAGAATGACGTGTAGTTTGGCTAACACTAAGTCCCTGATTTGGAACTACACATGTTGTCTCTTTTTATCAACTCACTTCTTCATGCGTTTTGAGGCTTGACGTAGACATACATGCCTTTGCCAAGTTTGCTTGTTCCTGCCAATCCTTGGCAAACTTATATGCAGGTGGGCTATTCCTTTGATAGCCCAATGCAAATACACTTAGAGTTTGTGGTTGCTGGCCATTCACGATCTTGAATGGACTCTGGTCGGTAGACTCACTTCACTATAAGTTGTAAAAGAATTGGGCTACGTCGATCAACTTTTCCCAATTTGTTTGCATTATACTCACATAGTGCTGACGATAAATCTCCAAGAGTGCATTAATGCACTCAGTTTGACTGTCAGTTTAGGGTTGTAAGCTTGTAGAGAGATTCAACTCCGACCCCAGTAGCTTGAACAATTTAGACCAAAAACACCTTGTGAATCGAGGATCTCTATCACTCACAATGGTTTGTGGGACTCCCCAAGTACTTTGCCACATGCTTTATGAATAACTTGGCTGCCTCCTCAGTTAGGCAATCCTTAGTTGTTGGCACAAATGTTGCTTACTTGGAGAATCTATCCATCATGACTATAAGAATCTGACATCCCTTAGACCTAGGCAGGTTTACTATGAAGTCTATGGAAACACTTTCCCATAGACGAGTTGGGATAGGAAGTGGCTCTACCAATCCTAGTGATGAACATTGTTCAAGTTTGTCTTATTGGCAAACAAGACAGGTCTTTACATAGGTTTTAACATCATCCCGCATTTGAGACTAGTAGTATTGATCTTCGACAAAGGCTAAGGTGTGGTTGATTCCTAGATGACCTGCCCACTTCGAATTATGGTACTCGCGCAACACTTCTTTCCTTAACTTTCCATGAAGTGGCACATATAGTCGTCACCCTTTTCTGTATAACAAACTGTCCTCGCACTAAAACCACCAAGTCTTACCCTCTTGCGCATATCTAATGAGGACTTGAGCCTTTTGGTCATGTTTGAGCCCCTCCTTGATGCGGTCGATCCATGGATAGCTAGGTTGACTCATTGTGTTCGCTAGCCCCATCTTTCGGCTAAGAGAATCGGCTACGGAGTTAGCCTTTCCTGGCTTGTATTCCATCACATAGTCGAACTCTATTAGGAAATCTTACCATTGAGCTTGCTTCGGACTCAGCTTTCTCTGAATTTGAAAATAACTCGTGGCCACATTGTCCATCCTTACAATGAACTTAGACCCCAGGAGCTAATGCCTCCACGTTTGTAGGTAATGGACCACTGTAGTCATTTCCTTTTCTTAAATGGTATACCGTCACTCGGTATCGTTCAACTTCCGTGACTTATATATCACTGGATGTCCTTCCTGCATAAGGACACTATGATAAGAGTTTGAACCCTAACTCCACCACAAAAGTTAGCTCAAGAATAGAGGGTTGACCCAACCCTTATAAACAGCCCAAAGACCCCCTTAGGAACTGATGTGGGACACATCATTCCCGACCCCTTTAAACTGCACGTCCCCGTGCTGTCTCATTGGCACGGTGGTGGCAGGGAACCTTTGTACATGCGCCCACCAACCCTCTGAGGTTTGGCTCTGATACCACCTGATAAGAGTTTGAACCCTAACTCCACCACAAAAGCTAGCTCAAGAATAGAGGGTTGACCCAACCCTTATAAACAGCCCAAAGACCCCCTCAGGAACTGATGTGGGACACATCACACTACCAATAGCAAAATCTGAAGTATCAATTTCTAATTCAAAAGGCTTAGTGTGATCAGGCAACACCAGCACTGGCTCCTCAGTCATGGCTTGATTCAACTGATCAAACGCCTTCTGGCATCGATCCATCCATTCCCAAGGTTTCTCTTTCTTTAACATGTCCATAAGTGGTACAATAATGTTTGAGTAGTTCCGAATGAAATGTTGGTAGTAGTTGGTGAGACCAAGGAATGATCTCAACTCTGTCACTTTCGTCGGTGGCTCCCATTCAACGATGGCTTGGATCTTTGCTGCTTCCATATGTACTTGTCCTCCCCTGACAATATGCCCCAAAAATGGCACTTCCTTTTGGGCAAAGGTACATTTCTCGCGCTTGACATAGAAGTCATTTTTGCACAAGACTTGGAAAACTTGTCTAAGGTGCTCGATGTGCTCTTCGAGCATTTGACTATACACTACAATATCATCAAGGTAAACTACTATAAACTGATCTAGTAACGGGTGCAATACCTTGTTCATAAGAGTGCAGAATGTGGTTGGAGCATTGGTTAGGCCGAATAGCATGACGAGAAACTTATATGTACTATAACGAGTCACACAGGTTATCTTTGACTCGTCCCCTTTGACAATCTGAACTTGATAGTACCTTGAATAGAGATCAAGTTTGGTAAACCATTGTGCACCTCTAAGTTGATCGAAGAGATCCGTAATAAGTGAGATCGGGTACTTATTCTTGATGGTTAATTTGTTCAATGCTCAGTAATCTATATACACATCCGAAGTGTCCCATCATGTTTCTTCTGGAATAGGATAGGCACACCGAACGAAGCCTTAGATGGCCGAATATACCCTGCAGTGAGTGGCTCCTTTAACTATTTCCTTAATTCTTCCCATTCAGGGGGTGTCATGTGATATGGGGTCATGATGGGCGGTCGAGAATCAGGCACCTGCTCGATTTGATGATCCACTTCTCTACCAGGTGGAAGCTTCTTGGGCAACTTAGGAGGCATCACGTCCTTGAACGAATCGAGGACTTGGCTCACTTCTGTTGGGACTTTGCTCCCTTTTTTCTTGTTATCCTCGATTTTCAGGGTTGCTAGGATGGTCATCTCACCCTTCTTCACCTCTTTGTTGAGTTGTATTGTCGAAATCATCTTTCAATCACGGTTTGACTTACAATGAACCAGAATCACGCATTGGTACCGTTTGTCCAACACACAAAGACACTTGGCAAAGGGTAATATCACCGCATGGATCTTATCTAGAAATTTCAATCTTATGACAAAGTCATAATCATTAAAAGGAATTACCTTAAAGGTCTCCCAGCTTCTCTATTGCCCAATCTGCAGCTCCACATCCCTAGCAACCCCAACGGTAGGGACTTATTGAGAGTTGACAGTCTTAAGCCACCCGGCTTCTTTCTCAACTCGAAGGTTAAGTTTCTTGGCAGCTTCTTCTGATATAAAAAGATCGAATGCCCCAGTATCCACGAGCGCACTCACCGTGGTTTCTCCAATTTTCACATCTACAAATATAAGTCCTTTTGGCTCCTTCGCCTTCTTGGACTTGATTGAGTTAAGGATCCATAACGAATCTAATTGTGCCTCCTCTTTTGGCTTGTCTTCTTTACAAAAGGTAACTAGTTGGGCCTTGTTCGAGCAATCTCGCACCATATGTGGACCAACATAAAAGTAACACTTGTAAGTATATACCTTCTTGTGACCTCCATTATTGGATTCTGCATGGGCTTTTGAAGGGCTAGCCAGCGGTCTTCCTCCTTTTGCGCGATTGAATCTACCTTGGTCTCCCCCATTATTGGCCTTATCCTTTAGACATGAGTCAAACTAGGAAGTGGAAGGTGTCCTGTATTTTACGAGACATTTAGCCACCGTAATGGTTGTTGTAAGGTTTCCCACTTGGAACCACTTTAACTCCTGTTTGATCTATGGCTTGAGACCACTCATGAACTGGTGGTACACCTTTGTCTCATTCATTGAAGGGATTTGGAGCAGCAACTCCTAAAATTGCTTTATATAATCGCATACTGCACCCTTCTGCTCAAGGTGCTTTAGCTCGTCACGAGCTTCTTCCTCTACATATTCGGGATAGTAATTCCATTGGAACTCCTTGATGAACTTATCCTAGGTTGTGATAAGATCTCCATACCTATCATCTGACCAACAACACCACCACAACAAAGTATTATTAACTAAGTACATAGATGCAGTATTTACCCACAATTGGCTGTTGTTAATCCCTATGGCTTGGAAGTATTATTCCGTGTACCATAGGAAGTTGTCCACATCCTTGGCCTCCCAAGAACCCTTGAACTCCTTTGGCTTGAGTGCATTTATACGTGGTCCTTGCATAGTGATCACCCCATTCACGCATGCTGCCTCTGATTCTACGAGTTTTCCCTTGAGCTCCGCAATCTCCGTGCGTATAGCCACCATCATGGTCTCCAAAGACTCATCCCGCTGATGGAGTTCTGCCCTTAAGGTCCCTAACAACTCTCCTCAAAGTTCTCTCATGTTGACTTTGAGCTCCTACATCTTGACCACGAGCTCCTTCCCTTTGGCATCTACACCTTTGATGGACTGGGTCAGGTCATCAACCGAACCTTAGACATCAGTGACAAACGATTCAATCTTTGTCATACGATGTGTTAGGTCCCTTACTGGATCCCTCGAACTTGAAATAGCATGATTCTTCTTCCTCTTGATAGCACCTTTATCAGCCTTCCTCTCATGATCATCGTGATCATCACCCATGATGAGCGCTTCATCAGAACGTGGATTTGCCACAGTGCTTAGAATGAACCAAGCTCTGATACCAACTATCACAGGCCTATGAATTTATCACATCCTACCCATGTGGCCTTGAGAATACTTCCTAAGCAGCCTTCTCACACTCAACTCATAAGAACCTTTTTAGAGATTAATTTTAGAAGTATATTCCACTTGAAAATTGAGAGTGTGTACAAATAAGGGGTAAGAGGTCCCCTTTTATACACATTTTGGACAAGCTATAATTATTAGATCCCTCCTTAATCTAAGGGTGGATATTACATCCTTTCGACTTCCTATGTATATACATTTTCTGACATTTATTACATGTCTAGTTCCAATGTATTTACCTTCCCTAAAAGTGTTTACATTCAACGTATTGTCCATCCCTAGGTACAAAGAACTGTGACACATGCATATTCAAATAATCTTACAATTCAGCGCGTAATACTCTCACATGTATTTTAACACTAACAAATATATTAATAGGAAAGAACTGAATCAATAGTGCAAATATATTATTACAACCATCAGGAATGATAACTAAGATGACTGTAGGCCTTGCAAAAGATATACTTCAATTTTGCTTTGCCTAAAAAAAATACTTGTCATCCTAAATGATAAAGCATTGCACTTCATTAAGTTTTCTACAACAAACACACACTTGCCCTAAAACCCAAATTTCAAGACCTTCCTAATTTTTCCATTAGGATTTTGCTTGAAATAAATTCTTTTTCAATAGGAAAAGCACCCATTGGGTAATCTATTGATGCAATGGAAAGATTCTCTATATGCTTATGACATGAAACAAGAGGGAACATTCACCACCATGTCTTCCTAATTTGTTTTTCATGGACAAAGGATATCACCAATTTAAACATGAAGTATGCCACCAGCTTGAGTATGATCGATAAGATTAGAATCCCAAAATAATCTCTTGCTTTACTAATTAACTAAAATGCATATGACATGACATAAAGGAAGCAATCTCTCCTTGGGACTAAAAGGCAACTGCAAACTTTTAGTGGATATAATTTTGAGAAAAAGAAAATTGGTTTAACTCTATCTTTAAGGAAAGTAATTTGTACAAACATAGGTGCAACATAAGGCAAAATTTGTCGTACAAATTATTTTTATTGATAATACAAATATATCCAACAATTCAGAAAAAGGAAGTGTCTACAACAAATGAAATGAAAGACATGATTGTTAAAGGTGTCACTAGTAATAGCAACTAATTTACATTGCATTTACAGTTGCTAGTGTTGCAACTATTGCAATTAGCCTGTTAGGCAAGTGGTAATAGTATATAATGAACAATAATAATAAGGTAATTTGCATGACTCATCACTAAACTCATAACTTAATTTTTTAAATATCAACCAATTTTAATTTGTTACAATTAAATGACCCATATTCAATTTTGTTTTAATTTAATCATATTGTAACTCTATTAAATTAAAAATTATAAAATTAATTGACTAAAGATACTTTTTTATACAATTGAGTCAATTACATTTACTTTTGTTTAATTAACATATTCGTATACTAAAATTATTTAGATCATTCCTAATTACTTAGTGCAATGATAATGAAGATAATTAAAGCATACAAAATATATAAGTTCACTCAAATATTAATAAAAATGTATCCTTTTAAAACTTTGGAATTCTAAAAATTTTTCAAAAATGTAAGGAAAAAGTTTTCTATTTTTTTAATTTATTATTATTGTTGTTACATTGTGTTATTTGGAATAATCTAAATAGTTTTGGCATATGAACATGTTAATTAAAGAAAAGTGAATGTAACTGATTCAATTACAAAGAAAAAAATGTATTTTTTAGTTGATTAATTTTATAATTTTTAATGTCATAGTATCTTAATGATTATATTAAAACAAAATTGAAGTTTAATAGTTTAAATGTAACAAATTAAAATTTAGTAATGAATTATATAATTTATCCTAGTAGGGTAATTTACATGACAATAATACAACAAATGCTTTTATAGTAATAATAGTAGAAAAAGGTGAGTGATTTATGAATTTGGAACACCTTAAATGAGATTAATTGAATTATGTTTTATTTAGGGAAATTTATATCCCACACCACTTAAAAAGGTTGTGTTAATAAGTTGCACCTCTAATTTTAAATTGTTACATTGTGCACCCCATTACTAACTAGAGTTAGTTGAAATAGATTGAAAGAGTGAAACATTTTTTCTTCATAATCTAGCTATTATAAGTTGATAGCGATTTCTTTTCCTCTCCATTGACCATAATGGATTTTGGTAGCAAATGTCTAATCATCTAAACTTAACATAATTGGAACAATTAATGGCTTAATTCATTCATTATTAACAAATAGTCTTTGTCCATAATTAAACCATTTGACTTCACACAACCAATTATAAACATAAATAACAAATGTGTTATACAATTAATGGACCTTGCAATAACCAACTTACTACAGCTGAAACATGATTCTCCATTTTCCATTAACACTGGTACACAACAAAATATTAATCAAAAGAATACAAATACATGGTACACAAATACATGACATCAATTTGTACTTACCCCTCAAAAATGCATTTATTCCAACAATCTTTTGTTCTTCCTTTTAAGCTCAATATAACTAGATAACACGTTACTAATTTCTTACCTAAAATGTCAATCTTTCTCTTCTTGGACTTAATGTCCTTTTTTAGATGCTTATCCAAGTTGAATGAAGGGTATTTTCATCTCTTATTCCCAACAAATCTTGCCTCTAATTCCATCATTTTGCTTTAGAGTAACCTAATAACCCCTTTATAAACCATGCAAACTTTTGGCTTGTAGCACCTAAAGAATTTACAATCATCTTACTTTAAAAATCAACAATCCAAAAATCTTCTTCCTAGATTATTTTAACTCTAAGATGTGCAAATATGGGTCAATACACCATGCTTACAAAAGATTTGATCTATTCCTAAACTTGTTTGTGAAGATAATGGCTCACTACTAAATTCACCACTTCTTATGGCCTTTATTGTTCTAATTACAAAGATTTATCTTCACCTAATCATAGGAGAGTAGGTATAACTAAATTTTGGGAAGAACACTGGGCAAAAGTAAGAATGTGATAAATATGAAAAAGGAAGTTCTAGAAACAATTAAGGTTTCTTATTTTGGTTCTTCTTCATTCTGGATTGATGACATTGAAGTTAGATTTATGATATTGGCCTTTTCATTTATTATAATATTAATTTATAATTATAAATTATTACAAATTTACAAGTTTTATAAGAGTTAAAGAAGTTAATTAACGTTTGGGCTTACATGGCTCGATTTAATAATTAGTTAAAATTGTTATAAAAAAATTCCTATAATACTAAACTATTGCTTTTTAAATGTTAGACTAGATTTGATATAACACATAAATATACAGATAAAATTGTATATTAGCATTTAAGATAATGCATTTTTGCCCTTTTTTTATATATCAATCTATTAGGGTGTAAAAAATTTGAAATCCCTCTCCTTCACACACATACGAAGGCAACTAAGAACCCTAAACTCCTCCTACATATTCAATCTATCCCTCTTCTTCACATTGAAGTGATCATTTCAATTTTTTTCACAAATCCAATCCAATTTGTTCAATGCCCTTTTTGTTATTTCTTGAAGTGAAAATTTCTAGGCTTCAAATAATCATTATATGAGAAATTAGAGCCAATTGTTGTCTCCTTATTTAGAAGCAAAACACTTAAGTTTTTGTTAAATGTTTGTTTAAAGTCTTAATAAGTATGAAATTTTGGTTTAAAATTCAAATAATGCCTACTAATTTTGCTTTTTATTATGAGTTAGGGTTTAGAGACTTACCACCCTTTTTCTTCACAATTCAACTTCTCTTTACCTTTATGTTTTTCTCTTAAACATACTTATTATTTGTTTGTTCATATGAATTTTTTATCAACTTTTGATTGTCTATTCACATTTCATGCCTATTTTTACTTGTTTGTTCTAATTTGTTCCAATGATTTGAAAAAAGGTCTAAAAAATTCACTTAAAGTTGTTCCTCATCTCTAAATGGGCTTTCTGTTTCAATGTTCTTGGAAAAGAAAACATTAAAATGGCATATCTTTTATTACATTAGTATTGGACATAAAGGTAAAAGAAAGCAATTTGTTTCTGTCTTGGTCACACAAGTGTAGCAATATAAGTCCTATAAAAGATGAGTTTGCTTTTATGTTGTGCACAAAAAGATGTTTACCTTGATATATTCTCATATTTGGGTTTTAGGCATTTTTACATCCAACAAGGTCAAAGATCAATGTCGACTCTCATTTTTTATCTCTTTAGTCATTAAATTAACACTTATTTCTTTTAGTTATTTTCCACTCTTGTGGTTCCATACATAATTAGTGTAAACTTCTAAAATATCTCTTTTAATTAACATTACGATAAACATAGTCACTAAAGGATTTCTAATAATGTGCTTAAACTTTCTATAACATATCTAAATACCTTTGTCAAATAAGTGATTTCAATTGAAAATGATTTAATTAATAGGTTTTTACTTGTACATATTTTTTTTCTCATGCTAGCAACATAATAAAAAGAGAAAAAGGCATTACCACAAACATATTTTAGATCATGATTCTTGTAATTTGCCCCATTATTTTTATCTTTATTTTTACAAACTCTAATGTTAGAGGTAATTGTGATCCATTACGAGGGGAAGGAGGAATATATAGATGTATTCGACCCTAATAAAGTGTCATACTTTCACTTTTACATGCATACAAGAAGTTGTTTGATGTGAAGACTAAGGGTTTCAAGTTAACTATTACAAATTATGTGAAGATATGTTGGGAGGGAGATTATCCTAGAATGGTGTGTGAAATGAAAACTATGGAGCATCACATTTATGTAGTTGTCAACTCTCATGATAGAACACTGCCCTATGGTTGAAAATTTAGGTATTTTTTGTATGTTGATGAGGGTTTTGTGATCCCATTGCTTGGGTATAGTAGTTTGCCTAATTGTAATACACATGTGCCTAATATGCCTGTAAGTGGTATGGGTAGTTGTGATGTGCCTATGACTAATATGTCTACAAGTGATTTTCCTAGTAGTGATGTGCATGTGATAAATATATTTGATATGCACAAAGTCAACCTAGTGCAACCTAAAGTGAACACATGCTTAGTTTAAACAAATGGCAAAAAAAAGCATATCATAATCTACTAAGCATACTTGTAGCCCCCCTATTTTGCCCTCAAACATGTTACAACGTATTACAACACTTAGAAAAGGTCAAAATATTAAAATGAGTGGCAATAAAAGGAAGAGAACCTATGTCATATAATAAGAAATCAACAATTAATATTCGTAAAAGGGTCAAATCAATTAATCATGTCACTCAAGACTCACGAAGAACAATGTAGTAGAGATGATGAAAATAATGATCATGATTAAGGTATATGGATTTCAACATACCACAATTAAATCTAATTTAGTTGATAATTATAGAGACTACCTTAAAAGTTGCAAATTAGGGGGCTTTAAGGAGTTGAGTGACACTGATATGAATAATAGTGGGGAAATTTTAAGGGAGAAAATCTTACATTACAAAGTAAACCTAACCTTGGGAATGAAATTCAAAAAGTTCAACTATAAAGGAAATGAAAAAGTTGAATTGGAAGAAAATCATATCCTCACATATGTGTACAACTTTATAAAGAAATTGCATAGATACAATATGTAGAAAAGGGTTAACATTTATTACATAAAGAATTATAAAGATATAGTTGCAACCAAATGCATAGCAGAGTAATGTCATTTCTACATTTGGGCTTCAAAGTTATGAAATAGTAAAACTTTCATGATAAGGAAATTTACAAAGCATATATGTTAAAATATACCAAGTAAGTGGGGTGTTTGCTGAAGAAATAATTATTATCCTCCTTTGAGGAAAGAAGGTTAATTATGAAACAAGTAATGACTTTGCTTAAAGTTATTAAAAGTTTTTTTTTTTTTATGAAAATGAGCCCTATTGGATGAAGTTGTGGAGGGCCAAAAGGCTTGCTAAGGGGTTAATTAAAGATTCCTTCAAAAAACTACAAAGATAGAAAGACCTTCTAAAAGAAACTACCTTTGGGACAATAATGGAGTTTGATTATGTAGAAAGTAATGGATACTGTTTCTGATATTTTCCTAAATGTAGCCCATAGAAAATGTGTAAGGCATATCTATGTCAACATTAGATTTTATTAGCTAGACAATGAGTTGAAAGATCTTTTTTAGAGGGCATGTAAGGCTTATTCTTTCACTAAGTATACCAAGGCATCAGTAAAGATGGATAAAACTTCCAAAACCAATGAAGCAAGCATATGGTTGAAAGAAATTCCATTTAATCTATGGTATAGGTGGATGTATAATTTATTTGTCAAAATTGATCATACAACCAATAACATGACAAGATCTTTTAACCATTAGATTTGGAAATTTGAAGGCAAGCCATTCCAACACTTTTAAAGAGTATTAGGGTGAAGTTAATGGCAAGATTGCATACAAGATAACAAAGGCTACCAATTAGAATGGAAAAATGACACTAAATATTTATAGTTAAAAAATGTTTCATCTAATGCAAGGTTGTATAGGTACACTCTGCAAGCAACGATAAGTTTGAAGTGCAAGATAAAGTAAAGATATTTTATATAAATTTTGCTAAGAAGACTTGTAGTTGTAGAGAGTAGATGGTATCTAGAATTTTATGCATATATGTTACATATTTCATAGGATACATATAAAGCAAGCTAGATGACTCTTATGATGAATACTTTAGTTTGGAAAAATATTTAGCAACTCATAGGCATGTCATTCACCTTTTGTATAAGGCTAATTTAGATCTATCTAAAATAAATGTTGAATTATAACCATTAAAGTTAAGGGGATTGTTTAAAAGACCAAAAAAGCATAAGATAAGGGAGAAAAAAAAAGGCAATACAAGGAATAATTAGGAAAATGTCTAATATTGATAAGTGTAAGTGCTTAAAGTTTAGACACAATTTAAGAACTTGTCATATGGTAACATTTAATTAAAATGCATTGTATGACTTTGCATTCTTATTAATGTAATTATTGTTGATTTTAATTTGACTTTTTTTTGCTATGTGATAGAATATGTCTATGGATGAAACACCTAGTTGTAATGATGAAGGCACTAGCCAAATACTAAAAACCATAAAAAGGAAGACCCTATCCATACTGTTTAGCATAATGGTGCAATTCCAAGTAATAAGAAAGAAGGTAGATTACTTCATATCTTATTTTTTAAAGTGGCTACATATAGTATATGTTTGTATTTCACATGCAATCCATAATATGACTTTATCTCAAGCCAAAAAGAGATAAGTAAAAAGGAATGATATTGATCAATCTTAAGTTGTATCCTCTTGAGTTTAAGTATAACTAATGATATAGTTGTTGCCTTTTGTATTTATTGTGAACTTTAGTCACTTTTGAACTAATAATATGATTATTTTGTGTATTGATGGTTCTTTGCCATGTAAATCAAATAAACAAATTGATTTCACTTACTAAGAAGGAGTATAATTATTATGATAATAGTAATATAGAGAATTATATTAATATGACAAGTAGCTATATATTTACACTTTGCCTAGTTCTTCAATCTTGTAAACTTTAACTAGAATCCTTTTATTTTCACTTCTTGTAATGAATCTTTGAAATTATGGCTATTAATTCCCCTTAAGTTGTTTTGCGTTCAAAGTTATCATCAATTACTTCATTTATAGGTAAGCACTATCTAGTGAAACTAGATTCATATATTGTTTAATGTATATCAATGGTATTGTTGTTACCTTTTGTTTTTATTGTGAACTTTTATTCACTTTTGGAACTTATGACATGATTATTTTATGAATTGATGGTTCTCTATCACGTAAATCAAATGGACAAATTTATTTCACTTACTAAGCAAGAGTATAATTATTAGGATATATATTAATATAGAAAATTGTATTAATATGACAAGTAGTTACTTCTTTACACTTGCTAGTTCTTCAATCTTATGAACTTTAATTAGAATCTTTTTACTTTCACTTCTTGTACATTAAATCTTTAAAATTATGGTTATTAATTCTCTTTGAATTGTTTTACATTCAAAGTTATTATCAATGACTTCATTTATATGTAAACACTACCCAATAAAACTAGATTCCCATATTTTTTAATCACAATAGTAGCATAACTTGTTCTTGTTATGCTATGATTCTAAAACTTTTACTCATATTCTATTGTTGCATAAGTTGCATTTTTTGTTTTTAGTCCTTAACTTATCATGTTAACACTTGAAGTAGAGTTTTTGTTTTTGTTTTTTTTTTATTGCTAGTTTTGTATTATGAGCTTTATTCCAGGATTTCTCATCTATGTTTGGTTTTGGCTAGGTGAAATACTTGAGTGTTGTGAGCAATAACATTGGTGGCTAGGTGTTTAAGGATGCTGGTTTATTGGGATTTGACTAAGCAATAGTTAATGAGAAGAGAAAAGGATGGACATTTTAGCTTTGTCATTGGTTTACAATCCTCTCTCTTAAAATAATGTGGAGTTTGCAACACTCACTTTAACTTCAAATGTTTATTTCTCAATTTATTATGTATTAAGGATGATTTAGTATATATATAATATTTGTAATTACATTTCAACAATTATATCATATTTTGTACAATAAATTGTTTAAGTTATTGTCAAGTTTAAACAATAAGTGCACAATGTAATAATTTACATTTAGTGATGAGGCTCATTACTATACCTTTTTTATAGATTAATTTGCTATTCTTTTTTCATATATTGATTATAGTACTTGATCTTAGTAGGGCTCATTATGAAATAAACAATAGTGTTATTTTTAATAAAAATTAACATTCTTGGGCTAAATGCCTCGACCAATAAAAAAAAAAAGGAAATTATAAGCATTCCCTATTTATTTGGCAAAAGTCATATTTAATAATGGATGTGAAAAGACAATTTTGTAACAAAAGAAACAAAAATTTCCAAGTAAACTCCCATTAGGTTTCTATCTTTTATTGTGGTTATTTCTAAAAATTTTAATTCCTTTTTCTTTCGAACATATATCCCTTGACTTTATATTCTATTGGTTCCTTGTTTAGCATTCTGACATAAGTGTATCCATTAATTTATCACTAGAATCAAAAGAATAAATCATCAAAACACTATCTAATATTCTTAATTAATCTTTTTTTTTTTGGGTAGAAACAAAAGACTAAAAATACAAACTATTCTTAAACTTTGTTGTCCCTTTAGGTTAATTATGGACTCAAAAAATTAATTACTTGTTATAAAAATATTTATTATACAATTGTGCAATAAAAAAAAAACTATACTTAAGGACTATATTATTTAAGAGAAAATAACATAAATTATTAGTAAAGATATATTTAAAATGAAAAAAAAAACTCAAGTAAATAAGCAAAAAGAAGAGATTCCAAAAAACATACAAAAATGTATGAGTGGACGAAAAAAGAAAATAATTTCAAATTAAAAAAAAGATAAAAACTATTTACTAAAGATTTTGTTTTTATAAAAAAACTAATTGTTGTGGAAAAAAAAAAGAAAAAATAACATAAATTTATAAGAGATTTGTTAAAAAATAAAAAAAGTTATATTAAATTTCAATTTTGACTCTTTAATAATAAATGATGATTTAAAGATTTATTTTTGAAATCTTTCAAGTAAGGTTGAAATCACCACCTCTTAGACTACAAGGAGAAGGGGGAATTAGAGCTGGACTTCAATTCCTCTTCAGACGTGTCGCACGGCATATTTTGTGGGTTGGGCCTTTTTTCCGTTTTTTTGCTTTCTCCCAATTCTTTTTTTTTCTTTTCTTTTCTCCCCCCACTTCTTTTTTTTTTTCAATTTATCTCTCCTTTTGTTTTCAATTTATGACAAAAAAAAAAAAGGAGTTTCTTCTTTAGCTCTTTCTTTGAGCCCTAAGATATTCCTTCTCGTTCCTTTATCGGACCGTCAAAAGTTAGAACATCGGGGTCGATGATGAGTGGATCCTACAAGTACACTGCTTGACTGACTAGAAGAAGAAGAAGGATTTGCTTGCTTCTTGCTGGTCTATTCTGGTATCGGGCAGACGACTATTTTTGCCCCTCTTTTCTTGGATACCTTTCCCTTTTAACAACGTTGCCATTTTCCATATGCCTCTTATCCTTTTTTTTTTTTTTTTTTTTTAAACCTTCGTTTCAAGCCTTTAATCGTCTGAATTTAACTACGCTGTTTTATGGTTGGTTACTTAATTAGACCTTTTTTCCCGTCTTGTTAAAGTTGTTTCTTCTTGTTTTTTTTTGTGTATAATGAAATTGGCTGTCACTCTTTTTTTTTGGTTTCTTTGGCTTGTTGCAGAGGCATTTGATCCACCCACACTCGATGGACCAGGCAAGCTATTCGGTGTCTGACAAATTGATTTTACTTTGGGTTAATTGATTGCTTTTTGGTTTTTTCTAGTGTTTCGCCGAGATTGCAATGTCGGAATGTTGGTTTTGCAGTACGAGAAAGTGGAAAAGATTGGTGAAGGAACATATGGAGTGGTCTATAAGGCTCTTGATCGTGCAACCAGTGAGACCATAGCTTTGAAGAAGATCCGTTTGGAGCAGGAGGATGAGGGTGTCCCCAGCACTGCTATCAGAGAGATTTCCCTCTTGAAGGAGATGCAGCATGGTAACATTGTCAGGTAGTAATGCTTTTATTTGGAATCCTGTTCAAAATTTTGCTTTCCATCATATAAGCAAAAGCATTCAATTCCACTTCACCTACTCTTTGTTTGCTGTCAGTCTTCATCCTTCCAGAATGGAGAATAAACTTCTACTGTGACTTAAAAGGGGGTTAATCTTCTTCAGTGTGATGGGAATTTGATCCAATTATTGGAAATTTTGATCATTAGTCTTGATTCCTGGAGTTGAGATGTTTATTACCTAATCGGGGGTCTTTTGGGAAACGTTTCAGCTGTTTTTTAGTTGCTGTCAAAGTGATTACCTAATCTACTTTTTTTTTGGTGTCAAAATGATGACCCTAGAATTCATTCTTTACAGATAGTCTGCTGTGCTTTATGCTATCTTTAAAGGACTAAAAATCTTCCGAACTGTCTATATTGGTTCTTTTGTTACCTGTTTGTTATAATTTTTTTCCTTACTTTTTCACTATTCATAGACTTTGTGGTTATCTAGCATCATTTTAGATCATAGCTTCTTCCTGTAATGATACATAGTGTTTCATTCAATGGTATCCTGGGAGTTTACTTTTGATTGGGTGGCTTGTCTACTGTCTGCTTCCCTTCCCAAATAATATATTTGGTTTGCTGAACAGGATCCCTTAAGTTGTTTGGAAACTGCAACTACTTTATAGGCTTTGTTATTTAGCCTTCTTGCCAGTACATATGGTATTTTGCTCATTCTGTAACAGATTATCTTATTGACATTCTGGGCAAAAGGTTGCAGGATGTAGTGCACAGTGAAAAACACTTATATTTGGTTTTTGAGTATCTTGATTTGGATTTGAAGAAGCATATGGATTCTTGTCCTGAATTTTCCAAGGATCCACGACTGGTAAAGGTGAGCAGATTTTTAATCCTGTGGTGTTCATACATGTGATTTTTTTTTTTTTTTTCTTAGAATGATGTTGCTATATATAAACAGTCAGCATTCAGTTTAACTTACTTGAGCTAGGAACTTATTGCCATGAGGATGCCTAAAAGTATAGGCAATTTAATTCTTCAAGCATTAAGAAAAGCCAATGTTATTTCATCCCTGGTGGATGGATATCAATATTCTACTAAATGGACAGGGTGCATTGATCATTGTAACTTACAAATATGACTGACAATTGCACTGCTGATGATTAGTTTATTATTTTATTTCATTTGCAGACTTTCCTTTATCAAATTCTGCGTGGCATTGCTTATTGTCATTCTCATAGAGTTCTTCATCGAGATTTGAAGCCACAGAATTTGCTTATAGATCGTCGCACCAATGCATTGAAGCTTGCAGATTTCGGACTGGCCAGAGCATTTGGTATACCTGTCAGGACATTTACACATGAGGTATCCATATGTGCTGATTTTTTTTTTTTCTTTTTTTTTTTGTATGCCCTCATTTTTTTCACTGTTGCATAGTTAAAACTCAACTCCTATTCAATTCAAACTGGTAAGTTGATTAAAAACATGCTGTTGAAAGGATTCACCAGTTGATGCCAAAACCACGTGCCTCTTCTATCCTTTTTTTTTTTTTTCCTGGATCACTATCATTTCTTGAATGAAAACCACACAATCTTACTGTGCTTGAAAAGTTTGGTGGATTCAAACCTCAAAGGTGGGGAACAGAAATTGGTGTGCTTTTCTGTAATCTAGATTTTCTAAGACAGCTACTTAAATGTGTTTCTTAGGGCTGTTTGGACTGCAGACAAAGCACATTGGAACTTCATATTCTGATTTTGTCAACTCATAGCCTGTGTATTGTAGATTTGTCAACCTCTCACTCTCTTTGTCCTCATGTGTTCATGCTTTTTTCTTTTTACCTTTTTGAACATTAACAAAGTCATGTAATTTAACATAACATTCTTGCAGTGAATCAAAAAATCACCTTAAAAAATAATTATGAATCAATATATCATGTCTATCTTTTCTATCCTTACAAAATAATGAAATGACAGTCACAATCACCAATAAATGACAACATGGCATATTGCAATTTTAGCTACTAACATTTTCAAATATTTCATGGTTGCTTTGTCTGAAGAAAGTGGTTTTTCTCCTCAGGTGGTGACCCTGTGGTATAGAGCACCAGAAATTCTTCTCGGATCTCGCCATTACTCCACTCCAGTTGATGTGTGGTCAGTGGGATGTATATTTGCTGAAATGGTGAACCAGCGGCCATTGTTCCCTGGGGACTCTGAAATTGATGAACTTTTCAAGATTTTCAGGTGTTACATCTTCTACATTATAATTTGATATATATATATATTTTTTTATGTAATATTGGAAACCCATTCATCATCTTCTTTTCTGCATTCTTTTACAGCTGTGCTCATATTATTGCAAATGAGGATTCAAGAGAGATCAGAAAAATGAATATATGTTAGTATGAGATGAAGGATTAACCTTGTAATCTGTTGCACATAAAGTTGGTCTGGGTTAACTGATGAATTGACCGAATTTGATTTTTGGGTAGCTTCTTAAGTTTTAATAATTTTCTCTTGGTTTGAATTCTATTCGAAATTAGTGAACTTGATTGAAGAAACTGTTTCTGTGTTAGACTATTGGTAATCAAACTTCACTAAGGGACCTATATGCATGTCTATAGCACAACTTCATCCTTGTGGAAGAAGGTTGGGTTTATATCAGTGTGCATTGATGCCATGATTTAAGATTTGTGATTTGTTTTTACTAAGTTCCAATTGTAATTTTTTCAGTCTTGTTGAATAAATCTTTTTATCAAAAATGAACTGTTGGGATCTAACTTTTCATTTTATAGTTGTTTAACATCCCATGGATTACCATAATACATTGTTGTGAGACCAAAGTGGGCTGGCTGGTGTCAGATCAGAAAAACTGGGAACTGGTCAGACCTTTGATTTGATTCAGCCATGAAAATTGGGAAAAGTCAAAACCAGTAAGAAACCGATCAAACCAGAGTTGAACCAGAAAAAAATTTCGAAAATCAGCTCAATTGCTGGGCTGATCGTTTTTGGCATAAAAATATCAAAAATTATAATTTGACCCCTAGACTTTGTATAACTTATATTTGAGTCCTAAAGTTTATTCAAACATTCAATTGATTCATGAATTTTATCTAAACTTGTAATTTTGTTATTAAAACTAAAATTTAATATATAATCATATGTCTCTAAGTTCATTTTGTTTATAAACTTTAAATTTAACCATGAAAATGATTTTTTGTCAAATATACCGTATATAATTGCTTATATATAACTGGTTCAACTACTGCTTTTTCCAGTTGAACCAATTAACCCTCAACTTTTTGACTTTTCCAGTTCAGTTCTTAAAACATTGCTATAATAGTGTTGACAGGGAAAATAAAGGGGAAGGTAACTCGAAGACAGTTATGTTACTTTAAGCCATGGTGATTGGTTCAGCCTAAGGCCAATAAGAGCCATTCAGAACCATGTCCCAACCCCTGACATTAATAGAGTTGCTCTGGGAATTGCTAAAATTTAATGCTTTGTGTCCTTCACATTTCTGTATGTATGTGAGCTGACTTTTCTTTTACACTTCTCAATAGTTCTTGGATGAGCTCCATTAACCACAAGTAGAATTGGCTGCTTTAGTTCAATACAAGCAGGGGATTGGTGGGCTGCTTTGGAAACATATATTTGTTTTTTAATGTTTTCGTTTGGCCTTCTGTTTCCTGATAAATAAATAAATAAAAACAGTATTTATGTTGTAAGAATTGATGTAAAAAGAGAAATAGAACTTGTTTGGTTTTATAAAAGAAAATCAATTTGTTGTCTTAATAATGTGACACACCGCACTCAACTCAAAGGTGAAAAGGAGAAGCAAAAACTTGATCTAAATGCTACCTTAAGCTAATTACTTTGTTGTTTTATTTTGATTTTTCCAAGTTGAATATCCTACCCACGGAAAGCTTTGGCCAAGCATATTTGCACAGTTGTACCAGAGCATTTCCTTATTTGATGATGTCATTGTGCAAAGTTCTGCAGTCATTTCTTTTTCTTTGTTGCAATAGTAAATTCATCTGTTACAATTATTCTTTTTCAAGAAAGAGTTATCTCTTTTTATTATCCCCATTTTTTTAATGGCCCCTTTCCTGAACCTGCCTATCAAAGGTTAAACAGCTAGGAACTATTTTTCTGCTTAAAAGGCTAAATTGTATAAATTATAAGGTGCTGAGTCAATACAGTATGTGAAAATTAATGTTTGTTTGGTCTAGTGTTTGTTAGTGGTGCTATAAAAGATTTGGAACAGTTATTTGCAACTTAAAGGTTAATTTAGCTGTGGGTTGTATTATCTCCATGTGAAAGTCATGAAGGAATATGCCATGCATGTGGTTGGTCTGTTTAGGTGCTTCTCAATATATTCATTACATTGCTTGTTCCACAATTTTTTATATTTTTTGGCGTGTAGAATCATGGGTACTCCAAATGAAGATACATGGCCAGGAGTGACTTCTTTGCCTGACTTCAAGTCTGCCTTCCCAAAGTGGCCTCCTAAGGTCACACTTCATTATCAAGTTATGCATTATTTATACTTGTTTACTTCCAGAAAACTGAGGCTTATTTTCTACTTGGCAGGACTTGGCAACTGTTGTTCCCACTCTTGAACAAGCTGGTGTTGACCTTCTCTCTGTAAGTTCCAAATGTGATAGCTTTACCAGCCTGATCTCTCTCTCTCTCTCTCTCTCTCTCACTCTCAAGCACAATGTTGTTTGGTTCATCTACAGAAAATGCTCAGCTTAGATCCCAGCAAAAGAATTACAGCCAAGAATGCTCTTGAACATGAATACTTCAAGGATTTCGGTTTTGTGCCTTGATTTCATTTCTCATCTTCTAGTCTAAGCAAAACCCTATCTGACTATATAGCAATTATGCTGATTGCATTAGAAACGTCAAAGCTGCTTTCCTTGTAATTTGCTCTCCATTCACTTTGTTGGTTTGAACAGCGCAATCATCTTGGAATTTGTTGAACATTTGTTTATGGTTCTTCTTTTTCCTTGTGCCTCTGTTGTTCACTTGTTGTCTTTCTCCTCGTGTGGAATGGGAGCCAGCAAAAATTACCATGAAACATCTGTACATGGGACCAAAATGTATGGCACTAGAGGTCCTGCATTACCTTACCGATCAGGTGCGTCAAAATTATGCTCATTGTGAACGGCCAATAGCACAAGGGAATTTTTATTTTTGTGGGTGTCGTATTGAATGCTTTCAGAGGCAGCTTATCATGTTCCGGGCACATTACTGAGTTTGTGTTTCTCCTTTTTTTCTTTAATAGAAAGATAAAATTTTCATTAAATCAACTTGAATTCTTTAGATCCCCATTGGCAAGTTGCCTGCACGAATTTGGAATCGGATGCCATCCGACCAAACGGGCTCCTCTGGCACAATGGTTTGCGAGTTGAGCCAGTGCAGTGCAGTTCCGTTTTCTTCTCCGTCTCATTTCTTGGACTATGAAATTATGGAAGACGTGGCCTCATCCGACCTCGTCATGTGTCGACGGTTCGAGGAAAGCGGTCGGTTGAGTCTCTGCTCTAATGGCTGGCATCATTTGGAAGCTAGGTACGTCTCGAGCCAGCGAGCTTGCAGCCGCTGGAGTGCCCGAGCTACATCTAACGTTTCAAGAATGTGACAGTTATAGACCATGGTTGCCATAACAATTGGGCGGACCCAGAAAAATTGGGTACTAGTTGAATTTTTTATTCGGCTCAGTAAAAACGCTGTCGTTGGTTATTACTAAAAATGGGCGAATTCAGGTCGAATGGGTCGATATCGAAAAAGTTGATTTGGTCAAACCGATTTTACCTTAAATTTACAATCCAAAATTTGGTACCTAAACTCTATCTAAACGTCTAGTTGACTCAAAAACTGTGTCTAAACTTGTATTCTAACTATTAAAATTGAGACTTAAAATATTTGTTTTCGCTAGTTATCTTTCTATATAACCATCAAAAATGATATTTAGTTATAATATTATATATATATATATATATATATGATAGATAGGTAATATAACGATTAATAAAATTGTATTTTTTTAATTAAATCCTAATTAAAGTTTAAGATTAATATACCAAAATAATACTAATTTTATGTTTGTCAATAAATGTATCACAATCTTCTAAAATTTACTATTTGAAAATTTTAGAATTTTTTTTTTAGTCACAATTATAACACGACGTTAATTTTTATTGATGAAAACTGTCAAGAGTGATGATATCTTATTTTTTAAGTGTCCAAAATGTCACAAGATAAAATGTTGATTAGGGTTCACATGGAATCAATTAAGCTTGCGCCATACAAGTCCTTACAATTACTTAAATCAACTTAAACTTTGAAAACTCAGTATATTCGATTTTAGAAATTTTGTAATTACTAATAATTGATGGTTTCTAAAACGAAATTATTTTGAAAATTCAAAGAAAAGAAAAACACAGACCCTTCGCTCCTTCCCAAAATAAAATCCACGGAACATAAACATAAATATTTTTTCCTGGGCTTAGAGGAGGGTATAAAAAGGGGGGTTGGTGGCACAGAAAAATAAACACAAATAGTTTTTATTTTTATTTTTTAAGCTATTAATTGTAAAAAGTCTACAAAGGAGGCTTGTTTGGTTCTTGTAGGGCATTTACAGAGAAGTGCAGAAAATAACACAAGCTTGGTTCATGGGCAGCAATAGCGAAGATCGCCAGCGAACCCCACATCATCTCTACTGGTAGATTGGAGTTCCGCGTCCAAAGATAATAGCGATAGCACCGGATTGGGCCTCAGTAATACGGATTGCAAGCGACTTCTGGTCCTCCTCTCTCAACTCAGGTCATTGCTTGATCTTTTAGTTTGTGAAACATGTACATAATATATATCGTCAAGTGACTTGTACAGATATCCATAATTCAAGTTCTGTATTGCTTGTACAGCTATAAATACAATTGGGAATTGGTGAAATGCCTGAATTCTGCGGTTCAAGCTTGCTAATTGCTCTTCCTGATGATGTGTTTACCGTTGTATCTCGATTTCTTTCACCGAGGGACCTTTGTAATCTCAGTCTTAGCTGCCGGAGTTTATGTGTTCTTGTGGCGGCTGAGAAAGTTTGGCTTACGCAATCTGACATGGCAGGCATTTTACCTCTTCGGGACCTCATTGAGTGGCGAAAAGGAGTGTCATCATATAAGGCACTTTGCCGCTTCCTTTTTAGTGTGAAGCCATTAATTGGAATATGGGTTCACCAAAACCCTGAGCTTGGTAATGTAGTATTTGTCATGCCTGGTTTTGTATCAATTGTTGGCTGCCGGATAATACCACAAGAACTCGGGCCTTTGGGTATTGAAGGTGGTCCCATTCTATGGGCGCCTGTGTTTGAGATAATAGGTGATCTTGACGGTTCTACTTTATTTTTCCTGCATGGAAGAGAGAAAGGAGTTGACTTGATATATCCTGGTTCAGTTAAATCTGTTGAGAGGAATTGCAATGTGCTATTGCTGGAGGTCGACTCTAGCCCTGTCAAAAGTGGGAATAAATTATTGCATAGTAAAAGCTCTGCTTATGTCTCAGACATAGTGGTATCAGGAAAACCTTGTGGGTCAGATGGTGGATTGTTGATGTCACAAGGGTTGTCTGGCCAATGTGAGGCTAATTTACCCTTTAGCCGCTTAGCTTTTGGTGACAGAAGAAAATTGATTGAGGCAGTAACTAGTCAAGTTCGTCAAAAGGTACCTGAGTTGATAAATGGACCTCTATTTCCTCGGTTGAGGAATGATGAAGAGAACTTTCAGAAAGATATGACACTCTTAATTGAACGGAGATCGCTGCTTCTGAAAACGTGTGTGATTGGTGGAGGATGCATTGATTGGAAGGAAGTTCCTGAACTTCCATCTGATCCTACCCAATTGCAATTGTGTGAGAACAGAAGCACAAGTAGTTCAAGTGGGTTTCAGGTTTCTCTGGATCTGGGTGCTGCTAACACACAGTCTGTCATGAAGAAGACCCTTGGTGGGTACTTTAGGGCTGGCCTTAGACAGATTTGGAGAAAGTCGCCCTCCTTAAATGGTAGCCGTGCACTTTCAAAAAATAATTCTTCTAGCAGTGAGAATAGGTATGCACAGCTTCATGATTTTTTAAAGTCAGCTGATACAATAGGATTGTCAATACGTGCCTCCTCGGTGAGGTTATCTTCTTATCGAGCATGGCCAAATATGCATGACAGTAGGTTTGCTCTATACAAGTTACCCATGCAGGTTCCAACTGCTGAACAAGAGTATGCTGGTTTGTGGGGAGGGACTTTTGGATGGCCTCCTGGGAGGCCTGCAGAAGACAAGCCTGGAAAAGCTTTGTTCTTTTTTTTGATCTCTTATGAGGAGTCTGAGGGACAGAGACATCTCATTGCTACCAAGATATTAGAAGGCACCCATTATGTTCTCCATCCAAATGGATCAGCAATGTTTATTGTAAATATTGATGAGCCTTCCCAGGATCTGTTTCCCTGGGATGCTGATGGAGATTCAACTCCTGTAATTGTTAGGCATGCGTTTGCAGGACAGGGAATTGCGAATGGGTATGGTTTTAGATATCCTAATTCAAAGCCAGGTTCCCTCTTCGTACTTCAAACTGGTGTTCTTGCATTTATTTGGAAGGAGTCTAAAGTTGTCTTGACCATGCAAAGACTAAACCTAGAAGAGCTTTTGAAGAAAGGGGAACGGGTTCCTGCTCTACCTCCAATTGCCAATTTTTCATACTTGACCAAGTCCTACTCAAATGTCTTTGCTGGTCTCTCAAATGCTTCCCCTTGTTTGTCTTTACCAAGGTTTGCTCCCTTTTTTCTTTTTCTTATCTATATGTCTTAATCTTATGATGCTATTTTATTAGAGGGTGAGCC
Organism: Bruguiera hainesii; assembly: GCA_023213295.1. Taxonomy (NCBI): domain Eukaryota; kingdom Viridiplantae; phylum Streptophyta; class Magnoliopsida; order Malpighiales; family Rhizophoraceae; genus Bruguiera; species Bruguiera hainesii. The sequence continues at coordinate 9,655,810 of JAHOYR010000015.1, read as the reverse complement.
ATGGTGCAAGGACGTGTGATAGAGTGAACAAATGTGTTAGTCAAGCCTTATTTCAGGTTGGCTTGGTTATTGAATTTAGCTGACTAAGCAGCATTGTTTCTTTGGTTTCAACTTTCATGGATTCTTTTTTTTTTTTTTTTTTATCATATGAAGTGATTGGTGATCAGTTTAGGGTTGTAAACGACCCAACATGTTTGCTACACATTTGTTCGTCTAGTTCAATAAGAGTTTGCTTGAAGTCTTATATTAAAATTTGTTTAATAAATAATCTAGGGTAGAGATTTGAATTGTTTAGGTTCATGAATAACTCGTTTAAAAAATCATTTAAAACTCACTTTATAGATTCATTTAAAAACTTGTTTAGTTTGTCATTGGAATATGTTTGGGTGCCTTCTTTCATTTATAATTATAAACTAAAATCTAACACCTATTTTTTTAATTATTTAGCTTTATTAAAGTAAGTTATTTTTAATCAATTTAATTTTATTTATGATAATAAATTTTTTAATTTTAATTATTTTTGTTAATATTATGAAGTTAAATGAGCTGCTCATAAAAAGCTAGAGGCTTGTCTCGGTAAGGCTTGTTAGCTAAATAAGCCAAATTTGAATATGCTAAAGCTCAGCTTCGTTTGACTTGTTTACAGTCTAGTGATCTGGTGTGCATAGGCCATTTTGCAGGTGTCTCATACAAATAATCACCCATCTTCTTGTAAGTGGGATTCTTGGTATCATGGGGAAAAACTGGATTCCACTTTGGTCTGCCTCAAATTTTTGGTAGGAAAGCTGGAGCTAAATTATCTAAACCAGTATATCTGGCCAAGATACAAACTTTCCCCCTTAGGTGGAAATAGAAACCAAGAGTTCTGGTTGTGTTGTTATTTACAATTTCATAGCATAATTCAGCTGACTCTCGTAAACTTTTCATTCAGCTCTGTGTTTCTGTTTGACAGGCAAAGACACATATAGGACATTCAAGTTCAACCCTGGAACTCAAACACATAGTACAAAAATTGATGTTGCTCCTATGAGCTTTGTTGTTGTGTTTATTGATGACTGGCTTCCCTCCTCTCAGCTCACGTCATGAGCAAGTGTGCTCTGGTGCCAGTTACTTCCGCAATAAGTATTTCTACTGGATGATAAGGTTGAGTATGTGTTTTATGGCCTTCTGTGCAAGATCATGTTTTGTATTATGTGGATAACAAATACAAATTAGGAACAAGCATCTCAGTTGAAAGTTTGGTTGTAGTATTCTACAAATGAGAGCTTAATATAAGGTGTATATGGGCATGTGCTTCGGATTATAGAAGGTTGGAGATGCAATGGTCCTCTGCCTTTTGTTTTGTGTTCACTTTGTGTTGCAGCATCTGAGTTGAGAATATGCCATCTTTCTCATCCTTGCATCCCCACCCATCTGAACAGCTCGTTGCATAATTTTTATTGCAATTCGGCTGCACACAAGGCTTAGGAATGTTATTTTATGATTGGTTTATCTTGTTCAAAAAAATTAAAAAAAAAAAGGTGGGGGATGCTATTTTCTGATGAATATATAGACCAGGCTGACTCAATCAATAAACCTAAAAGGTCGGCCTCTAGACCCATAAACAGGTTTATTGATGATGTGAGCAATATCAGAGTGAAAAAGCTTTTTCTCTAAATACAGGGAGAAGCCAAAATCCTCGGCAAGGCAAGCGACGATTTTTTGGGTGGAGAGCAGAATGGCATGTGGAGAAGTGGAGATAAACGGGAAGTTTGAGAGTCTTGTGCCAACAGAAAAGAAAACGAATTTCAGAGGGAAGGGAGAGCAAAAGAAAGCGGGAAAGAGAAGACTTAAAATAATAATAATAATAATAATAATAATACAGGAGGAAGAGAGAAAAAAAATTAAATAAGTTTGGTTCACTCTACAATTGAAAAAAGAAAGTTAGCAACAAATATGGTTTGTGTTATTGAATAAACAAAAATAACCAAACTTCTCTTGTTACTGACTTATGGTTAATTAAAAGTCAACCAAACAGTTGACTCGCAGATAGAAGACACTTTTTTCAAGGAGAATGGACGAAGATAGAAATAAGACTAGACATTCAAGAGGGAATACAAGACCACGAACATAAACCTAAAGCGCGTCCCAAAGCCAGGATAGTCATTGAGTTCCTGGTTTAACTACGGATTAATGGTTAAATTGCTGAATAAATATTTATTAATTTAATATTATTTAAGGAAACTTTATTAAACATATTTATGGACTTCAATTTTAATAATTAAATTCACCTGCAAACTAATAGATCAACCTTGGGAATAAATTACTTCCTTACCAGCTCGGGAGGTCGAAGGAGTTGATGCCTGAGACAGAGGGGCTTGCTTATTTTTATAGAAAATACCCTTTTTCCCACCCCACCCTTCCCTTACATTTGCCAACAATGTGAAACTTTGGCACATGAGCACAAATAAACCTGACAGTTATTTCGAGAAAAAAAGAAAATTTTCCAAGGAGAGTAGAAGAAGATATAAATAAGACTGAGCATTCGAGAAGAGATAGAAGATTACGAACACAAACCTAAAGCGTACCCCAAAGCCAGTCATAGTCATTGAATTTCTGGTTCAACTGCATATTGACAGTTAAACCACTAAATAAATATTTATTGATTTAATATTATTTATGGAAACTTTATTAAACATATATATGGATTTTAGTTTTAATAATTAAAATTTACTTGCAAACTAATGGATCAACGTTAGGAATAAATTACTTCCTTATTGGCTTGGTAGCTCAAGGGAGCTAATGAATAACAGAGAGGGGATTGCTTATTTTACAGAAAAGACTCTTTTTCCCACCCCACCCTTGCCCCACATTTGCCAAAAATGTGGAACTTTGGCACATAAGCACAAATCCTTGGCGAAAGAAAAGGTAGAAGGCTATTTTTTTTGGTATATATAAAAAATTAATTCTAAAATTTTATAAATTTTTATATTTTATATTTTATTTTTATTTAAGTTCTATATATTTTAAATTAGTTTCAAATCAAAATTTTAAACAAAAAATAATTAAATTGTTAATAAATTTTATTTAATTAATATATAATTTTTAACGATTTTAATTACTCTTTATCCATTTTTTTTAAAAAAACAAAAATTAAAAAAAATTAAAAATTAATTATAAACATTTATAATAACTTAAAACTAATTTTTTAGATATTCCGATTTTTCCTATAAAATAGCAGCCCCTCCCTTTCTATCAATTTGAGTCGGAACCCATGATGATCTTGAGTGGGTTGGGACTAACATGGAACTCATTGGCCAAGGTGTTAGAATCGGGAATTCTCATTATTTTTAGGAGAGGAAACAAACCGCCCAGTTTACTAAATAAATGGGTCGATGGTTGTCTTGTTTATTACGGTTCACACGGTTTTTCCCCGTTTATTTCTTTGTCCTGTTTAATGAAACAATCAAATCGATTTTAATTTTGGATCACCGATTTTTCGATTCGACTGTCAGGTGGTCTGGTTTTTAAAACTATGTTAATACTAAGAAAATATTGAATTTTGTCATTTTAGCATAATTTTCAATTTGTTGTAATTATATGTATGGAAGTCTTTTTTTTTTTTTAAGTAATAATACGTGGTTGATGAATAGATTATATGTTATCTAACGATGATGCAACGATTACAAGTTAGAATAATCAATAATAACTATTTACTAATCAAGATTTTATCAAGATAAATATAATTAATTTTTTTAATCCTAAATAAAAGGATAATTGCTATTTTCTTTAAAAAAAAAGGCAAGTGCACCAATAATTAATATTGTTGAGAAAAGAATTGATTTATAACTTGTCTATTTCAGTTGGATGAGGACTCAAAAAGGTAAGTATATACTACATATTAAAGAGTAAAAAGTCAAATGAAGAAAAAGGAAAATTGAGAATAGTAGAGTGTTAGGCTCCTTTGTGGTTACTGAAAAATTATGAGGAAGGATGGGCAGAGAAATACAGGAGCAGGAAGAAATAGAGTAAGGAATTGAAGAGAAGAATCAGCTAAAAGAGAGAACAAAACTAAATAAATAAATAAATAAATAACCTTTTTAGATCCATAGTCTCTCATAGATATGTCTCACTACTCATGTGAAGCTTGATGATACTCGCAAACTAGCAAAACGTAAAATGAAAACTACAAAAGTAGATTTAATAGTAATCGATGGTTGTCTTGCCATTGCATTCTATTGCAATTCCAGATCCTTCCCACCATCTAATGCTTTACTCGTGTTCCTAGCATTCCTATGCTGATTTGGTTCCTAACAATTACCCTTCCCCTTTAATGAATCTTTATCCTCAAGGATTCATAAAATTAAATTCCGAAAATTGAGATTGCATAAACGAGAAGTCCTCCAAAGTTGCCCTTTTAGAGGATAAATTAGACCATTGAACAAGAATTTGGGTCATAGCTTGGTTCTATTGCTTTACCATGCGCCTTCCCAAAACTGTAATGAGTTCAACCTTAATTTGTCCGTCTAATTCCACCGAGGGTAAAGGTTGCATAACATGAGTCTTCACACGTTGATTTCTTAAGAAGCAATAAATGGAATACATGATGAATTGTTGCACCAAAAGGAAGCTGAAGTTTATAAGCTATTGGACCAATATGATGTAGCACTCGATATGGGATGTAGTACTTCTATGCCAATCTCAAATTGGCTTTGATGATCAATGATGTTTGTCTACATGGCTACATTTTGACAAAAAAAAAAAAAAAAAAACCAATCACTAGCTTTGAGTTCTCTCTTAGACCTGTGTTGATCAGCATAAAACTTCATTCTTTGTTGAGACTTGTTCGGTTGCTCCTTTAACAGTGTCAAGAGAGCCTGACTTTCCTATATGAATTGAGCCAGTGTAGCAACATTAGTGGTCTCCTATAGTAGTGCTGCCTTCTGAGAAGGGGGATGACCATACAAAACTTCAAAAAGAGACATGCCAATAATGGTGTGGAAGGAAGAATTATACCACCATTCTGTCATGCATCTCAGATAATTCTCCATGTATCTATTAAGTCTCTTAGTATGTCCATCTGTCTATGAACGAAAGGTAGAATTGAGATGGAGTGAGGTTCCCACCAACCTTAAAAGCTCTTACTAGAGCAAGCTTGTAAGATTTTGTCTCTGCTTGAAACTACAGTTTTGCCGTAGTAGGGGCTTTATATGGATGACTCAAGCCAAGAAAATGGGTAGATTTGGTGAACCTTTCAACAATCACCAGTATCACGTTCTTTTTTTCTGAAGTCCATGGAAATGTGTTTGAATGAATGCTCTAGGACTGTAAATGGTTGTAGAAGACCAGCATAGGGTATTCCTTCCTCCTTACACCTCTGACAAACATCACAAGTTGCTATCCATAACAACACTATTTTTCATTCACGGTTAGTTGAATGTAACTTTAAGTTTGCGAGAGTTGCCCTTACTTCTGAGTGTGCTCCCAAGGCAGTATCATGCATTACTTTGACTATTTTGAAGCTTTCCCTTATGCACAACATAAATCCTTCCTTTCTGTCTTATGACTTGATTAGAAAGGGTTACACCCTCATGAGTCAGTGTATGGGCTTTTGTATGTTTAATCAATTCAGCTACAAGTTCATCAATTTCATAACTATGCATGACATGCTCCATCAAGTGAGGAATTATAATGAAGATTGCCAAGCAAGTCCCTCTTATGAGCCTAGTGTCACAAAGGTACCTTGATTCAGCTCATTCAAGTATCCTCAAAGTGCAAATTCGAGCTAAGACTAAATCTCGGCGGGCTGCCAGCATTACCCAGCCTGTTTGCTGCTTATGGAAGGTCTCGGAAGCTTGTAGAAGTGTCTTCATCTAGAGAATTCTGGAAAGGACCACATTAAATGCATATCTAGAATATTCCTTGTAAATATCTTGGATATACCATTCTAGCACTTTCTCTTGAAATGTATAAATAGGTGACCCCCTCTCACTTGTATGGTACGAATTCTTTCTCTTAATACAAGCTTACTTGCAAAGCTCTCTTGTGCTCCCTCTCTCTCTCTTCCTCCAACACTTCTAACTCACTTATTTACCTCTCACATGGCTTCCGTTGATTCTCTCAAACTCTCAAAGGCTTACTTAGCTCATCTTCACACACAAGATTGACTAAGTGCCACGTGGGTTAGCACGCTTAAAGCCTAATTACGTGACAGTTGGTATCAGAGTCAAGGTCTAAACCTTAGGTGCAACCTGTTTGTTTGTTGTTTGCTGAGACAACGAGCATGACAAGCAAAGAAGGATTTGTTGCAACTACTGTGGAGGAGCAACAAGTAGGGCAACAATCTTGTGGGCGTGAGGAGCAGTGTGCTCCAACCAAGTGTAGTAGGTCCAAGGCTCCAACAAAGGAGACCATGGACTCTCATGTTGGTGGCTTAGAAAGGAGCGTCACTAACATAAGCTCCGTTGTGGGTGACCTTAGTGATTAAGTTGATAACTTGATCCATGAGAATGCAGAGATCATGCGGGCTGCCAAAGTCATCATCAAAGAGTTTGGCTGTTCGTTTAGGGGAGAACTACGCCCTCTAAATCAAGATCTATCCAACCTACGTGAGTTCATTGAAAGAGAGATTCATGACCTCCGTAGGGAGATGGATTATCTGCACCGAAACAACTCATTCGCTAGTACGGCTACCATTACTAGTACCACTACAGTGCATGGCTTGAAGGTCCCGAAGCCTACCATGTACAATGGCATACGCAATGCCACTGCCGTGGAGAACTTTCTGTTCGGCCTTGAGTAATACTTCAAGGCCATGGGGGTTATTGACAACCTTGCCAAGGTAGGCAATGCCCCAATCTTCCTAAGGAATGCTGCCTAACTCTGGTGGAGACGTAAGTACTCCAAAAGGGAGAAGGGTTTGTGTATTATTGACACTTAGGAGCAATTTAAGACTAAGGTACGTAAGTACTTTGTTCCTCACAATGCAGACAATGAAGTAAGAGGAAAGTTGTGTCACCTATGTTAGATAGGCAATATCTCTGAATACATCAAGAAATTTACAACCCTTATACTTGAAATCGAGATGTCTGACAGGGAGCTTCTCTTATACTTTAAAGATGGCTTGAAGGATTGGGCGAGAGTCGAGTTGGAGAGGCACGATGTGCAAACCCTAGATGCTGCCATTGCCACTGTTGAGACATTTGTTGACTACTTTGCCCACTCCAAGAGTAAGAAGCCAAATTCTAGCAAAAGTAGGGGAGAGAAAACCAGGCAAAATAAGCAGGATTCTGGCCGCAACGAGGGTGGACAATAAAGATCCTCAAGTGGCCGTCCCAAGCATGAGAAGAAGTCTGCAGGTAAGCGCAACTTAAGTAATCCCTCTAGTCCCTATTTCATTTGTGATGGACCACACTGAGTGAGAGACTGTCCCAAACGTAAAGCAATGAATACTATGATAACGGTACTTGACGCAGAGAAGGCTGACGAAGAGCCCAAAGCTAACATGAGATGTATTCAACAATTGGGTAATCTCTCAAAATGTGCCTCCCCAGCAGTCTCTAAGGAGAAGGGATTGTTGTACATTGACATTGTCATCGAGGACAAAGTAGATTGTGCGATGCTAGATACAGGGGCAACGCACAACTTTATGGACGTGTAAGAGGCCAAATGTTTAGGCCTTAAACTGACAAAGGGAAATAACACCATCAAAGTAGTAAACTCGGAAGCAAAGCTTATCCAAGGTATAACACACAGAGTAGTTGTCCAGATTGGCGAATGTACCGGTAAGTTGGATTTTACTGTTGTTCTTATGGATGACTTTAAAGTGGTGTTAGGTCTTGCATTTTTCTGTGAAGCCTTGGCTTTTCCCGTTCCTACCGTAAGTTTTTTTATAGTTGTTAATGCTCGCAAGATCTAAGTAGTTCCCTTGAAGCACAAGCAGAAGTCTCAACCATTGATGATTTCTGCCTTGCAATTTAAGCGGCGTCTTAAGTCAGGTCCAGGCTATGTGGCTACCATAAGGGAGCTGAGTGATGGGGAAGACATAGCAGCACCAACTCCCGCACTGCCACAACCCATCTAGGCAGTCCTTACTAAGTTTAAAGATGTCATGCCTTCCGAGCTACCGAAGAAGCTTGCACCAAAGAGAGATGTGGATCACCATATTGAACTAGAACCTAGTGCTAAACCTTCTGTCATGACCCCTTATCGCATAACACCCCCGGAGCTCACCAAACTGAGGAAGCAACTCTATGATTTGAGCTACATTCGACCATTGAAAGCCCCTTTCGGTGCCCTAGTCCTTTTTTAGAAGAAGAAGGATGGATTGCTGCATATGTGTATTGACTACCGAGCCTTGAACAAGGTTACTATAAAAAACAAGTATCCAATACCCTTGATAGCTAATCTTTTCGACCAACTTGGGAAGGCAAGATACTTCACCAAGCTAGATGTGTGATCGGTTACTACCAGGTTCGTATTGCACAAAGTGATGAGCTAAAGACAACTTACGTAACACGCTATGAAGCGTTCGAGTTCCTAGTCATGCCCTTTGGCCTTACCAATTCACCAACCATCTTTTGCAGACTCATGAACAAGGTATTGCATCCTTTTCTTGACAAATTTGTGGTAGTATACTTAGACGACATCGTAGTGTACAACAACACACTTGAGGAGCATGTTGAGCACCTTAAGCAAGTCTTCCAAGTTCTACGGGAAAATGAGTTGTTCGTTAAGAAGGAGAAGTGCTCATTCGTTAAGCAAGAGGTGGATTTCCTTGGTCACTGAATCAAGGATGGTAGACTGATAATGGATCCAACAAAGGTGCAAGCTATCTAACAATAAGGGCCTCTAACCAAGGTCCCGGAACTGCGATCCTTCCTGGAACTTGTCAATTACTACCGTCAGTTCATCAAGGGATACTTTGCCATAGCAGCACTCCTAACCAACCTACTAAAGAAGAACCACACTTGGCATTGGATGAGTAAATGCCAAGTTTCCTTCGAGAGATTGAAGCAAGCGATCTCCAAGGAACTTATCGTGGTGTTACCAAACTACGAAAAGCCTTTCAAAGTCCATATTGATGCATCTGACTTTGCCATCAGTGAAGTCTTAATGTAGGATAGGCATTTCATTGCCTAAGAAAGTTGCAAGCTCAATGACACGAAGAGGTAGTATACCATCTAAGACAAGAAGATGACTGTTGTCATCCACTGCTTGTGCACTTGGAGACATTATCTCCTTGGAAGTAAGTTCATGATCATGATCGACAATGTTGTTACGAGCTACTTCCAGACACAAAAGAAACTTAGCCCCAAGCAAGATCGTTGGTAAGACTTCTTAGCAGAATTCGACTACACACTGCGATATAAGTTGAGCCAAGCCAACGTTGTTGTCGATGTGTTGAGCAGAAAGGTGGAGCTAGCTGCCCTTTTCACTAGTACACCTAAAAGCAACCTCCTTGAATGAATCAAGGAAGAAATGAGACAAGACAGCCTAGCCAACAATTTGCTGAGATTGGTTAGCGAGGGGAAGACTCGTCGATTTTGGGCAGACGACAGAGCCCTAATGACAATTGGGAATCGAGTCTTCGTGCCTAAGTGGGGAAACTTGCGGAAGGAGATCCTCAAGGAATGTCATGATTCCCTATAGGCTGGTCACCTAGGTATGACACAAACCTTTACTCTTGTCCAATAACATTACTTTTGGCCGTATATGTATATAGACATCGAGGCTTATGTGTACAGGTGCTTGGTTTGCCAATAAGACGAGGTAGAATAGCAGCAACTAGCGGGTCTACTTGAGCCACTACCCATCCCCGATAAGTCATGGGAAAGTGTCTCAATGGACTTAATTGTGACTTTACCAAAGTCTGAAGGATGCAGGAGCATCATGGTGGTGGTTGATTAATTCAATAAGTATGACACCTTTATTCTAACCCCTACTGATTGCAAGGTAGACAAAACTGCTTGCTTGTTCTTCAAGAACATGGTGAAGTTATGGGATCTGCGAAAGAGCATAATCTGCGATAGAGACCCCCACTTTATAGGAAAATTCTGGCGAGAGCTATTCAAGTTGTTGGAAACTGACCTAAACTTCTTAACAAGCTTCCATCCTCAAAGCAATGGATAGACTGAGTGAGACAATGCCTAGCTTGAGCAATACCTAAGACATTATGTCAGTGCTCACCAATGAGATTGGGAAAAGCTACTCAATGCTGTCCAATTCTCATACAACCTCTAGAGGAGCGAGACCACAAATAAAAGCCTGTTTGAGATTGTTATAGGACAACAACTGCTAACACCAAGTACAATTGCCTCTCCTTACACTGGTAACAACCCTTCTTCCTTTAAGTTTGCAAGAGAATGGCATAAGAAAGCAGACATAATGAGGGCTTGCCTTGACAAAATGGCTAAAAGGATGAAAAGATGGACTAACTCCAAATGTCGTTTAAAGGACTACGTAGCGGGAGACATGGCGATGGTGAAACTGCTACCTAACCAATTCAAGTCTCTATGCAAAGTACACAAGGGCTTGGTACAAAAGTACGAAAAGCCATTTCCTATCATCAAGCATGTGTGAAAGGCTGTTTATCAAGTCTAACTCCCTCCAAAGTTGAAGATCCATAACATTTTCCATGTAAGTCTTCTTAAACCTTTTCATAGGGACGACAAGGATCCAAGTCAAAGTAAGTCTAAGCGCGCACTAATGGCTGTGGTCACTGAATTCAACAAGGAGGTGGAACAAATCCTTGCTAACAGGGTGATCTGAAGGAAAAGAGTTCCCAACTACAACGAATACTTGGTGAAATGGTAAGATTTGTCGGACCAAGAGGCTAGTTGGGAACGAGAGGACTAGTTTTGGCAATTTGCTGATCACATTCAGCAATATAAGGCTGAGAATGCGACAAGAATGTCACAGGATTAAGTGGGGGAGGATGTCGCAAGGGTACCCTGATCCAGCCTATTCAAGTATCCTTAAAGTGAAAATTCGAGTTAAGACTAAATCTCTGTGGGTTGCAAGCATTGCCCAGCCTGTTTGCTACTTATGGAAGGTCCTAAAAGCTTGTAGAAGTGTCTTTATCTAGAGAATTCTAAAAGGGACCACATTAAATGCATATCTAGAATATTCCTTGTAAATATCTAGGATATACCATTCTAGCACCTTTTCTTAAGATGTATAAATAGGTGACCCCCTCTCACTTATATAACATGAATCCTTTCTCTCAATACAAGCTCACTTGCAAAGCTCTCTTGTGCTCCCTCTCTCTCTCTCTTCCTCCAACACTTCCAACTTGCTTATTTGCCTCTCACATGGCTTCTGTTGATTCTCTCAAACTCTCTAAGGCTTACTTAGCTTATCTTCGCACACAAGATTGACTAAGTATTGTATGGGGTAGCACACTCAAAGCCTAACTTTGTGACACTAGGGAGGGTATCAACTACATTATTCTCCATAACCCTTTTGTAGTGTATTATACATTTGAGCCCTAAAAGCTTGGTGATGGTTTTTTGTTGAACATAGGTATGTAATTGGTGTTAAAGGAGGTAATTGATATTCTTATGCTCCATCTTGCTTAAAAATTGATGTCCCTCTAAATAATGTCATCACTTTGTCATAGCCAAGAAGATGACCATGAATTCTTTTTCATAAATGGAAATCCTTGATGTTTTGAACTAAATGGCTTATTAAGATAGGCTATTTCATGCCTGTTTTGCATCAATACAATGTTCATGCCAACATTATAGGCATTAATTTGTAAGATGAATGGCTTTTGAAAATTGAGAAGAGTTGACATAAGAGCTTTGCATATGGTTTACTTTAAACATTCAAAGGCCTCATTTGCCTATAGTCCCCATCTTTCTTTAATAGTTTAGTGAGGGGCTAATGATGTCATAATACTTGATGAACTTACGATAATGGCCAAGTCCTTTTTACCTCAATTTTTGTTGGATTAGTAATCACACCCTCTGCTGAAATATGTGGTCTAGGTACTTTACTTGTCTTTACCCAAAGGAACATTTAGAAAGCTTGGCATAAAGCTGATTTTCTCTAAGGACTTGCAACACTTTCCTCAAGTGATGATTATGAGTAGAAAACCTAGGGTTATAGACAAGAATATCATTAAAAAATGCAAGTACAAACTTGCATAAATGAGAAGAGAATACACTATTCATTTAGGGCTAGAAAGTAATAAGGGTGCTGGTTAAGACAAGGGCATGGCCTTGAATTTGATATACCCACGATAGGTTTTAAAGGTTTTCTTAACTACATTAGAGTCCTTGATTCTAATTTAATGATACCTTGCTCTCAGGTCTAACTTGGAAAAATAGGAGGCCTCATAAAGTTCATTTAGCAATTTATCAAAAAAGGGTATAGGAAACTTGTCCTTTATAGTAATGGCATTCAACTACCTATAATCAACATAAAAGAACCATTAACCATGATGTGAACCCTAAACGATAGTGTTTAGAGACCCAAGATGCATAGGGAATCAAGTAAGAATACAAGAAAGTAAATCAGATTTCAGTCATACAAACCATAAATCTAATGTTTAAAGGAACATGAACCTAAAGTACGAAGAAAAATATGGATATCACACTCTAAAAAAGAACAAATTTGGGAGTGATAAGTTGGGTTAAATGCCGCAAAAAAAGTTAGCTTTTGATAAATTCTTTATTTCTTAGAATAATTGAATGAGAAATTTTACTTTTTAATATATATAATTGTTTATTCTTTAATAATAAAATTAAGCCAACTTTATATGTAGAAATAAAAATCCTCAAATCCTAGAAGTAGAGACAATAATATATTTCTAAAATATAAGAACATTACTATTTTATTATAAACTCTTATTTTATAACAAACTCCAACTTTATAACAAACTCTCACTTAGAAATATATTTTATTACTTAACCTTGGCCCATTAAGCACTCCAATCATATTAATAAAACTCTGGTCCTCTTTTAAACTTAAATACATAACATTTATTAAATTCATGCCATTTGTAACTTGATTAACTCTAATAGCCTTAATCAACCTATTTAGTACTTCTTTCATCTCTTTGACCCTTAAACATGTTATTGGCCATTTATGAATACTCAATGGATCTTTAGAAACTCTTTATACATTGGCTCTTCCATGAATCTTATTGTTCCTATGTCTTTAAAAGGATTTATCCTTAAATCATTACCTGCATAAAAAAGAGAAAGATTATAAACACTTGCATTAGCTTTGATATCAATTAATGTGAACCTTAAAAGATAGGTTTTAAGGACTCAACAAACACAGGGAATTAAGCAAGGACTTAAGAAAACTAAATCAGATTTCAATTATACAAACCTTAGACCCAATATTTAAAGGAACATGAATCTAAGGTATAAAGAAGGATATAGATGCCACACTACTAAAAAAGCAAATTTAGGAGTGATAAGTTGGGTTAAATGTTATAAGAAGAGTTCTTTATATGTTTTTAGGTTCTTAAAATAATCAAATGATAAAATTCTCATTTTTTAATTCACATAATTGTATACTCTTTAACAATGAAATTTAGTTTATTTATGAGTGAAAATAACAACCCCAAAACCCTAAAATAATGATATACTCTTAAAATATAAGAACACTCCTATTTTATTGTAAATTTTTATTTCATAATAAACTTTTACTTGGGAGTGAATTTTATTACTTAACTCTGATCTATTAAGTATTCCAATCATATTAATAAAAACTTGATCCTCTTTCAAGTTTGAATTCATACCATTTGTAACTTGGTTGGTCCAAATATCTTGAATTAGTTCATTTAGTACTTTTTTCGTCTTTTTGGCCTTTGAATGTGTCATTAGCCCTTTGTAAATGCTTTAATGGTTCTTTAGAAAGCCTTTATGCATTGGTTCTTTAATGGATCTCATCAAACCATCTTTCTTTTTCACTAAGAGGGCTAGATATGCAAAGGGGCTATAATTAGATTGAATGAGAGAAGCTTTTAACATGTTATGTATTCATTTCTAAATCTTATTCTTATAAAAATAAGGATATTTATAAGGTCTTATATTTATAGGTTGGGAACCAAGAAGTAGTGGTATTACATGGTCATGTTCTCTCTTTTTGGCAAGGTTTTAGGTTCATTAAACATATTTCTATACTCATTAATGATTGATTTGAGTGATAGTGGAATGTTACTTAAAGGAGTTGAACTAATTATGGTGAATAAGTGAGCCTACACACTTGAGTCATGTTTCCTATGAATTTCTCTAGTTTTTCTTAGATAGAGAAGAAATGATTCCTATAGAAATTTGACTTTGCATCCTTACAATTTTGCTATCTTTAAAAAAGGTCATACTTATAGACTTAAAATAAAAAACCAAGGGGTCATAGTTTTTGAGCCAATCCATACATAGCACCACATCACAAGCTCCTAGATCAATGAACCTTACTTCTATAGTAAAAGTATGATCTTGTATCTTCCAAGACAAAGAGGAGCACTTTTTTGAACTAGAAATCTTATCCCCATTAGCTTTTATAACCACTAAGGGAAAAATGGGTTGCACTTGACAACTTAACTCCTTGGTTATGTTGTTGTTTAGGGAGCAATAGGTGTTTCTTGTATCAATAAGTATGACCAAGGGATTTCTATCTATGTGCTTAGTAACCTTGAGAGTGTAGTGCCTAGAATTTTTAGTGATTGCATGCACCAAAATCTCCCTAGTAGCCTCCCCTTCAAGCTCCTCAATGGTTCCTTATTCCTATTTAGTAGGCTCATCCATCTCCTCTTTTTGTCCGTCTATAAGGTTTAATTGTTTCTTCTTACACTAGAGGCTCTGAGTTTATTTCTCACTATACTTGAAGAAATTGTTGGAGTGCTTGGCTTCCACCCATGTCTTTTTGGGTGAGAAATTATTGGCTTTATTAAAAATAGTAAGAGCATTGTTGAATGGTTGGGTAGAGGTGGTTGTCAACCTTTAGAAGCTTGTCTTAGCATTGGAACCATGGAAGCTTGGTTATGAAAGCTTTTGCTTCTTTAAGAAAATCAAAATTTCCCTAGTCTATATAATTAATGAATAATGAGACCCTCAATTCATTACATTCTAATAAGGCTCCTCATTTTCTTGTAATAGCTCATTCACACCTACTGATCTTGACAATAGTTTCTTTGAACACTAAAGACACCATATTCATGGGAACCAGCACATCTATACTCCCTTGGAAGAAGGAATGCCTTGAATTTCATTCAACAAGTCTATGATGATGACTAGCATTTTTTACAAGTATTTTTGGTATAATTGTTGAATAATGAGACCCTCTCTTTAATTCTTCCTAACAAGGCTTCTACTTTTGTTGTAATACCTTATTCACACTTACTAATCTTGAAAATAGCTTGTTTGCCCACAAAAGGCACCATATTATTGGGAACCAGCACATGTATACTCCCATGGAAGAGGAAATGCCTTGAATTTCATTTAACAAGGTGTCTTTCATGATGACTAGCATTTCTTAAAAGTATTTTTCGGTATAATTGTTGAATAATGAGACCCTCTCTTCAATTCTTCCTAACAAGGCTCTTCCTTTTGTTGTAATAGCTCATTCACACTTAATGATCTTGAAAATGGCTTGTTTGCACACAAAAGGCACCATATTCATTGAAACCAGCACATCCATACAACCTTGGAAGAGGGAATGCCTTAAATTTCATTCAACAAGGAGTCTTTGATGATGAATAGCATTTCTTACAAGTATTTTTGGTATAATTGTTGAATAATGTGACTCTCTCTTCACTTCTTCCTAACAAGGCTCCTCTTTTTGTTGTAATAGGTCATTCACACCAAATGGTCTTAAAAATAGCTTGTTCGCCCACCAAAGGCACCATATTCTTCAGAACCAGCACATTTATACTCCCTTGGAAGAGGGAATTCCTTGAATTTCATTCAACGAGGAGTCGTTGATGATGAATAGCATTTTCTACAAGTATTTTCGGTATAATTGTTCAATAGTGAGACCCACACTTCAATTCTTCCTAACAAGGCTCCTCCTCTTGTTGTAACAGCTCTTTGACACCTACTGATCTTCAAAATAGCTTCTTTGAACACTAAAGACACCATGTTCATGGGAATGCCTTAAATTTCATTCAATAAGGAGTCTTTGATGATGACTAGCATTTCTTATAGGTATATTCGGTATAATTGTTAAATAATGAGACCCTCTCTTCAGTTCTCCCTAACAAGGCTCCTCCTTTTGTTGTAATAGCTTATTCACACTTACTGATCTTCAAAATAGCTACTTTGAACACTAAAGACAACATATTCGTAGGAACCAACACATATATACTCCCTTGGATAAGGGAATGCCTTGAATTTCATTCAACAAGGAGTCTTTGATGATAACTAGCATTTCTTACTGGTATTTTCGGTATAATTGTTGAACAATGAGACCCTCTCTTTAATTCTTCCTAACAAGACTCCACCATTTGTTGTAATACCTCATTCACACTTACTGATCTTGAAAATAGTTTATTTGCCCACCAAAGGCACCATATTCTTGGGAACCAGCACATCTATACTCCCGTGGAAGGGGGAATGCTTTGAATTTCATTCAACAAGGAGTCTTTGATGGTGACTAGCATTTCTTACAAATATTTTCGGTATAATTGTTGAATAATGAGACCCTCTCTTCAATTCTTCCTAACAAGGCTCCTCCTTTTGTTGTAATAGCTCATTCAAACCTACTGATCTTGAAAATAGCTTCTTTGAACACTAAAGACACCATATTCATGGGAACTAGCACATTTATACTCCCTTGGAAGAGGGAATGCTTTGAATTTCATTCAACAAGGAGTCTCTGATGATGGCTTGCATTTCTTTCAAGTATTTTTGGTATAATTGTTGAATAATGAGACCCTCTCTTCAATTCTTCCTAACAAGGCTCCTCCTTTTGTCATAAAAGTTCATTCACACTTAATGATCTTGAGAATAGCTTCTTTGCCCACTAAAGTCACTGTATTCATGGGAATCGGCACATCTATACTCCCTTGGATAAGGGAATGCCTTGAATGTCATTCAACAAGGAGTCTTTGATGATGACAAGCATTTCTTACAAGTATTTTCAGTATAATTGATGAATAATGAGACCGTCTATTCATTACATCCTAACAAGGCTCCTCCTTTTGTTGGAATAGCTCATTCACACTTAATGATCTTGAGAATAGCTTCTTTGCCCACTAAAGTCACCGTATTCATGGGAACTAGCACATCTATACTCCTTTGGAAGAGGGAATGCCTTGAATTTCATTCAACAAGGAGTCTTTGATGATGACTAGCATTTGTTAAAAATATTTTCGATATAATTGTTGAATAATGAGACCCTCTCTTCAATTCCTCCTAATAAGGCTCCTGCTTTTGTTGTAATAGCTTGTTCACACTTACTGATCATGAAAATAGTTTCTTTGCCCACCATAGGCACCATATTCTTGGGAACCAGCACATCTATACTCCCTTGGAAGAGGGAATGCCTTGAATTTCATTCAACAAGGAGTCTTTCATGATAACTAGCATTTCTTACAGGTATTTTCGGTATAATTGTTGAATAGTGGGCCCCTCTCCCCAATTCTTCCTAACAAGGCTCTTCCATTTCTTGTAATAGGTCATTCACACATACTGATATTGAAAATAACCTCTTTAAACACTAAAGACACCATGGGAACCAGCACATCTACACTCCTTTGGAAGAGGGAATGCCATGAATTTCATTCAACAATAAGTCTTTCATGATGACTAGCATTTATTACAGGTATTTTCGATATAGTTGTTGAATAGTGAGCCCCTCTCTCCAATTCTTCCTAACAAGGCTCCTCCATTTCTTGTAATAGGTCATTCACACATACTAATCTTGAAAATAGCATCTTTGAACACTAAAGACACCATATTCATGGGAACCAGTACATCTAAACTCCCTTGGAAGAGGGAATGCCTTGAATTTCATTCAATAAGGAGTTTTTGATGATGACTAGCATTTCATACATGTACTTTCGGTATAATTGTTGAATAATGAGATGCTCTCTTCAATTTTTCCAAACAAGGCTCCTCCTTTTGTTGTAGTAGCTCATTCGCCCTTACAGATATTGAAAATAGTTTCTTTGAACCCCAAAGACACCATATTGATGGGAACCAGCACATCTATAATTCCTTGGAAGAGGGAATGCCTTGAATTTCATTCAACAAGGAGTCTTTGATGATGACTAGCATTTCTTACAACTATTTTCGGTATAATTGTTGATTAATGAGACCCTCTCTTCAAATCTTCCTAACAAGGCTCCTCCTTTAGTTGTAATAGCTCATTCACACTTACTGATCTTGAAAATAGCTTCTTTGAACACTAAAGACACCATATTGATGGGAACCAGCACATCTATAGTTCCTTGGAAGAGGGAATGCCTTGAATTTCATTCAACAAGGAGTCTTGTAGGATGACTAGCATTTCTTGTAGGTATTTTCGGTATATTTGTTGAATAATGAGACCCTCCCTCCAATTCTTCCTAACAAGGCTCCTCCTTTTCTTGTAAAAGCTCATTCATCGATACTGATGTTGACAAAAACTTCTTTGAACCCTAAAGACACCATATTGATGGGAACCGGCACATCTACACTCCCTTGGAAGAGGGAATGCCTTGAATTTCTTTCAACAAGGAGTCTTTGATGATGGTAGCATTTCTTACAAGTACTTTCGGTATAATTGTTGAATAATGAGACCCTCCCTTCAATTCTTCTTAACAAGGCTCCTCCTTTTGTTGTAATAGCTCATTCACACTTACTGATCTTGAAAATAGTTTATTTGCCCACCAAAGGCACCATATTCTTGGGAACCAGCACATCTATACTCCCGTGGAAGGGGGAATGCTTTGAATTTCATTCAACAAGGAGTCTTTGATGATGACTAGCATTTCTGACAAGTATTTTTGGTATAATT
This sequence comes from Bruguiera hainesii, assembly GCA_023213295.1. Lineage (NCBI taxonomy): Eukaryota > Viridiplantae > Streptophyta > Magnoliopsida > Malpighiales > Rhizophoraceae > Bruguiera > Bruguiera hainesii. The sequence goes on along the minus strand of JAHOYR010000015.1, from coordinate 9,636,877 downwards.
GTTGAATAATGAGACCCTCCCTTCAATGCTTCCGAACAAGGCTCCTCCATTTGTTGTAATACCTCATTCACACCTACTGATCTTTAAAATAGCTTCTTTCAACACTAAAGACACCATATTCATGGGAACCAGCACATCTATACTCCCTTGGTAGAGGGAATGATATGAACTCCGATTATTTGTAAACGGAACCCAACACCAATGTTGGTATAGGATCGTTTTAACAAAGGTTAAGGGATTTTGGAGTTCTGACCCAATGATTATACAC